>JAGTTD010000001.1:19873951-20473951 GCA_018398585.1 Simmondsia chinensis | reverse complement strand
TCCCCCTACTTCCTCTATTCATCCCATGGCGACTCGTGCTCGTACTGGTATTGTAAAACCTCTTCTCAAACCTTCTATGATTGCTCATAGTACTTTGTCAGAGGTACCTTTTTCTTATAAGCAAGCACTTATTGATGAGAACTGAAAGCATGCTATGCTCGACGAATTTAATGCTCTTATTCGTAATAAGATATGGGATCTTGTTCCTCAGCCCCCTCATGCTAACATTGTTGGCTCCAAGTGGGCTTTTCGTATTAAACAAACATTTACAGGTCAAGTTGAACGGTATAAAGCTCGGTTAGTTGCTCAGGGTTTTACACAGTGGTATGGCATCGACTACGGCGAAACTTTTAGTCTTTTTGTTAAACTTGCTGCTGTTCGTGCTGTTTTAACTATTGCTACCTCTCCACACTGGCCTATTCATCAGCTTGATGTCAAAAATGCTTTTCTTAATGGCACACTTAATGAAGAGGTCTATATGTAGCAACCACAGGGTTTCATCAGCTCTCAGTATCCTGATCATGTCTGTAAGCTTAATAAGTCTCTTTACGGTCTTAAACAGGCACCTCATGCCTAGTACACTCGTTTTGCTACCTTTTGACAAGGGTCTATAAGTCAGATTTGTCTTTATTTGTCTTACATCGTAGACATGATATGGCTATATTATTGGTTTATGTTGATGATATCGTTCTCATGGCCTCTTTTCATGCGATACTTCATGATCTACTTCGCTTTCTTGAATCTGAGTTTGATATGACCGACTTGGGGCGCCTTAATTACTTTCTCCGCATCTTGGTATCTCACCTCTATTCAGGGTTATTCTTGTCTCACTCTAAATATGCACATGATCTTCTAGACCGGACCGATATGCTCTCCTGCAAGCCTGTTACTACACCTATAGATTCCAAGTCCAAGCTTTCTTTAGATGACAGCGAACTTATGACTGATCTCACCTTATACAGGTCCATTATTTTTGCCCTTCAATATCTCACCTTTACTCGTCCAGACATCTCTTATGCAGTTCAGCAGGTGTGTCTGTTTATGCATGCTCCACGATCATCGCACTGGATGGTTGTTAAGCGCATCCTTCGCTATATCAAGGGCACTATTGATCATGGTTTGACTCTCTCCTCGACACATTTGGACCAACTTGTGGCTTATTCAGATGCTGAATGGGCTGGTTGCCCTGACACTCACCGTTCTACTTCTGGTTTCTATGTTTTCCTCGGAGGCAACATTATCTCCTGGTCCTCTAAGCGATAGCCCACCGTCTCTCGTTCTTGTGCCGAGGCCGAGTATCATGCGGTCTCTAAAGTTGTGTCCGAATGTTGCAGGGTTCTGTCTCTCCATAGTGAGCTCAGTCTTCTTCTTCCACAAGCTAATTTGGTATATTGTGATAACGTTTCTGCCCTGTACATGTCTACCAATCCCGTCCCGCATATTCACACAAAACATATCGAGATTGACATCCATTTTGTTCGTGATTGCGTTCAAATGGGTCTTATTCAAGTACTTCATATTCCTTCCTCACAACAGATTGTCGATATCTTCATGAAGAATCTTCCGCACACTCTTTTTCTGCTATTTAGATCCAACCTTTGCATTTGTTTACCTCCTACTTCAGTTGAGGGGGATGTTAGACTATATTGTATAAGTGTTATTACTATATGTAACTGAGCCAAACGGCCCTGCTTTGTATATGATGTAAAGCCCATTATAAGTTCTATAAATATACAAGAGGGCCACAGCATTATATGTGCTTCTCATTCTTTCAAAATCTCAAGATACCTAAGTGATAATTTCCATTTTAAGTTACAAATTGTTATGGATGAACATATTTCTATTACTTAAAAGAATATAAAAAGCTCGAGGAAATTCAAATGATAATCAATGAACGCCAATGGCAAATCAAGAATCTCATTCTTGGTTGGGCTTGCATTACAAACTATCTTAACTTCCCACTTAGTTCATTAATCGCATGTATCCTATTTAACCTGAGGTCAAATAACTTAGATATTACATAACACTAGTTTTTGTCTGTGCAATGTATGGATGATATTTATATTTTAATATATAGGTTCATATTACGAGAGTTGATTAAAAAAATGGTAGAAAGATGGTTAGGTTATAAAAAAGGTACATACAATTATATTGATTTAGGTATATAAGAACTCTATCTATAATATAAAGAATATATATATATTCTGATGTAGTGCAACTAAGGAAAATTAGAAGAAAGGAAGGTTTAACGACCTTCCTTTAGTTTCTTATTACTAAAGCAATTAAGAAAACAAAGGAAATTGCTAAATCTAATTCTCACAACCCGAAAATAGTACAAAACACTAAGAAAATAATTATAGTCTAGAAAATTGAATGACAAAACCCTAGACTTCTTTCTTAAATAGAGGAGCTAATTACCCTATAATAAAAAACTAAAAATAAAAGAGAGAAATAATAAAATCTACTAGCCTAAATTAAGCTTTCCGAATTGACACTAACTATTAAGGCTTGTTCACCCTCTTGGCCTGCGTTTCATCATCGCTCTAGGATGACCATCACACCAAGATCTATCCACCAAACAACCCACCAAGTGTGAAAGCAAAGCTGCATCATGCTCCCCAGGTTAAAGCGAATTCGCCCTCGAAAATCGGCATTGGGTCAACAAGATCATTCTCACCAAAGTATGGGACGAGGTTCTAGATATTGAAGACGTACGAGGTCCTCGTACCACTTGGCAACTAAAGAATGTATGCAATGTCATTTATCTTCTCAACAATCTTCATAGGACCAATCTTTCATGCCATCAATTTGTTATACTCCCATGTCGGAAATTGCTCCCTAATTAAAATCTCCCACACCTAATCGCCGACCTGGAGTTGTACTACCTACCGTCGCTTGTCACTTGCCAAATTACACTTGGCACTTGGCACTTGGCTCAAGTAGCCATGCTCCTTTTGCTTGTGTTTCTCCTGGAGGTTGGAAATGAATTCCTTTACTTTGCCATGAGGACAAGTAAGACCAGGCATGGAAGCAAGGTCTAAAGGAGAGCAAGAAACAAAGCAGTAAACAACTTTGAATGGCGGAAAGCCCCTACTCCTGTTAGTCAAGCTGTTGTATGCAAACTCGGCTTAGTATAACTTCTCGTCCCAACCCTTGATGTTCTCAACAACAAAGGCACCAAGTAAGTTACCCAAAGACCTATTCATCACCTCAATTTGTCCATCCTATAAGGGTGATGAATAGTGCTACAAGCAAGAGAGGTGTTCGCCATCTTCCACAGCATCTTCAAGAATTGGTCCACGAAATACACATCCCTATCTGAGTCAATGCAACTCGGCTACCCGTGAAACTTATGCACTTCTCAGAAATATAAATGAGCCACCTGTACTGCAACAGTAGATTTCTTGCACCTTATGAAGTACGCCATCTTCGAGCATCGATCAACAACAATGAACATTGCATCTATACCCCTCTATGTTCTTGGCAATCCTAACATGACATCCATACTGATATTCGCCCAAGGCTGGCTCTAAATTGGCAATGGCAGATATAAACTATTATTGGACATGCCGCCTTTTGGTACCTGACAAAACGAATCATTTAATCTCCTTTCACATTGAAGGCCAAAAGGAAGTGGCACTCACCAGCTTGAGCGTCTTGTCTCTCCCCATATGCCTTTCGTTATGCTTTTCTTGGATCATTTTAAGGTGCAAACTTGAGTCTAGAATACAGAGTTGATTTTCTTTGAAGAGAAATCCATCGCGTTTGAATAACAAGTACTGAACCTGATTAAGTTTCTCGCCAAATCTCCCTTAAGGTGAGATCATCCCTGTATTGCTCCGCCAACTCACCAAAACCGAGTGTTGAAGCTCAGGTATCAGCCTCGATCAATGTTTGCCTACTCAAGGCATCGACAACCATATTTAATCTGCTAGACTTGTGCTTGATCACAAAGTGAAAGAACTGGATATAACTCGCCCACTTCGCATGTCTGTCAGAAAGCTTGTCTTGCCTATTCATGTATTTCAGCATAACATTATCCGAATACAGCCCAAACTCTCTGTTGGCAAGATATGACTTCCAATGCCTCAACGCTCTCACCATCACATAAAACTCAGCACCGTAAGTTGAATAGTTTAACTTGCTTATGTGAATTTTCTCGGTGAAGTAAGCCATTGTTCATCCCTTCGGACTAAGCACTGAACCAATACCAACCTTGGAGCTATCCATGTGCAATTCGAAAATCTTTTGAAAATCCAATAAAGCTAATGCCGATTTCTGGTTAATCTCTACTTTACCACTTCGAAGGCACTACCTTCTTCCGGTGTCCACTTGAAGGTACTACCCTTCATGCAATTCGGGATTCGCTCCATAAAAGAACTAAAACCTGGCACATACCTCCAATAAAATATGCCAGGCAATGGAAGCTACGTATCTCACTTATTGACTTTATTTGTGGCCAATTCCAGATTGGCTCTATCTTCCCTTCATTAGCCGAAATTTCATCATTCCATGCAATAAACCCAAGAAAAGTCAATCGGTCTTTCATGAACTCGCACTTCCTCAATGCGACGAATAAGTGTTGTCCTATCAAGGTATTCAATACCTCCCAAAGGTGCTCCATGTGTTCTACTCAATTCTGGCTACAGATCAAGATGTCGTAGACGACAAAAAAATCTCCTAATAAATGGCTGTAGCACCTGATTCATAAACCAATGAACGTAATCGACACATCAGACAACCTGAACAGCATCACAAGCCACTCGCAGAACCCTTCTCGGTTTCAAGGCAGTCTTCCACTGGTCACCTGGTGAGATACAGATTTGATGTTGCCCGCTCTTCAGGTCATGAGGTTGGTGTTTGGAGATTTGAATAGGCTCGAATAAAAGACTAAAATCGAAAGAGATAAATGCAAAGATAAATAATAAAATTTACTAATATTAACTAAGTGTTCCTAATTGAAGTCAACTACTTAAGCTCAATCACCCTCTTGTGATGCGTTCCATCATGGCGCCGAGCCCATCACGCCAAGATCTATCCACTAAACAACCATCCAAGTGTGAAGGTGGGTGTGTGTGTGTGCGCACATATATATATATATATTATGCTATTAATCGCTCAGAAATACATCAAAACATTTGAGAGAATTTTACTTAAGAAGTTATTTGGAAGCAATTTCTCAAGTTCAGTTTACACTAAAGTTTGTGTTTTTACTACCCATGAAAAGTAGAGACCTATTATTATTAATACTTGTAATAAAAGGTGTTGGTATATTTTCAAAATAAATAGAAGATAATTTGGTATCTTTTGGGTGAAGAGGTGTGTCTTTTCAAATAAAGACACTTGAAAAATATATATATATACTTCCTTATTTTCAATGTTTAAAAATGATGAAAAACACACTTAAGAAAAATTATATTGAAATCGCTTGTTCACGTCTCGGTTATCTTTTCTTTTCTGCACTCTATCTCACTTTGATTCTTGGTTTTTATTGTATTCTTGAGACTATGCCCTTATCCACAAAATAAGTGTTAAGGATAATGGTTTGCTCCAAGCCTTGAAGCCTGACACTGATCATTGATACCTGTTTTGTAAGATTTTCCTAACAATCTTAAGACATAGATTCGGAAATGAAAATGGCTTCTTCCCTTGGCGTGATTTGGTGGCGAATTTTGTGAAATTGATGAAAGTGATGAATAGAGAGGATTGGGACTTCTTCTGGATTTTTATGTTATATGAATTACTAAGGATCAAGGTATATTTTCTGATTTAACTATATGTGAAAATCTTGAAATGGTTTAATGCATATAATTTTCGCTTTGATGTAGAAGTGGTCCCCATTCATGTTCTTCTGAACATTGTGAATTTTGATCACAGTTCTTTGCATGAATTCTGTTTATGTGTTCAAGGATTACCGATATTTAATTCTCATGTTTTTTATATCTATATTAATGCATTATCTTCATGCATACAATAAAGTTTACAGGTGATATTGATGTGATTTTAAATGTGTGTTTAAAACTGTTTACTCGCAAGCGTACGAGATCGTCGTAGCTTTGTCAGGTATACGGGTCGTATCCATAGGGAATCGTGTCAAGTTAGATTTACAGATTAACGAGCGGTTTGAATTTTTGGTTTTTTTACTGTTGTTTGAGTTGAAGCTAAATTACTAAAACTGAATATAAGTGAGTGCGACAATTCGATAGAGGTTAGTTTAGAGAGTGAATTCAGGGTAGCTTAACACGTATCTCATCATTATATTCTACTTAGGACGATGATTTGAAGGACTTAGGCTACAAGCTCTAAGCCTGGATTAATATATAAATTAGGGCTTAGGGTAAAAAACTAGTCTAAAGGCATAACCTATCTTAGCACCCTAGATGTAGCATAGGTTATCTCATTAGCACTATTTAATTCCTTTGTCACTCTTAACTCAATATTAACTTATATAAAAGATTGGGTACAGAGTTGGGTACAACCTCAACCCTGACCACGCATGAATTCCTGTTATGTTATGGTCTAGGCTACAAGCACAAGAATAATCGCTGCAAAGTTGGAGACCCAGTCATCGCTACAAGCACACATACAAAGAATATCCAACAATTATGAAAAACTCCCCACAGGGGCGCGAATATAACATCACTAAATCAATCGTCAAAAGCATAATATAAATCTGGGATACAGGCGGCTACCCCCCTTCATCCCCTAAACTACGAAAGTTTACTCCTCCATGGGAGTTTTACACATATTTGAATTTATATGAAAGAAAATACTGTGCGTATAATAAACAAAAGAGTAAACTCCCTCAATCTTCGTGTCGATGCTGATCCAAGCCTGAATTCTCCCAGTATTCCAACCTCTTGTGCTTCAGCTTTTGAGAACCTGTAGATCTCGTAGCGGCTTCGGGTTTTAGAGAAAGGGGAGGACGTGCGGCGAAAAAGCTCCCTAAGGCTGACTTTCCCTTCTTTATTTATAGGCGCCAGAGAATTTTAGGGTTCCGTACGGAACAGTCCCGATCGATCGACTAAAAGAGCCGATCAATCGATGAGCTCACGCAAAAAATCCCAATCGATCAGCAAGCTTTCGGTTAGTTTTCCTAACCGGTAGCTGTTGAATGATTGGTTCTTTGGACCCCTTTTCTTAATTAAGCCCTGAAGCTCTATGGAATGTACTCGGTTCATGAAATTGTGATCTAATGGTTCTTTTATCTACACAAATGGTTGAGTTTCTCCAATAAGTCTTCAAAAGTGCCTCAATCATGCTCGATTTTGCCATAATTCTTCTTCCGTCTACTTTGATGTGTTCCACTTGAAAATGTACCTAAACAACAACCGAACGCACATGTAGAGGTCGAATATATGACAAAAAGGGAAATAAAATGTGTAAAAATCATGCATATCAACATCCCCAAACCCACACATTGCTTGTCCTCAAGCAATACTCAATTTAAGCTAGCTACTGGCGGAAAAGTAGAGTCAGACATTTAACCGTAAAGGTCACTTGTGAAAATTATTGTTTGACCAAACTTGGGAGTGTATTTGAGAGTAGCGAATCCTTATGTGACGTTATTATTGCACTAGTTCTGACTTAAGTCTCCGTTATTAAAGTCTTTTTACTAGTGAGTGATTTTAGAATTTCTCTTCCCTTCGCCTTACTTCAAAACCCTCTGACTTAAAGAAAAAATAAAGGTAATAAGTAAAGGAACAAGTTATCCTAACCCTTCACCACTAATCAATAGTGAAATCAAAAGGCTTTTCTTTTCTCTCTTGTTATCCCTTCTTCCCTTTTTTTCCTTTTTTTCTTTTTTTTTTTCCTACCTGGTTAGGTGTGTCCCCCTCAGACCCATGTAACGAGATCTAGGCCAGCAGCTCCCGATCCAGTTGGCTCATGGTACCAGGTTTTGAGAGACCCCTACGGACCTAATGGCTCGAGCCTTAAGGATCCACAACCTAACCTGCTAGCACATACCCCTTTTTTAGTACTTATTTTGGTAACTATAAAGTTGATTCCTCTTCAGCTTTCCCTGTGGCCCATGTAGCGAGCTTTCGACCGGCAGCTCATGACCCAGTTGGCTTAAGGTACTAGGTCTTAAGATTACCCTACGGGCTTACTTGCTCGAGACACAGGGGCTACAAGAACCAACCAGTCACCTCTTTTTTTTTTTCAAAGGGTTACCTAAGATAAAGAAATGTACAATTGATTTCAACATTGTTAGGAGTAAAAAGGTGGATTCCTATTCCTAAAACTATTACCATTATTTTGACCCAAATAGTAGGGTATGTCACAAGATTAAGGGTGAAAAATAATAATCTCACTAACTAGTTAAAAGACAAAAATATGGATTCAAAATTCTTATCCAGCAATAATCTCATCTCATAAACATTCTAGTCATCAAAGTACATCTCAGAACTGGTCGGCAATAAGGGTCACAAACAACCTTATATTATGGCTTCCAAAAAAATGTAGCTAATTTATGCTGAATTAAGCTTAAAGGATAAACAAAGTTGACTCTTATTTGCCATGCCCAAACCCAAACCTTGCATTGTCCTCAATGCACCATAATTAAAATAGAAGCAAAGAAAGGAGAGAGACGACCTGAGATCATGAATGGGCAGCCACATATGTCGATCGAATCCCAGAAGTTGAAGACAGACAAAAGCAAGCTACAGCAAAATTAAAAAAAAACATAGAAGACTGTGGACGAAAACAATTTGTTAATCAAGAAAAAGAAAGATGTACATAACAAATGTTCAGTACACGAGTAACATAAATAACTTAGGGAGGGGGGTAAGGTAGAGGAGAACCGCCCGTCTGCAGTCGATAGAGTTCAGTGACCAAAGACTGAATGTGATCCAGATGATTAAAAATATCCGTAACAAATGGCGGGACATGGCCGGGATCATCAGAAGCAGGTGGCGTGGGTGGGTGTCCCTAGTGGAGTGATGCTCGGACAGGAGCAGCGGCCCACTCCGGGGAATCCTCCATGTCCCGACTCCTCCCCTCGCGCATCAGCCGGGGCAAGCGAAAGGAAGGTCCGACGATGCTGGGTGGGATCAAAGTGGCGGAGTGGTGCACAAAATCGGTCAGGAGCAATCGGTATGTGCACCCAAGCACGCCGTACAAGCCTCGTGATTAAACGAGGAAAGTACAGAGCACCGCCGCCAACAAAGAAGCGCTGAAGCCTATGGCGGACAGCGGTAAAACTCTGTAGGTAAGTGGCCCCTACATCCACCCATACACCTCGATAGAACTTCCAAAGGAGATCTAGAATAGGACCGGTATGCTCCTGGGCATGACCCGTAAGCCATAGATTGGCCTTAATAATGGTGTCCAGGAGCCACATATGCTACGGAAGGGTGGAGCGGAACGTGGTGGATGGACGATTTCTCTCGCATTGGCTGCCACATAACTCAGCGATAATGTCCACGGCCTTTGGTGGGTTAACAGGCTGGTGCCAAACAGATTCTCAACATATAAGGGATAACCTATAGCCTCGGCGACATCCATGGCATCAAATCATATGGTTTTGCCTCGAATAGTGACGTCACCATAGGTCCGACCCCCCTCTTGTTGGAGAGCAAAGGAGGAATAAAATTCCCTCACTAAAGAAGGGAAAACAGGGTCTCCCTTCAGCTCTCTACCAAGAAGGTAGGTAAGATCCCTATGTTGGCAAAAGAGAATGGCCCAAGCGCCCTCCCTCTTATCTCTAAGATCCTCACCAAACACCGTCTCCCCAGATATAGGGGCAGCATTGACTCGAGCAAGAACGTCGGGCTATTGGGAACTGCTGCCCTCCTCAGTGTGGCTCTGCTTGGCATGCGGCATAATCTAGAAAAAGAACAAGAGCAGATGAACCCGAAGATAGGGGAAAGAAACAAAAACAAAAAGAGGAAAATCAACAAGAACAACACCCCAATCTCAATCCACAATTAAAAAACGGAAAATAAAATAAATAAATAAATAAATAAGTAAATAAAAATAAATAAATAAATAATTAAAAAGAAATGATAATAATAAAAAAATAAAATAAAATAAAAAATGATGAAAAACCTAGATCGGTACACAAACCCATAAATCCAGTTAACATAAAACGAGCATAATTCCCACAAGAGTGCCCCAATCACGGCGTAATCCAGCAACCACAAGTATCAAAGGGCGAAATTAAGTCACTGATAACCTATATAAACATGGTTCATGAACAGAGGTGAAAACATGGCACAAAATGCGGAAATTCAAATTTTATTCACAATTAAGACATAAATCAGGACGAAATCACTTCAATAAAGCAAGACAACAACCAAGAATGGCCTAAACATGCCCTCTTAAAAAAAAAAAAAAGGGGGGGGAAAGATAAAAGAGAGGGGAAACACATAACTTGCAATAGAGGGTAAAAAAAGAAGAGAAATTGGTGCTAGGTCGGCTTTGGTGGTCGGAACGGCGAGTGCCGGAGGCAGTGGCCGGAGATGGTCACCGGAAGTAGGGGGTCGTGGGGTAGGGTTTGAAGGTGAGGAAAAAATAAAATTGATTTGGGGAGGGTTCGACAGATCAGGGCGTTTTTTTTTTAAAAGAGAAGTCGTACGGAGGCCTTTCCCGATCGATCGGTATTATTTGATCGATCGGGATTAAAATCAATCGGCTTGACCCGATCGATTGGGGTTTTAAGGCGAAAAAGCCCTGAAGCCGTAATGCTCCCGATCGATCGGAGTTAAACCGATTGATCGGGGAGGTCGCAGTATGTCCTGTACAAAACAAATCTTTGGTTTTGAAGAATTTCCATTAAAAAAAAAGAAATAAATAAATAAATAAATAAAATAAAAATAAAAATACAACATAAACTACGAGACATAAATAAATCGGGTTGCCTCCCCAGCAACGGCGCCAAAAACTTGCTGTGATTTTAAATGTGTGTTTAAAACCGTTTACTTGCAAGCGTACGAGATCGTCGTAGAAGTTTTGGACAAGAGCCCACTTGGGTGACCCATAGTGGGGACAGCTCCCAAGAAGTTCCTTGAACCTGTCCCAACACTCGTGAAACTGCTCCTGGTCTGTTTGTTCAAAACTGTTTATAGCGCGCCTAATAGCCATCGTTCTGGCTTTAGGAAAAAACTTGACCAGGAAGCGCTGTTGAAGGTCATTCCAAGTGGTGACTTCACCCCTGGGTAGGGACTAAAACCTCCTCTTAGCCACGTCTTTCAACGAGAACGGAAAAAGACGTAGTCTAATTGCATCATTCGAGACACCTTGATAATGACAGGTTTCACATATTTCAAGGAATGCGTCAAGGTGCTCGTATGGGCTCTCGGTTGGCTCCCCATAAAATGTGGGAAGCATATTGATAATGCCAGGTTTAAGTTCAAAGTTGGCGTTACCCACAGCAGGTAACGCCACTTCGGCGGGTGCAACGTACGTTTGGGGAATGAAGTGGTCCCCAATCGTACGTGGTTCGTTATTAGCCATGGTTCGTTGTGTACTCTCTCTCGCTTCTAACCGCCTCACGGGAGACAAAGTCCGCTCGATTTCGGGGATGTAAGGCAACAATTCAGGATCGAGCGAACGTCTACCGTGCATGCAATATTGAAGCTGGGATAGATCCACACTGACCTCGACTAATGACTCAAGTAAAAGAAAAAATGACTATGCAAAATAACTCTAGCAATAAATAAAAAGCAAACAAAACAAAACCCGTTAACCCTAAATTCTAACTTAGCAAACCGACTCCCCGGCAATGGCGCCAAAAACTTGATGTGATTTTAAATGTGTGTTTAAAACCGTTTACTCGCAAGCGTACGAGATCGTCATAGCTTTGTCGGGTATACGGGTTGTATCCATAGGGAATCGTGTCAAGTTAGATTTACTGATTAACAAGCGGTTTGAATTTTTGGTTTTTTTAGTGCTGTTTGAATGAGTTGAAGCTGAATTACTTAAACTGAATATAAGTGAGTGCGACAATTCAATTGAGGTTAGTTTAGGGAGTGAATTCAGGGTAGCTTAACACGTATCTCGTCATTATATTCTACTTAGGACGATGATTTGAAGGACTTAGGCTACAAGCACTAAGCCTGGGTTAATATATAAATTAGGGCTTAGTGTAATGAACTAGTCTAAAGGCATAACCTATCTTAGCACCCTAGATGTAGCATAGGTTATCTCATTAGCACGACTTAATTCCGTTGTTACTCCTAACTCAATATTAACTTATATAAAAGATTGGTTTCAGAGTTGGGTGCAACCTCAACCCTGACCACGCATGAATTCCTGTTATGTTATGGTCTAAGCTACAAGCACAAGACTAATCGCTGCAAAGTTAGAGACCCAGTCATGGCAACAAGCACACGTACAAAGAATATCCAACAACTATGAAAAACTCCCCACATGGGTGCGAATATAACATAACTAAATCAATCGTCAAAAGCATAATATAAATCTGGGATACGGGCGGCTACCCGCCCTCCATCCCCTAAACTAAGAAAGTTTACTCCTCAATGGGAGTTTTACACATATTTGAATTTATATAAAAGAAAATATTGTGCGTAAAATAAACAAAAGAGTAAACTCCCTCAATCTTCGTGTCGATGCTGATCCGAGCCTGAATTCTCCCAGTATTCCAACCTCTTGCGCTTCAGCTTTTGAGAACCTGTAGATCTCGTAGCGGCTTCGGGTTTTAGAGAAAGGGGAGGACGTGCGGCGAAAAAGCTCCCTAAGGCTGACTTTCCCTTCTTTATTTATAGGCGCCAAAGAATTTTAGGGTTCCGTACGGAGCAGTCCCGATCGATCGGTGAGCTCACGTAAAAACTCCCGATCGATCGGTTCTTTTGGCCGATCGATTGGCAAGCTTTCGGTTAGTTTTCCTAACTGACAGCTGTTGAACGATTGGTTCTTTGGGCCCCTTTTCTTAATTAAGCCCTGAAGCGCTATGGAATGTACTCGGTTCACCAAATTATGATCTAATGGTTCTTTCATCTGCACAAATGGTTGGGTTTCTCCAATCAGTCTTCAAAAGTGCCTCAATCATGCTCGATTTTGCCATAATTCTTCCTCCGTCCGTTTTGATGTGTTCCACATGAAAATGTACCTAAACAACAACCGAACACACCTGTAGAGGTCGAATATACGACAAAAATGGAAAATAAAATGTGGAAAAATCATGCGTATTATATATCAAAACTAAAGTGAAATAGGTATTGTTTTGAATACATGGCTCATAAATTTATTATCAAGTGCCTTTGAATTAACGATGGTTGTGAATCATAAATTTTAATCAAATGGTACATGTAATTTAATAGAATGATTTTGTATCATGTTAATCGAAATTTAAAAAAAAAATGGTTGATTCAACCGCTTAGGTAAAGTGAAACTGCATTATTTGACAATTGACAAATATCAGAATTGAACCTACGTGCCCCGAAAGTGAATGTTGGGTTCTTGACCAAACCTGCACATGTTATTTCATGCATGACTGTACAAAGACGATTTTATATATTACGTTTTATATTTCTGGCCGTTCAAACTGGGTAAAACGATACATATATGGCGGTTAAAGTCATGCATTATATTATTTGTATTGGACAATGAATAAACTAAAATTATGAAGACATGCTTGTTATAAATTAGTATGTTTAATTTGAGTACTTAAGGAAAAGGAAAATCTCGGTTTTTGATGGTTGTTGAAACAAGACGTCGAGACGATGCTATAAAGGGAAATCCTTCTTTAGCGTGGTTGTTGAAACCAGACACCGAGATGATGCCAAAACTAAAAATAAACCGTAAATAATTTGTGGGTTGATATTTATTACAAGATTGACAGTGACTTATTTAACTTTCAAAAGACATTAAATTATGGATACATGATTATTATAAATTAGTAAAATTGTATAACCGTGATTTAGTTCTCATAGAATTATAATGGTTGAAACAAAACAATGAGTCTACAAAAACAACAACAACAACATGATTTATATTATTGGTAAATATAATCACAACATGATTTATATATTATGTACCATTGTAAATCCCAAATGGTTCAATGCATAAATGTTCATACTTATGAAATGAATTTGAGTATAAGTATGTATATATGTTAATGAAGTTAGAAGATTAACGCATGTGATGTTAATGTAATTAATACATGCATGTTCATATATATGAAATACATATGTATAGGCATGGATGTTGATGCGATTATTCTATTAATGCATATATGTGTGTTAATGCAATCATGAATTTTCGTAGTCTTATTTTGTGAACATTAATGCTTTCAGTTGACTTGGTAAAAATGAAAATAGTGTGAATTTGAGTGGAATGAAATTAATAGATCATGAAAGACATAATTATATATTTTATCTTGTTCCAATGATATTACGTCTTGTGAATCAAATACTCAAGTTGAGCATAATTTTACATGAAAAGTAATTTTCTTATGTGATTTTATATCCATGTGCCATGTGTTAGAAATAGTGTCTTGAAATCTAGATTGATTCTATTAATATTATTTTATTAATGAATCCAATTGAAGTTCCAGTCGTTTCCTTATTAAGTCTGTGTAAGCAAGCATATATACTGCATGTGATTTTCTTTTTTGAAACATCCATGAGATGGGTGTAGTCCTCAGACTATAATTTACATATTTGTTCTAAGTGATTTATGAGATTAACCCACAAATAGACTTAGAACAAATGGTATAAATTATTGCTTGAAAGATTTGTTGTCGAAGACAATTTTGGACCACTTGTACGCTAAGACTATAACGTGATATTTTAAATGACTTGTCTCGATCATGTGGATGGTGATCCAAAAAGTGTTATGTTGGCGTGTTTAATAAGATTGGCACACTGAGTTGGCAATGTGAGTCGCTTGTTTCTAGACTACTATGAGAGATTAGTGATTTATGCTATGCTGTTTGAACGACGACTCTATATCCTGAGAATATTCTGGATTTGTGCATGGAGCGTTAATTACTTTGGTGTACTATAAGTAAGGCCTAAACGCACGACTGAATTCCCACGTACACTAGGTAGCGGCGTGAAGCGTGACAAGGATCATGTATTCAATAGGGAATCTACAGTGTCTTCAGAGATACAGATGTCCCCTTAGTTGATTTTCAAATATTTGAATAGTTCGGAATCTTTGGCCAAAGTATTCCAAGTGTTTAACATTTGGAATTTATATTGTAAATATGTTCAAGTATAAATGAATTATTCAGTGAAGGGCGAGTTGGTAATTAATGGAGAAGCTGTGAGAAGAATAATGGTAGTAGTTATACTTATTCTTCGTCGTGGACTTCTAGTAGAGGGGTTGTTGTCATCAATACAGTTTATTCGAAAAATATCGAATAAATGGTTTAAGTCCGGAGTGTAGTGAGATTGATTTAGTAGAATTAAGTCTCATTAAATGGTAATTAAATTATTTCATGAGATAATTTAACCCATTTGAAGCTAGATTTAAATTGTTCCTGTGGTCCCTACGCAAACCTCCGTATTTATTGCCATCGAAAAATATTAAAAAAATTATGAGATGAATTATTTTATCCATAAGATGGGTAAATTTAATTTTGTCAAGCATTATTCATGATATGAATAAAATAAAAAATTGTAAAACTAAAATTATTATGAAAAATTAAAATTCAAAAGATTAATTTTTACATGTGGGGAAACAAAAAAAAATTGCAAAAGCAACACAACCCAGTGGCAATCCGTGTATTCTTGGACGGGCCAACCAGTGCGCGATCCGTGTGTCCCAGTATCGTTCAATTAGGACTCGATACGTGGCACGTAGTGATAGGCCAAGGACGCGGTTTTGATTGTGTATGAATTGCGTTGTTTTGGCACATTATTGTGTAAAACGCTGCATTTTGCATCTTTTATTCGCGTCCCACATCGAAAGAATCAGCTTTTTTCTCTCTAGTATACTACTATAAATAGAGGTATCTATTCCAAAGGTTTGGCATTCAATTGAAATAATTTATTTTGGGTTTCTGGAATTGTTTTAGAGACCTAATTGGAGAGAAAATTTTAATAAAATTTTTTTTTTCTCAGTTTAATAATTTTCGAAGCCCACTCTCTGGGCAGCTCGAGATCAATGCATAGAAGATCGCGGGGTCTTGATTTTGAAGATTATTATTATTTTCTGATTTTCTTTATTTGGAGCAAATCCAAGTATGTTTTCTTTCCTTCTTTTAGTTTTCTCTTTTCTATTTGTTTACAGTATTAATGTATTAGAGTAAAAGGCCTGTAGATCTAAATTAAGAATTTGTATATGTGGATTTAAGATTAAGAATTTTAAATCAACCCTAGATTTAGAATTATGAATTCTAAACCCCTTCCGCTATGTCAATTTTATAAAATTAGGGAGAATTTTTAAAATTCATCCCAACAACTGGTATTAGAGCAAAGTGATTTATTCAGATAAGCCTATTCCTGGGAACTCTCGCACGTAAGGTGTCATGAAGCGGGACTCTCCAATCGGGGGCTTAGGTAAAGAGAAGAGTCTCCTACTCTAAGTGCTCTAATAGGTGTCTTTTGTTGTAACCATAGTTGAGAACTATGAACCCAGCAATCAGCATCGGAGTTGTTTTTTTTTAATCCCAACACCATGATGTTGCTAGTCATCAAAGTGGAAAATCTCAAGAGTATAGGGATATGACATCATGATGATTCATATTTTTCCCGTAAGGTTTGATGCAAATAAATGGATAATGATTCGTACGATTTAATTATGGATAAATTAAGTTCGTGAATGTAAATATGGATGAGTATATAAAAGTGATTCTGAGTCTAGTATCAATGTTGATGAAATGATGATGCATTATGATAATGTGAAGTAAAATATATTAAGACGAAGTAGTTTTCCTAGATCGAAATATCGAATTTCGGTGGAAAATGACATGTCATCGTCATACAAAAAAAGTCATGTTGTAAGGGAAGAAATCCTTGAAAAGGCTATAGAACATAGAAGAAGTAAAAGAGAAAGGAAAGATAAATCTGTCAATCCAAATTTTTATAAATTTCTAGTGGAAAAACTAGAGACAATATGAATATTGTTGTATGACATGGCTATGAAGTCTTGTGGGGTTGTTTTTTGAAAAGGCAGTTAATGAATCGAAAGAATGCGTATGTGTCAAGTTTAATAATGATAAGTGAGTCATTATACTCATGTATGTTGATTGCATGTTGATATTTGGAATGGATATTTAGTACCAAATTAAGGTTCTCTAGAAGTGCAATTAGAGTATGACAGACCCGATTTAGCCTTTATTATTGGAAAACTAAGTGGATACACTAGTAATTGAAGTAAAGTTTACTAATATATGGTACATAAGGTACTGAAATGACCATATATTATGGTATTATGTTTAATGGTTATTCTTCTACTTTAGAAAAACACTCAAATTCTAGTTGTATATCCAATAAGGAGGACTACCCTTCTACAAGTGAGTGGGTAATCCTACTTGGGGGGGGGGGGGGGGGGGGGGGGGGGGGGGGTATTGTCCCTTGGCGTTCCAAGAAATGAACATGTATTATTAATTCCACCATGATTGTAGAACTTATTGCTCTTGTTTTTGCTTGTAGAGAAGCATAATGTTTAAAGGATTATTTTGTTTAAGATTTTTTTATGGCTTAAGCCAATATCGCCTATTTCTATCCATTGTGATAGTGAGGCTATGCTTTCTGATGCATAAGAGTGAGGTGTATAATTGAAAGTGTGGACACATTATGTGTGAGATATAGTCATGAGAAACAACTCATGAAAGATTGAGTGATCACTGTAGACTTTTGAAAATGTAAGTTAGAATCAAGTGGATCCCTTATTAAAAAGCCTTGCTAGAGACTTGGTAATAAATACGAGTCAACCATGATGGACCCTCAACCCAACGTCTGGTACAACACCAGGTCTTGCGTTCAATGAGAGAGTTCTATAATTCATGTGATTGCAAGCACTAGAAGTAAAATCCTATCTCGGGTGTAGTGTTTGGTAACCTATGACAAAGGGAAAAAGAGGTTGAGCTTATGCTCTTAATGGACCCGAGCAAACAATTGAATGTCGTGTTGCAGGGACATGACAAATGGGGCCTACCTATGTGAGTGTGAAGTTTGGCTACTTCAAGGGGTGATTTAGTAATAAGGGTTTGACTCTGCAACACTCATGAAGGGTACAAGACACAAGACCATAAATGTGTCAATCTTGAAGATGAGGTGTGCATAGTAAGTCAGTCTTGTATGTGGAGATGTATTCAATTAGTCAAATGAAATGTATGATTCAAAGCTTAGTCAACCATTTTATTCTAATTAATTGTAACGTGTTTTCACTAAGTAAGGGTTCAATCGAAAGACACTCTCATTTATAAATAAAGGCTTCCTTTTATTCTGAGATGATATTTGTATGAGAATGTATGTATTTTGTATTTTGAAAACGGTGTGATGAGTGGTGAATTTTTAGAACAAACAAAAGATGATTTGGTGTCTTTTGGGTGAAGAGATGTATCTCTTCGTAAAGGGATGTGTCTTTTCGTGAAGGGACGTGTCTCTTCATGAAAAGACACTTGAAAACTATATATATACCCCCTCATTTTCAATTTTTAAAAATGATGAAAAACATACTTGAGAAAAATCATATTGAAAAGATCATTCTCTTTTTCAAATCTCAGTTATCTTTCCTTGCTACACTCTATATCAATTTGATTCTTGGTTTTAATTTGTATCCTCGAGACTATTTTATTATCCACAAAATAAGTCTTAAGGATAGTAGTTCGCTACATGCCTTGAAGCCCAAGGCTGATCATTGATACTCGTTTTGTAAGATTTTCTTAATAGAAAAAAATAATTTCTAATGGCAGAGAAAATTTTGACTGCGAGATTAAGGCTCTGTTTGTTTCAAGGGAAGTACTCTTCCCCTGGAAAACAATTTTCTTTGGAAAAGGTTTTCCATGGAAAAGGCAATTCCTGTTGCATTTTTCATTGTTTGTTTCAAGGAAAAACATGTTCTCACATTGCAATATTCTGCATTTGTTTTAAAGGAATCATCTCCTGCGAATCATCTTTCATAGGAGTATATAAGTAGCAATACATTATATTTGAAATTTTCTAGACTTTGTGTAACACTGAAATTATTATTCAAATACCCTGAGATTTGAGAATTTATCATATATCCTGATATTTCAATATATACATTGAGATATCTCAAAGTTGAAAATTGTCTCATTTTGGTACCATATTTCAAAATTTTATTAATTTTTGTAAGAATCTAACCAAATATAAAATTGCTAATATAATACATAATTATGATAATAATTACAAGCCATGTCAATGTTTTCAACAAATTATGATAAAAAGTTTATCGTATATTGAAGTAAACTACTTAAATATGGTCGATGCCATATAAGCATTTTTTGGCAAAAACTCGCTAAATTCTAATGGGACTACTCATATATTGTCAGAATCATGTTCTATTTTAGCATTTTTATTGAAAATCTACTGAATTTCAACAAAGGCACCTAATTGATAAAATTTTAAAACTTTAGGTTACCTAAGTAATAATGTTTAAACTTAAAGGCACCCCACATTGTATGCATTGAAGGGCTATGGTATCTAGGTGATAAATGGTCAAGCTTCAAAATACTTAAATGATAATTTTCCTCAAAAACATATATCGAAAGAAAGTACGTTCTAAAAAAGGAGTATAATTTATAAATAGTATTTTGGTGCTTAGTTTGATATAAACATTATTTCTTAGTTATAATATTCATCATAGCATGAATTAATATAGATGTTTCAAATATAAAATACAAGTCAACAACGAAAACCAAATTGAACCACAAAATTCACTCAAGGATTTTGAGATGACTTATCTTTCTTCATCGAGCTCTTGTCCAACATTATTGCCTTTAGTGATCTGAAATCCCTCCAAGTTCATTTTCAATCCATATTCGGACCGATCTATATCCTCAAACTTCGTTGGACTACTTGGAATGACGACTTCCCCCGTATTCCAAAGGAATTCATTCCCCGTTTGAAGAAAAACCTTTTCCATAAGAGAACCCTCTCCAAACAACGGAAAAAAAGAAATCCACTTCTTAGAATGTAATTTTCCTCCTAAACAAACGGAGCCTAAATAACTATTATAAATTGCTACATTTAAATATTCAATAATACATGCAATTTATTTCAATTTTCTCTAAAAGCAAACTACTACAAACAAAATTGAAGAGAAATTGATGTATAAATATAAGATTATTTGGTCCTTAATTTAATTGGAAACTCAAACTCTTGACACAACTTATGAACACTGATAAAAAATAAAATAAAATAAAAAAGCTCTGGATTAGAAAGGTCAAACAAAAAATTTAATTTAGTTTACATATAAAATAATAAAATATAAGTTTGAAAATTTTCATAGTATATATAACGGATTGATGTGTACGCTTAAATGAAAAGCGGTAGGACCCTTAGTATCATATTTTTTATCAGAAAAAGCCCAAGCGCTAAGACTATTCATTATTATCAAAAGAAATGGCCCTCAAAATAGAAGGAGAGGGCAAAAAAATCCAGTCAGGAGTACAATAATCCTTAGTATCATATTGAAAGTATCTACTTTTTATTTTTTTATAAGATATATAATACTTTGAATCATACAATTTAAAATTTACAGTAAATGGTAGGACCCCTAGTATCATATTTAAACTATATAATGTTTTATTTGAAGTTTCTTATACTTTTACCATTACATATAAAACATTAAATAAAAAATATTCCAATAAAAAGTCAAAATATAAGAAACTTTAAAAATTCTCAAATCGATGGTTGCTTAAGCCCACCTTGGAATAAGTGTAGATCTGCTGCTGATTAAACACTGAAGACTAAGTGAAAAAGTCACACCAATCTTAACCATTGTCGATTCGTTGATCAAAAAAAAAAAAAAAAAAAAGGACTCGTTGAAAAAAAAAAAAAAAGAAAAAAAATCTCAATCATTGATAATACAATTTTCTATAATGAGATACTTCATCTTACTTGATGATTTACAAGGTCAATAATATCTTATCCATAATACATTAACGAACCATGTACAAATAGGATATTATTCCAAACTATATTCTAAAATTTTTCACTATGTCAAATGTAAATGACCATCCAAATTGTATTAAGAACTTATAATAACTCCTTTTTATATGGACTAAGTTATTATTTTATATTATTATATAAATTACCAAAAAAGGTACCAACACGCCGTCACCGAATCCCACTAAAGCTTCGAAATTAAGCATGCTTGAGCGAGAGTAGTATCAGGATGGGTGGTCTCCTGGGAAGTCCTTACCTTCAGGTTGGGGGCACTCGGAAATAGCCTCTGTTCAGGGGTAATACCCTGAAGGGGGAAGGCTGCATGCGCACATCCGCCGTCCCCAGACTCTACTTAAGCAGGAGCCCTTGGGACACTGAATATATTTTTTTTCTTTTTTTTTTAAATATAAATTCCTTGTATAAAAAGGGTCTCATCTTACACTTTTGCATGTTGTTCCCGTGGCAATCCAGATAATTCTATACATTTATGACCGTATACATCAACCCAACAAACAACATACGAAGTATATGCTAAAACAATAATCAAACAAATCAAAATCGTGACATTACCCCTATTACAGCTCGCAATTATACTCAAAATAAATAAATCAAGCTTACCCCTCAAGGCTTTGTTGAAGACGAGGAAGCCCCAAAACCAGTGAATTCTAAGGGCCCCCAATCTCCCATAAAGAGAGTCGAAAATTGTAGTGGTTCCACTCCCAACTCAAAATCTTGTGAATTACCATTATTATCGCGAATAACAGGTGCATGCCATGATACGTCGTGAGAAGCCCCCGCCCCATCTGGCAACGGTGGTAACAACGGTGACGCGGCAGAGAATGAAGGTGACTCCACCAACCTGACCCCTTGATCCGGCACGCTTACTGGCTTCAGCCTGACTTCATCGATTGGCGCATCTTTCGGGCTCGGATTCAAGAAATTCGCATACACAACTGCGAGATCAATAGTTGGTCCAGACGAGCCAGCCAACAAGGGGCATCTAGCAGTAGCAGTACTCATTGATCCATACGGATACGGTGTCGGAGGCGGGGCTCTGGGTGAACTAGTAGACTTGGTGGCGCGCTGAGTTTTGCGGCAGCCACCGCCAACGGGGACATTGCGAAGGGAGCCACCTTTGGTCCAGTAGCGGCGGCAGGACTTGCAGAAGAAGCGGGGCTGAGTGAAACTGTAGTTGTTGTAGTAGCAGAATTTAGTGTGGGAGGAGCCGCAGCGGGGGCAATTTGGAGATATCTCCCTCCATGTTGTTGTTGTCGATGTTACCCTTTCCATTATCAAAAACTATTTGATCTCTTCTCTGCATTTGTAGGTTGCAGAGTCCTCTCTCTCTCTCCCCTGTAAGTTTGAGAGGAAGTGGTGGAGGAGAGAGGGTAGAGAGTGTATCTGGGAGTTTGGGGATTAATGAGCTAAGGAGCAATGCCAAGATGCATCAAATTTGTATACATGATTATATATTCAATTATAAACAATATAAAATCCATTTATTTATAAATAACATAAAATTATGATTTAGTGAGCATTAATATAGTACCAAAGAGGGCACAAACACACCGTCACCAGATCCCATGAGAACTCCGAAGTTAAGCGTGCTTGGACGAGAGTAATACCAGGATGGGTGACCTCCTGGGAAGTCTTCACCCTCAGGTTGGGGGCACTGGGAAACAGCCTCTCTTCAGGTTAACACCCTCAAGGGAGAAGGCAGCATACATCCGCTCCCCCCAGACCCTGCGTAGGCGGGAACCCTTGAGGCACTGGGTATGTTCCTTTTTTAATAGAATACTAAAATTAAAGGTTTTTTTTTTTTTTTGTATTTTACCACCTATATTTTATACTATCTAGCTTTTAACCATCTAACTTTTTTTTTTGGCTTTTAACCACATACAAAAAAAAAAAAAAAAACATTTTGTATCAAATGACCACCATTTGACATTTTCGTTAGAAAAATAGAATATTCTATCTAATTTTGAAGTATTCCGTGTTTAGTCCCTGTATTTTATGATTCTAGCTTTCAAACACATGTATTTTATGATATGTAGCTTTTAACTACCTTTATTTTATGATGTCTAGCTTTTAACCGCCTGTATTTTATGATATATATAGCTTTTAACCACCTATATGTTATCATATATATCTTTTAACCACCTATATTTTATGATTTTTAGCTTTTAACCTCTTGTATTTTATGATATATAGCTTTTACCGATCTAATTTTTTTCTTAACCACATATTACAGAAACATTCTCGAAAAATTGTGTGCCGACACAAAGATTATGTGTGTCGACGCACAATCATATAAAACACATAGCCTAGGTCTGTGTGTGCACACATAGGCCCTATGTGTCAACGCACAAATCAACACAGAGAGCAATTATAGCTGTTGCCTTGCTCGAGGTTTTGGATTTTTAGAAAATTAATTTAGTGTACTTTAAAAGGTTGTGTCCCTTGCTGAAAAACATGCTTGATAATATGTGTCTCTTTCTAAGAGGCACGTGGATTTCTATATACGTCATAACATGTGTGTAAATAAGAATTTGCACTAGATCTAAGTACAAACATATCTTATAACCTTAAAAATTTGAATAACAAAAATATGCTGAAAATATGTCTCGTACGCATAAATGCTATAGATTTACAAAAGCTTACATAAATCTTCAAGGTGCAAAACTTCTTACCAATCATGGCTAATCAAAAGGAAGAGGATGTGTTTGATCATCATGTTAGTATGGATGAACGTATTTTAAAGGATATTAAGCAGATGTTGAGTTTGCAACAACAACCTGTTGATACTAATGATGATATAGAGTTCGATGTTGATATTAATATTGATATAGAGTTGGATAATTACACATTATTGGTAAGAAGGTTTTGAAGATTTATGTAAGCTTATATAAATGTATAGCTTTTATGCGTATGAGACATATTTTCAACATATTTTTGTTATTCAATTTTTATAGGCTATAACATATATTTGTATTTAGGTCTAGTGCAAATTTTTGTTTACACCATCTTATGATGTATATAGAAATTCATATGCCTCTTAAAAAGAGACACATATTATTAAACATGTCTTTAATCAAGGGACACAATCTTTTCAAATATACAAATTTGTTTTCCAAAAGTCACCAACCCCCGTAAAGTAATGGCCATAATTGTGCTGTGTGTTGATCTATGTGTCTGTTGGGAAAAACATATGAATTTTGTTGGAAAATAAACTCTGATGCCGACTATTGGTTTCACAGTTCTCAACTATGGTCACAACAATAGACACTTATTAGAGCACTTAGAGTAGGAGACTCTTCTCTCTACCTAAGCCCCCGGTCGGAGAGTCACGCTTCGTGACACCGCACGTGCAAGAGATCCCGGGAATAAGTTTATCTCTATAAACCCTTTGCCCTAACACCGGTTGTTGGGATGAATTTCACAAATTCTCCCTAAAGATTACGTAGCAGAAAAGGTTTAGAATTCATAACTCTAAACCTAGAGTTGATTTAAAATTCCCAATTTCAAATCTATTGACTTAAATTCATAATTCAAATCAACAAATCTAAATTCATAATTTAGATTTACATGTTTTTTACTCTAATACATTCATAACAATACATAAACTTAAACAGGCATAATAACGAATACTGTAAATAAATAGAAAAGTGAAAAAGAATAAAGAATGAAGAACATATCTGGAATTGCTCCAATGAAAGAAGAACAAGAAAGACAATAATATTCTTCAAAATCGAGACCTTCTACGCAATGACCTCAAATTGCCCGAAGGGTGGGCTCCGAAAAATGTTAAACTTAAGAAAGAAAAATTTCAATGGAAATTTTTCTCTCCAATTGGATTTTCGAAACAATTTCAGAAACCCTAAATAAATATTTCAAATCCAATGCCAAGCCTCGGAATAAGCCCCTGTATTTATAGGAATATACCGGAGCAAAAAAATCTAATTTTAATCGAAAAAGGATTCCTAGTTTAATTCAAAACACGTCGTTTTATTTAAAAATCAGCTCAAAATGCCGCGTTTTGTAATAGTACAACCCGCGTCCTCAGCCTGTCTCCATGTGCCACGTGTCGACACATGATTCGTCCCCGCATGTGGACGCAGATAGCCCTGGTGGGTGTCCCAGCGCGTTAGTTGGATTCGGTTCACACGGATCTGATTGTACAGTTTTTCTTTGTATTTTTTTTTATTTTGCTTTGTTTCCCACATGTAAAATTCATCCTATGAATTTTAATTTTTCAAAAATTATTTTATTTTATAATATTTAAATTTTATTCATCTCATGAATAATATTTGAAAAAATTAATTTACCCATCTTATGGATAAATAATTCATCTCATGAATTTTTTAATATTTTTCTAATGACAATAAAATACAGAGGCTTGTGCAGGGACCTCAGGGACAATTTAAATCTAGCTTCAAATGGGTTAAATTAAATCATCTCAGGATATTAATTTAATTACCATTTAATGAGACTTAATTCCACTAAATAAATCTCATTGCACTCCAGACTTAAATTATTTCTTCGATATCTCCCAAATAGACTGTATCGGTGACAACTACCCCTCCACTAGATGTCCATGACAAATGATAAATATAACCACTACCATTATCCTTCTCACAGCTTCTCCATTAGTTACCGACTCGCCCTTCACTGAATAATTTATTTATACTTGAACATATTCACAGTATGAATTCCAAATGTCAAACTCTTAGATTAGTTCAGCCAAAGATTCCGAACTATTCAAATATTTACGAATCAACTAAGGGGACATCTGTATCTCATAAGAGACTGTAGATTCCCTATTAAATACCTGATCCTTGTCACACTTCACGCCGCTACCCAGTGTACGTGTATTTCAGTCATTCGCTTAGACCTTACTTATAGTACACCAAAGTAACTAACGCTCCATGCACAAGTCCAGAATACCCTTAGGATTTAGATTCGTCGTTCAAACAGTATAACATGAATCACTCATCTCCGATAGTAGTCTAGAAATAAGTAACCCACATGGTCCAACTCAGTATGTTAACATTTTTGGATCTACATCCACATGACCAAGACAAGTCATCTCAAGTGTCACTTTATAGTCTTAACATACAAGTGGTCCAGACTTGTCTTCGACTACGAGTCTTTCAAATAACAATCTATATCATTTGTTCCAAGTCTATCTGTAGCTTAGTCTCATAAACCACTTAGAACAAACATGTAAAATATAGTCTGAAGACTACACCCATCTCATGGATGTTTCCCAAAAAAAAATCACATGCAGTATAAATGGTCAAATACACAAATTTAACTCGAAAACGACTGGAATTTCAATTTTATTTATTAATTAAACTAATATATCTAGAATAAATCTGGATTTCAGGACAATGTTCCTAACAATCTCCCACTTGTCCTAAATCCAATTTATGACAAAGTCCATACTCACCCCATTTAAATTTGAACCAAAACTCCATTGAGCCTAACCCTTAGTTAGCACAATTACTGTATTGTGAAATCAGCAATACAATACTGCTTGACATTCCCCTCACTAATGGCTCCCACTCAAAGGGTCAAGACATTCTTAGACGTCGAACATCTATCATTTTAATCTGATTGGAAGTATTAAATAAGTATAGCCAACTGGAACAAGCTTGTCACTTTAAAAGATTACCATAGGATCTCTAGTTCTTCTTAAGGACTAGAGAAAACGCTTCATTGCCACCTAGTCTATTGGACCCATGTTAGACTAACCCTTGCTTACTACACCATAACATAGCAGACATCCAGTCTCGTGCACAACATGGCATACCTAAGGCTCCCACAGCCAAAGCATATGGAATATTCCTCAATTGCTCCTCTTCTGGAGGTGTCCCAGAACACTACTCAAAAGAGAGAGGGACTCCATGCTATACCTTGACAATGTCTTGTTAGTATAAGTGGCTGGAGAGAGATCCAACATCCTACTCTTACGACCTTGCAGAAGCTTAATCCTAAGAGTAGAGCTGGATTCTCCTATGTCCTTCATATTGAGCTATCCCGACAACCAAACCTTTACAGCTAATGACACTCCTACATCATTCTCAATGAGTAGTATATCGTTGACATATAACACTAAGAAAGTCACTACTTTCTCTTAATATCATTTGTACACGCATGATTTGAGCAACCGATTGCACAAAACTAGAAGACTTAATTGCTTCATTGTGGCTAAAAGGATCAGATTCAATGCCACGGTCAACCACTAAGGCTCCCGCTATGAACTTGTCAGGTGTTCTGACAATCCTCCCACCACACCTAAGCTCTCGTGTACCTGGAACATTTTTTGTTCCTATCAATAGGTGCATCTAATGCATCCATTATATCTTGAGTTGTGTCTAGCTATTCAGAATTATTGTCATCTTCCTTCAATACTATTTTGTTTTTGTTTTTGTAGCTTACTTGCAAAATCCTTCTCTAAGTATTTTGCATTGTATTTAAAAACCCTTTTGATCAAAAGAACTGTAAAAAAGACCATCTTAGTTCCTTTTATTTGCAACACCATTCCACTGCAGTGTACTCAGAGCAGAAGGTTGAGATCTTATCTCATTTATAGTTAGGAAAACTGAAGACTC
Organism: Simmondsia chinensis; assembly: GCA_018398585.1. Lineage (NCBI taxonomy): Eukaryota > Viridiplantae > Streptophyta > Magnoliopsida > Caryophyllales > Simmondsiaceae > Simmondsia > Simmondsia chinensis. Next base: position 20,446,290 of record JAGTTD010000001.1, on the reverse strand, counting down.
ACCTAAAAAATATTCACCACCTCGATCTAATCGAAGTGATTTAAGTTGTTTACCTAATTGCTTTTTAACTTCAGCTTTGTAGTCTTTGAACTTTTCAAAAAGGTCCGACTAATGTCTAATTAGGTAAACATATCCATACCTAAAGTAATCATCACTAAACGTGATTGAATACTCATACCCACCTCTTGCTTGAACATGTATTGGTCCATATACATCTATGTGAACCAGCTCAAGCAAGCCACCAACCCTGTTGCCTTTACTCTTAAAGACATAATTGGTCACCTTTCATTCTATGCAAAATTTGCAAACTGGTAATGACCTTAAGTCCAAAAACTCTATCAGTCCATCTTTCACCAGTCTTTGGATCCTGTTCTAATTAGTGTGACCTAAACGTTGGTACCATGTGTAGGCAATATCCCTTTCAAGGTGTTTTCTTTAAAAAGATTGAACTAGTGAACTAATGTTAGATTCATTTAAATAATTACCTGAGTTTTGATAAGGAAATAACATGAATAAACAATTTATTTATGTACATGTGCAAATAAACAATTTATTTTCTCATAATAAAATTTTCATTATCAAAATCAACTAAATAACAATTATCCATTGACCGAAACATAGAAAACAAATTCTTGTACAGAGTAGCTACAAATAAACAATCTTTTAAAACAAAAACTCTAGCACTAAAGACTAAGCCAATATCTTTTACACTTAAGACCACTATTATTGTACTGTTCTTGATCATTAGGTACAACACCCATCGTGTAGCCTTGAGGCTAGCTTGAGCTCCTGTAACATATTATAGATATGGTCAGTTGAACCCGAGTCCACCCACCAGATACTGGTGGACTCTCAACTGCGCATGACTCAACTAAGTGAGATATCAATATACCTTCACCAGACGGTTGAGCAGTCTTTATAGGAAGAGTAGCTATGTACTTAGTGTAGTTTCTTTTCCAGTGGCCTAGTTTTCTTACAAAAGAAACACTTTTCTTTTGCTGACTTCCTTATAGACTTGGTTGTTACAATAACAACCTTGCCCTTTCCTTTCTTTGTAATAGGTCCCTTGTGAGTAGTGAGTAAGTCTAACCTATTTTTCAAGGCAAAGTAATTTGGTCCTATGAGTACATTATTTATTCCAAATCAAGTGAAGCTCGTCAGTCGTATCCATATCAAAAACACTGTAAATGCAAACAATCGTGTAACTACTTTATATGAGTCATGTATAATGCAGTGATACATATTCTTTCAATTTTGCATACACAATAAGTCAGATATCCACCAAACTGTACTATCATGCATACAATGATGGCCCAAACACACCACTCCTTACTCCCGGACAGCGGGGTCGCACGAAGCTAGTTCAGGTAGGAACTATTCTCAATTAACCCGTTTTCTTGTAACTCTTACTAAATATGATTAACTCACCATTTTACCTTAGTCTCTAACATGACACAACAGAGCTCCTCGGGGAGGCTAATGCATCACACTGGTCAGGTGTAAACCATTACCTAAACCTCCATACAAATACACGAAAAACTCCACCGCAGCGTGGTCGCATCGCTTCTTTGCACTTTGGTTTATCCTAAAGAAGTCTAACCCCATAATCTGCAAACCGACATCCTCTGCAGGGAGGTCTATCGATCTACTATACTGCTAGACAGGTAATGGAAACCGTGAGGTTACAACAATTGAAGCCTCACTCCCACTTGAGTTTTATAACTAGTGATTTTTAATTAACTTGCATTTACAACCTGGATTATCTCATAATCCCCTTTAGAATCTCATTCTAAGATTAACCAAAATTAATTAATTAATTTATTTAAAATACTATCGTTTTACTGTATAGATTATCTCATAATCCTACATTAGAATCTCATTCTAAAATCCAATCAATAAAATTAATTAATTAATTTTTATTAAAATGATACCAGCATGTATTTAGATTATCACATAATCTACTTTTAAAATTCTGATTTCAAAATTAAATTAAAATAATTTTATTCAAAATCAATAGCGATTTTGTGCTTCAACTATCCCATAGGCTATTTTAGAATCTTATTCTAAAAATTAAACAAACTTTGGACTATCATATAATCTATTTCAGAATCTTATTCTAAAATTATTTCAAATAACTTTTATTTAAAATAACACTGATTTGCTACTTAAATTATCTCATAATTTAATTTAGAATCTCATTCTAAAAGAAAATTAATTAATAAAATAATTAATTTATAATTATTATATAAATCGGTACTGATGCCTACACGTCTCAACTATAAAATAAAATATTTTTTTAAAGTCTGACTTCAACATTGACGTCAGCGTCTGCTAACCATTTTTTTTAAAAATTTAAAATCAAAATATTTAATTTTAAAATAAATTAAATTTAATTTCATTAAATTAATTTTATCCAATTTCGTATAAGATAATTGAATTTAATCTCATTAGATCAACTTTATCCATTATTAAAAAAAAATTTAAATATAATCTTATTAGATCAATTTTGTCTGATTTCGTAAATCATAACTGAGAACGTACAATCTCATTATACGAACAATACAATCGCAAATTTGTGGGTTGATCTGAATTAACAATTAATTCATTAATGATTTAAACAATTTAAATTGTTACTATAAACAACCCAGTTAACTATTAACTCTTTTGACCGATTTAAACAATTTAAATCGATACTTTAAATAATCTAGTTAACTATTAAATCTTTTAACCGATTTAAACAAATTAAATCATTACTTTAAAATTATCTAATTAACAATTAATCACTTTAATGATTCAAATAATTTAAATCACAAATACAAACAATCATCTGAATTAAACATTAATTCTTTATTGATTTAAACAATTTAAATCGAACCGTCAAATTAAACTCATTTTCCTTCTTAAAAAAAATCTCTATTTTATTAAATCACAAATCTATTTATTTCGATCTTATTATACCTAATCATGTATATTATGAATGTAATCGGAGGCTGGCTCTAATAACAATTGTTGGGAAAAACATATGAATTTTGTTGGAAAATAAACTCTGATGCCGACTATTGGGTTCACAGTTCTCCACTACGGTCACAACAATAGGCACCTATTACTGCATTTAGAGTAGGAGACTCTTCTCTTTACCTAAGCCCCCGGTTAGAGAGTCACGTTTCGCGACACCTCAAGTGCGAGAGTTCTCGGGAATAGGTTTATCTCTATAAACTCTTTGCCCCAATACCAGTTGTTGGGATGAATTTCAAAAATTCTCCCTAAAGATTACGCAGCGGAACATGTTTGGAATTCATAACTCTAAACCTAGGGTTGATTTAAAATTCCTAATTTTAAATCTATTAACTTAAATTCATAATTTAAATCAACAAATCTAAATTCATAATTTAGATTTATATATTTTTTACTCTAATACATTCATAACAATACGTAAACTTAAACAGGCATAATAACGAATATTGTAAATAAATAGAAAAGTGAAAAATAATAAAGAAAGAAGAACATAACTGGAATTGCTCCAATGAAAGAAGAACCAGAAAGACAATAATATTCTTCAAAACCGAGACACCGAGACCTTCTACGCAATGACCTCAAATTGCCCGAAGGGTGGGCTTCGAAAAATATTAAACTTAGGAAAGAAAAATTTCAACGAAAATTTTTCTCTCCAATTGAATCTCCGAAATAATTTCAGAAACCCTAAATAAATATTTCAACTCTGATGCCAAACCACGGAATTAGCCCCTTTATTTATAGGAATATACCGGAGCGAAAAAATCTAATTTTAATTGAAAAAGGATTCCCAGTTTAAGTCAAAACGCGTCATTTTATTTAAAAATCAGCTCAAAACGTGACGTTTTGTAATAGTACAACCTGCGTCCTCACCCTGTCACCGTGTGCCATGTGTCGATACATGATTCGTCCCCACGTGTGAACGCGGATAGCCCTGGTGGGCAATCCAGCGCGTGGCACGTTGATCGCTACTATGCATTTTTTCTTTGTATTTTTTTTTTATTTTGCTTTGTTTTCCACATATTAAAATTCATCCTATGAATATTAATTTTTCAAAAATTATATTATTTTATAATTTTTAAATTTTATTCATCTCATTAATAATATTTGACAAAATTAATTTACCCATCTTTTGGATAAATAATTCATCTCATAAATTTTTTAATATTTTTCTAATGGCAATAGAATATAGAGGCTTGCGCAGGGACCTCAGGGACAATTTAAATCTAGCTCCAAATGGGTTAAATTAAATCATCTCATGATATTAATTTAATTACCATTTAATGAGATTTAATTCCATTAAATAAATCTCACCGCATTCCAGACTTAAATTATTTGTTCGATATCTCCCTAATAGACTGTATTGATGACAACAACCCCTCCCCTAGATATCCATGACAAAGGATAAATATAACCACTACCATGATCCTTCTCACAGCTTCTCCATTAGTTACCGACTCGCCTTTCACTGAATAATTCATTTATACTCAAACATATTCACAGTATAAATTCTAAATGTCAAACACTTAGAATACTTTGGCCAAAGATTCCGAACTATTTAAATATTTGCGAATCAACTAAGGGGACATCTGTATCTCATAAGAGACTGTAGATTCCCTATTGAATACCTGATCCTTGTCACACTTCACGCCGCTACCCAGTGTACGAGGGATTTCAGTCATTCGTTTAGACCTTACTTATAGTACACCAAAGTAACTAACGCTCCATGAACAAGTCCAGAATACCCTCAGAATTTAGAGTCGTCGTTCAAACAGTACAACGTGAATCACTCATCTCCGATAGTAGTATAGAAATAAGAAACCCACATGGTCCAACTCAGTGTGTCAAACACACTAACCTAACACTTTTGGATCTCCAACCACATGAACAAAACAAGTCATCTAAAGTGTCATGTTATAGTCTTAACATACAGGTGGTCCAGACTTGTCTTCGACTACGAGTATTTCAAACAACAATCTGTACCATTTGTTCCAAGTCTATTTGTGGCTTAGTCTCCAAAACTACTTAGAACAAACATGTAAATTATAGTCTGAGAACTACACCCATCTCATGCATGTTTCCCAAAAGAAAATCACATGCAGTATAAATGCTCAAATACACAAAGTTAACTAGAAAACGACCGGAACTTCAATTTTATTTATTACAACAACAATAACAACAACAAACCCAATACCTCAAGGGCTCCCGCAGAAGCGGGGTCTGGGGGGGTTGATTTACACAGCCTTCCCCCCTCAGGGTGTTAAACCTGAAGAAAGGCCGTTTCCGAGGACCCCCAACCTGAGATTAATGCCATCATCGCATCGTATCAACCTGTGTGCAAAAAGGGGGCAATAATGCATAAGAGTAGGACAAAGCATAAAGTGAGTATTATGAAGCACAACGCTCTAGACTTTACAATTTTATTTATTAATTAAAATAATATATCCAGAATAAATCTGGATTTCATGACACTGTTCCTAACAGTGTCGACACATAAGGCTTCTGTGTCAACACACAGACGCAGGCTGTGTGTTCTGTAAGATTGTGTGTCAACACATAAAATCTGTGTGTCGACACACAGAATCTTTATGTCGGCATAGAGATTTTCGAGAATGTTTCTATAATATGTGGTTAAAAAAAATTTAGATGGGTAAAAGCTATATGTCATAAAATACAGGTGGTTAAAAGTTAGAAATCATAAAATGCAGGTAGTCAAAAGCTATATATGATAACATATAGGTGGTTGAAAAACTGTATATCATAAAACATAAGTGGTTAAAAGCTAGACATTATAAAATGTAGGTGGCTAAAAGCTACATATCATAAAATAAGGGTGATAAAAAGCTAGAAATCATAATATGTAGGGAATGAACACGGAATATCCCAAAATTGGATGGAATATTCCATTTTTCTAATAGAGTTATCAAATGATAGTCATTTATTACCAAATATTTTTTTAGGTGGTTAAAAGCAAAAAAAAAAAAAAAAAAAAAAGGAAGTTAGGTGGTTAAAAGCTAGATAGGTTAAAATATAGGTGGTAAAATACAAAAAAACCCGAAATTAAATGCCTAATTTATGGACTAAATTTCCAACATAGCATATTTTGGAATTTTTATTTCAAAATAGCAAGCCCAAATTTTAAATTTCTAAAATAGTATGTGAAAATTTAAGAATTTTGAAAATTGCACATGGTAGAATGCAACTAAGTAGTGGCATATTTGGCCTTTATATAGGTTTCATAAATTAAAGAATTGAGAGAATGATGCAGTGCAAAAAGAAGAAAATTGGGAGCGGAAGATTCAACGGCTTTTCTTTAGATTATTATTACTAAATCAATAAAGGAAAAAAAGGTAAATAGTTAACTCTAATTCCCACAACTTGTGAATGAGATGAAACACTAAAACACCTAAATCTAGGAGAAAATTGAATAATAAAGCCGTAGTTTCGTCTTCCTTAAATAGAGGCGCTAATTCACCCACAATAAAAGACTAAAACTAAAAGAGGTAAATACAGAGATAAATAATAAAATCTACTAATCTAAACTAAGCTTTCCTAATTGATGTTAACTTCACAAGCTCGTTCACACCCCAACTACGCGTCTCTTCCTCCTGCCAAGCATCCCATCTCGCAAAGACTTAACCTCCATGGTACCCGTCAAGTATGAAGGTGTAGTTGCATCATCCTCCCCAGGTTTGAGAGAATTCACCCTTGAACTTGCCAAAGAATCGCCTGCGTCATTGTTGCCAAAGTAAGAGATGAGGTGCTTGATATTGAAGACGTCTGAAGTCCTCATACAACTTGGTAGTTGTAGGCAGTATGCATTATTGTTCGCCTTCTCAAGGGTATGCAAATGCCCAATCTTCTGTGTTGTCGTCTTGTTGTATTCCCATGCGGGAAATCACTCTCTAATCAAAATTGCCCATACTTGGTCACCAACTTATAGCCGCACTGCCCGGCATTGCTTATCACTTGTCCACTTATACTTGGGGCTTGCCTCAAGTACCCATGCTCGAGTCAACTCATGTATCTCCCGAAGGATGGAGATAAAGTCCTTAGCTTTGCCATGAGGACGAATAAGATTGGGTACTTGAGCAAGGTCTATCGAAGAATGAGGGACAAAACCGTAGACAACTTTGAATGGCCAAAAATATGTGCTTTTGTTTATCGGGCTGTTGTAAGCGAACTCGCCTTGATACAACTTCTAACCCCATCCCTTGATGCTTTCGGCAAAAAGACATCGAAAAAGGTTACCTACAGACCTATTCGCCATCTTAGTCTGGCCATCCGTCTGAGGATCATAATAGTGCTCAAGGCGAGAGAGGTGTTTTCCATCTTCCACAACATCTTTTAGAAGTGGTTCACAAACCGCACGCCCCTATCCGAGACAATGCTAACTGGTAATTCATGAAGCTTGTACAATTCTCGGAAGTACAACTGAGCCATATAAATTGCATTAGCAGTTTTCTTGCACCCTATGAAGTGCGCCATCTTGGAGAATCAATCCATGACAACGAAGATCGAGTCTATACCCCTCTGTGTTCTCAGTAACCCCAGCATAAAGTCCATATTGATATCTACCCAAGGTTGACTTGGAATTAGTAGTGGCAAGTACAAACCCAAATTAGTCGTTTCGCCTTTCAAAGCTTGGCACCACTTGATGAACCACTCTACCTATTTCCTCATTGTTGGCAAAAACTAAGTAGCGTTCACTAGAATTAGCTTCTTGTCTCAACCCAAGTGCCCCTCATTGTGCTGCTTATGAATAATCTTGAGGCGCATACTCGAATCTAGAATGCACAATTGATTTCCTTTGAAGAAAAATTGTCGTGGATGGAATAATCTGGTACTATCCCGACTTGAGCTTCTTGCCAAATCGTGCCAAAGGTGAGATCCTCCTCATACGATTCCACTAATATTTCAAAACAGAGTACGGAAGCTCAACTACCAGTCAAGATCAGTGTACGCCTACTCAAGGCTTCAGTAACCCTATTCGATGCACCGAATTTGTGCTTGATCACAAAGAGAGAGAGCGCGCTAGATGTAACTTGCCCACTTTGCATGATAAATAAAAATATTTTCTTGACTATTGATGTACTTCAGCGCAACATTATCTAAGTGCAACACAAACTTCTTGTTGGCGAGATACGACTTCCAATGCCTCAAGGATCTCACTACAATATAGAACTCAACATCATAAGTTGAATAGTTCAATTTACTTCCATCAAGCTTCTCACTGAAGTAAGCAATAGGACGTCCCTCCTTATTAAACACTACGCCAATACCAACCTTGGAGGTGTTAGAGTGCAACTCGAACGTCATTTGGAAATTTGGTAAGGCTACTATTAAAGTTGTGGTCAATCTTTGCATCACTGCTTCGAAGGCGTCAGATGACTCCAGAGTCAAACTGAAGCTACTCCCTTTCATATAATTTGTAATCGGCCCCATGATTGAACTAAAACTTTGCACAAACCTCCAATACAATGAAGCCAAGCTGTTACAAACCGAAAATCCGAGACTTGAATTTAATTGGGCTTTTTGGCCGAAAAATCTAGAGGGAATATTAAAGTTGTTAATCTGTTAAATTTGGTACTGCTGTGCGTGGCTTGCTGCTGCTGCCGTTGCTACACTACTGCTGTTCATTGCTGTTAGTTGGCGCCAATATTAATAATTTGAACCTTAGTTAGTTAGTTTACATTCTAGAGTGTTCCAAGGATTGTCTAGATACATTGCACTTACTTGCTTAGTTTGTTATAAGTAGTGCTTCAGCTGTAATAATGAAACTCATTCAATGAAATATCTGAAACATTAATCTCAATTGAGATTTTACTTCTCTCTCTCATCTCCTTTTCCCTTCTTTCTCTCATCTAACTCTAAACTCTACTTTCTCATCTTAATTTTCCCTTCTATCTCATCTCAAACTCTCAACCTATCCAAAATTATATTAGTTTACATTTGTGGTTCAAGCCCGAGCGTAACACAAGCCATGGAAACTACGTACCTCCAATATCATTCTTGGTGTGGCCAATTCCATATTGCCTCTATCTTCGCCTCATAACTTACAATCCCATCCTTGAATAAGATAGACTGAAGGAAAGTCACCCGGTTCTTGATAAACTCGCACTTCTTCAAGGCGATGAACTAGTGCTTCTCTCTCAAGGTATTCAACACCTCTCGAAGGTGTTCCAAGTGCTCAACTCCGTTTTAGCTGTAGATCATCAAAGTAGACGACAACGAATCTTCTATTAAAAGGGCTATAGCACCTCATTCATGAACCTCATAAACGTACTAGGCGTGTAAGATAATCGGAATGGTGTCACAAGCCATTCATGTAACCCTTCTCGTGTATTGAAGGCGATCTTCCACTCATCACTCGGCAAGATAATCTAACTTGTCCCTGGCGAGGTCTGTAGTTGATCAAGTAAGTCATCCAATATCAGAATAGGAAATTGATAGCGTACCATGATCTTATTGATGGCCTTGCTGTCAATGCACATCCACCGAGTACCGTTCTTCTTTGCCGTTAAAAGAGCTGGAACCGTGCATGGATTAAAACTCATTTGAATAAAGACCTTTGGCAAGTAGCTCCTCCACTTGGCGCCTCAGCTCCTCATGTTCTGCAGGACACGTGCTATATTGTTGCCTATTCGATAGGCCAGCTCCTAGCATCAGATAAATCCGGCAATAACTCGTCAAGAAACACATTGGAAAATTCCCATAACAAGTCCTCTACCTCTCTCGGCACCCTTCCTTTTTCCACCTAACATTCCTTTCATATCAACACAAACATAACCCTTATTCTCGCCAACTTCCTTGGCGATCATGGCCCTAGTTTGGAGATTCGAATTCTCAGCTACTAATGCACGTGGTGCCTCATCCTTCTCGGGAAACAATATGATCTTTGTGCCCTCAAAGACAAAGCTATAGGTATTTCGCATCCCATCATCGATAGGGCCGTGGTCAAATTTCCATGGGCATCCAAACAACAAGTGGCACGCTTCTATGGTAACCATATCACACCATATCCCAATTCGGTACTTCGCTCTAAAAGAAAAATTAACCAGACAACCTTTTAAGATGATGATCAGATTTTCTTTTTTGAGCTAAGACAACTGGCAAGGGTTCAGATGCTCCTCCTTCTTTAACCCCAACATTTGGATTGCTTCCTCAGAGATGAAATTCTCACAACTTTCGGAATCAATGACTAGGTGGCATACTCTCCCTCCAATCATAGATGTCGTCGGGAAGATGTTGATTCTAAGACAACCATCTCCTTCTTCTTCCTTAGGCATGAAGCAAGCTCACTTGGCCACTAGTAGGCGGCCCTCGACTCTGGCGACTTCTTCGTCACCACTTGGCACCAACTCATTGTTACAAACCGAGAATACGAGACTCGAATTTTAAATGGGCAAATAAAGCGGGAAAGCTGTTGGCGGCAAAAGATGTTGAATTCTGTTATGCCGGTATTGCTGCGTGCTACACTGCTGCTGTGCTGCTGTTATTGATATTTTTAGGCTTCAAAATAATTCACTCAAATACTACTTAGTTAAGATACATTCTAGATTGTTCTAAAGTTGGTTAGATACATTGCATTTACTTGTTAGCTTGTTATAAATAAGTGAAAATTGCTGTAATGTTGGGCATTCAATCAAATATCTGAAATTTGTCTCAAGTTGAGATCAATATTCTCTCTCTCATCTAACTCTCTCTATTTCTCATCTCCTTTCCCTTCTTATCTCATCTTAACTCTAAAATCTCTATTTCTCATCTCAATTTCAATTCTTCCTCATCTCATATTCTCAATCTATCCGCATTTTATATTAGTTTACGTTCGTCGTTCAAGCCCGAGCGTAACAAGTGGTATCAGAGCCTCGATCTGATCGAGTGCGCAATTAAAGAAAAAAAATAATAAAATAAAATTCAGGAGATCAGAATTCAGTGAAGAAAGCAGATCAAAAAACAACTAAGGTTTTGCTATTCTTGATCGGGAAAATCAGTTAATGAAATTGCAGTGAAGATTGTCATTGTGTTTGGTTAAGTGCACTGCAGTTCAAACAATCAGATCTAAACTTTGCGCTACAATTGCTTCTAATATTCTTCCTCGGCTTCAAGAGACCTCAAGTTCAAACTCAAATAGCGGGTGTTAGCCTTAAAAATCTAATTCAGACGCTGTAATGCACAATCGGCAAGTTCGGCATGGAGAGTCTGCTGTACTTGTTCTCGTTTTCTGAGCAGATACTTGTTATTAAATCAGAACAGCTATAAGATGATTCAATCAAGATCGATACAGATCTTGATCTTAATCAATCCAGATCAGTTCAATCGTGTTGTGCAGATCTCAATTCAACCGAGCTTTTGATCCGAACAATTCAGCTCAGTTCAATTGTTCTGCAGCCAAGCAAGTTGATCCAGATCAAAACCGATCAGACCAGGTTTGAAGAATTAGCTCAAGATTAATACTCGACAATGTCAAGCAGGGTTACCACGCGATCTGGAGCTGCCAAATCAGGTGTACAGCCGACATATGCAGAGATTGCTGTTGGAGGTGCGGCAAATGACCAGAATTTTGTGACTCAAGAGCAACTAAACACACATTTGGAGACATTGATCACTCTGTTGCAACAATCGCAGCTAGCTATGGAGGAACGATTGCATAAAAGATTGCAAGATCCAGACGAGAAGTTTAATGAATGTTTTGGCTTGCGAATTCAGATGTTTGAGGAGAAATTCAATCAACAAAGGCGCCATATTGGGGAGGCTGTGGCTGACCGGTTGAAAGAGCAAGCACACGAGATTGACGGTAGGATCGATGCGCATTTGAACTGACAACTACAAAATTTTGAGGAGAGGTTCAATGAGATTAATAAACGGGCAATAGATGCTCGTGTAACTCAACAATTGCAGGGATTCGAGGAAATGATAACCGATCGAGTAAACCAACAAGCATTGAACATTGAAGAGAAGATTAAGGAGGTACAAAATGTGGCTACCAAATCAGCTCCTCTACTACCTGCAAGTCATGTAATCAGATCACCTAACGCTGCTGCAAAACCAAAGCGACCTGATGCAGAACCGAAGCAATTTGGTGCAGACCGAGCTAAAGATCCGAGGCAAAGCCGAGATGTAAGTATGATTTTTGGACCAAAAGATCACCCTCCCGATCCACCCTATCGACCTGCAGATGCTGCTGCTGTACTAAACAGGTTCCATGCTGCAGAAACAGGTCACTTTGATCCATTACATAATCCATCTCGATCACGATCTGTTGATTTCAGTGCCAAGCATGATGTGTGAGGCCCCGAAGTTGTCCAGCAGTATAATGTGGGACAAAATGCATCAGAATTCGTTAATAATCGAAGCAATGAAGCCTCTTATGGTAATGGACACAATGGCTTCCGACAACCTCGAGTTCAACTTGAAAATTTTGATGGGAAGCAACCTCACTCGTGGATAAGAAGATGCGAGCGATATTTCCATTTCTATTCTATTCCCAATGACGAAAAGGTGGACTTGGCCGCGGTTTATCTCCAAGGGGATCATGAAGTGTGGTTTTATAGCCTGTTAAAGAGCAACCCCGTTCTTACTTGGGACCAATTCATGTCCGAGATATGCGAGCGCTATGGTGATGAAGAAGTGGGTGATGTTGTGGAGAGCTTCTACAAGCTAACTCAATCACTACCATGAAGGACTATATGACGAAATTTGAAAATCTCTGAGCAAGTATGATTACAATCGCACCTCGAGCCCCCGAGTCCTTTTATGTCTCAAGCTTCATCAGTGGGTTAAAACCGAAAATCAAGAACTTGGTGAAGGCCCTTGAACCTACTTCCTTGTCACAAGCCTTTGCGAAGGCAAAATTGATTGAGGCTTCCGACCTAACAATTCTTGATCGGCCCAAGCATCGAGAAGAGCACTTCCAACTTCATCACAAGGGAATTGAACACAAGAAATGGGATGAGCATAAAGAACCCCGAAACATTGAGAAGGTGTCCCGAAACCGCTGTTTTAGATGCCATCAACCTTATGTACCCAGTCATAGGTGCGACCCTAAACTTCTCATGATGGTAAGAGGGGATGAAATTGAAGGGGAATTAGAAAGTGATGAAGATGACCCTGAGAATGAGGGGTCCGAGCATGGAAGCGAGGATGAAGTGGATCCGATAGCTCGAAGGAAGGAGTTGCACGATCTCACTATGAAGTTGTACAAGTCCAAAAAACTCCAGTTTCAGAAGGGCGACGCCTCCAACAAGTGAATTCCAAGACTCGTTCTCTTTCATTCTTGAGGACAAGAATGTTTTCAAGGGGAAGGGAATGTTACAAACCGAGAATACGAGACTCGAATTTTAAATAGGCAAATAAGGCGGGAAAGCTGTTGGTGGCAAAAGATGTTGAATTTTGTTATGCTGGTACTGCTGCGTGCTACACTGCTGCTATGCTGCTGTTAGTTGATATTTTTAGGCTCCAAAATAATTCACTCAAATACTACTTAGTTAAGATACATTCTAGATTGTTCTAAAGTTGGTTAGATACATTGCATTTACTTGTTAGCTTGTTATAAATAAGTGAAAATTGCTGTAATGTTGGGCATTCAATCAAATATCCGAAATTTGTCTCAAGTTGAGATCAATATTCTCTCTCTCATCTAACTCTCTCTATTTCTCATCTCCTTTCCCTTCTTATCTCATCTTAACTCTAAAATCTCTATTTCTCATCTCAATTTCAATTCTTCCTCATTTCATATTCTCAATCTATCCTCATTTTATATTAGTTTACGTTCGTGGTTCAAGCCCGAGCGTAACACTCATCTTTAGCCTTCTCCTGAACTACCTCGCCTTCCTAAATATTGGGACACCTGGTTTATAGCCCCTTACCAGGTCTATCACCCTTCCGAAACTCGGTGACACGATGACCCATCTCACCACACTTGAAACAACGGGTTCTTGAGCTACCCACCAAGTCCTGGTTACTCAGTTTACTGGCAAGTTGGTTGGTCATCATACCTAATCATGCCCACTGTTAGTGAGTTCCAAGTACCCCCAACTTGTTGCCGCTTCTGTTGCTTCTCAACATTCAAAGCCCTTTGACTTGCTTTCAAAACCGAAAAGACGTCAAACATATTTAACACCTCTTGAATCGACTACTTTAACCTGCTAGTATACCAATCCACCAATTGCTTGTCCTATTCCACTAAGTCAATCCTGTTGACTAGAGAGTAGAATTCTGCCGTGTATTCTTCCACTGACTGAGAACCATGACGCAAGTTTTGTAGGTGCTGGTACATCACTTTGGCATGATTGTAGGGAAGGAAGGCGTTCTACATATGCTTCTTCATCTTTTCCCATATTTTGATCTTCAATTTACCCTACCTATGCTGAGTATGTTTTAGCTGCTGCCACTAGTGTTGGGAACATGTTTGAAAAACTATTCCCTAAATTGAGCGCAGTGGAAAAACTAATTTAAAATGCTCAATTTTAATTCTAAAGCTCTGATCTAATTAAAACTTTTAATTAAATCTAGATCTTACTCTAATAGGTTTATAACATGACAATCAAAAAATATCAAATAAAATAAGTATAAGTATAGTATGTAGAATAAACAAAATAAAGGAAAACATAATAAATGTTATATTCAATTAGATATACTTGAAGCGCAAATCCCAACTCCGACTTGAAGATATAAAATTAGAAGAAGAATAGCTTGACACCACGAGATCTTCTTCGCAGTGACCTCTTCTAGCACTTGGAGTGTGGGCTCCCAAAATATTTAACTAAGAAAAAAATTTTAGAAAATTTTTTTTCCTTTCAATCTTTTCGAAAAAACAATTCTTAAGAAAAATTATGCTAAATAATAAATTTAGAAATCCCCTAAAAATAATTTTTAGGGTTTTCATTTGGAGAAAACCAAGTTCCAAAACCACTTCAATCCTTTTACTCACATTTAATCACGCATATATATAATACAAAAGTAACACATCCAGGGCCACGTGTCACTACTTTATTTGTTTGTTTGTGTGCACACGGATAGGCATCCAAGCCTCAACCTCGTGCACAAACCTGCCATTTGTCATACGCACATTGGTTATGCCGCACTTATGATGAAAACCTTTCAGCCGCACGTGCTGATTGGCGAAAAGCTGTGTATGTGGATCGTGCCCTAGGTAAAACATGATTTTCCCTTCTTTTTTTTTTTTGGATTTAAATTCCCACTTGCATGAATTCATCTTATGAATATTATTTGGAGAAAGTAAATTTATTAATCTAATGAATAAATAATTCATCTCGTGAATTATGTTTAGTAAAATTAATTTATTCATCTCATGCATAAAATAAATCATCCATGAGTTCATTTTAAATATTTTTCAAACGATGCTTAAGTTGACGCATGCGAAGGGACCTTAGGGACAATTTAACTCTAGCTCCAAATGAGTCAAATCAGATTATTATCTCATGATAACAATTGAATAACATTTAGTAAAATTTAATTCTACTAAATAAGCTTTACAACACTCTATAATTAAATATATTCACTCAAGAATTTCTTAAATAACTTTTATTGTGACAATCAACCCCTCTATTAGATATCCGTGAGTATAAACAACTTTAACTACTATCATTACTTTTCTCATATCTTTTTGTGTAGTTCCTGACTCGCCCTTCTCAAACATTTCAATAGTATAGAAACAATTTTTGTATTAATCCAAACGTCAAACATATGAAATACTTTGGCCAAAGATTCTAGAATCAGTTTGCATACTTGCGAATCAACTAAAAGGACATTCTTATCGCGTTAAAGACTATAGATTCCCCAAAAAACCAATGTTCTCGCTACCCTTCATGCTGTTACTCAACGCACGTAAGATTTAAGTCAACGCGACGTGACTAATCCTTTTTGGCACATCAAAGCAACGAACAATACATGCACAAGTTCAGACTATTTGCATGATTTAGTGTTATTGTCTTACAAAATTAATTATTTCTAGTAGCAGTTAAAAAAAAAATAATTTAGGTGGTCCTGCTAAGTGTTCCAATCATATAGACAATACTAACATAATACTTTTGGATCCCTATCCACATGACCAACATAAGTCATCAGAAGTATCATATTATAGTCTTATCAGACAAGTTGTCCAAGCTTATCACTGACTACGAACAAGATATGACAATATATCACAAGTTTGATCTAAGTCTGTCTGTGATTCAATATCATTGGCCACTTAAACCAAACTTGACATGTCATCTTGGACTATGCCCATCTCATGGAACGTTTTAGTGAACAATTACAGGCATATTTTGACTTGTAAAATATAATCAAATAGTAAATAAATAAAATGGTTTCCTTTATTTAATATTTAAAACTAACTAATTGGGTTTTCCAGGACACCAAATTCAATAATCTCCCACTTGTCCTAAATCCAATTAGCCCTGCATTGCATAACTATCACCTAGGGATCTGTGAACACCTTAGCTATAAAACTTTAACTAATACCGATCTATCACTCTCTCATTCCTTTGCACATTAACTTTGATCTACTAGGAATCTTCTGAGTCAACTAGTCTACTCAACAACTTCATAGCTATCAAGTACCCGACTTCCAAAGTAAAATAAATAGTACAAGACTGATTTTCTTTTCCCTATCTAATGACTCTCACTATAAGGGAAGACATGGATTTTTGACGTCAAACGTCTAAAATCCTTTTAAAACAAACAACCCATGATAAACTCAACATCCTTTTTTTGAATCTCGCTAAAGCTTGATCCTAAGAGCATAGTGTGCTCATCTTGGTTCTTTCATTTTAAACTAACTAGAAAATTAAATCTTAACAGCTCATGATAATTCTACACCATTCTGAATGAGTAGAATTCCTTCTACATACAACACTTTAAAAGTCACTACTTCCTTGCCATGTCACTTGTACTCTCATAGTTCAATAACCATTGAGTCAAATCACTAGGACATGATAGCAATCATCAAATCTACTTTTTAATGAACAAGGTGCTTATTTATGTCTACAAATAGACTTTCTTAATTTGCATACTATATGCTTCTGACTCATAGTAACAAACTTATCTAATTGTATCACATACATAACCTTTTCAAAATGACCATTCACATGTCGTCTTGACATCCAGTTCCCATATCTCACCACAATGAGATACATTGGATAAGAGCATCTTTACGGACTTAAGCAAAGCATCTAGCTAGTAGGTTTCACTCAAAGATGATTCCCTCCCTTAAGGTATAAACCACCACCATCAATCTAGCCCCGAATGTTTCAACCTTCTTGTCCAAACAACTCTTTTATTCTTGTAGATCCATTCAGATCTCATCTGATGGATTTAATGTCTTTCGATGCCCAATACAACTTTTTAATAAATACTATTTCGTCTAGTTTTTATCAAATTCAATCATCATAGCTATTTTTCTAAAAAAATATATTGATAATTAAGTGAATAAAGTGTTTATTATGTAACCTTGAATGAATAAAACCCTAGTTTCCTCTTCCTTTAATAGAGGAGCTAATTCATCTAGAATAGAAAATTAAAATTAAAAGAAATAAATATAGAGATAAATAAGAAAACCTGCTAATTTAAACTACGTTTTCCTAATTGAGTTAACTTCTCAAGCTTGTTCACACCCCAGCCGCGTGTCTCACCGGCCTGCCGAGTTGCCCATCTCACTTGGACTCATCCTCCTTGGTACCCCCAAGGGGCGACTGCATTAATGAAATGTAGTTTTTTTTTTTAATGATTGCAATAATTTTTTTACCAAAATGTAAACTGAAAAATTTTATGTGGTATAAATTTTTGTTATTGCATTATATAGTACTATTATTTAGAATACCGAATTTTATCAAATATTTAAACATTTTTATAAAACAAAAGTAGTTTATTTACTAATATTATTATTACAGACTTAAATTATATGTCATACGAAAATCAAATAATTGAACTATAGATATTCAGTTTATTATGTTTATTATACAAATTATCCAAAAGATTTGTAATAACCCAAAGAGGAAGGAACTTTCAATATTTAGTTCAAATTCATATGTAAAAATTAGCGAGGCAAGTCTACTTAAAATATTTTCATATTCATTTTGATATGAGCTTTAATTTATACATTAGTATTCACATGTTATTACGTACATAAATCATCTCTCCATAATTTTTGAATGGATAAATCATCTCTCTACATTTATAAGTTATCCTCATAATTTATCTCCCTATACATCAAATATTAGAATATTGGATGCAAATTTCTAGAATAAGTATTATAAAGAAAAATATTATATAATACACATTCCTTCAGCAAAAGTTTATATCCACCTACTTTCAATTCATAAAAACTTGCAAAATCCCGTGCGATACACGGCTGCTATATGTATTTCTACTTGTTGGATGTATTAGACTGTTGATGAATACATATAACATATGTGTAATCCCATGTAATAAATCCAAAATTTATTTGAAGCATATTTTTTACGTTTGACTTAATCCTTCCTTCCATTGATCTATAGAATCCAAATTTAAGTAATTTATATAAACAGCCAACGAAATATTGAGTTGTTGAAATTCAAAAGGTGTGCATGTACTATCTCTTGGTAAGAATAGGCACCCATAGGCCTTAATTAAAAATCATCAAGGAAACTAACAACTAAACATAACGGAATAAAAATCACCTAATAGTACCATTTGGGATATTGAAATAGACTGCAAATGAGGTTCCATTAATGTCGTCGAAACAAAAAAATGTAAAATGCAATTTTGGCTGGAAAACAACTCCGGCCATATCAACCCTCCATTTATAATACAAACATTTGTTTGAGATGCATATAAAATATAACGATTATTTTAATACCTTGTTTATAGTTGTTATTCAAAATTTCTGATTTGATTTATGTTATAAAAATATTCCTCCTCCCAATGCATGCATATGATGAGTTCAGCCATCCAGTTTCTCGTTTTGTCCTCCCATTGTGGAACTTCCGTGTAGAAAATTCATGTTCTGTCTATGTATTCTTTTAGATATTTCTCCAATTGGCTTCTAACAAAATTCTACAAATTGTAATAGTTAGTTACTTTTGTATGTTTCGTAGGTGTAATTTTTTTTCCTTAGAGCACCTAATCAAATAATTAATTTTTCATAAAAAAATTCCGAAATTCATAACTGTATAAAACATGTTAAAAAAACTATTGGTTACAATATCCTATAATAGTTACAATTCTAAAATCTTTCCAAGTTCAAATCTTTTCAAATTCTAAATAATGTCCTAAATTTTTCTTCCCCAAAGTACAATGGGTTATAATTTTGAAAGACTGTATTGAATGAAAAAGGAATTAATTTTACTTTTACGTAAGGAAAAATAATTTTTATGACAATTTTTATGCAAGGAATAAACACCACCCATACAAAAATTTAGAATTAAGTCTTTTCTTTATATTTTTGCATATTATTTTTTCCTTCACTTCATAGAAGTTTCACATTTTTTCATACATAAATATATAAAAAAAAATAAAATATAAAAAATTAAAAGTACAGAAAAATGAATGAAATAATTAAGTTTCTTTTAAAATAATTAGAAAATTTATAACTATATAAAACATGCTAAAAAAATTATGGGTTACAATATCCTATAATTGTTACAGTTCTAAAATTTTTCCAAGTTCAAATCTTTTCCAAATTCAAAAATGTTGTTAATGTCCTAAATTTTCCCCCCCCTAAGTACAAGTTTATAATTTTAAAGAACTATTTTGTATAGAAAAAGAATTAATTGTGTTTTTATGAATGGAAAAATATTTTTATTGAATATTTTTATGTAAGGAATAAGCGCTACACATTGAAAAACCTAGAATTAATTTTTTACTTTACATAAATGACTTTCATAATATTTCATACTTTATTTATAAAATAAAGTAAAATATAAAAATAAAAAACCCAAAAATTAATAAAATAATTAATTTTCTTTTTAAAAATTCATACCTACATAAACACATGCTAAAAAAACTATTGGTTACAATGTACAATAAAGGTTACAATTGTAAAATCTATCAAAGTTTAAATCTTACCAAATTCTAAAATATTGTGGAATATCCTAAATTTTTTCCCCCAAAAGTACAATGGTTATAATTTTAAAGAACAATTTTATATGGAAAAAGAATTAATTTTATTTTTATAGCTCTTTTTCTGTAAGGAATAAACACCACCAATACAAAAATCTAGGATTAATTTTTTATTTACATTTTTCAAATAATTTTTTTTCCTTCACTTAAAATAAATACATAAACTAAAATAAAATAATAAAAACTAATTTTAAAAAATACCTAAAAACTAATAAAATAACTAATTTTCTTTTAAAAATTCCAAAATTCATAAATACATGAAATTAATTTTCTTTTTAAAAAATTGACACTCTATCTAAAGAAAAAAACTATTCACATTCTTTAGTCCAATGAAAATATTCAAAAAAATTTTTTATATCCTTTCATACATAACTATATAAATATAAAAATAAAAATTACCAAAAAAGTAATGAAATAATGAAATTTCCTATAAAAATAATTCTAAAATTCGTAACTACCTAAAAGATATTAAAAAAAATATTAGTTACAATATCCTAAAATGGTTACAATTCTAAAATCTTTTCAAATTCTAAATTTTGTATAATGTCCAAAATCTTTCTTCCACAAAGTACAATGATTATAGTTTTAAGACACTGTACTATTTGAAAAAATAATTAATTTTGTTTTTATGTAAGGAAAACAATTTTTATGACTATTTTTATGTAACGAATAACACCACCCATAAAAAAAATCAAGACTTAATTTTTTTTTCTTTTATATTTTTCAAAATCATTTTCCCCTTCGCTTCATAGAAATGACTTTCATATCCTTTCATACAAAAATACATAAAAGGAAATAAAATTAAAAAAAATTAAAAATACCAAAAAAGTAATAAAATTATTAATTTTCTTTTAAAATAATTTAAAAACTCATAACTACATAAAACACGCTAAAAAAACTATTAACTACAATATTCTATAATGGCAAAAATTTTAAAATCTTTCCAAGTTCAAAAGTTTCCAAATTCAAAAATACTGCATAATGTCATAAATTTATCTCCTCAAAGTATAATGTATATAATTATAAAAAACTATTTTTTATGGAGAAAGAATTGATTTTATTTTTTGTAAGGAAAAAATATTTTTATGTAAGAAATAAACCCCACCCATATAAAAATCTATAATTAACTTTTTTCCTTCGCTTCACATAAATGACTTTCATATCCTTTCGTACATAAATAAATAAAATGTGAAAATTTAAAATACCAAATAAGTAACAAAAACAACAACAACAATCCAAGTGCCTCAAGTGCCCCCGCAAAAAGGGGTCTGGGGGGTAGATGTATGCAGCCTTCTCCCTTCAGGGTGTTAACCTAAAGAGAAGCTGTTTCCTGGGATCCCCAACCTAAGAGATATGTCTTCATCGCATCATGGTGACCTGTGAGCTATGAGCTATAAGCAATAGGGCATGAAAGCAAAAGAGTAAGCCATAGCATAAAAACTCTCTAAAGGAGACTACGAGGCAAAACCTTCCCTTCAGGGCAGCTAGTATAAACAAACAGGCCAAATAAACAAACGAACAAACAAACAAATAAGCAAGCAAATAGGCCGATAGTAGACAGATAGGCGTATAGGTAGAAAGGTATAATCTAATAAGCCTATACGCCTATGAACACATAAATAGCAGAATAAGCAACGGTGTGAGGCCGCTACCTCTGCTACCCCTATGCTAGTCCTCCCTCGAGCTCTAACTCTATCTAACTTTATCTAAGGCCATCTCCTCCCGTGGGTTTAGGTGGGTGAGGTCCTGCGGTACAACTGCAGTCGTCCCTCCTTTGCCCTATTTCATCCTCTTCTTCCTAATGTGGTACGAAGCTGATCGCAATACGTGACTGGAGCAGTGGCAAAATACCAAATAAGTAATGCAATTATTAATTTTCTTTTAAAATAATTTAAAAATTCATAACTAATAAAACATGGTAAAAAAAAATTTGTTATAATATCCTATAATGGTTACAATTCTAAATATTTCTAGGTTCAAATATTTTCAAAGTCTAAAATATTGAATAATGTCCTCAATTTTTCTTCCCCAAAGTACAATTTTTTTAACTTTGCAGGGCTATTTTATATAATTAATTTGTTTTTAGTAAGGAAATATATTTTTTATTACTATTTTTATGTAAGGAATAAACATCATCCATATAAAAATCTTGAATTAATTTTTTTCCTTTACATTTTTTTTCTTTCACTTCACTGAAAGTACTATATTGTCCTTTTATTTTCATAATTACATGTTCTCAAATTTTTTTTTTTCTTCCCTTTGCCTCATAATGTTTTATTTTCGAATATCCTATAATATCCTAAAATGTCGTATAATGTCCTAAATTTTGTTTTCAATGTACAATAGGTAAAATTTTAAAGGATAATTTCTCTCTTTTTTCCTTCAAAATTATATTTTTTTTCATATTCTAGTTTTTCCCCTTAACGTCACATTGTTCTTCTTTCTAAATGTCTTACAATGTGCTATATTTTTCATAAAATATTCTATAATATCCTTAATTTTTCTCCCAAAGTTCCTTTTTTTTTTTCCCTATAATCCTGTATCCTCACAAATATATATCAAAGACTACAAAAAATAATGTGTACGAAAAAGATAAACTGCTAACCTTATAGGAGATGTCGTTTATGCTGAATGGCCTGCTGAATGCTGCAAATTTTGTGGTAATGCCTCTTTTACTCATTTTGATGATGAGTGACAATGAAAGCAATGAGTTTTTTGTGATTATGTTTGGGCAATTGTTTTAAAAAAAAAAAAAAAAAACCTAATAGTAGCTTTTGAGTTCCTAAAATGAGGGACTATTGATTTATTGCAATAGTTTTGGAATTTAATATTTTGTGCAAAAACATAACAATAGATTTTAATTTTTGAAATGTGGTTTTAATGGTTTATTGCAATAATTTTGGTATTTATTTATTCATTAATTTTATTTACAAATTAATTATTATTATTATTAATTACTAATGTATTAATATATGTACTAATAAGCGAAATAATATAGAGAAGTCCTAAGCACCGAGTGAAATAATATTAAAGACCCTTTGTAATAATTTTTTAAAAAAACTTAAATGAATGTTAATTGGTTTAAAAGAAAATTAATTGTTTGTAAATATGATTTTTTGAATTTTTTAATGAAATTAATTATTGCATTTCATTAGTCATGGCTTGAATATTGCTATACACAGATTGTATATTTTTTAATTCATAGATAATAATAGATTTTTATTTTATTTGAGGTAGTTATTAATTTTCAAATTTTATAATAGAGTTTTAATTTTGTAAAAGGAAATGAAAAATGTTTTTTTTGGTAAATTTTATTAGTAGTTTTTATTAATTTATTTTATGTGTTTATATTTTATTTTATTTAATGTATTTATTCTAATTCATTTACTATGATTGATCATTCATTGAATTAAAAAATGTCAATAGTTTTTTTTTTTCCATTTTTATGTACTTATGAATTTTTGAAATATTTTAAATAAAATTAATTTTAGGTATTTCTAATTTTTGTAAAAGGAAATTATTTTTATGTATAATTTATAATTTATATTTATTATTGATTTTTATTATTTTATTTTGTGTAAGTTATTTTTGGTATTTTTGATTATTAGTTTTTTATTTATATATCTTATTTTATTTTATAAATTTATGTATGAAATGCTATGAAAGGTTTCTTTTTGTATTTTTGTATAGAATTAAAAAGGTGTAAATAGTTTTTGGCCTTAGATGGAGTGTCGCGTTTTTTAAAAGAAAATTCATTATTTTGATATTTATATAAGTAGTTATTTTTTTTATTATCCTTTTTTTGTTGCTTTTTATTTTATTATGTATGGAACAATATGAATTTTTTTTCTATTTTTAGATTTATTTTTTATTACTTTTTTGGTGGTTTTTATTTTATTATGTAAGTAAGAGTATGAAAAGTTTCTTTTATTATTAGTTATTTTTAATTTTAATTTTTATTAGTTTCGTATTATTTTTTATTTTATTATGCATGGGAGAATATGAAATTTTTTCTATTTTTGGTATTTTTTTGCATTAAATTGATGAATGTGAATACTTTTTTGCTTAAATGAATTTCATTGGGGTTAAGGAAGGATTTGCGGTTAAT
The DNA here is from genome assembly GCA_018398585.1 of Simmondsia chinensis. Taxonomy (NCBI): domain Eukaryota; kingdom Viridiplantae; phylum Streptophyta; class Magnoliopsida; order Caryophyllales; family Simmondsiaceae; genus Simmondsia; species Simmondsia chinensis. The sequence goes on along the minus strand of JAGTTD010000001.1, from coordinate 20,422,052 downwards.
GCATGTGAATAGTTTTTTGTTAATGATTGTATTGAACGTCTTGACAATTTATTTTATCTTGTCTATATATTGAAAAATGAAAGGACACCAATCTTAAAATTTAGATATGAGAAATTGAAGAAGATGAAAAAGAAAATGAATTGTTTGTATAATTAAATTGATGCATTAACATTATATTGAATAATTTGTTGTAGTTGTTTTTTTTTTTTTTTTTTTTTTTCCTTTTCTTTGGAAATTGGATAGACACCTCTTAAAAATTTAGATTTTAGAATTTGTTGCATTTTGGTGAAAGTGGGAACTTCTACTTAATAGTTTAGTATAGATAATAATGAAAACATTTCAAATAAAGGAAAATTTACAAAATGGTTAAGAGCACATATATACAAAAAAATAATTTCATTGTTACTTGGATAAAGATTTGAATATGAGTACAGAACATAGAAAAACAAAAAGATTATAAAATATTGATTAGAAAATAATCAAAGAAAATTTAGAAGTTAAAAAAAAGTAATCTATCTTATCTATCATGTTTAAGTTGTTTCCTCTCTTTAAATTTAAAGATACCTTCAATTCTGCTCTAATAGACATTTGCAAAACTTACAAAAAAATAAAAAAAAAATAAAAAAGAAAAAGAAAAAGACATTAATTACCCACTTAACCAAAGAGGGCACCAACACGCCATTACCGAATCCCATTAGAACTCCGAAGTTAAGCATGCTTGGGAGAGAGTAGTACCAGTATGTGTGACCTCCTGGGAAGTCATCATCTTCAGGTTGGGGGTACTGGGAAACAGCCTCTCTTTAGGTTAGTACCCAAAGGGGGAAGGCTGCGTACATCCCCCCCCTCCCCCCCCCCCCCCCCCCTCCCAAGACCCTGCGTAGGCGGGAGCCCTCAAAACACTAGGTATGTTCTCATTAATTACCCACTTACAAGGTCATGGGCAGTTTTCTTTGCTAAATTATGTGAAGAAAAAAAAAACCACCTACTAGCACTAGTTATCATAGGCAGTTTCTTAACAATTCAATTCCAAATTAATAACACACAAATGACTAAACTGAATGTGAAAATTAAAAAGTAAGAGCAAACTTGAAACGTCGTTGCATGGTATAACATTCATTCAACCTTTCTTTCCTCTTTTATTGTTGAGATATTTATTTTTGTTATTGGTGTTATATTTTTGTTCTATTAACTTAATGCCCTATTTTAGATTTTGATAATATTTTCAAGTTTCAAAAATCACAGCTAGATTTGTGTAAACTACTCTCCAATTAAAAAAAAAAAAAATTATGATACTTCCATTTTAGAAATATGGCCAAAAAGGTGAACAAAGTGAAAATTAATTATTATGGTTTTACTTATTGTTAAGAAATTAATCCAATATTTTGTGCTTTATACTTATTAAATCATTGACCAAAAAACAAAACTCATTAAACCCTTTCATAAATTTGTTAGCCATACTTAAAGAAATTAATACCTCACACATTATGTAGAAAATCTATTTAAAAAATAGTATGCTATATTAATATATCCAACTATATCAATTATACAAAAACAATATTAATTAAAAAGTAATTAATGTAATAGTATGTTTCAAATTTACTATATGTATTTTCCAGCATTATTTGTTATTTCAATTTGAAATACACATAAAGAATATTTCATATCTTGCTATCCTAAACGGTGCATACTTATTTAAACACTCTTTCAGTTTGTATATCAAATACAGATAGAGTAAGTTATTAATTTAAAATAGAGCATAATTTAATATTGCTTTCATAATTTATTATTTTTATTATATATTTTTTTAAATACAAATTGATACTAAATTGTAATACAAATATTAATAAAAAATAAAAAAAATGAAGTCACAAAAATCTGCTCCCAACAATCACAAAATTGAATTTAAATGTAATACATTTCAACTTATTAAACTCCACAATAATATTTAGTAAATTGAATATAAATTTGTCCAGTGTATTTATACTAATTTTTTATTACATCAAAATAAATAGGTAATATAAATAGCCTTCCAATTTTTTTGGATGCAATATTTTAATTATGGTGATGGTATACAATTATATTACCTTCTATTTCAAATTAAGATTCTAACATTAAAATTTGAACACATAACCATCCTCCGTGCATCGCACGGGGAACCACTAGTATTGTATTAAATTGATGCTGCTCGAGATAGGTGGATAAGAAGGGTAAGTACAGATAAGGAAAACGACGGGCACATGGATAGCTAGATGAGCATGTGGACAGGGAGGACGAGCACATGGATAGCTAGATCTACCATTAATATTTAGAAAGGTTTTGCTTAAGATTAAATTGCTTTATTTTTATTTATTTAGATTTATTTTAGTCTTTAACCTAGCTGGGAAAACTCCGCTATAAATAAGAGGCCGATTAGCTTTATTTATTTCATTCAATTGTTCTAGATTTCAATTATAGTTTATTGTTCTTCTTGTTCTAAGACTGTGAGAATCAAGATTAATGAACTTGCCTTTCTTTATTATTAGCTTTAGCAATAGAAATTTAAAGAAAGGTTGTTGAATCCTTCCATTGCCAATCGATTATCTTTTTGACACTACATCAGTTGGTATCATAGCTCATAACATTTCATGCAATGGCCCATAGGTGATAGAGGTACGCTGTCGGAGACGTATATGAGAGAGACCATCAACGTCAGATTGATAGGAGATTTGAGGAGATTGAAGAGAGACTCCAGCATATCGAGTTGAGTTTGGAGAAATTGGTTGCGACGCCCAACCAAACGGCTCAACCTCAATAACCACCTGACATGGGAGATGAGAACGATACCAATGGAAGCTTTAAGAACCCTTTTGAGAGGCTTGTGTTATGTCCTGAGAATCCAAGGCTTGGGAGGGGTTAGTGCTTGGCTTTGTAGCTGCTGCTGGGGGGCTCATGTGTGGCTGATTAGTGACCGATAATGTGGGCTGTTAGCTAATAAAAATATATTGGCTCATATCATGTAAGTAGTATAAGTAGGAGGTTCTAGCTTGTAATCCTCATAATTTGGATGAATGACAAATTGATATCTTTTGATATCTCTCTCAACTTCTCATCACCCTTCACTTCTTTCTCTCATCTAACTCTCTCTATTTTCTCATCTCTTTCACTTCTTTCTCATCTCATACTCTCTTTATCTTAGCTTACGTTGTGATTAAATCACAAACGTAACAATTGGTATCAGAGCCTCGTTTGGCTTCCAAATCAAACATGATTTGATATCAAATATCCTTTGATTGCATTGCAATTTGCTTAAGAATTCAGTCTGAATTCTAGTGTAAGTTGCAAACAAAAAATTGCTTGAAAAAAATACATAAAAAGAGGTTCAATTGTTGATCGGTTGTGAGTCCTTGAATTCAAGCTTGTGTTGATGACAATGTTGACATTTAAACAGCAGAATTCAGTGATTGAAGAGCAAAGTCAGTTTGATCGTATATGTGTTCAGAATTGAGAGTTAATTGCAGTACATTGATCACATTCAGTTGAAGCAAGCAGTAGTTGTTGAAGTTGAGTGCTGAGCTTAATTGTCTTGATCAATTATTCCTTGATCAGTTGGAGGAGAAGTTAAGTGTGCTATTTGATCAATATTATACATGATCATAATCAAAAGATCAGAAACAAGTTGCTTTGAGGTGATTTCAGATGCTAAAAATTCAGAACTGAGGTTGAGGCGAAAATCTGACAGTGACGGCGAAATCTGACAGTGGACAGAGAAACGAAAAAGTGTTGAAAATCCGATTTCGTTCGTGAAGTTCGCTCTGAGTATTGTGTTGAGGACTTGATTGTGATCTAGAGTCGAGCTTAATTCAGAAGTGTAAGCCGAATTACTCAACTAACATTGCGGTTAGGGTTTGTTCGAGTTTCCTCTGCTCGAGTTCGTCAGTTAGGGTTTGGAATCTACTGTGATTCTTAAATTTGATCTTGAAATTTTAGAAAATTGTTGATCGCAACTGGTGATTGTGTTGTTGTTAATTCGAAAATCAATCAGATCAATTCACAGTGTGAAGTTTAAGAGCGATTATGGATGGTAGTGATGCAACAGGTCGGGATTTGCTTACGATTGCATATTTTGACAGTAAGTTGAAGACAATGTTTGATCAAATCAAGCAGTTTAACGCTGAATTATTACAGCAAATGAATCAGCAAATCAATGGTAAGGTTGATCAGCAAGCTCAGCCGATTGAAGTAAAGAGATCTGATCAGGCCGCTCTTCAATCACAAGAATTGGAGGAAAGGCCTAACATGCATTTTGATCAGCATATGGAGCAACATGAAGTGAAATTAGCGGAGATTCGAGAAGTTCAACCAGTGAGGTCTTTTGAAGAATTGAATCATCAGGTGCATTGTGAGGCTGTTAGTCCTGCAGTAGCTGAGGCGCACAATGTGGAGCCACTTAATGTAGTTGAAGATGAATTGGACCAAGAGTATCTTGAAGATGATGAGCTACAACATGACATGTTTCCGGAATGGGAATATGATTTCCATGTCAAGGGAATGTTAAAGAAAGCAAGGAGTAAAGCTAAGAGAAGCCGACTCAATGACGCATTGAACGATTTTTGGGAAGCAAAGAAGATTACAAAGAAGAAATTGAAGTGAGTGGTTGTGTGTCAGCCTAAGGTGCTTCTAAAATGGCAAGAGCAGAACAGTAGAAAACCGGTGGTTGCCTTGATCGAGTTCAATTTAGTTATGGAATATCGGGATGATTCACCAAAAGAAGTTAGGATCCTTGTTGATCAACAAGAACTAACTCAAGATACTGATTTGGCCGATGTATATGTTGGTATATCACCAAATCGGTTAAGTATGACTCCATGGTAGGCTTATATGCAGATCCGAAGCACTTCCACTGCTGAGCAATGTTATTCTGTTGGGAAATCAATTGTTGTTGCTGCAATGTCACCAAATATAGATCAGGGTATGCCTAAGTTCACTTTTGGGCGTGCTGGAGTGTTAACTTAAGGCCAGAACAACATCATCTTGGATGTTTTGCAAGGTCTCTTGTGTTGGGTGAATGATTATGGATGTATAGTGGCTGAAATGCACTGTCGGCGTGCCGATCAGCAAGTTTGGGATGATCTATTCCTTTATGTGAGTGGATTTATGACTTATCCAAGTGCAAGTCCTTGTGGTAAGTTGTCTCCCGATCCAGGAGAGGATTCTTAAGACTATATGAAGCTGAGAGGAGTCGAATTTTTGCTAAAAAGAAGCACTGGAGCTGCGAGAGTGCGTTTCAAGGTTCACCGCATACAAAGCTTGATTCCTATGCAAGAAATTGAGCGGTTAGATGTGTATAAATGCAGTAATATGCTGAAACAAATTTCTGATCAGGCCAAAAGCAGTACAGCAGGTGCGTTAACTGATGGGGTTGAAGTTGGAAGTTCCCTTGAGGCTTTGGTGGGATCTGGTTCCTGCAATGTGGCTGGAATGATAGTGCTGGACTGTAATGGGATTGGAACAAGTACCGTAGCTAAGCTTGAGCCATTCAATCAAGATCTCTAATGTTGTTTTGCTGCAGAAGTAGAAGCAGTTCAGAGAGGAGCTGATAGTGTTGCGAGCTTCTTGTTTGCAACTAAAGATAGTAAGCAAAGCCAAGTCAAGACGATGATGGTAGCATGTGAAGATTGGAACAAACATCTTCTGAAGGCTGCTGTCCAGATGCAGATTCTGCAGGTGTGTGGGGTGATCTGCTGTGGTGTTCCGAATGGAAAAATTATATGCACAAGCTTCAATATTTCCTTAGTGTTTGGAGAGAGAAGATTAGTGCAACATCAAGGCCAACTCCAGCTGAAATGGGAGTGAAAATCAGCAAGGTAGTTTGGGATGGAACTACTTTGTGTTTGAAGAAGTTTTCAGCTACTCAAGAGTTCTTTTAGTGTCTACACTTGCTATATTTGTTACTCCTGCTCAAGATGGTTGACAAGAAAGCAAAGCCTGATCATTTGGGGTATATTTGGTGGTTGGATGAGCTTTGGATCCAGGAAAGACTTGAGAATAGGCTGGAATGTGTGAACTGCAGCAAAGACAGTGTCGATTGGAATGTTTTGTGTGTTCAAGTTATGACATTGTGCAATTGGCATTCAATAATGGTTTATGAACTCTTAGTTTGTGCGGTCTATGCAAGAGTTTGGGAAGGAAAGGCTGGGACTTTCAGATCTTGTAAGTTCATAATCAAGGTTCAAGCCATAGAAGTAGTCGAGGCTGCTGAAATTCAATGGAGCATTACAATTCTTCCACTGACAGCAGTAAATGAGATGCTCAAATGGATTTTGATTGGTGCTATCATGATTTTGGGAAGATGTAATAACTTGTTCGCATCAAGAAGCCTCCATGTGGCCAAGAATCGAATTGAAAATTGTGATTTCCGCAGCTATGAGTGGCCTTGGGTAGATACTGCTGAATTTCTGGGATCTGCGGCACAACATGTGGATTTGGAAAGCAATCAAGAGTTTGTTGGGCATGGTCTGAGTTGGTTTAGTATGTGGATGTTTAAACAATACAAATTTTGGATAAGATCCAAGATGAAAGAGTTGCAACTGCATTCTTATGGAAGTACTTTGTGTTTTGCTACCATGATCAAGAGATGTGGTTGTTTTAGCTGCATTTGGGAATGCTTACAAGCTGATTTTGATGTGGGGATTTCTTGGTTTGAGTTTGGAAGGCCTTCCGAGAAGTTAAAGGACTTCATATGCAAACTTATGGGTTTAATGACATTCAAACTCTGTTGTATAGCATTTTACAAGCAGAATGACAGAGTTGCTGCTGCGTTTTATGGTTCTCTGCAGCTAGATGGTGTTTTGAGCGGTATTAGCTGTAACAAGGTGTGTCAGGGGCTGATGGTTGATGTTTGGCTGGCTTGGTTTGATAAATGCAGACCTCCTGAAGAGGATTATACATTCAAGCACAAACATTTTGTAGCAACAAGAGACATACTCATGTATCTGCTGCATATTGGAGTCAGTTCAGCATGGGCTCATTTCAGTTGCAGTAGATTTCAATAGATAGAGTGTTTCAGATGGTTACCCAGCTGCAAGATTTCAGCAAGAAGTTCAACACTCCATAAGCAAGAAGTTCAGCTATCTTTTCATAAGCTAAGTGATCTTCATTGTTACAACTCTCTTCCATTCTTGAGGACAAGAATGTTTTCAAGGGGAAGGGAATGTTATGTCCCGAGAATCCAAGGCTTGGGAAGGGTTAGTGCTTGGCTTGGTAGCTGCTGCTAGGGGGCTCATGTGTGGCTAATTGGTGACCGATAATGTGGGTTGTTAGCTAATAAAAATGTATTGGCTCATATCATGTAAGTAGTATAAGTAGGATGTTCTGGCTTGTAATCCTCATAACTTGGATGAATGACAAAGTGATATCTTTTGATATCTCTCTCTACTTCTCATCCCCCTTCACTTCTTTCTCCCATCTAACTCTCTCTATTTTCTCATCTCTTTCACTTCTTTCTCATCTCATACTCTCTTTATCTTAGCTTACGTTGTGATTAAATCACAAACGTAATAGGTTGGCAACCAAGGACAGAATATCAGGAGGGAACAGCCAAATTCTAGCATTTTCAATTACTCGGAAGATTGGCAGTGGGAGTCCGGGCCTTGAAACGAGATTTTGAAGTTCACTGGTGGAAGACAGCCTGAGGGGTTCTAGAATTTGTGAGCATAAGCAAGCATCATCGGTGGCTACTTGGTTGAGGGGTAGAGTTGCCACCAAGTGGCAACAATTGAAGCATATTCGGCTGAGGTAGGGTAAGGCGAAGATTGAAACTTGAGAGAAATTGAAGAAGCACATGCATAGAGCCTTCCTTCCTCATAATCACGCCAGGATTATGTACCCCAAGCCTTTAGAAGTAAAGTTAGAGTTCTTGATCTGCAAAAGACTACACGACAGAGTTCCATGCCCTTGTTGCCAAGACAATTCAGCTGAATCAGTGGAGTAGTTGGCGGATAGGTATGTTAGTCAGTTGAGGGAATTAATTCAAGAGGTGCCGAACATGTTTGATATCTTTTCTATCTCGGAACCAAGTTAGAGGGTTTTTCACGTTGAGAAGCAATAGAAACGATGTCAGATTGGCAATACTTGTGTTGGGAAAAGCATATGAATTTTGTTGAAAAATAAACTCTGATGCCGACTATTGGGTTCATAGTTTTCAACTGTGGTCACAACAATAGGCACCTATTAGAGCACTTAGAGTAGGAGACTCTTCGCTTTACCTAAGCCCCCGGTCGGAGAGTCACGCTTTGTGTCACCTCACGTGTGAGAGTTCCCGGGAATAGGTTTATCTCTATAAACCCTCTGCCCTAATACTGGTTGTTAGGATGAATTTCAAAAATTCTCCTTAAAGATTACGCAGTGGAACAGGTTTAGAATTCATAACTCTAAACCTAGGGTTGATTTAAAATTCCTAATTTCAAATCTACTGACTTAAATTCATAATTTAAATCATCATATCTAAATTCTTAATTTAGATCTACAGACGTTTTACTCTAATACATTCATAACAATACATAAACTTAAACAGGTATAATAACGAATACTGTAAATAAAGAGAAAAGTGAAACTAAAAGAAGAAGGAAAGAAGAACATACCTGCAATTGCTCCTATAATAAAGAAAACCAGAAAGAAAATAATTTTCTTCAAAATTGAGACCCCTAGACCTTCTACGTAATGACCTCGAACTGCCTGGAGGCTGGGCTCCGAAAAATATTAAACTGGGTCTCCGAAACAATTCCAGAAACCCTAAAGAATTATTTTGAACTCAATGCCAAACCTTGGAATAAGCCCTTCTATTTATAGGAATAGACCGGAGGGAAAAAACTAACTTTAATCGGAAAAGGATTCCCCAGTTTAATACAAAACGCTTCATTTTATTCTAAAAAAGGATTAAAACGCAGCGTTTCAGCCGCAGGTCAAACGCGTCCTTAGTTGACCAGCTGCATGACACATGTCATCGTGTGATTCATCCCCGCGTGGGGACGCGGATGCCTGTGGTGGACGTCCCACCGCGTGACATGTGGCGCTGGTTCGTTGGATTCTGTTCACGCGGATCGCCACTGTGCAGTTTTTTTTTTTGCTTTGTTTTCACAAGAAAAAATTCATCCTATGAATTTTAATTTTTAAAAATTATTTTATTTTATAATTTTTAATATATATTCATCTTATGAATAATATTTGGCAAAATTAATTTACCCATCTTATGGATAAATAATTCATCCCATGAATTCTTTAATATTTTTCTAGTGGCAATAAATACAGAGGCTTGCGTAGGGACCTCGGGGACAATTTAAATCTAGCTCCAAACGGGTTAAATTAAATCATCTCATAATATTAAGTTAATTACCATTTAATGAGACTTAGTTCCACTAAATAAATCTCATTGACTTCCAGACTTAAATTATTTATTAGATATCTTCCTAATATACTGTATTGATGACAACAACCCCTCCAATAGATGTCTATGACAAAGGATAAATATAACTATTACCATTATCCTTCTCACAGCTTCTCCATTAGTTATCGACTCGCCATTCACTGAATAATTTATTTATACTTGAACATATTCACAGTATAAATTCCAAATGTCAAACACTTGGAATACTTTGGCTAAAGTTTCCGAACCATTCAAATATTTGCGAATCAACTAAGGAGACATCTATATCTCATAAGAGACTGTAGATTCCCTATTGAATACATGATCCTTGTCACACTTCACGACGCTACCCCGTATACATGGGATTTCAGTCATTCGTTTTAGACCTTACTTATAGTACACCGGAGTAACTTACGCTCCATGCACAAGTCCAGAATACTATCAGAATTTAGGATCGTCATTCAAACAGTACAACGTGAATCACTCATCTCCGATAGTAGTCTAGAAACAAGTAACCCACATGGTCCAACTCAGTGTGTCAAACACACTAACTTAACACTTTTGGATCTCCATCCACATGACCAAGACAAGCCATCAAAAGTGTCTCGTTATAGTCTTAACATACAAGTTGTCCAAACTTGTTTTCGACTACGAGTCTTTCAAACAACAATCCATATCATTTGTTCCAAGTCTATCTGTGGCTTAGTCTCATAAATCACTTAGAACAAACATGTAAATTGTAGTCTGAGGACTACACCCATCTCATGGATGCCTCCCGAAAGAAAATCTTATGCTGTATAAATGCTCAAATCCACAAATTTAACTAGGAAACGACTGAAACTTCAATTTTATTTATTAATTAGTATAATATATCTAGAATAAATCTGGATTTTAGGACATTGTTCCTAACAATCTCCCACTTGTCCTAAATCAAATTTATGACAAAGTCCATACTCACCCCTTTTAAGTTTGAACCAAAAATCTACTGAGCCTAACCCTTAGTGAGCATAATTACTCTGTTGTGAAGTCAGCTATACAATACTGCTTGACATTCCCCTCACTAATGGCTCCCACTCCAAGGGTCAAGACATACTTAGACGTCGAATGTCTTTCATATTAATCTGACTGGAAGTCTTAAATCAGTATAACCAACTGGAACGAGCTCATCACCTTGAAAGATCAGCATAGGCTCTCTAGTTCGTCTCAAGAACTAGAGAAAATATTTCACTGCCACCTAGTCCATCGGACACAAATTAGACTAACACCTGCATACTATCCCATAGCATGCCAGACATCATGTCTCGTGTACAACATGGCATACCTGAAGCTCCCACTGCCCAAGCATATGAAATATTCCTCAATTGCACCTCCTATTAAGGTGTCCTAGAACACTACTCAAAAGAGATAGGGACTCCATGCTATACCTTGACAACATCTTGTCAATATAAGTGGCTTAAGAAAGACCCAACATCCTACTCTTACGACCTCGCAGAAGCTTAATCCTAAGAGTAGAGCTGGCTTTTCCTATGTCTTTCATATTGGGCTATCATGACAACCAAGTCTTACTGCCAATGACACCCCTATATCATTCTCAATGAGTAGTATATAGTTGACATACAATATCAAGAAAGTCACTACTTTCTCTTAATGTCCGCGGTACACGCATGGTTCGTTTAACCAATTGCTCAAAACTATAAGACTTAACTGCTTTATGGTGGCTAAAAGGATTAGATTCAATGCCAAGATCAACCACTAAGGCTCCTGCTATGAAACTGTCAGGTGTCCTGACAATCCTCCCACCACAACTAAACTTTCGTGTACCTGGAACATTCTCGTTCCTATCAGTAGGTGCATCTAATGCATCCATTGTGTCATGAATTGTGTCTAGCTGTTTAGAATTAGTGTCATTTTTCCTTTAATACTATTTTTTTTGTTCGCTTTTGTAGCTTACTTGCAAAATCCTTCTTTAAGTGTTTTGCATTGTATTTACAAAAGACCTTTTAAATCAAAACTGTAGAAAAAACTGTCCTTGTTCCTTTTATTTGTAACACCATTCTGCTGCGATGTGACTGGAGCAGAAAGCTGAGATCTCATCTCATTTTGCAGTTTGGAAATCAAAAAACTCACCCAAAAAATATTCACCAACTCGATCTAATCGTAGTGATTTAACTTGTTTACTTAATTGCTTTTCAACTTCAGCTTCGTACTCTTTGAAATTTTCAAAAGAGTCCAACTAATGTTTAATTAGGTAAACATATACATGCCTTGAGTAATCATCACTAAACGTGAATAAGTACTCATACCCACCTCTTGCCTGAACACTCATTGGTCCACATACATCTATGTGAACCAGCTCAAGCAAGCCACCAACCTTGTTGCCTTTACTCTTAAAGATAGACTTGGCCATCTTTCTTTCTACGCAGGATTTACAGACTGGTAATGACCTCAAGTCCAAAGCCTCTATCAGTCCATCTTCTACCAGTCTTTGGATCCTGTTCGAATTAGTGTGACCTAAACGTTGGTGCCATGTGTACGCAATATCCCATTCAAGGTGTTTTGTTTTAAAAGATTGAACAAATGAACTTACGTTAAATTCATTTAAACAATTACCATTGTTTTGATAAGGAAATAACATGAATAAACAATTCATTCATTTTCAAATGAACAATTTATTTCTCATATTAAAATCTCCATTATCAAAATCAATTGAATAATAATTATTCATAAAACAAGACATAGAAATCAAATTCCTGTACAAAGAAGGTTTAAATAATCAATTCTTTAAAACAAAACTCTATCACTAAAGTCTAAGCTGACATCTCCTACACTTAAGACCACCATGATTGTATTGTCCTTGACTATCAGGTACAATACCCATCGTGTAGCCTTTAGCCTAGTCTGAGCTCCTGTAACATATTACAGACTTGGTCAGTTGAACCGGAGTCCACACACAAGGAATCTGGTGAACTCAGTACTACACAAGACTCAAATCAGTGAGATATCAACATACCTTCACCAGATGGCTTAGCAGCCTTTGTGGGAAGAGTAGCTATGTAATTAGTGTAGTTTCTTTTCCAGTGGCCTAGTTTTCTGGCAAAAGAAACACTTTTCTTTTGCTGACTTCCTTATGGACTTAGTTGCTACAATAACAACCTTGCCCTTTCCTTTCTTTCTAGTAGGTCCCTTGTGAGTAATAACTAAGTTTAACTTATTTTTCAAGGCAAAGTAATTTGGTTCAGTGAGTACATTATGTATTTAAAAAACAAGCAAAGTTCGCCAGCCCTATCCATATAAAATATTGTAAATGCAAACATATGTGTAATTGTCTAACAAGAGTTATGTATAATGCAGTGATATATATATTCTTTCAATTTAGCATACACAATAAGTCAGATATCCACCAAACTATACTATCATGCATACAATGATGACCCAAACACACCACTCCTTACTCCCCAGTAGCGGGTCGTACGAAGCTAGTTCAGGTGAGAACTATTCTCAATTAACCTATTTTTCTTGTAACTATTACTAAACCTGATTAACTCACCACTTTACCTTAGTCTCTAACATGACATAATAGAGCTCCTCGGGGAGGCTAATGCATCACGCTAGTCAAGTGTAAACCATTACCTAAACCTCCATACAAATACACGAAATACTCCACGGCAGCATGGTCGCATCGCTTCTTTGCACTTTGGTTTATCCTAAAGAAGTCTAACCATGTAATTTGCAAACCGACATCCTCTGCAGGGAGGTCTATCAATCTACTATACTGCTAGACTGGTAATGGAGACCGTGAGGTTACAACAATTGAAAACTCGCTCCCACTTGATTTTTATAACTACTGGTTTTTAATTAACTTGCATTTACAACCAGGATTATCTCATAATCCCTTTAGAATCTCATTCTAAGATTAACCAAAATTAATTAATTAATTTATTCAAAATATTATCGTTTTACAGTATAGATTATCACATAATTTTACATTAGAATCTCATTCTAAAATCCAATCAATAAAATTAATTAATTAATTTTAATTAAAGAATGTTGATATTTAATTTAGATTATCACATAATCTACTTTTCAAAATATAATTCCAAAATTAAATTAAAACTAATTTTATTTAAAAATAATAGTGATTTTGGGCTTAGACTATCCCATAGTCTATTTTAGAGTCTTATTCCAAAAATTAAACAAGCTTAGACTTTCCAATAGTCTACTTTAGAATCTTATTCTAAAATTTAATTAACAAAATTTAACATTTATTTTAAAATAAAGTTAACTTAGACCATCTTATAGTCTACTTCAGAATTTTATTCTAAAATAATTTCAAATGACCATTATTTAAAATAACACTGATTTACAACTTAAATTACCTCATAATTTAATTTAGAATCTACTTCTAAAAGAAAATTAATTAATAAAGTAATTAATTTATAATTATTATGTAAATCAGTACTGATGCCTACACGTCTCAAAAAAAAAATGAAAACCCTTTTTTATATTAATTAAAATCTGACGCTAACATCAGCATGAAGCAGTGCTGATGTCAGCACGTCATAATTTTTTTTTTATTTTAAAATAAATTGAATTTAATCTCATTAAATTAATTTTATCCAATTTCGTATAAAATAATTAAATCTAATCTCATTAGATCAACTTTATCTAAATTTATAAAAATATCTGAATCTAATCCTATTAGATCAATTTTGTCCGATTTCGTAAATCATGACTGAGAACGTACAATCTTATTATATGAACAACACAATCGCAAATTTATGGGTTGTGCCGAATTAACGATTAATTCATTGATGATTCAAACAATTTAAATCGTCAAAATAAACAACCTAGTTAGCTATTAACTCTTTTAACCGATTTAAATAATTTAAATCGATACTTTACAATAATCTAATTAACAATTAATTACTTTACTGACACAAATAATTTAAATCACAAATACAAACAATAATCTGAATTAATCAATAATTCATTATCAATTTAAACAATTTAAATCAATACGTCAAATTAAACTAACTTTCCCATTTAATAAAATCTCTATTTTATTAAATCGCAAATCTATTTATTTCGATCTTATTATACCTAGTCATGTATATTATGAATGTAATCAGAGGCTGGCTCTGATACTAATTGTTGGGAAAAGCATATGAATTTTGTTGAAAAATAAACTCTGATGCCGACTATTGGGTTCACAGTTTTCAACTATGGTCACAATAATAGGCGCCTATTAGAGCACTTACAGTAGGAGACTCTTCTCTTTACCTAAGCCCCCGCTCGGAGAGTCACGCTTCGTGTCACCTCACATGCGAGAGTTCCCGAGAATAGGTTTATCTCTATAAACCCTCTGCCCTAATATCGGTTGTTGGGATGAATGTCAAAAACTCTCCCTAAAGATTACGCAGCGAAACAGGTTTAGAATTCATAACTCTAAACCTAGGGTTGATTTAATTCATAATTTAATTCATCATATCTAAATTCTTAATTTAGATCTACAGGCCTTTTACTCTAATACATTCATAACAATACATAAACTTAAACAGATATAATAACGAACACTGTAAATAAATTGAAAAGCGAAACTAAAAGAAGAAGGAAAGATGAACATACCTGGAATTGCATCTATAATAAAGAAAACCAAAAAGAAAATAATTTTCTTCAAAATCGAGGCCCCGACACCTTCTACTCAATGACCTCGAACTGCCCGGAGGGTGGGCTCCGAAAAATATTAAACTGGGTCTCCGAAACAATTCCAGAAACCCTCAAGAATTATTTTGAACTCAATGCCAAACCTCGGAATAAGCCCTTCTATTTATAGGAATATACCGGAGGGAAAAAACTAACTTTAATCGGAAAAGGATTCGCCAGTTTAATACAAAACGCGTCATTTTATTCTAAAAAAGGATTAAAACGCAGCGTTTCAACCGCAGGTCAAACGCGTCCTTAGTTGACCAGCTGCATGACACGTGTAATCGTGTGATTCGTCCCCGCGTGGGGACGTGGATGCCTGTGGTGGACGTCCCACCGTGCGACATGTGGGGCGCTAGTTAGTTGGATCTTGTTCACGCGGATCGCCACTGTGCAGTTTTTTTTTCGTTTGTTTTTTTATTTTATTTTTATTTTGCTTTGTTTTTACATGAAAAAATTCATCCTCTGAATTTTAATTTTTACAAATTATTTTATGTTATAATTTTTAATATATATTCATCTTATGAATAATATTTGGCAAAATTAATTTACCCATCTTATGGATAAATAATTCATCCCATGAATTCTTTTATACTTTTCTAGTGGCAATAAATACAGAGGTTTGCGTAGGGACCTCGGGGACAATTTAAATCTAGCTCCAAACGGGTTAAATTAAATCATCTCATGATATTAATTTAATTACCATTTAATGAGACTTAGTTCCACTAAATAAATCTCACTGTACTCCAGACTTAAATTATTTATTCGATATCTCCCTAATATACTGTATTGATGACAACAACCCCTCCGCCTGATGTCCATTACAAAGGATAAATATAACTACTACCATTATCCTTCTCACAACTTCTCCTATCGACTCGCCATTCACTGAATAATTCATTTATTCTTAAACATATTCACAGTATAAATTCCAAATGTCAAACGCTTGGAATACTTTGGCCAAAGTTTCCGAACCATTCAAATATTTGCGAATCAATTAAGGGGACATCTGTATCTCATAAGAGACTGTAGATTCCCTATTGAATACCTGATCCTTGTCACACTTCACGCCGCTACCCAGTGTACGTGGGATTTCAGTCATTCATTTTAAACCTTACTTATGGTACACCAAAGTAACTAACGCTCCACGCACAAGTCCAGAATACCCTCAGGATTTAGAGTCGTTGTTCAAACAGTACAACGTGAATCACTCATCTCCGATAGTAGTCTATAAACAAGTAACCCACATGGTCCAACTCAGTGTGTCAAGCACACTAACTTAACACTTTTGGATCTCCATTCACATGACCAAGGCAAGCCATCAAAAGTGTCTCGTTATAGTCTTAACACACAAGTGGTCCAAACTTGTCTTCGATTACGAGTCTTTCAGACAACAATCCATATCATTTGTTCCAAGTCTATTTGTGGCTTAGTCTCATAAACTACTTAGAACAAACATGTAAATTGTATTCTGAGGATTGCACCCATCTCATGGATTCCTCCCGAAAGAAAATCAAATGTAGTATAAATGCTCAAATACACAAATTTAACTATGAAATGACTGGAACTTCAATTTTATTTATTAATTAAAATAATATATTCAGAATAAATCTAGATTTCAGGACACTATTCCTAACAACTTGGAATGTGCATAATAGTTGGCATGATCAGGTACGATCTTTAACCAACTCAAGAGTACATAGGCAAGTAGGGAGGTTGGTGGTTGGCAACCCGAGTAGACCAAATAACCAGGATCAGGCTGGTAGCTCAAAGAGTCGTTGTTTCAAGTGTAGCGAGATGGGTCCCCCTGCCCCTGAGTGTAGGAAGTGTAATAGACCTAGTAAGGGGTTGTACATTAAGGGTCTTCCCACTAAGGATGGCTAGTTAGTTGAGCAGGAAACTCAAGACGAGTTGGCGTCAAGTAGCAAAGCAGAAATTGTAGGTGACGAGGGCCATCTATTAATGGTTAGTCAAGTCTGCTTCACACTGAAAGAAGCAAAAGGGGATAGCTGGCTTAAGAATAACATCTTCTAGACGTCCTACACCATTTGCGGGAAAGTATGCCACATAATCATTGATTCAATTAGGATAGGGAATGTTATCCTTAAAGAAGTAGTTAGAAAGTTGGGGTTGAAGACAAAGGATCATCTGAACCCATACAAGTTGTCTTGGCTCAAGAAAGGAAATCAGGTAATCGTATCTAAAACATTGTCTGGTTACCTTTCATTTGGGGCAAAATACCGGGATAGGGTTTTGTGTGATGTGGTTACCATAGATGCATGTCACTTGTTGCTTGGACAACCCATGATGGAAGATGGAAAACCTAAAGCTTTGTGTTTGAGGGCACAAAGGTAGTGTTGTTGCACAAGAAAGATGAAGTGCCATGTTCCGTGACAGCTAAAAACCCGAATCTCCAAACCATGGCCATGTTCACCAAAGAAGTTAGCGAGAACAAAGTGCTGTTTGTGTTGATTGGCAAGAGATGCCAGCCAGAACAGGGAAAGGTACCAAAAGAGGTGGAGGATTACTAAAGGAGTTTTCAGATTTCTCCCTAAAAGACTTGCCAATACTTTACCGTCATTGCCAAACAATCAACACTGGATAGATTTGATGTCGGGAGCTAACTTATTGAATAGACCGCATTACCGAATGAGTACTTTGGAACATAATGAGCTTAGACGCGAAGTTCAGAAGTTACTCGCCAGTGGCTTTATTCGGAAGAGTTGGAGTCCATTTGTGGTTCCAGCTCTCTTGACGATAAAGAAGGATGGAACTTGGGGGATGTGCATTGAAAGCACAGCCATCAACAAGTTTATAGTATGTTATCAATTTCCTATCCCAAGATTGGATGACTTACTGGATCAATTATAGAACTCTAAGGTGTTTAGCAAGTTGGACATGAAGAGCGGATGCCAACAGATTCGTAACTCGCCAAGTGCCGAGTAGAAGATTGTCTTCAAAAGCCAAGAATGGCTACACGAGTGGCTGGTGATGTCGGTTGGGCTTTCAAATGCACATAGTACATTTATAAGGTTCATGAACCAAGTACTGAGGCCCTTTATTGGGAAGTTCGTGGTAGTCTACTTTGATAATATCTTCATTTACAGTCCAAATCAAGAAGAGTACTAGGACCACCTTAGGGAGGTTTTGACAACCCTACGAGAGCAACATGTGTTTTGCCACCTCGAAGAAATGTGACTTGATGGAGAGGACAAAGTGACGTTCCTTGGTTTGTAATATAAAGTGGGATTGTGGCAATTCGGAATTGGTCCCAACCGAAGTCGATCACTGAGGTACGTAGCTTCTATGGTCTAGCATCTTTTTACCAAGAGGTTTGTACAAGGTTTTAGCTCTATCATGGTGCCAACTATAAACTGCATGAAGGGGAATAGCTTTGGTTGGACTCTGAAGGCATTTGATGCCTTCAAAGAGGAGAAGCAGAGGTTGACCACGGCTCCTATTTACACTACAAACTCAAGGGAATTCAGTTGATGCCATTTTGAGACTAAAGGTCGCGTGTTTGTCATGTGTGGCTGGCTATCCTTGAGGGATGCGTCACAAGCCCTGCTACTTGAGGAGTTAATTCGCTTATGGGATGTCAACCTCTCAAGATGGTTGATGGGGTAAAAGGCTTGAGCTAGAAGGACTCCCCAGAAGGTTGCAAAAAAAATTGTTATGGGGCTCGCGACAATTATGCAAAGCGCATTTCCGATCCTCAAGTATATCTAGAGGGACGTGAGGCATCTAGAAGTACTCTAGCGATTTATGGGAACATGGGGTTTCCATAAAGATGTTCAAGCACGCACTTTCAAGGCATGATCAATGCCCATTCAACTTGCCAAAGAAGCATTGAAGTAGACATGGGAAGGAAATGTCAGAATAGTAGGATGCAACAGTTGCTTTGTTTTTCTATGAATAAGAGACAATATTATGGTTGTCAAGTGTCCAGCACCGCCATATAAACTTCTTCGAGTTTCTTTACACCACACTTGTTCCTTTTATCTAGGAGTAGCATAATTTAGCATAGCATAGCTTAGCTTAGCATGGCATACTTTGTACTTGCTTTCTTCCAAGGCAATACAACATTTCGAGTTTCAGGAATAAACTCCTTGTTTTAGTCTATTCCCAACAATCGATGAGTTAAGAACTGAGGTGTTGGTTTAAGGCTTTGACTGTCATAGCTCGAACTTGATTACATATGTCTTAACACTGATATCGTTGCTTGATAAGCAAAGTGAACTTAGGTTTAAGTTAACGTTGAATGGCTTTGACAGCCAAGACTTGACCATGATTGCATTGGTCTTCATCCGGTAACCCAAATACGGTTTGCTCCATCTTAATCTTGTCAAACTCGCATTTGAGTTGTTACAAGTCAAGGGTGCCAGGCCTAAAATTTCGATAAACTCGGGCATGTATGTGGACTGCTGAGCTATGGAGTTCGTCCCCAACCTAGTTCCAAGATTTTAAGTGTTCAAGGAAAAATGTCAATGGACTTAGCTTCGTCTTTTAATCTTATATCAATTATTATAAAAATAATAGAAATACATTACAAAATCTCCTTAATTTAAGCGAAAGCAGAATCCACATTTAGTTGCAAACTGAAGTCGGATTTACAAAAGCACCATCCCTTTTCCCAAAAAGGTGATTGGTTGAGGTCAAACATGTGTAGTCCGGGATGTAGGCTCACTCTCACGTCCTTGTGAGTCCCAGTTTGCATATTTGTTTGATTTAGTATTTACGACAACCTCGGATACACACTAAGCAAACAACTTCGGTATTAGCCTTACCAGATTTCCAAAAGACTTTCGAGTTACCCATTGACACCTCCAAGGTTGGCATTATCATGGTTCTTAGTGAAGAAGGGCATCCGATTGTGTATTTTAGTGAGAAACTTGATGAAAGTATTTAACTTATGATGTTGAGTTCTACGCATTGCTAAGAGCTTTAAGTCATTGGAAATCGTATCTCACCAACACGGAATTCGTCTTGTACTTGGATAATTTTGCACTAAAGGCTATTAATAGCCAAGATAAGATTTCTGACCGACATTCAAAGTGAGCAAGTTAGATTGAACTCTTTCACTTTGTGATTCATCATAAGTCTCAAGCATTGAATAGAGTTGCTGACGCCTTGAGCAGGCAACGTTCATCTTGACCGATAGTTAAACTTCAGCACTCGATTTTTACACATTGACAGAACAACATTAGGATGATCTTAGCTTAGGAGATATTTGGCGAGAAGAAGTCAGGGACAATACTAGGATACTCCATCCATGAGGTATTTCTCTTCAAGGGAAATCAATTATACATCCTAACTTCAAGTTTGTGACTTAAGAACATTCGGGAGAAACATAAAGAGGGACATGTGGGGTGGGGCAAGGCGTTGAAGCTAGTGAGCGATACTTATTATTGGCCAACGATGAGGAAAGAGATTTAAAGGTTTACTAAAAGGTGTCAGATTTGCCAATTCCATATGGGGCGACCAACTAATGTCAGTTTGTATCTACCACTACTAGTTCCAAGTCAACCATGGGTAGACATCAGTACGGACTTCATACTAGGATTGCCGAAAACATAGAGGAAAGTTGATTAGATATTTGTTGCAGTGGATTGATTCTCTAGAATGGCGCATTTCCTTGGTTGCAAGAAATCTGCCGACGTCGCATATGTGGCATAGTTAAATTTCCAGGAGGTCTATAGACTTCATGGGTTACCTGGCAGCACTGTGTTGCATTCACTTCTAGAAGATGTTACAGAAAATGGGGAACAACTCTCTCGCCTTTTGCATTGTTCATCTCCCTTAAACAGATGGTCAAACTGAAGTGATGAATAGATCCTTGGGGAATCCTCTTTGATGTCATGTTACCGAGAATATCAAGGGATGGGATCAGAAGTTGTGTCAAGCTGAGTTGGCCTATAACAGCTCAGTAAATTAAAGCACAGGGTTTCTGCCAGCTGTCACCATTTCAGATCATCTATGGCTCCATTCCTGGTTCACCAATAGGCCTTACACCGGTTCCAGATCTTATTGGCCCTTGTGGAAAGGTGGAAGTTCTTCATCTCCAACCTTCAAGAGATACATGAGCAGACCCGAGTACGGTTGCTAGAGGCAAGTGCCAAGTACAAGATGGCGAATGAGAAGCGACTTCGAGCAGTGTAAGTTCAAGTTGGCGATCAAGTATGGGCCATTTTGACAAGAAAGCGGTTTTCGGCATGGGAGTACAACATGTTGACAGCATAAATGATTGGGCCATTGCGTGTCATTAAGAAAGTCAATGATAATGCATACCACCTGCCGCTACCAAGTGGAATGAGGACTTTTGACGTTTTCAACATTAAACACCTCATCCCTTACTTTGGTGAGAATAACCTGAAAAAACCATTATCAAATTTGAGGGTGAATTCTATCCAAGCTGGGAAGGATGATACGGCTCATGATAGGCAGATAAGGAGGGTCAGTACAGATAAGGCAGACGACGAGCATGTAGAAAGGGAGGACGAGCACACGAATAGCTAGATCTACATGTGATATGTAGATAGGATTTTTGATTAAGACTTAATTGCTTTAAAAATAGCTATGAAAAGCTCCTCTTTAAATTTAAGGAGGCTGATTAGGGTTTAATTCATTCAATTTTTCTAGATTTCAATTATAGCTTATTGTTCTTTCTTGTTCTCAGACTATGAGAATCAAGATTAAGAAATTTTCTTTTGTTTCTTGTTAGCCTTACCAATAGAAATTTAAAGGAAGGCTATTGAATCCTTCAATTCTCAATCGATAATCTTTTTGATGCTACATCATAAATACTATTATTTTATAGAACCACGATCTTTTTTTACACTTTAAAATGAAACAAATAGAGTATTATATAGATAAAGTTATAATTATATTAATAACTAATGTTATTATTTTATTTTAATTGTTTGGTGTAAGCTTGTTGAATGGTGTGGTCATTAGCGTATCATAAACTCATAGTCTATGGAAAAGTAATGTCTGGGTAATGGATTTTTCATGTATACTGTTCTACAACATAACACGCTTCTATTAGCCATTAGACAGCATTATAAGTAAACAAAACCCTCCACCGGAAAATGACCATCCAAAATCCTTAGTCGTCCCTCACCACCAAACCTATTCATTCCTCGTCGTTGTCCCTAGCTGCGGGGGTATCATATCCCTAGCACTATTTTCCCCCTTCGCCAAGCACGATTCAAAAACCTAGCTGTCCCAGCCACCACCCTTTCAGGCTATCGTCCCTCTCCCTCTTGAAATAGAAGTTGTCCATTTCCGCCACCAACGAACTCTGACTTCCTCGATCATCTCCAAATCCCAAAAGTTTTGAATCCTCCTAAACCTAGCCATCCTCCTTCGCACCCCGAAACTACACTTTGATATACTCCACCGTTTGCGCCGCTTGGTAGATGTGATCCCTTGAAACACCACCCATTGTTCAAGTCTGCGCCCACACACCAGCGGCCCACCTCTACATAGGTAAGATAATGAGGTGGACTATAAGGATAGTGGGCGCTTTGAAAATGTCGTCAATGGGGGTTCTAAACTACTTGTGGGTAGCGGTGTTGAAATGGGGAAATTAAGAAGTGGAAGCCTTAAAACAAGCACTAATGAAAAAGAAATGTTAAAGGTCCAAAAAATGAGAGATTTTGGTCAATAGGGTAAAGACTCGAGCCCCCCTCCTGGTTTTGAACATGGAAAATGCCCTTTTAGATGAAGCTTTGGAGGGCCTTATCGACACAACATCGAAGGGCCTAACATACCATCCACTAAACTTAGTAGGAAAAGTTCAATGCGCAGGCCTTCCCTTCACCCTTGTGGAACTGTACCACTTTCTCTTTCGGAAAACTTAGCTGACATGAGCGTCCAGGGTGCCTAATTTCCAACGAACGAAGAGCTTGGGAGTTTAGTAAACAACTTGGCTTGACGTTTGATGGACCAGACTATGTGAAGGAAAGTCTATTAGAAGACACGCATCTTGGTGGAAAATGACCAAAGAACTAAAAGAATCATCTAAGAAAAGGAGGTTAGATTCAACCCAAGTTTGGGTCAAATTGGGGACAGTTGTATCAATAGCCTCTAAGAACGTGTCAACTAACTTTTTTGATGTACCTAAAGAAGATGCCAACCACAATAAAATGGGACGGTGGGAAGGTACAAAATGGAGGTGGACATGATAAGTATGGCCGGTGTCACAAATGGGATGCTATCCCGTCTAGTGGTGTCTATTCTTAATGGGATAATTCTTGTATATTGGGATTCTTTTATTTTACTTTTCTTTGTCCATTTTTGTGCTACATGCTTTGCATGTTAGCTTGGGCCTTGCTTTTGCGAGTGTGCCAGGTTTGTATTGCAAGTTCTATCGCTAATAATGAAAAAAAAAATGTACTCCTTCTAATACAAACTAGCTGAATGGTGTAGTACATTTAAGTAAAACTTGTCATACATTTAGTTAAAACATAGGGTACAATTCTAAAGCTAACAAAATTTTCCTCCAAACTAATGTGTGGTGCAATTAGGACCCTTTGAGATCCCTAAGAAAACCTTTTAGTGTGTCTTGAGCGTATCATTTTGGAAAAAATTGGGGTCCAAATGATGAATTCTTTCATGTATAATCTAATGGTATATTTAGTTAAAACTCGTGGTATATATTTTAGTTATACCATGCAGTAAAATTCTAAAACTTACTTTCGCTCCAAACAAAAGTTTGTGCCAATTAGAACCCTTAAGGACCCTTAATAACATCACTAGTATATCACAACACTACAGTTTGGGGAAAAATGGCATTCGAATGAAGAAATTTTTCATGTATAGCTTTATGGTAGAAGCTAATTGAACCTTATGGTACATTTAGTTAAGACTTATGGTGTGTTTAGTTAAAGATTGTAATCAGAAATTCTAAAACGAACTTAGTGGCAAATAAATTATCCGTTTTATAGACATTAATAAAATTGGTAATTTCTATTGCTTTAAATAAATTAGCTGTTCGGGAATTATGATAAATAGAATTACCCTTTTTAATGGCGAATAAACTTAAGATGGCGAATAAATAATATTAGTAATGTACTTTATAACACTATGGTTTTTATATATGTAAATACCCTTTTTAATATAGCATGTAAAATACTATTTATTTTTCTTATTCTATTATGTTAGAATTTTGGACTTAATTGACTGGGTTAGCCTGAGAGGATAATGACAAAAGTCCGGATTATTATGATATAAAATATGCTTATATCTAACTATGTGTTTGGTCCATTGTGACATGAGCTTGGGGTCGATTATGTCACAATCCTTCCCGGTTGTGACGGCCCAAATCTAGGACTTAGGCTCGAATCTTGGAAAGATAGAGGTTTAGATGAGGGAAGAAGAAGAAATAGAGTTTAGATGAGGAAGAATTGGAATAAGAGATGAGATGAGAGAGTAGAGAGTAAAGATGAGAAAGTAGAATATTTCATATATTTATAAAATTGATACAAAAATGAATTACAATCATCCTATTTATAGAAAATACAACAAAATACAAAAAATATCAACTAAATCTGAAATATATCTAAAAATATCTAGAAACATATCTAAAAATATCTAGAAACAACTGATTCTTGAAATAAATCAAAAGGAATCCTTTCTAACGGCTTAGAACAAGGCGTGGCCCCCAACGGCTAGATCTGGCCCTGTTTCAGTGCGGCAAGTTGCAGGACACGGGCTGGAGGATGCGGGCCTGCCTGGGTGAAGATCGCCCGGAGTGCGGCACAGGGTCGGGCCCTGGAACGGCCCTGGACACGGGCCTGACAGGCACTAGGACAATGCTGGGCCGGACCTTGGCAGCGACCTGGATACTGTCTTGACAATGCTGGGCCGGACCTTGGGCAGCGACTGGGACAATGCCATGACAACGAGTACACGGACCCGCTAGCGACCTAGGCACATGTCTTGACAAGCGATCTCGACACTGACTTCGGCCTACTTGCTCGGTCCTCAGACATCGTCACGGACCAGGGAATATCGTGTTCGTGACATTCCCGCCCCCTTAAGTTCATCCTCGTCCTCAAGGATGCAAAGACGGTGCACCCTTTGGATTTCGGATCTCTTTCTCTTGCTTGTCCCTCAGTTACCGGTTTGCCCATATCTCTTACCTTAATTATAGGGTCAAACGGATGATCCTTATCCTCAAGGATCGTAAGCCAAGATAGATGACTCGGCCCCTTGAAGAATTTAGTCCCGATTCCCGTTCTTGGGAAGCATTCCCATGACCGATCCTTCCTCTTCTTGTTTCTCAGCCCGGCTCCCTTGTTTTTGTGCAACCCACCACGTTGCCGCTGCGTCTTTGGTTGTTGTTGCTTATGTTTTGGCCGTATCAGCTTCTCGGACCAAGAAGTCAACTCCTTACACGATTCCTCTAGGTGTTGCGTAGCTTCCTTCCATGTGCCAAGCTCATGGTTAAAGGTGACACCAAAGGATGTGTGAAGTTCCATGGACACCTTTGCTGCATACATTGGTGGCCTTAGATTTGGCATGGAAAGCTCAAAGGAAAGACCCTTGACAGCGGCTTCAGTGCTCGTAACTTGCTCCTTGTCCATAGGTTGCGGAGGCTCATGGGTCAAGGCATCATCAATCGACTCATGCGTTTCCTCAACCAAGGGGAGCTCTTCCGGTTCATCTTCAATATCAACGGGCAATTCCTGGGAGAATGGTTTGTCCGACATAAGAAGGACATCACCTATCCCCACTTCTTGCGATTTGACAAGGGCGGTCGGCTCAACCTATTCTTGCTTAGCCTTAGCTTCTAAAGGAATCAAGTGAAGATCGTTTTTCTCGGGGTCCCATCCCTTGTTACGCATATATTGCTTCAATTCCTCATTTAAGGAATCGAGGGTTGCCATCCTCTCCTTCATCACATCGTTATAACTGATGAGCTCTTTGTTGTAGATGATGAGCTCTTTGTTTAAACTCATGAGTTGTTTGTTGATCTTATCAATACCTTCTTTAAGAGGCGTCAAGATTTCAATGTCTAGTGCACAACAATGGTCATAGACATTTCGTCTATGTAGCCCTTAGCGTGCACTTTTAGCTTCCTCCCAAGAAGTGCATTTTACATGTGCTTCCACCTTAATGGACGAAGTTGAAATGATAACAATTTCCTCAACAACTCCAAAGATAGAAAAGACACGGTTGAGAACATCCTTCGTAATGGGATAAAGAAGACACGTTACCTTAACCAATAATGTAGCCATCTCATTGACGTTCTTGAACCATTTTCTTGAAAAAGAAATGGAAGAAGCTTTGGTCTACTCAATAATGGTAGCACGAAATCTTGATTTTTTTTCACAATTTTTTTTTTGATTTGCACGAACACCTTGATACAATCAAATGGACTGTTCTTGGATCTTAATTTTGCTCACTTGCTCGCAACCATGCTCTGCTACCATTTTGTCACAATCCTTCTTGGTTGTAACGGCCCAAATCTAGGACTTAGGCCCGAATCTTAGAAAGATAGAGGTTTAGATGAGGGAAGAAAAAGAAATAGAGTTTAGATGAGGAAGAATTGGAATAAGAGATGAGATGAGAGAGTAGAGAGTAAAGATGAGAAAGTAGAATATTTCATATATTTGTAAAATTGATACAAAAATGAATTACAATCATCCTATTTGTAGGAAATACATCAAAATACTAAAAATATCAACAAAATCTGAAAAATATCTAAAAATATCTGAAAATATCTAGAAACAACTAATTCTTGAAATCAATCAAAATGGAATCTTTTCTAACGGCTTAGGACAAGGAGCGGCCCCCAACGGCTAGATCTGGCACTGTTCCGGTGTGGCAAGGTGCAGGCCATGGGCTGGAGGATGCGGGCCTGCCTGGGTGATGATTGCCTGGAGTGCGACACAGGGTTGGGCCCTGGAACGGCCCTGGATATGGGCCTGACGGGCACTGGGACAACGCTGGGCCGGACCTTGGCAGCGACCTGGATACTGTCTTGGCAACGCTGGGTCGGACCTTGGGCAGCGATTGGGACAATGCCATGACAACGAGTGCACGGACCCGGTAGCGACCTGGGCACATGTCTTGACAAGCGATCTCGACACTGACTTCGGCCTACTTGCTCGGTCCTCGGACATCGTTACGGACCAGGGAATATCGTGTCCGTGACAGATTAATGAGAGCCCATTTATAATAAATGGGCCTATATAAGGGGCCACTCTCCTCCCACATGTATCATTCTAATTTCATTTCTCCTCTTATACCAAGGAAATTATTAAAGAGGTTTCCCATCTTCTCTCTTTTTCCGATTGGTGGATATCATTGTGGGTGAGTGTAAGTGCGTCTCATGCTTAATCACCCATAGAACTTAGTACATAACAAACATGGATGTGAATGGTACGTTCTAATTCACTTAGAGCTTCGTTTAATTCGTTGTTATAATCTCTATCGTGTTTCAGCTATTAATTTTACATGTGGTATAAGAGCCATCATGAATAGAGACTATGACTCGATTCTACATGATTATTAACTTAAATGTATTTGAGATTGTAATGGTTGGAATTACATATATATAATCATATGTCACTATGTAACAACAATAATAAATGTTGAAGTGGCCAAAAAGGAAATTTTCTTTTAGATTGTTCTTGAAATCAAACGTTGATATAAGGCAACCAACATGGAAAATCCTTATTTGGGAGGTTGTTGAATCTATACGCTGACGTGATTGAAATGAAAGGTCCTTATTTTGGGTGGTTGTTGAAATCAGGCGCTGAGGCGTTGCCAAAAAAGATTTGAGATAAAAGAATCATTTAATTCAGTATTGATGTGTGATCATGAAATTAAACAATATTTTAATCATTACAATAATACATAATGTCCTAATGTTAAGTGTGGTAAATAATATATAAAAAAAAAATGATCTTTTATTATTTATCATGAAGAGAAGGCCGTTAAAAAAAAACACATAAAACAAAAAAAACAAAAAAAAAAAAACAAAAACAGCAAAGGAAATATATTATTGTTCTATATGCGCATACCAAGAATCTCTATGATTACATGATGACACGCTCCTCATGTTGGGTGTCCTCAGAAACAGATTCCCTTCAGGGTCGCACCTTAAAGGGGGAAGGCTGCGTACATCCACCCCCGACCCTGCTTATGTGGGAGCCCTTGTGGCACTGGGACTGTTGTTGTATGCGCATACCAAGAATAGAACTCAAGATCTCATACTTTGCTTTTAATGTGCTAACCGCTCGGGATAAGAGGATATACTTGCAACTTTTCATAACATCAATCGTATGATATAGAACTTTGTTTTCATAGCGAGCATCTTAATATCATTATTACTATTTTATTTTATTTTTCCTCTTTCTTTTTGCTGAAGTGGTAGAAATTGATTCACTTTTCCAATAATAAAATAAAATAAAATAATAGCATTGTTTTTTTGGCTAAATAGATAATTATGTATCCAAAGGGTTTAATTATTTGTTTAAACCAATTTGATAGATCAATAATGTTAATAGATTAGTCCACCCAAAGGGGACAAACTTCTTGACATTGAAATTGTGTTTTGTATGTTATAATGAGACAAGCAATTGTGCTTAAAAAATAAATTTGAAGAGAAGCAATTACATTTTCACCCAAAGGAAAAACTGTAATGAAATGTCTTGAAATCCCGTGATTTTATAAGAGGAGATATTGCATTTTTTACCCAAAAGGAAAAATGTAATAATCGTCTTAGACTCTTATGTTGATTATAATAAACTTGTATTTGTTGTTGAGATGTTTTTTGTTTGTCCTAATGTGTCTTTGTTGTCTCCTTTTTTTCGTTTTTTTAGTTGTCAATCAATTGACGAATCAATTAAACTCAATTGAAACTTTAACTAGTACTAATTAAAAAAACTGGAAATGTGATGTGGAAATAGTCCTTAGTTTGATCAATTTGGATATAGCGCTAACTGAGGAAAAACCTGACGAACTTACCCTTGAAAGTACTACTGAAGAAAAAAATTAAGTTTGAAAAATGGGTGAAGGCTATTAAGTTAAGTCTCATGATTATGAAAAGGTCTGTATCTAATCATATTCTAGTTGCAATTAAAGACGATGGCAATGCTAAGCAATTCTTAGATGCCATAGGACAGAAATACCTAGAGTTTGACAAAGCTGAAACAAGAGAGTTGATTGAAAAACTTACTACAATGAAATATTACCTTGTGGGTAGTGTTAGGGAGCACATTATGAAAATAGTTAACATTGCTTCCAAACTCAATAACTTAGGAGTGACTATAGTTGATGATTTTCTTGTTCACCATGCGCTCAAATCTCTTCCTAAACAATTTGGTCAATTGAAAACCACTTATACTGTTCAAAAAGATAAGTGGAGTGTAAATGAACTTATCTCTTTGTATGTCCAAGAGGAAGAAAGACTCCGTCGTACGAAGGGTGGAAATAAAGTAAATCCTATTAATTTTTCAAAATATGAAAATGGAAAATCTCACTACACATATAACAAAAAAACATGGTAAAAACTATAAGCCAGGTAATCATCAAGGGCGTTTGAACAAGGCTGGTGGTAGTCATGTTTAATCTCACCACTCTATTGGTCCCATGCTATAATTAAGAAGCAAATCAAGTGTGGGAATTGTGGGAAAACCACAAAAAGTTGATTTCCCTAAGCCAAGAACCAAAATTCTTTTGTGTTTGTTTGTATTGAAACAAGTGTTGTGGATATTCCCTTTCATTCTTAGTGGTTGGATAGTGGTGCATCTATTCACATTACCAATAATTTGCAGAACTTTGTAAGCAAGCAGAAACAAAATTAAGATGAGGTCAATGTTTTTGTAGAGCAATGAACTTAGAGTCAAAGTTGACTTTGTAAGTATTGTTAAATTGTATTTTAAGGATGGTAATTATGTTCTTTTGGAAATACTGCTTTTGTACCATCTATGAGACGAAACTTAATTTCTATAGGATGTTTAAACAAGTGTGGCTATCATTTTGAATTTGAAAGTGGTGTTATTAAATTAGTTTATAATTCTAGTATTATTTGGGGATGGTTTTCTAGCTGATGGTTATCATTTAAATCTACAACATTTTGAAATTTTTTTCTCAATGAATGTTGAGGATGTTGCTCACAAAAGGTCCATAATGGATAAGAAATCTTATGTTTTATGGTATAGGTGTCTTAGTCGCATCTTTAAATGAAGATTCGAAAGATTGATAAGAGATAATATTTTGCCACAACTTAGTTTCGAAGGGTTTGAAACTTGCATGTATTAAAGGAAAAATGACCAAGACAAAAAAGAAAAAAGGTTCAAATCGAAGTTCTAATCTTTTAGAAATAATTCACACTAATATAAGTAGACCATATATAACATCCTTGAATGGGCATAAATATTTTATATCCTTCATTGATGACTTTTCTCAGTATGGTTATGTGTGCCTCATTAAGGAAAAGTTTGAAGCAGTTGACAAATTTTAAATATATAAGACCGAGGTTCAAAAACAACTTGGAGAAATAATCAAAGTTGTGAGGTCTGACAGTGGTGGTGAATATTATCGAAAATATGACAAGTTTGGTTAATGTAAGGGTCCTTTTGCTAAATATCTAGAGGAATGTGGGATTATCGGTCAATACACGATGCGAAGTATACCTAAGTAGAATGGTGTGGCAGAAATACGAAATCGCACTCTCATGGACATGGTGAGGGGCATGATGTTTATGAATCGATTAACTACTACCCATATCACCTCTTTCCCCTCTGACTTAGGCAATCCCTCGATGAAATCCATGCTTATGTTTTGCCATATACCCTCTAGAACAGGCAAGGGTTGGAGAAGTCCTTGGTATCTATGATCACCAAGTTTAGTTTATTGGCAAACCTCACAACTTTGCACAAAATTAGTCACTTCTTTCTTCATTCCCGGCCAACTGAAATGAATCTTCAATCCTTGATACGTGCCCTCCATGCCTGAGTGACCTCCCCATGAAGAATCATGAGCAGCACTGATAACTTGGTGTCTGAGTCTAGTAGAAATGCCAATATACAACTTCCCCTGAATTCTGATAATGCCTCAGGTCACAGAGACTTCTGCACCAGCAGCCAGATTGCTCGCCTTACCCACACTGGCAGTGGCTACACATTCTTGTGCAAAGGAGTCATTCTCATAGGACTTATGTACCTCTTCCATCCAAGCAGGAGAGATCACTGAAATGGCCCCATGAGAACCCTGCTCATAGTCCTCAAATCTACGTGACAGTGCATCTGCGGCCAAGTTCTCCTTCCCTTTTTTGTACTCAATGTCATAATCCAGCCCCAACATCTTCATCATCCCTTTTCTTTGTATCCTTGTGACAATTTTCTGCTCTAACAAGTGCTTAAGACTTTGATGATCAGTCTTAATGATAAAATGATGCCCATCCAAGGAGTGCCTTCTTTTTTCCACCGCAAGCAAGATTGCAAGATACTCCTTCTCATATGTGGAAAGAGCTTGGTGCTTGGCACTCAATGCTTGGCTAAGGTATGCTATAGCCTTCCTCCCTGAGATAACACTGCCCCAACACCACTTCCACACGCATTAGTTTCCAAAACAAAGCTTGAGGAGAAATCGGGCATTGCTAGTACTGGAGCTCTACACATTGTAGCCTTAAGAGCGTCAAAAGCCTTTTGAGCTTCATCCGACCATCTGAAAGAGTCTTTCTTCAACAGATCTGTGAGTGGCTTGGCTAAGGACCCAAAAATTCTCTTAATTGTTTCAAAGTAATCGGGACAGACCATTCTTTCATGGATAGGACCTTGGAGGGATCGGTGGCAAATCCTTCACAAGAGATCACATGGCCAAGATATTCTAAATGAGTTTGAGCAAAAGAACACTTGGCCAACTTAGCATACAACTTGTGCTCCCGCAAGACCAAAAACACTTCCCTCAAATGCTTCAAATGCTCCTCGAAAGATGCACTGTAAATTAGGATGTCATCAAAGAAAACCAACACAAATCTCGTAAGGAATTGTTTGAAAACATCGTTCATAAGAGCCTGAAATGTTGCTGGTGCGTTTGTCAAGCCAAATGGCATGACCACGAACTCAAAGTGTCCATGATATGTGCGGAATGCTGTCTTGTACACATCGAGCTCTCCCACTCTAATTTGACGAGATCCTTGCCGTAGATCCAACTTGGAAAAGACTTGAGCTCCATACAAATCATCTAGCAAATCATCTATAACTGGCATAGGAAACTTGTCCTTAACAATCATAGAGTTGAGTAGCCTATAATCAATACACATGCATGCCGTGCCATCCTTTTTATTGACAAGAATAACCGGAGAGGCAAAGGGGCTACGGCTTGGCTGTATAAAGTTGGTCTTAAGCAATTCTTCCACTTGCTTCTCAATCTCGACCTCTGAGCATGTGGGTGTCTGTAAGGCCTAAGCTTCACTGGCTCTGCACCTTCTTTTAGAGAAATAACATGGTCTAAACTCCTATTAGGAGGTAAAGACTTAGGCACCTCAAACACATCTTCAAATTCTTTGATCACAGCCCGCACTTCTGGTTCGGTTATGCCAATTAATTCAGTAGGAGCAATTGCAAACAGCTGGCCAACCCACTGGAATGCACAACTCTGAATTCCGTTCTTCAACTTACTTCCCTTCATTACTTGTAATTGAGCTTGCTCTACTATCCCTTCCAAAGTGACCTTAGAGCCTTGTACTTCAAAAGAAACCGTGAGGTTAGCATAATCAAACAACATAGGGCTATAAGTTCTCATCCAATTGACCCTGAGCACCTTGTCACACCCTCCCAAAGGAAGGATTCTAAAGTGATAGCTGAACTTGTGGTCTTGCATCAGCCAAGAGAACCCTTGGCACTTGTTTTGAGTAGTTACTGATTTCCCATCAGCTACGGTAACAGTAAGAGGATGAGTTTTTATCACTTCATGACCCACTTTCTTGACCACTTTAGGATCAACAAAGCTATGAGTACTCCCACTATCAATAAGAATGATAATAGACCTTTTACCGGCCTTTCCTTTGATCAAGT
This sequence comes from Simmondsia chinensis, assembly GCA_018398585.1. NCBI lineage: Eukaryota > Viridiplantae > Streptophyta > Magnoliopsida > Caryophyllales > Simmondsiaceae > Simmondsia > Simmondsia chinensis. The sequence continues at coordinate 20,388,914 of JAGTTD010000001.1, read as the reverse complement.
TCGTGCTATGAGCTCCATTACCTGTCAAAGCTTTCACTGAATCCTCCACTGCTGCATCATCCAAGCTTTCCTCGATTTCCTAATCTGAATCAGTAACATCCTCTGCAATTTCATCACCATTAGAGAGCTCACTAGCACTAGTCCCTTCAGCAGTCATGAGGAACTTTGGATTACACTTGTTGCCAAATTAGTAAGGTTGATTACATCGATAACACATTCTTTATTGCTGCCTTTCATCTGTTCTGTTGGTTTTGAACCTGACAGACCCTTGCTGAGGTCTGGAGCTGCTGCCACGAGGTCTGGAAGCATCACTTGCAGATAGAACCGTGGATTCATAAAGCTTGGCTTTAGCATAAGCCATAGATAGAGTAGTAGGATCAACGGCTTTAACCAAGTGCTTCAACTTGGGCTTCAAACCACTTATAAAAGCTTATACATAATAAGACTCTGAGGCCTGAATTTCAGTTATGATACTAGCTCAGAGATTCTCAAATCTGGTCATATAATCCTTCACAGATGTCTCTTGCTTCACCTTACTGAATTTATCCACAATATCGCTTTCATCCTCATCACTATACCGGCCACACAAGGCCTTAGCAACTCAATCCACGAGATGGAAGGATTGCTTTTTATCAAGCTATAGAACCAAACTTCATGATCACCAAGCAAATATACTGCAGCAATTTGTACCTTCTCTGATTCATCAATGTGGTAGAAGTGGAAGTAACGTTCACACCTCCTTAGCCAAGAATGAGGTTGCTTCCCTTCGAAAGCATCTATCTGTATCCAAGGCTGCCTGTGGCCATTGCTTCTGCTGTTGGAAGTCTCCTCATTGCTTCCTGATCGTTGCTGCTGCCAATGATCAGGCGTTATATACAAATGATCCATAATCACTGCCCTAGATCTGTTAGTTTCCTCCATTTCATGAGCTCGGCCCTCAGTTGCTGCATTCCAATATGAAGGTCGAGATTGCACATGCTCACTACGACCCTGCTTGTCAGTCATCTCAGCTTCATGAACTCGATCTTGAGTACCAGCATCAACATCAAGACTTAAGGACTCAGCTCCCACTGGAGGATTAGCTTGCAACACACTAGTAGTTATTAATGGATCCGGCATAACAGGAGGGCTTGGCCTCCTAAATTGCTCTCGAATTTCTGCTAACTTTACTTCCAACTGCTGCATTTCTAGATCAACCCGCAAGTTAAACTTCTCCTCCAATTCTTGTGATTGTCGCGTGACCTGATCAGAAACCACATGCTCCACCTGCTGAATCCGTTGATCAAGCTTAACATCCATTTGCTGGTTCATTTGAGAGAGCTGCTGATTCATTTGTAAGAGCTGCTGATTCATTTGCTGAGAGGATTCAGCATTAGATTGCCTGATTTGAGCAAGGATCGCCGGCACTTGACTGTCTAATTGTGCATTTGTGACCACATCTCGATCAGTTGCAACACTGCTGCCAATGACATCAGCATATGAAGAATTATCAGCTGCCTTAGCTGCTGCCGATCTAGTGGTAACTCCCCCAAACACTGCAATCTATGTTGATTCTGTTACGCTTGGGATTGATTCCCGAATATAAGCTAATATAATTTGGATAGATTAAGAGTATGAGATGAGAAAGAATATAGACTTTAGATGAGAAAGAAGAGTTTTAGAATTTAGATGAGAGAAAGAAGGAAAATTAGATGAGAAATAGAGAGAATGAGATGAGAGAGAGAAGTTTAATCTCAATTGAGATAATGTTTCAGATTTTTATCATTCATAATCCCCAACATTACAGTTTTCACTTATTTATAACAAGCTAACAAGTAAATGCAATGTATCTAACCTTCTTTAGAACAATCTAGAATGTATTCTTAAGTAAGTAGAATTTGTATGTAATAATATTGGCGCCAAAATCAGGAAATAACAGCAACAGCAGTGCGTGAGCAGCATAACAACAACCAACCTGCAGCAGCTAACTGAATTTAATGCTTAACTGGTTTTCCTGCCCAATTGCCAATTTAAATTGTAGCCTCGGAATTTCGGTGTGTAACATTCCCTTCCCCTTGAGAACATTCTTGTCCTCAAGAATGGAAATTTTTAATCAACTATTCCTTGCAAAGTGACTCTGGACCCGCAACACTCGAATGACACTGCATGCTTCACATAATCAAAAGATACTGGGTTGTAACCAAACATCCAATCAACCCCAAGCACCATGTCGCATCCGCCCAAAGGAATGACTCTAAAATCATGGCTAAACTGATGTTCGTGCATGGACCACCGGAAGGCTCGGCATTTGTCTTGAGTAAGAATTGAATTCCCGTCTGCCACAGTCACTGCCAAAGGATTAGTCTTTACTGCTTCATGACCTACTTTCTTCACCAATTGCGGATCAACAAAACTATGGGTGCTCCCACTATCTATTAAAATGACAATCGATCTTGCGCCAACTTTCCCTTTAATCCGGATTGTCTTATGCATTCCTTTCCCGGTTAAAGCTGTCAAAGAGATCTCCATTTCGTCTTCAAAGAAGATTTCCTGGTCGGAGTCCGTATATTCCACATCAACCCATTCTGCATCCGACTGTCCTTCAATATCAACCCCACTTACAGCCATAAGAAATTTAGGATTGCATTTATGGCCTATCTCGTACGGTTGTCGACATTTGAAGCAAAGCTTTTGAGGCCTCCTCTCAAGAGCATTTTTGTCTAAGGGTCGGGGCATCCTGGTATCACCTTTCTCCCTTGGATGTTGTTGTTGTGAACCTTCACCTCGATATTTCGGTCCTTCATTGGATAGTAGAAATGTAGCTTCAAACAATCTTGCCTAGGTATAGGCTTGAGACAAGGTAGTAGGATCAAGTTCCTTCACCATATTCTTGATTTTGGGCATAAGTCCACTGATGAAGCTCGAAACATAAAAGGACTCCGGGGCTTGAGGGGTAACGGTTAGCATACAAGCTCGGAGGTTCTCAAACTTTGTCATATATTCTTTCACGGTGGTAACTTGAGTCAACTTGTCGAAGTTTTCGACTATATCACTCAAATCGTCATTACCGTAACGCTCACACATTTCTTCTACAAATTGGCCTCAAGAGAGGTTCGGTCTACTCTTCAACAAACTATAGAGCCACACCTCATGTTCACCATGTAAATGCACTGCAGCTAGTTGGAGTTTTTCGTCTTCAGGTATGCTATAATATGTGAAATACCGGTCACACCTTCTCAGCCACGATTCCGGTAGTTTCCTATCAAAAGGATCAATTTTGACCCTTGGCTGCCTATGATTACCACTCCTACCACTAGATATCATGTCATTACTCACTATTCTATGCTGGTAATGTCAATCCGAAGGTCTATCCAATGATCGAGCTCATCAAAATCAGTATCAGGTTGCAAACCTGAATCTGGTGCCTGCAGATGCGGTCGGTATTTGAAGCTTCAGGCCTGCAATGTGCCTGTCCAAAGTCTCGATTCTGATTGTCAACTTCAAATTCATGTGGTAAAGGTTGATTTGCCGCGGATCTGATGTTAATCGAAGGCCCAGCCATCGGTTGCACTACCGGTGATTTGCCTTGGTTCCTCACCAGATTTTCAGATCTGTTTTCCTCGACTTGCTGCTGAACGGCATCTTGTTGGTGTAAAATCTGACTTGCCGGCTTCAAGATCGCATCAACACTTGATTCCTTTTGTTGATTAATCTGATCTTGCATTTTTTTGATTTCATCTTCAATTTTTTGCAGCCTCTCTTCCCTAAATGATTCCTTATCTAAAATCATTTTCAACATTTGTTGAATGCTATTAGTGCTCTCGAGTGACCTCGGTTCTTGCTAATCAAACCTAGCTTTGAGTTGGATTTACTGTTGCTCAAACTTAGCATTAAGCTGTTCTATCTTGTCATTCAAATCTCGGTGTTGATCACCTGGTACATTAGCTCCCGAATTCGTAACTGCAGCCACAAAATTCAATCCAGAACCAGGTGCATTGGCACCTCCTGCACCAGATCTGGTTCTCACGCCTTCGGCCATGATTTACCTGATTTTGCACACGTATCTGATCGTTGATCTGAACTGTGAGCAATATTGGACAGATCGTGTACTGAAATCTGCACTTGATCAACCAATTCAGTACCGACTTGAATCTGCAACTTCAAACCGCAAGCACAAGATTATGTTGAACGGAATTCTTGATCAGTTCAGTTGAATTTTAGATCAAAATCTGCAAAATCTGAGTTGTTTTTTATCTGTTTTTCTCACGGAATTCTGCAACGAAATCAATTTTCTTTTTTTTTCTTTTTTTAAATTTTGATTGCGCACTTGATCGGATCGAGGCTCTGATACCATTGTTACGCTCAGGAATAATTCCCGAATATAAGCTAATATAATTTGGATAGATTGAGAGTATGAGATGAGAAAGAATATAGAATTTAGATGAGAAAGAAGAGTTTTAGAGTTTAGATGAGAGAATGAAGGGAAATTAGATGAGAAATAGAGAGAATGAGATGAGAGAGAGAAGTTTAATCTCAATTGAGATAATGTTTTAGATTTTTATCATTCATAATCCCCAACATTACAGTTTTCACTTATTTATAACAAGCTAACAAGTAAATGCAATGTATCTAACCTTCTTTAGAACAATCTAGAATGTATTCTTAACTAAGTAGAATTTGTATGCAATATTGGCGCCAAAATCAGGAAATAACAGCAACAGCAGTGCGTGAGCAGCATAACAGCAACCAACCTGCAGCAGCAAACTGAATTTGATGCTTAACTGGTTTTCCCGCCCAATTGCCAATTTAAATTCTAGCCTCGAAATTTCGGTTTGTAACAGATTCCATCAATTACTATGATTCAAGAGGTGTAATTGTTATCAAATCCGTTGAAATGGCCAAACAAGGCTCTGATACCAATTGTTAAGATCGAGATTCAATCTAGATCTTAACCTAAGATAAAGAGAGTATGGGATGAGAAAGAAGTGAAAGAGATGAGAAATTAGAGAGAGTTAGATGAGAAAAAGAAGTTAATCTCAAAGAGATTGGTTGATTTTTTTCATTGCATGAATGAGAATTACACATGATCAACCTATTTATAGGAATCTAGATACATTGAACTAAAAATAAACTCCTAACCGGCCTAACCGCCATTGGCGCCAAAACCACAATTCAAACATTACAAGCATATGGCACCTTATTACATCAAAAATGAGTAAGAAACATAACACTTGCATTAGGCCAGATATTGCTTTAGCAGTAAATATGCTTGGGAGATTTTTTTCAAATCCAGGTTAGGCACACCAGGTGGCTCCAAAAAAAGTGATGAGATGCCTCCAATGAACTAAACATTTCATGTTGATTTATAAACATGTTAAAAATCTTAAAATATTTGGGTATTCAGATTCGAATTTTGCGAATTTTCAAGACAGCATAAAGTCTACTTCATGGTATGTATTTTCGTTAGCTGGTGGTGCGGTGTCATGGAAGACTGAAAAGCAAAATTTAACCATTACTTTCATAATAGAAACAGAAATTGTGGCATGTTTTGCAGCTGCATCGCATGCAATTTGGCTAAAAAACTTCCTTTCCAATTTGGAGAAGGTACATTTTATTTCTAAGCCACTCAAAGTTTTTTTTTTGGTGATAATAATGCAGCCGTGTTCTTTTCAAGAAATAACAAGAGAATAAGAGGTTCAAAACAAGTTACCCTTAAATTTCTTAGAGTTGGAAACAAGGTAGAAGATAGTGATGTTATGATCGAAAAAATCAATACAGATACTATGCTTGCCAACCCATTGACAAAAGGACTTCGACCAATTATTTTCAAGCAACGTACACAAAACATGGGTGCTTTATAATCCTTTATTGTAATTAATTAGTAGGAGTCGATTGTACCTTAATGTATAAATACTTCTATGTTATTTGAATTCTAGATATATGATACAAATATTATTGTCTTTATACTATTTATTTTTCATGGATATTGTCTGTTTGAGGTTCTTATTGTTAATGTTTTTGGAAACATTTTAGGTGGGATGAACTCATTGTAAAATTTTTGTTATGCCTACTAAGTAAATATTTTTTTAATTTTATAGATATATGATTACTTAAGTAAAGCACAAGGATCTCTTAGGAGATGATAAAGATTAAAGTTTGTCTAAGGACATGTTATGCTTTCTATGAGGTGTGATTGCCTTGATTAGAAAGGAAATCTTTTATAAGTGATGTCATTATTATTGATTAGAAATGGGTAATAAATTTTGTTGAAATTGCAAATTATTTAGAACACATGTTTATGTTCCATGCCGATAGAGTTACTAATTTTTGCGACCATGGATAAGAGTCGTACCTTGAAAGATGTGATTATTGCCAGGGTTTAGAAGTAAGCAATTTCATTGGAAATAGATATCGATGTATTTCGGGACTTTTAATATTTTGGGTATATTGTATATTTGGCCATGATTAAATTATATATTTTTTTAAATCTTATAAAAAAATTCATTTAGAATGGAAATATTTTTCTAATTTTTAAAGGGGATTGTTATATTTGTTAAATGTTTTCTTTCCAATCAATAACGTCCAAGAGGGAGAATGTTAGAATTGTTGACTTAATCGATTGGGTTAGCTTGAGAAGATAAAAGCCAGGATTATTATGATATAATTGGGCACATTGTGACATGTGCTTGGGGTGGATTAATGAGAGCCTATTTATAATATATGGGTCTATAATGGGTAGGCCCATAGGTTTGTCTGTATAAGGGGCCGCCCCCTCCCCACATGTAACATTTTAATTTTATTTCTCCTTTCATCCCAAGGAAATTGTTAGAGAGGTTTTGCATCTTCTCTCTTTTCCCGATTGGTGGATATCATTGTTGGTGAATGGAAGTGCGTCTCAGGCTTAATTGCTTGTAGAACTTAGTACATAACAAACATAGATGTGAATGGTATGTTCTAATTCACTTAGACCTTAGTTTAATTCGGTGTTATAACCTTTATCATGTTTCAAGTATTAATCTTATATATTAGTCATGTATTCTTTAATATAACACATAAATAATAGTTATTTAGTAATTTATATTGAAAATGCCTATAAGAAAATGCCAAAAAGAGAGCAATGCATATTGGTAAAAACTTGCTAGAAATGCATAACAAGCTTACTTGGACTTTGTCCTGTGCACCTCTTGCCCTTGGCTCATAAATAAACATTTAAATATGGAAGACATTATATTTTCTTCTAGTTTTGTGATTTCTATCAATATGGATTATTTTTGTTGGCACTTAGTGGAATCTAGGTGCTGATTTTTTTGGTAATTGATTTTGATAGTCTTAAAGCTTTTTATTTCCGGGCTCTTATTTTCTTACTTCAATGTTATGATTAGACTAATGTTATCGTAACTTGGCATTGGATGACTTTGTTCGTAATTCGTTAATATTTGATATTTTATTTTGCTTAATTATAAATACAAAAATAGTGAATTTACGTTGTTGGCATGGTAATGGGTTGGTGGATTGAAGGCAACCCAAAGATACCATTTAATTAAGTACGCAATCTACATGTTACCTATTTATTAATTGGCTCCAGTTAGGGTTAAAGGTGTTCAACCTGCTTAATAAATGGAGCTAGAATTGTGGAGAAGGACATTGAAATCGAAGGGCTTACTACTCAGTAGATGCGAGACCGAGTACATGGAGCTTAAGTTCGATCCCTCCACCACGCCTAGCAAAGAGGACGTCAAGATTGGATCGGACCCTGTACCGAGAAAGGAGAGTTTCAGATACTTAGGATCCATGATACAACACAATGGCGAAGTTGACGAGGATGTCAACAACCGGATTAAAGTAGGATGGCATAAATGGAGAATGGCCTCAGCGGTACTGGGCGATAGAAAGTTTCCCTCAAAGCTAAAGGGAAGATACTATAAGACGGTAGTGAGGCCGGCCATGTCCTACGGGGCGGATTGAAGGGCGATGAAACAACATCATACATAGAAGATAAAGGTGGTAGAGATAAGGATGCTGCGGTGGATGTGCGGACATACAAGGAAGGATAGGATCAGGAACAACATCATAAGAGGTGAATTGGGTGTGGCCCCCATTGAGGATAAATTAAGGGAGCAATGTTTGAGGTTGTTTGGACATGTTAAGAGGAGACCGAGCACTGAGCAGCCCCAGACGACACTAGGCAGGAGAGGGAGAGGTAGGCCAAAGAAGAGATGGTTGGAGACAATCAGACAAGACCTTGCGCACCTAAACCTTCGGGAGGAGATGGCCTTAGATAGAGCCCAATGGAGGGCTAGCATAGGAGTAGCAGATGTAGCGGCTTCGAGCAGGGTAGCCCAGCCTTTTGTGCTATCACTAGTGTTCTGGGCCTTATGGTAGTTCAGATTTGGTGCACTTTTGTATGATCTGTTCTCTGATTGAGTATTTGTTTACTACTTGTTTACTACCTATTTCTTTGCCTTTCTTTGCCTAATTTTGCCCTACTTATATGCTTAATTGCTCTCTTTATGCCAAGCTGCAAGGCGTCATTGCTGCCAACAAGCATATCAGGTTAGGGATCCTCGGAAACAGCCTCCCTTCACGGTAGCCCCGGAAGGAGGAAGGCTGCGTACATCGACCTCCCCAGACCCTGCTGATGCGGGAGCCCTTTGAGGCACTGGGCTGTTGTTGTTGTTGTTGTAACCTGTTTAATAAATGGGTTGTGTTCGCATTGACCCTTTTTATAGAACCCCCATGTAATGACACGATACAAATCGGACGCGATGCGACATATTTTCCAACCCTATTTGTTTATCTAATTTACAAAATACTTGAAATTATTAACCCATCAGCTAGTAAGTCAATCAGCTAATAGCTAAAAGCAAAACACCAATAGCTAATGACAACCTATTAGAGAACATCATAGCCTTAGTGTGTCATAAGCCCATAATTTCAGAAAAAGGGTGTTCAAATTTTGGAATATTTCATATATAGTTTCGTTATACGAGCTAGTTGAACCTTATGGTACATTAAAACATGCGATACATTTAGTTAAAACATGTGGTATAATTCTAAGTCTAACTTAATTTCACTGCAAACTTCAATATGGTGCAATTAGAACCCTTAGAGACCCCTTTAGAATAACTTTAATGTAATTTGGGAAAAATGGCATCCAAATGAACAATTCTTTCATATATAACCTTGTGATACAAGTTAGTTGAACCTTGTGATACATTTAATTAAAACTTGGGCTACATTTAGGGCATGTTTGCTTTCAGGTTAAAAAAGGGATGGCAATTTTTAATGGTAAAATTGTTAGCGGGGTAACTATGTCACTTTTTGGTTGTACAATTTTTGAGGGAGTAAACATTAATTCAAGAGCTTTGAGTGTAACATACTTCTTTTTGTCCTTCATGTGCTACTTTATTTCCTATATTGCTTTTTAGTTCTTTATTTTCTTATAACAAAATATAACTATTTATTAAAATATTTAGCAAAATAATCCTTGTATAATGAATGATGCTTTAAATATCTAAAAAAGTAATTTTCAATAATTTAAAAAAAAAATAGAAAATTTCTAATACAATGCGAATGGCTTATCTCCACAACGATCGTTGTTGCTGCCTTCCTCCAGTCTCTACCAACATTGCCATAGTGGATCTCTCATACTTCTTGTTAGTTGTTTTGAATATTTAACATATTTTTTAAATATTTGAGATGTTTTTTATACAATTAAAATATTTTTGTAAATATATCGCTAGCTTTCTAATGTTGAAAATGGCTTTTCAATAAAAATTAGCTAAAATTTAGGTGCGTTTTTCGAACAAACTAGAATTTAAAAAATTTCAAACTCACACATAAATTTTTCTAAATTTTCAATGTTATATCTTAATGTTAACACCGTTAACATTTGTTAATTTTTGATACAGTATTAATTGATGGATAGAATGATTGATAGTATTTTGTTCCTTATGTGTTCTTGTATCGTTGTATCGTTGTGGGTTGTTCTGGTTAATGGCATTTTTGTAATAATTGAGAGTTAGTGTCAAGTTAGTTAGGGTGGTTGAGCTGGGATTCCCACATATAAGAGGAGTTCTTGAGACTGTAAAGGGTATGCAATTTTGAATGAAACACAACTTCTTTTCTCCCTCTACTTCTTCTTCTTCCTTCTCCCTCCCTATTCTAACCCTTGGTTGATTTTTGAAGGGCAATTGTTCCTTCCAAGATTAATTGTATCAATTTTTGCTGAAGTGACATTCAAAAGAATTATTTTTCAACATAAAAATTATTTTTAAAAATATTTACAAATTTTAAGATATTTAAAATATTTTTAAAAATACATTTAACTTATTTTAAATGTAAATCCAAACTTTTTAAATTATTTTCTTTTTTTTTTTCTTAAAAGCCATGTCTGCAAAAAAATAACAGACATTAACAGCATTAAAATTAAGGTGTGATATTAAAAAATTAGAAAACTTAGGTGATTTTTTTAAAATCGCACCTAAAATTTAGTTTTTTTCTTGGTAAAAAAAAAAAAAAAAAACTCCTTTGAAAATATTTTTATAGTTTAACTATTGAATTTGATTACCTATTCCTTTGTATTTAATATTTAGAACACTTTTTAAATATATGCAATTCTTTTGGTAATATTTAAATATTTTCTAAGTTTTTAAAATATTTTTGTGATATTTAAAATATTTTTAAAAAGTTTAGAATATTTTTTTAAATAGTTTTATAACCATCCGAATTTCTCAAGCCAAAAGTCGAGTTGAAAAATTAATACCTCTTCTAGTGTTATAGAAATTGCACTAGTAGGGGTAGTGTGATAACCTTAACCCAGTACGGTTAAACATTAGTAGTAAACCAAACCTGATTAAAAGGGGTGTAATGGTTACTCTTGTAACCATGGTTAGCTTCGTTTAATTCCTTGCAAAACATGTCATTAGTTAAAACTTGATGTACAATCATAGAACTAACTTAAATTTACCCCAAACTGAGGTGTAGTGGAATTAGGAGCCTTAGAATCTCTTAAGTCTGTCATTAGTATATAATAATCCCACAATTTTAAAAAAAATGGCGTCCAAATGAAATATCGCTCAGTTTCCTCATTGCACCACACTTTAGTTTTGAGTGAAATTTTGTAAGTTTCAAAGTTGCACCACAGGTTTTAATAAAATGTACCACAAATTTTATCTCAATGCAGTATGTTGGAATCTAGGGTAGTGTACTTCAAATTTGATGTCTTATGAAAATTCTCAATCCCAATTAGGAAATTTAGAAAAGAGAACTCTTGTTTATATACTCCCTTATCATTGTACTTGGTAAAGTCTTGTGGGCCTAGAGTGGACTTGGTGGACCACACGCGAGGGCACTGGCCCCCTTGGCCGGCCATTCCGTCGCATCGTGTCTTGTTTTTCTAACCCTATCTTTTATTTTGATGACAATTGTATTTTTTTTAATCGTGGTAAATAAACTCGAGGTGAGTTGTTGCCTTGGGTAGTGCTCGAGGCCTTTGGCTCGAGCTTGAATTGTCCCTCTTGAGCAGACCTCTAGGGTGTTGCCTCGAGGTACTATGACCAATCTTAAAGGTCAAGGCTACAAGCTCAAGTTCGAGTACCCGTTTTTGATTGCATCAATTCCTGCTCTTTCCATAACTATTTTTATCCATAACTGAAGCTAGATTTTTAAGCTCTACCATACTTGCCACTTCCTTGTTTGATGCGGGTTCTCAGCTATGATCTTTTCCATTACTTACAAGGGATTTTTCTCTATAGATACCATCCCTTAGGGTTTTGTTAAACCCACGAATTTCACAGAAAATGCTTCATCTTCTTCACGGCTGTCTTTCTCTCTCAAAATTATTCTTTTCTCCATTACTGAGCAAGTTGGGGCATACTCCAACCCATCTCCCCGGAGTACACTACTGAGGTGGGTGCTGTGTTAACCTTGGGTATTGGACTGCCGTTCATCCCATTGTACTTCTGCGAGGGCATAAACAACTTAGGGCAGTGTATTTTCTACGGCATGGCAATTTCTTCGGTTAACTCTTTCCCTTCTGTCGTTTATTGTTAAGCCCTTTTTGTCATAGATTTTATAATCCTCGAGATCGTTTTATATTTAGAACGTTCATTCACCTATTTCTCCAACATACTATATCATTCAACTGGCTTGTACAACAAGGTTATACATTTAATTTTTATAAATAGCAACAAAACCGCAATACAAAATAGGGAACTCGTACCACATGCTACAACAGAGTCTTTCATTTGGATGCCATTATATTCTCAAATTATGGGATTATGACACACTAATAGCCCTCATAATTGTCTCTAATTGTCATAATTATACCACACTTTAGTTTGGAGCTAAATTAAATTGAAATTTCTAGCTAATGTTCTCTCCCTCCCTAGAATATGAACGTCGTATATGATGGAGGCAAAATACTAAATTGATCAAATCAATGTATCTAGTTGTATGACCGAACTTTATTAGCTTGTATAATATATTAATTCTTTTATATGGGGTAAAATTATATATACACTTTAGATTTTACCCGAATATTGTAATATACAAAATTTGGCATCCAGAGATTTTAACTTTTTATCACTTAGTATCATACGTCACTATTCATTGAATTTCTGTTTGAAAAATGCAAAATTAGAACATGCTTCCAGCAATATATAGGTATCTGACATTAAAATCTAATGGTTTTGTTTTTTTATCTGAAAAGGGTAGAGCAGCACATGATTTCAGAAATATATGGACACCTTCTAGTAAAATGGGATAAATTTTGACATGATATTTCCCCTTTTGAACATCAGTGAGATAGGCTTTTCCCATTAAAATATCAAGATATCCCTACAGCAAATATTGAAATTTTATGTTATGTAATTCATAAATACTTTAAGTATATTTTACTAACAAAAAATGCTTTTTTTTTTTAATATCAGAAAACACCGGCCAACAAGCCGGGAACAAAATTACATTGCCTCAAAATCAATTACATCCACTAGTTCTTGGGGTGGATTTTTCCACTAGTTATGATTACAATCATCTTTGAGATGCTTTTTTGCTCCTATATGAGCAACTTGATTATATACATGAGGAACCCAACCAAAATATATATAATCAAAAAGTGATTTACACAACAAAATATCACTAATCATTGAGGACACGTTCCACTGTGGAGAGACTTTTTGATTCAAAAAGTTGATTGCCACCAAACAATTTGATTCAATCACTACCTTTCCATCCACATGTTTGGGCAAGAATACAAGCTCCACGAATTGCCAAAATCTCGGCTATAAGAGGATCTTCAGCTTTCATTGAAGTGCACCATCCTTCAACTATATCTCCAACGTTATTTCGTGCTACCGCTGCAATAGCTGCCACTCTTCTGTTTTTCGAAGCAGCGTCTACATTAATTTTTATAAACGATGGAGGTGGAAGGGACCATCTATCTTCTCTATTACTTCGACTTGGAGGTTGTAATTCAGGAGAGTTGCCAAAAACTCTATTGCTTGACCATAAGCTTTCATACATAACATCTTTGGGGATACAGCTTTGTTCCTGAAAACAAAATCACAACGATTTTTCTACATAAACCAACAAAGATAAGTGCAGTTGGCAATAACCCATTTATCATTTTTAAGTGTTTTATTAAGTGAATCCCAGCATCTCAGGATGTCCGGAAACCTTGTGCTTTGGGTTTGAAACCAAAATTTGAAGCACCCCACACAACATGAGCAAAAGGACAAAAAACACAATGTGCTCAATAGATTCGACCTCCTTGTGACAACATGAGCAAAGGGGAGAGTTAGCAATTTTCTTGAGAAATAAATTTTCATTAGTTGCAATAGAATTTTGGCACATACGCCATAAAAAGAATTTATTTTTCGGTTCACCATAAAACGTTCCATATGCAAGAAAAAGCTTTAGGATATTGATTAGGAAAGGACCAATCATCCTTCCCTGTCAACCTTTCTGTATCCCTTTTCCATATCTCATAACCAGATTTCACATTATATTCTCCACTTTTATTCCCCATCCAAATTAGCCTATCTTCAACACTAGGTCCTCCAATGGGAATCTCTTGTATTCTATCAGCCACTTGTTACGGGAACAAGTGTCTGATCTTTAAAACATCCCATCTTCTTGCCTCAGAAATAATAAGATCTGCAACCTTTGTTTGATTTGAATTCAACTCTATTGCAGCCATGTTCAGAACATTTTTTATGCTCAGGATCCAATTATCATCATGTAATTTTATTTTTTCTCCATTCCCAATAACCCAATGCAAGTCCTTAGCTATAAAATTCCTCCCCTCCAGTACACTTCTCCACCACCAGGATGGATTACTTCTGGCCCAAGTTTTTAAAAAAGTCTCATTTGGAAAATGCAAACCTTTAACTAACTTTACTCATAAAGACTGCAGATTTTGAATGATTCTCCATGCTTGTTTTCCCAACAACGCAAGGTTGAATCCTTCAAAATGTTGAATGTTACAAATGTATGCATTGGATGTTTTAATAAAAAAATCATATTTTTGTGAAATTGTGAATTTAAGTTTGATTTTTTTGTGGGAAATAAAAGAAGACTAATGCAAATTGAAATTTGTTTTAATTTGTCTTCTATTACTTAATTTCCTATCAAAATGTTTCAAATCACAATTCACTTACAGAAAAAATTATTTCATATTCCTGTAAATGAGGCGAAGAACGTTGTGTCTGTTGTATGAAGTTCGTATAAATCCATGTTTAGCTCAAGCTTTTGTATACGGAGGATAAAACAATGCATTTATTGCTTAAAAATTATTCTGTTAAATTGCTTCTTGTTATTTTAGCTAAGTAAAGTATTGTAAAGGTTCTAACTTTCGAGGTGTGCACCCAAAGAAAAGTGTCAACATTCTGAATTGAGTGTTGTATCCTAGAGGCGACGCACCATTACCAGCTACACTGGTCCTTTTCTCAATAGAGGCGCGAAGCAGTCTTACGAGAGCGAGATCCACACCTTAGCCACCTATTATTTTATTATCATTGCCCCTGGTTTGTGAAGCTTGTGAAGATTTTACGTGCCCACAAACAATGCTTTTAAGATGATTTTCATGGATTCTAAAGGTAAACCTAGTAGTGTAAATTTCGACCCTACTAATGAACACACTCCTAACTTATAGATGAATCCCTAACAAAAATTAGTTTAACTGAGGATTATGACCATGATAGTTGAAATAATAAGTATGGACAATTATGATAGTTGCTGGATTGACATTGGTCCATGTATGTATGCCATGATAAAAATGGGTTTAAAACCTATTATACTATCGAGAGCAACTTTAAAATTTTGCTAGGAGACTCTCAAACCACAAGGGCTATGGCTGTTGGTAAAGAAATTTGCCCCCCGGAATGTTTTAGCTTTCGAAGATGTTCTAAATACTCCTCAAATTAGAAAGAAAAAAAAAAAAAAAACCTTTTTTTCTTATTATTTCTGAATAAGGTAGGTTTCAAGAGAAATTTGGAGTCCATTCAATGGTCGGCAAAGACTATACTTTCAATGATATGTTTAAACGTAATACTCGTTTACATTTTTTCTTGTATAAAAGTTGGTGTGCCAGGTTTTGTCACGTGAAAAACAAATTGTTAAGAAATATGAGTTATCTAGGCTTACTACCCAAATTTAAAAACGATTTTGAAAAATTGTGAAATTTATATTATGACTTAAATTACTGAACTGCCACATACAGAAGTAGAAAGAAATACCGAGTTGCCACAACTAATCCACTCGCATATTTATGATTTTCAGTAATATTGACAAGGGGCGGAAAAAGGTATTTTATGACTTTCATTGATGATTTTTCAAAATACTCTTGTATATATCTCATAAAAAATAAAAATTAAGCTTTTGAGAAGTTAACAACATTTATTAAGTACGTGGAACAGCTTCAATAAAAGGACGAAAAGGTTCAGAGCCAATAGATGCAAGGAGTACTATGATACATGTGGTATGGCACAGCTCCCTTCCTTTTTTTGAACAGAGCACAGCTCCCTCCTAATAGTGCAGCGAAACAGAAAAATGGATTTTTAACTAACTTAACAAATGCTATACTAGTTAATTCTAGAACCCCTAAAAATCTAAGGGGAGAAGTAATTCTCACTGCTAATTAAGGATGACAACTAAATCTGAATCTATTGGATATCTATTTAACCCAATCCATTTATGATGAACTTAGATGTAAAAAATGGATTTCAAATTGACTTGGATTTGGATATTAAAAAAAGGTTTTGTTTCGGGTTGGATTTGGATGACATAAAACCCGACCGAAATTATGTTCGGTGCAGGATAAAGTTATAAACTTGCTAAACTTTGAGCCTTCAATATGCCAAACTAGAATCTATAATATTTTTTATTGTATCAACATTTTGGACTTTGTCCTGGCACTATAACCTCTTTTGTGAAGCCATGATATAGCACATCTATGTATAAAAATTAATCGTTTAAATGGTTTTTGAACGCTTGTCTAATATTACATAATCAACATCATTATTATTATTATTATTATTATTATTATTATTATGGTTGTTATTATTGTTATTATTATTATTATTATATTTAAAAAGGAAAAAAGATGTAATAATTTGTCTAAATATTGATTTTTAAGGTATTAAAAAAGCATTATTATTGTTAATATTTTATAATTTATTCTATGATTTATTTGGCTCATGGACTTGGATCAATTATGATGAATTTCGATTTGGGTTGAATCCTTACGGAATAAATGAGTTCTCTGAATTTGGGTTGGTTGGGTCTTTTCTATGTTGGCTTTGTACGAAGGCAAATCTGACCTAAACCATTTGCCATCCTTAATGCAATAGAGTGCCTCGTAAAAAATTTTGAAAAATCCCTAGGGATTATGAAGAAAAAAAAAATGAAAGTTCGACTATTTAAGCGTATGGGAATGTTTGACGTATATGAGAAAAATGGATCTTAAAATTCCTAAGATGGAAATAGAGGAACAAGAAGTGTCTTTATAGGTTATGCTTTGAATAGTAAGACCTACATATTTTAAGACCTTAAAAATAAAGTAGAATTAGAGCCATTCGATACAACATTCCATTAAGATAAATTTCATTTCAAATCTAAAGATACTATGGAAATAAAGTAGAATTAGAGCCATTCGGTACAACATTCCATGAAGATAAATTTCATTTCAAATCTAAAGAAACTATGGGTAATGAAAATGTTAGGAATAGTATTCTAAAATCCAGATTTAATTTAGATATATTATTATAATTAATAAATAAAATGGAAGTTCCAGTCGTTTCCTAGTTAAATTTGTGTAAGCAAGCATTTATACTGTATGTGATTTTCTTTTGGGAGACATCCATGAGATGGGTGCAGTTCTCAAACTACAATTTACATTTTTGTTCTAAGTGTTTTATGAGACTAAGCCACAGATAGATTTGGAACAAATGATATGGATTGTTGTTTGAAAGGCTCGTAGTCGAAGACAAGTTTGGACCACTTGTATGCTAAGACTATAACATGACACTTTAGATGACTTGTCTTGGTCATGTGGATGGAGATCTAAAAGTGTTGGGTTGGTGTGTTTAATAAGATTGATACACTGAGTTGGACCATGTGGGTTACTTATTTCTAGATTACTATCGGAGATGAGTGATTCACGTTGTACTATTTGAATGACGACTCTCAATCCTGAGGGTATTCTGGACTTGTGCGTGGAGCGTTAGTTACTTTGGTATATTATAAGTAAGGTCTGAACGCATGACTGAATTCCCACGTACACTGGGTAGCGGCGTGAAGTGTGACAAGGATCATGTATTCAATATGAAATCTACAGTCTCTTATGAGATATAGATGTCCCCTTAGTTGAATTGCAAATATTTGAATAGTTCGTAAACTTTGGCCAAAGTATTCCAAGTGTTTGACATTTGGAATTTATGCTGTGAATATGTTCAAGTATAAATGATTTATTCAATGAAGGGCGACATGGTAACTAATGGAGAAGTAGTGAGAAGGATAATGGCAGTAGTTATATTTATCCATTATTATGGACATCTAGTGGAGGGGTTGTTGTCATCAATGCAGTCCATTAGGGAGATATCAAATAAATAATTTAAGTCTGGAGTACAGTGAGATTTATTGAGTGGAATTAAGTGTCATTAAATAGTAATTATATTATTTTATAAAATAATAAATTTAACCCATTTGGAGCTAGATTTAATATTGTCCTTGAGATCCCTGCGCAAGCCTCTGTATTTATTGCCGTCGGAAAAATATTAAAGAATTCATAAGATGAATTATTTATCCATGAGATGGGTAAATTAATTTTGCAGAACATTATTCATGAGATGAATAAAAGTTAAAAAATTATAAACTAAAATAATTTTGAAAATTAAATTTCTTAAGATGAATTTTTACATGTGGGAACGAAGCAAAAAAAAAAAATTTTGAAATCAGGGTCGCTATCTATGTGATTCAAAAAGGACGAACCAGTGCGTGACATGTGTCGCACGCTGGGACGTCTCCCACTGTAATCCGCCCCAAGGTAAGCGGGAGAATGAAATCTCGACATGTGTCACGCGGCTGGTGGACCACGGATGCTGCTTTTGACTGGGGTTGAAATGCTGCGTTTTGAACTTGCTTTTGGTCAATACGACGCGTTTTGATTTGAACTGGGTTTGTTCAGCAGATCCCACATCGATAATTTTGTTAAATTTCGCTCCAGTACATTACTATAAATAGAGGTACCTATCTGGAGGTTTGGCATTCAATTGAAATTAAATTTTTTGGGTTTCTCGAAATTGTTTCGGAGACATAATTGGAGAGAAAAATTTCCGTTGAAAATTTTTCTTTCCTTAGTTTAATATTTTTCGGAGACCACTCTCCTGGCAGTTTGAGGACATTTCGTAGAAGATCACGAGGCCTCGATTTTGGTATTCTTTCAACATTATTATTTCTTCCTGATATTCTATTATTGGAGCAATTCCAGGTATGTTCTTCTTTCCTTCTTCCTTTAGTTTCGCCTTTCTATTTATTTACAGTATTCAGTATTATACCTGTTTAAGTTTATGCATTGTTATGAATGTATTAGAGTAAAATGCCTGTAGATCTAAATTAAGAATTTAGATATGAGATTCTATAGAGTTACATTCTGAATTTAAACATGTAGATTTAAAATTAGGAATTTTAAATCATCCCAGGTTTAGAATTTTGAATTCTAAGCTTCTTCCGCTGCGTTAACTTTATAAAATTGAGGGAAATTTTTTTGAAATTCATCCCAACCCAACAACCGATATTAGGGCAAAGGGTTTATAGAGATAAACTTATTCCCGAGAACTCTCGCACGTGAGGTGTCATGAAGCGTGACTCTCCAACCGGGGACTTAGGTAGAGAGAAGAGTCTCCTACTCTAAGTGCTCTAATAGGTGCCTATTGTTGTGACTATAGTTGAGAACTGTGAACCCAATAGTCTGCATCAGAGTTTTTTCCCCACAAAATTTTATATTTTCCTAATAGAAAATGACACAAAAATAGTTAATAATGATGCCAACACTTATATAGAGAAGAAATATGTCTTGAACTACTTAGAAGTAAGAAATAGAAAGGAAAAGACTTTTGTTGCGAATTTGTTTTATACCACGTTCAAAATTATTGTATGTTTTTTTAGCATTTTATTTATATGTTAGATAATGAACCTAAGGCGATTCAAGAAGCATTATGATCACTGGACTGGAATTTTTGGAGAGAAGCAAAAAATGATGGGATGGATTCTTTAGTGACTAACAAAACATGAAAATTAGTAGACTTACCTCTAGGATGCAAATGTAGGTTGCAAGTGGGTGCTTCATAGAAAGTGTAAAAGCAATGGTAAAATAAACAAGTTTAAAGCTGGGTTAGTCCATAAGGGTATTAGCAAAAAGAAATATAGCTTTTTTTTTTTTTTTTTATACCTATTCTCTTGTTACTAAAGTAACTTCATTAAAAGTTCTTGTTTCCATAGTCGCTTCACATAATTTCTTTTTATACATCAAATGGATGCAAAAGATGACAATTTTTAATTAGAAACTTAAAAGAAATATATATATATATATATTCATGACAATTTTTAAATAGAAACTTAAAAGAAATATATATATATATATATATAGACCAACCTATAGGATTTGTCTAACAAGGAAATGAACATATATTTTATAAATTAACAAAGTCAATGTGTGACCTTAAACAAGCCTTGAAATAGTAACATAAAAAATTTGATCAATGTTTGATTTCCATTGGCTTCAAGTTGAATGAAGCTGACAAATGCATGCAATTGATGCACATGTTATTAGTTGTTTATATGTTGATAACTTGTTAAGAGAATTGTTGTTTGATATTCCTATGTGGTATATTAGATTAGTATCGCATGTTCCTATACACTGTGATAGTGCGACAACTATTGGTATGGTTTATAACCAATATTAGAACGAAAAGTCTAGATCTATAAGAAAGAAGCACGGTATAGTGAGATCACATTTCACAAATGACACCATAACGATTGGTCATGAGAGTGATGGTAATATTGCGGATCCACTAAAAAAACCTCTAACTAAAGGAAAGATCTGGGTTGCATTTGTTTACACCCCAAACGCCAGGGAGTTTGAATGATGTCGTTTGGGGATAAAAGGACATGTACATAACACGTGGAGCCATGCTCGAGGTATAAATGGCTTTAAATATAAGAATAACAATGTCTCAAGTATATCTACTTCACAAACTAAAGCCTTCAAATAGAAGCATCTTGAGATGGCTAATTTCCAAGCTTGATGTAGTTATTTGGAGCACATATCATTGAATGTGGGCCTCAAGTACAATCAACGGAGTGAGGATGAATAGGGGGAGACTAAGGGAGCCTTAACCACATGTATCCTCGCACGTTTGACGCTGATGCACATTTGACACCAATTCAGCGTTATGAAAGGCATTGAAGCTGAACATGGGTAAGATATGCAACATTTTAAGGGTGCAACAGTTAGTTTACTAGGATATAAATAAAGGGTTGTTGTTATGTTATAATGGGTCTAGCACCACGTACAAAACTTCATTAAGTTTTTTACAACGCACTTGTGCGTTACTTCTTTTCCTTTTCTTAGAAGTAGCATAATTGTAGCTTTCGTCTTACTTTCTCAATACAATACACTTTTGGGATTTAGGTATGACATTCTTGCCATATTTTCTATTTCTAAAATTTAACGAGTTAAGCTTATTGTCATTGGTTTTAGACTTTGATGGCCAAGCCCCAAAGCTTGATTGCGTTAGTCTTGAATTGGTGTCACGATTTAGTAAATAGTAAGTCAAGTGAATTTAGACTTCCGTCAAAATTTTAGGGCTTTGACGGCCAAGGCTTAGACCTTGATTGCATTTTAGTGACCTAAATATGATTCCCTTCACCTTAATCTTGTCAAGTTTTGACTCATTTGAGTTATCATATGTCAAGGGTGCTAGGCCTAAATATGTATAGACTTCGGCCTATGAGTGGACCGTTAAGCTCTTGAACTTGTCTCCACTTTAGTTCCTAACTGTTAAGTGTATGAAGTAAGGTGTACGTGGGCTTCACTCTGTCACCCAACATCCACTTGGGCCAAGTTCATATGCTTTTTATTTTTTTTATTTTATTACAATGATATAACCCACTTAAAAAAACCCAAAAGATATACAATTGAGCTCCTTAATGGGAGCATGAAAATAATCCACATTATTATTACAAACTAAAGTCGGATTCACCAAAAGCATCAATCCTCGTCAGAGCTGATTGATCGAGGTCAAGGACATGCTGTTTGAAATTTAGACTTGCTCACAAGTCGAGGAGAGTCCATTTTTGCATGTTTGTTTGATTTTGTATTTATGGTGACCACACATACATTGAAAGCAAACAAAAGCAGAAAACAACATCAAGGGGGATGGGACTTATGCCGAAAGAAGAAATTGTTTATCTATGGGGATACTCTTAAAAGGGATAATCGAGTAATAGAGTGGTCGGGTTAGCATGCATTTTATTTTTGTCCATGCAAATGGTGCAAAATGATTATTTATGGAGATGTGGAGATTGAGTTAGTCATATTCTTAATAAGATCTATAGCCTCTATGTTGGGGAGGGGTGTAAGGCCACAAGTACACCTCTGATAGATTCACTTTTATGAGCATGGAAGTAAGGCTGCATCCTTCTAGAGTTTGTGCTAACTCTTTAGAGCACTTATGAATTCAAGATGTTGCATAGAGTTGTGATGTGCATGCTTTAAAGAGACTATTGTTTACACCCTAATTTGGAGGGAGTTGGGACGACACCATTTTGAGCAAAGTGCCACTTACTTACCAAGTGAGATCCTCCTTGAGGGGAATCAGGCCTTTAAGTCCTAAGAGAGTAGCTTCTAGAGCCCAGCATTTTAAGAAGTTTGTCACCTTAATAAGGGTACCAACCATTTGAGGCTCGAGATAGTTGAAGGGTGAAGGGAGCTCGAGCTCAAGGGATTGCCAATAAGGCTACAATTCAAGTGGTATTCAAGCTCGAGATAGTTATTTGGAGCGCAATCTCAAATACTTGGGCGCTAAACTTGATCCAAGGGAATGTGGGATATCTAGAAGAGACTTCAGCTAAAAATGCAGACGTGGGCTCCAAGGAATTCCCTCAAGCATCAAATCAAGGGCACGTTCACTGATCATTCATGCGCAAGAAGGAGCTCAGTGGCCTGATGTGGGGACAAAATGCCACGGAATTAGGGGGTAGCTGTTATTTAGCTTTTCTATAAATAAGAGACTCTGTGAGAGTCTAAAGTAGTGCATACACTCAATAAAAAACTTCTTTAAATTTTCTTTACAGCACACTTGTGCTCCTTTTTTAGGAGTAGTGTAACTTAATATAGCTTAGCTTAGCATATATCTTGCTTTACTTGCTTCTTCAGTAATACAGGTTTTTGGGCTTTAAGTATGAACTTTCGGTTTTAATCAATTCCTAAATTTAGACAAGTTGACAATTGAGGCTTTAGTTTGAGGCTTTGGCGGCCAAGCCTTGACCTTGATTGCGTTAGTCTTTACACTATTGTCACTGCTTAATAAATCAGAGAACTTAGGTTCGTGCCGTTTATTAGGGCTTTGACGGCCAAGGCTTGACCTTGATTGCGTTGTCCTAGTCTTGTGATCTGAATACAATTTTCTCCACCTTAATCTTGTCAGACCTAAATTCATTCGATTTATTATAAGTCAAGGGTGCAAGGCTTAAAAACATTATTGACTTGGGCTTGTAAGTGGACTGTTTCCTCTTGAGTTTGTCTCCACCCCAATTCCTGACTTTTAAGTGTACGAAGAAAGGTGTTTGTGGGCCTTGTTTCATCACTGTAACTGCCACTTCAGTTCTGCTTGGTCAGCCACTACCTAATGAAGTAATTTCTTCTTCAAAGAAGATCTCAATCTATAATGAAAAAAGGGTTGAGTCAGGTAAGAGAGTTGCTTTTGCCTAAGCTGAGGTTTCTTACAGAAGCTTTTTGAGCCAACTACATGTGCATCTAGTGAAATGGCTTGGAAGTAGGTCCATATCCCTTTAATTTTCTATCAACTTGTACATAAAAAATCCACAAAGTTATTTAACAAAGTCTTTTTAATTGAAGCATAAGCTGAACTCACGGTATAACAGAAGTTTGATACACCAAAATATCAAAACAGTGAGTGGTTGAGGTCAAAGATGTGCGGTCCAAATTTAGGCTCACTCCCTAGTTGTAGTGAGTCCCTTTTGCACGTTTGTTTTGTTTAAATTTTTATGGTGACCATATAGCATTTAATTGCAAACAAATAGAGCAAACATGCCTTTTGGTGACCACAGTGGGAAGCTTAAAACAATACTTCAATGTCTTTAGCCCATCGTGGATAACCAGAATGTAATTGAAGGCCATTTGCTGATGGTCAGAATCAAGAGGTCTAGTGTTCTCGAGCAAGAGGAACAAGAAGGCTTTGCCCTGATTGGATCAAGTCTTGAGCATCCTCTTAAATAAAGTCCTATAACATGAAGAGATGAACTAAGTCATAGCCACAACAATGAAAGCGGTGGCGATGATGACATCCTAGAAGACGAACGGATTGGGCTTTCATGGCTTTGCTTAAGTTCCGTTTAGAAATCATGGATCAAAGGGTCCAATAAAAATCTGAATGGACTTTGTGAGACAACGTGCTGAAATCGTGTGCAATCCAACAGCTCAACATGAAAACTCTGCCGCCATGGGAGTCGTGATAAACGACGTTCGAACCTCAACGTATGAAAGACTTCATAAAGAGACTGATAGAGTCTTAGTTTAAATGAACTCAACCTTGTGTTCCACTGCTACCTTCATTGCTAAGGACATGGCATGATAGACAGTAGTTGATGTTGAGATTATCTTGGTTAGATAGCCTAAGACCCACAATGGCTTGGTTTAAGCCGTTAGAGAGGACATTAGGCAACTTACGAATGTACCTCCTCTGTCCGTCCTAACTGGATATCCTCTTGATTCTCCTTCAAGCTCATTATTAATAGTTGCTTAGGTTAATGAACTTGTCCCTGAGAGAATGGAAAAACCCAGTTATGGCTGATCCAAGTGTCGCACACTTGGAGCCCTGCCATAGGAATGACAATGTGCCTCTTGGGGTTGCTGGGCTTTCAAATCAGGGGTTCTCTCTAGCTTCAAGAGATTTCAGAGCCAATGTGATGGTGTCCCCTATCCTTGACACGGGGGACATAACTGTTCATACTCTTGGGGTTCCATTACTTAAATGAGCATTACAATGATGTATCAAGATTACTTTTACCATACAAACATTTGGTAGCAACGACAAAAAATATCTAAGTGGCTTAACTACTTTTACTGCCACTGCATAATTCAAAACCATTCATTACAATTTCATACAACTTCATACAATATGTAATAATACTTCCCCCATTAAGAGATTATTGTCTCAAGATTGTCATAAAAAAAAGGTTGGGCT
Organism: Simmondsia chinensis; assembly: GCA_018398585.1. Classification (NCBI taxonomy): domain Eukaryota; kingdom Viridiplantae; phylum Streptophyta; class Magnoliopsida; order Caryophyllales; family Simmondsiaceae; genus Simmondsia; species Simmondsia chinensis. Next base: position 20,363,949 of record JAGTTD010000001.1, on the reverse strand, counting down.
ATAAACTACAATGTCATCAAAAAACGCTAGGACAAACTTTGTTCAAAAAAGGTTGGAAAACGGAATTCATCAAGGCTTGAAAATTGGCAGGAGCATTTGATAAACCGAATGACATAACTAAAAATTCAAAGTGTCCACAATGTGTTCTAAGTGTTGTCTTATGAATGACTTGTTCCATCACTCAAATCTGATTATAGCCTTATTTGAGATCTAATTTGGAGAATTAAACCGATCCAAAGAGTTCATGAAAGAAATCATCTATTATTGGGATGGGCAACTTAACTTTGATTATGAGGGAATTTAATTGTCTATAATCGATGCACATTCGGGAAGTTCTATATTTTATTTTTAACTAGAATGACAGGAGAAGCAAAGGGATTGTGACTATGCCTGATAAAATTGGTTTTCAGAAGCTACTCCACTTGCATCTCAATCTCATCCTTTTGTGAGTGAGGGTACTTTTAAGGCCTCAAATTCATGGGATTGGAATTAACTTTAGTGGTATCGCATGGTCTAAGGCTCTTTTGGGAGGTAGATTTGTGGGTTGCTCAAAAAGATCCTTATAATCATGTAATAACTTGCTAATATAGGGATTAGAATTCACCTGAGCTCCTAAAGGTTAAGCACTAGGGAGTAGAGATGGCCAATACACTTGTAACCACTCTTCTTGATCACTGCTTGTAACCTTTTGCAACTCATGTTCCTCTACTCCATCATCCCTTGTCCCTCCATTTATTGCTTCTGTATGGATACTACATCCTAGGATTTTCCTCTTGGCCCCTTTCTATTTTAGTGTCCGGTACAAACACTGGTGCCTTGAATATGCATTTATTGCCAGGAAAGTGGTTTTGATTGCATTTGAAACACAACTTTTACGTTTCCTTTCCTTCCAAACTCAAGGGTTTGGATGTTTCTTGAGTTACTTGCAGCAACAAAAGATTAGAGTGACTGATCAACTTGCTTTTTTGTCCCCCTTCCTAGTAAGCTAAAACTGAGAATTCAAATATCCTTGCCTACAAATATGCCTTAGACAATGCTTGAGGATTAAGGGGCTTAGCTAAATTCTTGATCTTGGTTTTGAAACCACTAATGAAACTGGAAACATAGTAAGCCTCACTTGCACCCGGATTGATGATCATCCTTCTTGCCTTCGATTTCTCAAATCGCGTCATATACCCCTTAACAGAATCCACTTGGACCACTTTATTGAATTTGTCTACCACCTCCTTTAAATCTTCATCACCATACCTTTCACATACTTCATCTATAAACTTTGGTAAAGATATAGTGGGATTCCTCAAGATCAAACTATGAACCATACCTCTTGATCCCCATGTAAATTAAAGGTCGCCAATTCACTTTTATAAATCATGAATGCCATAGAAACGAAAGTACCTTTTGTTAGGAACAGTGTCCTGAAATCCAGATTTATTCTGGGTATATGATTTTAATTAATAAATAAAATTGAAGTTCCAGTCGTTTTCTAGTTAAATCTGTGTATGTGAGCATTTATACTGCATGTGATTTTCTTTTGGGAGACATCCATGAGATGGGAGTAGTCTTCAGACTACAATTTACATGTTTGTTCTAAGTGGTTTATGAGACTAAGTCACGGATAGACTTGGAACAAATAGTATGGATTGTTGTTGGAAAGACTCGTAGTCGAAGACAAGTTTGGACCACTTGTATGTTAAGACTATAACGTGACACTTTAGATGACTTGTCTTGGTCATGTGGATGGAGATCCAAAAGTGTTAGGTTAGTGTGTTTAATAAGATTGACACACTGAATTGGACCATGTGGGTTACTTATTTCTAGACTACTATCGGAGATGAGTGATTCGCGTTGTACTGTTTGAATGATGACTCTAAATTCTGAGGGTATTCTGGACTTGTGCATGGAGCATTAGTTACTTTGGTGTACTATAAGTAAGGCCTAAACGAATGACTGAAATCCCACATACATTGGGTAGTGGCGTGCAGTGTGACAAGGATCAGGTATTCAATAGGGAATCTATAGTCACTTATGAGATACAAATATCCCCTTAGTTGAATCATAAATATTTGAGTGGTTTGGAAACATTGGCCAAAGTATTCCAAGTGTTTGACATTTAGAATTTATACCGTGAATGTGTTCAAGTATAAATGAATTATTCAATGATGGGTGAGTCGGTAACTAATGAAGAAGCTGTGAGCAGGATAATGATAGTGGTTATATTTATTCTTTGTCATAGACATCTAGTGGAGGGGTTGTTGTCATCAATACAGTCTATTAGGGAGATATCGAATAAAAAATTTAAGTCTCGAGTGCAGTGAGATTTATTTAGTGGAATTAAGTTTCATTAGGTGGTAATTAAATTAATATCATGAGATGGTTTAATTTAACCCAATTGGAGCTAGATTTAAATTATCCCTGAGGTCCCTGCACAAGCCTATGTATTTTATTGCCATTAGAAAAGTATTAAAGAATTCATGAGATGAATTATTTATCAATAAGGTGGGTAAATTAATTTTGCCAAATATTATTTATGAGATGAATAGAATTTAAAAATTATAAATTAAATAATTTTAAAAAATAAAAATTCATAAGATGAATTTTTACACGTAGGAAACAAAGAAAAAAAAATGCGCATAGGCCTTAATCCGGGTGCTCATGGATCAACCAACCGGCGCGCGACATGTGCGATATCCGCGTGAGCACGGCCCAGCCAATCGCGGCCCGCCACGTGTCACGCTAAGTCAAAATAATAGACGAGTGCACAGTAAATGAAACGCGTCTATTTGGTTTTGCTTTTGCACGATACACCACGTTTTGTATTAAACTGGAATTATTTTGTATGCCTCCCACATCAAAAAATTAGATTTTTTCGTTCCGGTATATTCCTATAAATAGAAGGGCTTATTCCGAGGTTTTGGCATTCAAGTTAAAATATTTCTTTAGGGTTTCTAGAATTGTTTCGGAGACCCAATTGGAGAGAAAAATTTTCCGTTGAAAATTTTCTTTCCTCAGTTTAATATTTTTCGGAGCCACCCTCCGGGCAGTTCGAGGTCATTGTGTAGAAGGTCTCGGGGTCTCGATTTTGAAGAATATTATGGTCTTTCTGGTTTTTCTTTTATTGGAGCAATTTCAGGTATGTCTTTCCTTTCCTTCTTTTTAGATTCCGCTTTTCTATTTATTTACAGTATTCTTTATTATACCTGTTTAAGTTTATGTGTTGTTATGAATGTATTATAGTATAAGGCATGTAGATCTAAATTAAGAATTTAGATCTGTTGTTTTAAATTGTGAATTTAAGTCACTAGATTTAAAATTAGGAATTTTAACTCGACCCTAGGTTTAGAGTTATGAATTGTAAACCTGTTCCATTGCGTAAACTTTGGGGAGAATTTTTGAAATTCATCCCAACAACCGGTATTAGGGCAAAGGGTTTATAGAGATAAACCTATTCCCAGGAACTTTCGCACGTGAGGTGTCACGAAGCGTGACTCTCCGACCAGGGCCTTAGATAAGAGAAGAGTCTCCTACTCTAAGTGCTCTAATAGGTTCTTATTGTTGTGACCGTAGTTGAGAACTGTGAACCCAATAGTCGGCATCAGAGCTTATTTTTCAACAAAAATTTATATCTTTTCCCAACAATTGGTATCACAGCCAGGCTCTGATTACATTCATAATGTACATGACTAGGTATAATAAGATTGAAAATAAATAGATTTTTGAATTAATAAAATAGAGATTTTATTAAGAAGAAAAATTAGTTTAATTTGACGTATCGATTTAAATTGTTTAACTTGATAATGAGTTAATGATTCATGCAGATGATTGCTTGTACTTTTGATTTAAATTGTTTGAATCATGAAATTAATTAATTGTTAATTAAATTATTTTAGTGTAATGATTTAAATTGTTTAAATCGATTAAAAGAGTTAATAGTTATTAACTAGGTTGTTTAAATTGTCGATTTAAATTGTTTAAATCGCTTAAAAGATTTAATAGTTGACTATGTTGTTTATAGTAACAATTTAAGTTGTTTAAATCATTAATGAATTAGTCGTTAATTCGGAACAACCCATAAATTTGAGATTATGTTGTTCGTATAATGAGATTGTACGTTATCTATCATGATTTACGAAATCGGACAAAATTGATCTAATAAGATTAGATTCAAATATTTTTAATAATGGATAAAATTGATCTAATTAGATTAGATTCAATTCATTTTAAAATTAAATATTTTAATTTCAAAATTCTAATTAAAAAAAGAACATCAGGCTGACATCAGCGTCAGGTTTTAGATTAAAAAATTTATTTATTTATTTATTTTTTACTGATTTACATAATAATTATTAATTAATTATTTTATTCATTAATTTTCTTTTAGCCTGAGATTTTAAATTAAATTATAAGATAATTTAAGTTGTAAACCAGTGTTTTTTTTTTTTAAAATAAAAGTCATTTGAAATTATTTTAGAATAAGATTGTAAAATAGGCTATAAGATAGTCTAAAGTTTGTTTGATTTTTAGAATAAAATTCTAAAATGGGCTATGAGATAGTCTAAGCACAAAAAAAAAAAAAAAGAAACTGATGCCAATTTTAAATAAAATTGATTTTATTAATTAATTTAATTTTAGAATTAGATTCTAAAAATAGATTATGAGACAATCTAGATTTTGGTATCAATTTAAATAAAATGATTTAAATTAAATTAATTTATATTAATTTATTTGGTTTTAGAATGAGATTCTAAAGCAAGATTATGAGATAATCAATGTTGTAAAACGATAAAGTTTTTGAATAAATTAATTAATTAATTTTGGTTACTCTTAGAATGAGATTCTAATGGGGATTATGAGATAATCGAGGTTGTAAATGCAAGTTAATTAAAAAAAACCACTAGTTATAAAAGTCAAGTGGGAGCGAGGTTTCAATTGTTGTAACCTCACGGTCTCCATTATCGGTCTAGTAGTGTAGTAGACCGATAGACCTCCCTGCGAAGGATGTCGGTTTACAGATTATAAGGTTAGACTTCTTTAGTATAAACCAAAGTGTAAAGAAGCGATGCGACCACGTTGTCGTGTAGTATTTCGTGTATTTGTATGGAGGTTTAGGTAATGGTTTACACTTGACTAGCGTGATGCATTAGCCTCCCTGAGGAGCTCTGTTGTGTCATGTTAGAGACTAAGGTAAAGCGGTGAGTTAATCATGTTTAGTAAGAGTTACAAGAAAACAGGTTAATTGAAAGTAGTTCTCACATGAACTAGCTTCGTGGGACCCCGCTGCTGGGGAGTAAGGAGTGGTGTGTTTGGGTCATCATTGTCTGCATGATAGTACAGTTTGGTGGATATCTGACTTATTGTGTATGCTAAATTGAAAGAATATATATCACTGCATTATACATGACTCATACACGGTAGTTACACAAATGTTTGCATTTACAGTATGTTTGACATGGATACGGCTGGCGAACTTCACTTGATTCAAAGTACACAATTTACTCAATGAACCAGATTACTTTGCCTTCTAAAATAATTTAGACTTGGTTATTACTCATAAAGGACCTACTAGAAAGAAAGGAAAGTGTAAGGTTGCTAATTTTGCAACCAAGTCCATAAGGAAGTCAGCAAAAAGAAAAGTGTTTCTTTTGCAAGAAAACTAGGCCACAGAAAAAGAAACTACACTAAGTATATAGCTACTCTTCCTGCAATGATTTCTAAACCATCTGGTGAAGGTATGTTGATATCTCACTTAGTGGAGTCATACGCAGTTGAGAGTCCACCAGTTTCCCCGTGGGTGGACTCGGGTTCAACTGACCATATCTGTAATATGTTACAGGAGCTCAGGCTAGACTAAAGGCTACACGACGGGTGTTGTACCTGATGGTCAGGGACAGTACAATAATAGTGGTCTTAAGTGTAGGAAATGTTAGCTTAGACTTTAGTAATAGAGTTTTGTTTTAAAAGATTGTTTATTTATAGATACCCTGCACAGGAATTTGATTTCTCTATCTCGTTTTATGAATAATTGTTATTCAATTGATTTTGATAATGGAGATTTCAATATGAGAAATAAATTGTTTATTTGCAAATGTACGTGAATGAATTGTTTATTCATGTTATTTCATTATCAAAACTAAGGTAATTGTTTAAATGAATTTAACGTAAGTTCACTTGTTCAATCTTCTAAAAGAAAACACCTTGAAAGGGATATTGCCTACATATGGCACCAAAGTTTAGGTCACACTAATTCGAACAGGATCCAAAGACTGGTGAAAGATGGACTGATAGAGGTTTTGGACTTGAGGTCATTACCAGTTTGTGAATTCTGCATAGAATTAAAGGTGGCCAATTTTGTCTTTAAGAGTAAAGGCAACAGGGTTGGTGGCTTGCTTGAGGTGGTTCACATAGATGTATGCGGACCAATACATGTTGAAGCAAGAGGTGGGTGCGAGTACTTATTCACGTTTAGTGATGATTACTCAAGATGTGTATATGTTTACCTAATTAGACATTAGTCGGACTTTTTTGAAAAGTTTGAAGGGTACAAAGCTAAATTTTAAAAGCCATTAGGTAAATAAATTAAATCACTTCGATCAGATAGAGGTGGTGGATATTTTTCAGATGAGTCTTTAGAGTTCCTAACTTCAAATGAGATAAGATCTCAGCTTTTTACTTTGGGTACACTACAGTAGAATGGTGTTGCAGATAAAAGAAACAAAGACAGTTTTTTCTACGGTTTTTTTGATTTAAAAGATTTTTTGGCAAATACAATGCAAAATACTTAGAGAAGCACTTTGCAAGTAAGCTACAAAAACAAAAACAAAATGGTATTAAAGGAAAATGACAACAATTTTGAATGGCTAGACACAGCTTAAGGCATAGTGGATGCATTAGATGCACCTACTGATAGGAATGAGAATGTTCCAAGTACACGAGAGCTTAGATGTGGTGGGAGGATTGGCAGGACACCTGACAGGTTCATAATGGGAGCCTTAGTGGTTAACCATGGCATTGAATGTGGTCCTTTTAGCCACAATGAAGCAATTAAGTCTTCTTGTTTTGTGCAATCGGTTGCTCAAATCATGCGTGTACAAATGACATTAAGAGAAAGTAGTGGCTTTCTTAGTTTTATATGTCAACAATATACTACTCATTGAGAATGATTTAGGGGTGTCATTAGCTGTAAAGACTTGGTTGTCATGATTGCTCAATATGAAAGACATAGGAGAAGCCAGCTCTACTCTTAGGATTAAGCTTCTATGAGGTTGTAAGAGTAGGATGTTAGGTCTTTTCCTAGCCACTTATACTGACAAGACGTGGTCAAGGTATAGCATGGAGTCTCTCTCATTTTGATTGGTGTTCTAGGACACCTCGAGAGGAGGAGCAATTGAGGAATATTCCATATGCTTTGGCAGTAGGAGCCTCAGGTATGCCATGTTGTGCATGCGACTTGATGTTTTCTATGGTACGATATAGTAAGCAGGTGTTAGTCTAACCTGGGTCCAATGGACTAGGTGGCAATGAAGCGTTTTGTCTAGTCCTCGAGAAAAACTAGAGATCCTATGCTGATCTTTCAAAGTGATGAGCCGGTTCCAGTTGGGTATACCGATTTAAGACTTCTAGTTAGATTGAAATGATAGAAGTTTGACGTCTAAGCATGTCTTTACCCTTGGAGTGGGAGCCATTAGTGAGAAGAATGACAAGCAATATTGTATTGCTGACTTCACAATAGAGTAATGGTACTCACTAAGGGTTAGGCTCAGGAGATTTTTTGTTCAAACTTAAAAGGGGTGAGTATGGACTTTGTCATAAATTGGATTTAGGACAAGTGAGAGATTGTTAGGAACGGTGTCCTGAAATCTAGATTTGTTCTAGGTACATTATTTTAATTAATAAATAAAATTGAAGTTCAAGTTGTTTCCTAGTTAAATCTGTGTATGTAAGCATTTATACTACGTGTGATTTTCTTTTGGGAGACATCCATGAGATGGGTGTAGTCCTCAGACTTCATTTCACATGTTTGTTCTAAGTGGTTTATGAGACTAAGCCACAGATAGACTTGGAACAAATGGTATGGATTGTTGTTTGAAAGACTTGTAGTCGAAGACAAGTTTGGACCACTTGTATGTTAAGACTATAACGTGGCACTTTAGATGACTTGTCTTGGTCATGTGGATGGAGATCCAAAAGTGTTAGGTTAGTGTGTTTAATAAGATTGACACACTGAGTTGGACCATGTGGGTTACTTATTTCTAGACTACTATCGGAGATGAGTAATTCATGTTGTACTGTTTGAACGACGACTCTAAATCCTGAGGGTATTCTGGACTTGTACATGGAGACTTAGTTACTTTGGTATACTATAAGTAAGGTTTAAACGAATAACTGAAATTCCACATACACTGGGTAGCGGCGCGAAGTGTGACAAGGATCGGGTATTCAATAGGAAATCTATAGTCGCTTATGAGATACATATGTCCCCTTAGTTGATTCGCAAATATTTGGGTAGTTCAGAAACTTTGGCCAAAGTATTCCAAGTGTTTGACATTTGGAATTTATACTGTGAATGTGTTCAAGTATAAATGAATTATTCAGTGAAGGGCAAGTCGGTAACTAATGGAGAAGATGTGAGAAGGATAATTGTAGTGTTTATATTTATCCTTTTTCTTGGACATCTAGTGGAGGGGTTGTTGTCATCATTACAGTCTATTAGGGAGATATCGAATAAAAAATTTAAGTCTAGAGTGCAGTGAGATTTATTTAGTGGATTTAAGTCTCATTAAGTGATAATTAAATTAATATCATGAGATGATTTAATTTAACCCATTTGGAGCTAGATTTAAATTGTCCCTAAGGTCCCTACATAAGCCTCTATATTTTATTACCATTGAAAAAATATTAAAGAATTTATGAGATGAATTATTTATCCATAAGATGGGTAAATTAATTTTACCAAATATTATTTATGAGATGAATAGAATTTAAAAATTATAAAATAAAATAATTTTAAGAAATTAAAATTCATAAGATGAATTTTTACATGTGGAAACAGAGCAAAAAAAAAAAAAAAAGCGCGTACAGGCCTTAATCTGGGTGCTCACGGATCAACCAACCAGCACTCGGCACGTGCCGCATGCTGGTAGGCCCTTGCGCTATCCTGGTGAGCACGGGCGGGCCAATCGCGGCCCGTCACGAGTCACGCTAAGTCAAAATAACAGACATGTGCACAGTAAATGAAACGCATCATTTTGGTTTTGGTTTTGCACGCTACGCCGTGTTTTGTATTAAAGCTGGAATTATTTTGTACGTATCCCGCATCAAAAAATTGGATTTTTTCACTCCGGTATATTCCTATAAATAGAAGGGCTTATTCCGAGGTTTTGGCATTCATGTTAAAATATTTCTTTACGGAATCAAGAATTCTTTCGGAGACCCAATTGGAGAGAAAAATTTGCGTTGAAATTTTTCTTTCTTCAGTTTAATATTTTTCGGAGCCCACCCTCCGGGCAGTTGAGGTCATTGCGTAGAAGGTCTCGGTGTCTCGATTTTTAAAATATTATTGTATTTTTGGTTTTTCTTTTATTGGAGCAATTTCAGGTATGTCTTTTCTTTCCTTCTTTTTAGATTCCACTTTTCTATTTATTTACAGCATTTGTTATTATACCTGTTTAAGTTTATGTATTGTTATGAATGTATTAGTGTATAAGGCCTGTAGATCTAAATTAAGAATTTAAATCTGTTGATTTAAATTATGAATTTAAGTAAGTAGATTTAAAATTAGGAATTTTAAATCGACCCTAGGTTTAGAGTTATGAATTGTAAACCTGTTCTGCTGCGTAAACTTTAGGGAGAATTTTTGAAATTCATCCCAACAACCTGTATTAGGGTTAAGGGCTTACAGAGATAAACCTATTATTAGAAACTCTGGCACGTGAGTTGTGACAAAGCGCGACTCTCCGACCGGGGGCTTAGATGAAGGAAGAGTCTCCTACTCTAAGTGCTCTAATATGTGCTTATTGTTGTGACCATAGTTGTGAACTGTGAACCTAATAGTTGGCATCAGAGTTTATTTTTCAACAACAATTTATATCTTTTCCCAACATCTTTCACACCTTCGAATCTAAGAGTGGGGCTGCTATCCATTAAAGGACTCTATCTGCATCCTAGGCTGTCCACTCCCTGAATTCTTGGCAATGTGCACCCTTCCCCCTAGATCAGGGAATCTGTTGTTAGTGTTCATAGATGACAAAAGTCTAGCTCCACTCGATTGAGCCCGTATACCGATCTGAGCTTGCATTCCCATAATCTGCAATTGCATTTTTTTTCTTATGATTGATGCATAATCCTTACTGCCGCACCAAATTCCTAAAGCTACTGTTATAATTCAGAAAATTGCTCCGACTGAATCGAATCATTGGATGAACCTCCAGTCATGGCAGCTTGCTACTCTCCTTGACCAGTGTGAAAGATTGTAATTACACAAGCTCTGATACAAATTGTTATGATCTAAGTTTATCTTAGATCATAACCCAGGAGAGAAAATACGGGATGAGAAAGAACAAAGAGAATTGAGATGAGGAGAGAAGATATTTTTCTATTACTTGAATGAGCATTACATTGACGCATCAAGATTACTTATACCATACAAACATAGGGCGGAAAAAATAAAAAATATCTAAGTGGCTTAACTACTTTTACCGCCACTGCACAATTCAAAACCATTCATTACAATCTCATACAACTTCATACAATATGTAGCACTGTTCTCTCGCCCAATTGTGATGGGTGCTTAGGGGTATCCTACAGATCCTCCTCAAGATCCTCGCCCACTTAGGGGCTAATGGAAGGCATATAATCATGTGTCTAACCTTCCCCTCTAGGACCAATTCGCCGCTTATATCGAACAGATGTATGGGCCATGCCTTGCGGGGGTCAATAGGCCCTTGTATCATAAACCTTACACTGACTACATAGATAGGGATTACCCTTTTCCTTGAGCATACAATATCCCCAAGTTTATCCTTTATTTATGAGAAGGAACTTTGTCTGCACTCGAGCACTTTGCAAGGTTCAATTGCCAGTGTAGAGAAGTGGCTGACAATTAATATCCTAAGCTTAGGCTGTAACCCAGTTCTTTAATAGGGACCGTGTTTTAGTGGTACATTAGCCTACCACCTAATTAGATTTACTATTGGGACGATATGGCTAAGCAATTCCAAGCTATGTTCCCAAGAATGAAACTAGGAACATCCATGTCTGACTTGGCTTGAATGAAAAAAAAAGCCAGGTGAATCAATGAAATACTATATTAACCAGTTTAAATGAGCCCTTCCTGAGGTTGAATATGCCAAGCTAACCTTGGATGACTTAGATATTGTATTTAGGAAGAAGTTCAAAGGCTCTAACTTCATGACGCTCTCTCAATTGGCAGAATGTGCCGCTAGATAAGGGGTCATCTTAAAAGAAGCGAGCCTTAAGAAAAATAGCATGTATGGGACTTACGTACACAATTTAATCGAAGAGGATGAGGATCCTCCTTATGAGATTGACGTCACTGAATACATCAAGGGGCCTCCTATGGTTTGCAATCCTTTGGTCAAAAAGGACATCAAGGTCAAGAAGTCTTATTAGCCCCAAGACTTGAGAAAATATTCGTCCAACCACTTAAGAGCTGATGTAATATTTGGTTGGCTTGAGGTGAATAACAAACTCAAGATTAGGGGTAAATATAGAAAGCATGACCCAAATTCCCCTGAGGGGAAGGTATACTGTAAATGGCACGATTTAGTGACCCATTCGACAAAGAACTGCATGATCTGTTGAAACGTGGTTCAAGATGCCATAGAGGCAATGGAATTGATCTTCCCAGGAGAAGGATAGATGGGCTTCGACAAAGACCCTTTCCCTAGTCCTACCCAAGTCAATATAGTTAAGGTAGTAGAATCTTATAGCTCCCATAACAACCAAACTAATGGCAGATCTTTATGCAGGATGAGTGGAGACAAAGATAGTTGTTATGATCCGAGAATTCAAGGTTCGGGCTGTGTTGCTGTTTGTTCTGTTCGGTGTTGCTGTTGGGCTGTTTGTTCTGTTTTGTGCCGCTGTTGGGTTGTTTCTATTGCTTTGTTGCTGTTGTAATTGCTGCGTTGCTGTTTTTAGCGTGTTGTTATGTGATTGTTTACCTTAAGAAGTTGTATTAGTCATAGTTAAGTCCAGTTTTGATGTAATAAAGCTGTGGGTTAGTGCAGTAGGGTCGGTAGTTGCTGTTAGCTGGTCTTTGGCGCCAAAATAGGATTTAAAAGGTAGTTAGAAGATATTTTCTTAAGGCTTAGATATTTTAGTAGTTGGTTAGGAGCTCATGTCTTGATTCAATGTATTTGTTTGTTTAGATTGCCTATAAGTAGTAACCTCTTGTAATAAGTCTGATGCATTCAATCAAATATCTGAAAAATATCTCATTTGAGGTCAAATCTTCTCTCTCTCATCTAACTCTCTCTATTTCTCATCTCCTTTCCCTTCTTGTCTCATCTAAGTCTAAAATCTCTACGTTCTCATCTCAATTTCACTTCTTTCTCATCTCAAATTCTCAATCTATCCTATTTTACTTAGCTTATGTTTGGGAATCCACCCCAATCATAACAATTGGTATCAGAGCCTCGCTTGGCTTCCAATCGAGTGCGTAATAAAAAGAAAAAAAAATTCAGATTTAGAACTGAATTCAGTTCGGTTTAAGCCGATCAAATTTAGAATTGTGATTTTCAGAATTGATCTTGAAATTTCAGGGAAAAAAAAATTTGTAGTGAAGTGCAAGTTGTGAAGAATCAGCTACGTTGCTCTTTGTTTGGCAGAAATTAGTTCAGATTCCAGTAATTTCAGAATTACAGAATTTCAGTTCAGCATTGTTCAGATTGAAAAGATCAAATTTAGTGCTGAATTTTAGTTTAGTTTTTAGCCGATCACTACAAGATTAGGTTGACCTAATCAGATTGTGCAGCTCAAGAGTGAAATACGGCAGATGATGTGCTGAATGCAATACTCAAGGCTTTGCTTGACCAGCTTAAGCAAGATCAGCTGGAGCGAGAACAATGAATGGAGGATCGATTGCGTAAACTAGGAAAGAAAAAGATCAAGCATTTTATGAGAAATTTGGCCTGAACTTCCAACGGGTTGAGGTGAATAATGAAGATCAATTAAATCAACAAAAACAATAGCATGAGGAGATGTTGGCTGAAGAAGGACCTCAAATTGCTAATGTAAATGTTAGTCCTCAAGTTCCTCTTTAATCAGATAAAGACAGGCCTCAAGATCGAATTCCAGAAGTGGAAATAGTTGTCAGACCTCAAGAAACACCTCAAATGCAGCAACTTGATGAGAGACACCTTCAAACAAGAGTTGAGCAAGAATCTGAGAAATCTGAGAATTATTTTGCTGATTTAGGCTTACAGTTGGAAGCTGCAGCCACAGCTCAGGCCATAGTACCAAATGAAGAGGTTGTTTTGCAAACTGAGGTTTTCAGTCCATTATTGCTTGATCAGCAGCCTAGTTTACAAACTCATACAGTTGATTTGAATGCTCATGTTCACAACATCCAAATGTTTGATAAGGACAATGTTGCAAGCTTTGTCTCCTGTAAGGATATTGAGCTGAATGAGTTGGAAGTCATTGCTGCAGAGCATGTTAACTCAGCAAGAAATCAGGTTCCAGAAGCTGTTATGCACTGTCGACAAGCCGATCGGCAAGATCGGGATGATTTATTTCTTCTTTTGAGTGGAGTTTTGATTAATAGGGTCTCTATCATGAAGCTATGCTATTGGGAGGATATTTGTGAGTTCTTCACCAAGTGTACTGCAGTAACAAGTTCTCCTCAGCTGCATTTCCAAGTCTAGCTACATGTTTACTGCAATCAGAGAATTTCTTTTAGTTGCAATTCAGCTGGAAGTTCATCAACTTCAACTCCTACCTCCACATCAACAAGTGATTTCCAAAGTCTCATTCTCTTTCATTCTTGAGGACAAGAATGTTTTCAAGGGGAAAGGAATGTTATGATCCGAGAATTCAAGGTTCGGGCTGTGTTGCTGTTTGTTCTGGTCATTGCTGTTGTTTGTTCTGTTCGGTGCTGCTGTTAGGCGGTTTGTTCTGTTTTGTGCTGCTGTTGGGCTGTTTATGTTGCTTTGTTTCTATCGTAATTGCTACGTTGCTATTGTTAGTGTGTTGTTATGTGATTGTTTAGCTTAAGAAGTTATATTAGTCATAGTTAAGTCCAGTTCTGATGTAATAAAGCTGTGGGCTAGTGCGGCAGGGTCGGTAGTTGCTGTTAGCTGTCTTTGGCGCCAAAATAGGATTTAAAAGGTAGTTAGAAGATATTTTCTTAAGGGTTAGATATTTTAGTAGTTGGTTAGGAGCTCATGTCTTGATTCAATGTATTTGTTTGCTTAGATTGCCTATAAGTAGTAACCTCTTGTAATAATTTTGATGCATTCAATCAAATATCAGAAAAATATCTCATTTGAGATCAAAGCTTCTCTCTCTCATCTAACTCTCTCTATTTCTCATCTCCTTTCCCTTCTTATCTCATCTAAGTCTAAAATCTCTACTTTCTCATCTCAATTTCACTTCTTTCTCATCTCAAATTCTCAATCTATCCTATTTTACTTAGCTTATGTTTGGGAATTGATCCCGATCATAACAATGGTCTGGCTATAGCTAACACTTTGTTTGACAGGCTGCTAGAGTCAGGGACACTCAAGTTTCCTAGAACTTCGAGATTATTAGAAGATTACTGCAAGTGGCACATCATAGTGGAACATTTAACTTGCAATTGTGCCATGTTCAATAGGTTCTTGAAGTAAAAATTAGAGGAAGGAGTTATTCTCCTCTCTAAGGAAGAAGAGTTAGCCATGGAAATTCTCACTGATGACCATTGGCAAACTATCTTCGCTACCAAGAAGCAGGCGTCGAAGAAACTATTGTGCCTTACATATGACCTTTGTGGGGCTTGTGGCCACAAGTTGGTGTCTAAAAGGAAGAAGCTAAGCCTTTAACCAAGAAAAAAGTCAGCTCCCTCAACAAAGAGATCACTAATGGAACCTCTTCAAGGTCTTACTTCAAAGACCCAGATCATCATGAGGGCTGGGCATCGAAGGAGAAATCTGAAATACCACCTACTAGATGTGGACTCTAGCCAGGGGCCACGACAATCAAGGCACTAACCTTCTGGGGTCCTTTTGGTAATGTCTAGAGGA
Source organism: Simmondsia chinensis (assembly GCA_018398585.1). Classification (NCBI taxonomy): domain Eukaryota; kingdom Viridiplantae; phylum Streptophyta; class Magnoliopsida; order Caryophyllales; family Simmondsiaceae; genus Simmondsia; species Simmondsia chinensis. The sequence continues at coordinate 20,348,713 of JAGTTD010000001.1, read as the reverse complement.
AAAATAACCTCGATCAAGAGCATGCTAGTTCCTTCAATCTTCCTCGAAATAAGAAGAGGAGGCAACTGTTAAAGAAAGCAGCTCAACGAAGGGCTCTGCTCAATACTTACTTACCTTGGCCCTCTGAAGAAGAAGCCAAGGTCCACAAGGGCAAGCATGCTGAGCCTATGGATCTTAAAGATCCAATAACTAAGAATAGGCCTTTTATCACTGCTGGTAAAGGGAAACCATGCAAGAAGCTCGAGAGATGGACTAGTCGTTCATCTTCGGAAGCATAGGAATCTTAGTGGGACCAGCTTGCCAATAATTCAATTGCTCGGAGGTCATCTGATGGTGAAGAGGAGTATTCCCCTCTCAGCATCAATATAGTAGAACCTTTTGATCGTGTTAAGCCGACATGGTTTGACATTAAGAATGACTTCCATGAGGAGGACTCCCCCACCCTATGGAGGAGTCTCAAACTCCAGGGGTTGATCCAAAAGACCAACCTTTAGGCAAGGATATGCTAACTGATGGTAGTCCTCGGAAGCAAGACCAGGATGAGACAATGGATGGCAGCCCTGAAAACGAAACTGATTAAGGGGTCCAAATAACATTTGGGATTCTCCCTAAGAAGATTGATGTTAGAACTGCCTTGCTTTTCCCTTTGGACTTCATGGCAACTAATGCTCAAGAGAGCTTTGAGGGAGATGTAACAGCAATGGATGAAGATCCCAAGATGGAGCCAGTGGGTGAAGTAGCAACTACCAAAGGTAACCCTAATCCTTTTTTTTTTTAAAATTACTACGCTAACATCCAAATTGCCCAATTATACACCTGACATAATGATGATTATGTTTGATAAGCCTAATACTGCCAATAATCACATCAATCCCCGATACATCAAAGCCAAATTCAATGGCATTTTGGTGAATAGGGTCTTGGTGGATAATGGCGTAGTCATTAGTGTCTTTCTTTCATAAATGTTGGGGGTCATTGGTAAATCTCGGGATGATTTTACTTAAGATGTTGCAATCGGAATCTTTTCTAGAGCTATTACTAAATCCGAAGGGGTCATCCTGATAGAGTTAATTGTTGGCAGCATAAGTCATGTGCTTGCTGTATGCTTAGCAAGTGCACTAACTCGTATCAAGTAATAAAGATCGAGTAGAGTATCGTCCCATGAGAATTATTATTGAATGAGTACCGAAATTAGTAGTTTTAGCACTATTTGAAATACCGAAATATAATACGATCCAAGGCATCAGATTTCACCTAGTTGCATCAATATGCCTTTCTGTTCTTGATATTCAAGTTGTTATTGCATGGTGGTGGTCGAGAACCCTAATTTACAAAATATTCTCTCTCAAGAAACATATTAAATCATCAATCTTGCATGAATTTAAATAAGAAAAGAGTTTTGAAAATCTATGGTTTTCACTTAAGACAACAAAAATCGCGTTAATCTATCTCTGCCATTCACTCAATTTGGGGTGTTTATCACTTTAGCAAGCATCATAAATCTTCTCTTAGACTCATTATGAATCATTATAGGTTTTGAATGGTGATTAAGCATTCAAAAATCATGAAGAACAAGCAAACTTTGAATACCTTGAATTAGAAAAGAGCGTATATTACAACTTAGGCTATGTCATAGCCTTAGAAAGCCAAAATTAGTTCATGGTATACATAATATAAAGCAAAAATAAGACAAAATACATGAACTTAAAAATGAAAAGGATAGAAAAGAACTTGAAAATACGAAATTATAAACCAACCTTTCCTTGCTTCCTTCCTTCCTTCTCCTATGGTTTTCCTAAGCTTCCTACTACTTTGTTTTTAGTTTTTTCTAAATGAATTGAAACAGAACACTTCCCAAACTTTCCTATTTATAGTACATGAGGCTGGAATAATGATGCATGTCGAGTGCAGCAAATTAAAAATAAACTCTAAATCAACCTAACTAACTAGTAGATAGGGTAAGTAGAGGTCGATCCCACGAGGATTAAAGTGTTTCAATTATCTAAATTCGAGTTTCCTAAATAACTATTCTGATAACGCAAGTAAATTCGGGGGGGGGGGGGGGGGGCGGGTTCCGGATTCAACTATCTAAAGTATGCTAAATGAAGTAATCTGTTAAAGATGTAAACTTTCTAGAGGTTCTTAACAATATATTAAAATCATTCAGTAGAGAATAGAGAAATTCACCATGAATTTATTAATTAATCATCAACACATTTAATTCAATAGTTTAAATAGATTGACTGTAGAATTCACCAACAAAGCTATTATTACCTATCTTTCCTTAATTTTTGTTTAATCTGGACGACCTGCAATTAAACCCTAACCACTAAACAACCCTCAAATTATTGAAAAGTTTAATCTCATGGCGATAAACTGATGGTTTTATTTGCAGGCGCTCCTGTACTTTAGGATGGGGGTCCTCGGAAACAGTCTCCTTTCCACTCGGAAGGGGTATGGCTACGTACATATACCCCTTCTAGACCCTGCTTTAGCGGGAGCCGCAGGGCACTGGGATTGTTGTTGTTGTTGTTTAATCTCATGGCAGCTTTAACGAATGAGAAAGACATCATCAATCCTAGACAATAACATACGATGACACAGATATTTAATGTAGACTATTAAACACCATAACAGAAAGCATAAACTGGACCATCCATGTTTCTATTATTTGCTACTTGTGTTAATTCAACCAAGCAATTACGAACTTAGAATCATTAACCAGCATTAAATATCAAGATGTAATTGAGTAGTAGGCCTCCTACACAACCAATCCATCAATCATGACATTCAAGCATAGATGATTCATAGATATTTAAACATAACAATGTGAAATTCATTAAAATCAAAATACTTGTCTCATGATCACAAATTCATGGTTTCAATCCTTTCTCTACTGAATAATAAAAGATTACACACTCATGATCATTGAAGAAAACAAAGAATTAAAGAAAAGACAAGAAGAACTCATGCTGAATTAATTGATGAAGAACACGTCTCTACAGCTCCTTGGATCTTCAAAACATATATCCCTTGATGATGCTTGGTTAGGGCTCTCCACCACTTTTTATATATACGTTTTTAACTGAATTCTCCTAAAAATTAGGCATGTAATCTTCTTGGAATCCTTTTTGAATTAGGAAACACCTTAAGATAAACATTTGCCAGCTGGAAAATAAGTGAAAAAGCCCAAAAACGTTTTGCCACATAAAACGAGCTTCTTAGCGCCCAAGTAACTTCCAATTCTTATCCAATTGAGATTCCAATTCTAAAATCAAGGAAATAATCAAATAATTACTAAAATTCGAAAATAAAGAATTATTAATTTAAAAACATAAATAATCATACAAAAACACAACCAAAAAGCATAAAGTATGATAATTAAATATAACATTTCTAGCACTTATCAAATTCCCCCACACTTAGCTTTTGGTTGTCCTCGAGCAAAACCTAAACTACATTTGAACTCTACCTTTCCATAGATGTCAAAGAACCTCACATCATAAGTAAGAACATATCCAAGTAATCCAAGAAACACAGAATTTCTCAAACAAATCTTCCCAACTAATTCAAACTTTCTTAATACAGACTTTGAATGGAAGAGCTTAACATATCAACATAGTAGATCCTCACACGGTATTGTGTTTGCACTCCAACTCTCATGTGTTTTGGTTTCATTTATTATCGCTCAGGTTCAATTCATGAAAATGTACTACCATAGGCTTGCTTGTCCATCTCATCTCCACTACTTGGATCATATGCAAATCATGAATCAGAAGATCTTTTAATTTGGTTGTATTGGGGCCATGGGTAACAAAGGTATGGAACATTTAGGTTATGTGGTGCTAAAAACCATAGGAAATAGTAAAGCAATTAAATCCTTAACCTAACATTGTAATGTCAGGAACAATACAACCACTTTCCACCTCAAAGACGAATTTCTGAGCATAACAACTTCTTTTTTTTTTTTTTTTTTTTCTGCTTCATTATACCTTTTTTTTTTTCCTTATACGAATATTATTTTGATAAAAGCAAATAAGATATGTCATTCCTTGATTACATACACTCAATTTCCGGTCTGATTCCACTTCTTCTAATGAACACCAAACTTCACCATGAAGTCAAGAACTCAAATGCTCTACTAATCCTAAGGTTCGGTAGAAACATTTGGTTTTTTGTGATGTTGGCTCATATTGTGGGTTAATACAAAAGAAATAAGACAAATATATGGCTCAAAATTAGCTCACTAGAGATCAAATGTTAGGGTAGGCTTATTTGGCTCAAGTGGTGGAAAGAAACCTAATTTCCTTCATCACTTTCATGTATGCATATGAATCAGTGTAAACTCGACAAGATCTAAGGCAAGTTCTAGAGTAACACAATCAAGAATGAGCAACACACGTAGAAGAAATCAGATTGATATAAAGATGAATCAATCAAAGGCTTAAAAGCTCGCAAAAGGTCATGATCTACCATATCAACATGCTTCAACTTTTCAACTCAATGACCATATCAAGAATTTCACAACACATGACATGTAGAATCTTATCAATCTACGGAAAGTTCCTAAAAATGATCATGAAATATGTGTTGTGCACAAAATTTCCCCTAATTCCCCCACACTTAATCCTTCCATTGTCCCCAATGGAAGTCTTGCATGCAAAGGAAAGAAAACTTCATATAAGCCGAGAATAGGAGTGAAACCATCAACCTGGAGTAATAATTCCTAGAAAGCATTAAAAGGTAAGGGATAGAAAATCCAAATCTCTTTATTCTTGGGTTTCCTCCCAAGCAGCGCAATTGTTTAGAGTGGATTGCCCGACTTCAAGCTTCATCTACGGATCCTCCATGTTAAGACTATCCATCACTTGCACTTGAAAATTGTCATATAACGGTTTGAGCCTATGTCCATTCACCTTGAATACCTTATTCGTCTCCAAGCTTTGTATTTCCACTGCACCATGAGAATAAACCTTGGTAACAATAAAAGGACCAATCCACCTAGAATGAAGCTTACTAGGAAAAAGTCTGAGTCCAGAATCATAAAGGAGAACTTTTTGCCCAGCATCAAAATTCTTTCTAGCAATCATCTTATCATGAAACGCCTTAGTCTTGTCCTTATAAATCCTTGCGTATGCATATGCATCATTCCTTATCTCCTCTAGTTCTTGTAGCTGCAACTTCCTTTGTTTTCCGCTTCCTCAAGATCTAAGTTGCATTTCTTAATTGCCCAAAATGCCTTATGTTCTAGCTCCACAGGAAGGTGACAAGCCTTCCCAAACACCAAGCGATATGGGGACATACCAATTGGTGTTTTGTAGGCTGTCCTATAAGCCCATAAAGCTTCATCTAGCTTCGCACTCCAATCCTTCCTATTGGGATTGACGACCTTCTCAAGAATGGATTTCACCTCTCTATTGGAAATCTTAGCTTGCCCACTTGTTTGGGGGTGATATGCGGTGGACACTTTGTGAGTTACATTGTACTTCCTTAAAAGTACGTCAACAGCCCGGTTACAAAAATGGGTACCTCGATCCCTGATGATAGCCTTAGGGGTTCCAAACCTATTAAAGATAGAATTCCTAACAAATTCTACAACAACTTTAGAATCATCAGTCGTGGTGGCCTTAGCTTTCACCCATTGGGAAACATAATCAACAGCTAAAAGTATGTAAACATTACCATAGGAGGGAGGAAACGGTCCCATAAAATCAATACCCTAAATATCAAAAATTTCACATGCAAGTATAGAAGTTAAGGGCATTTGATTCCTTTGAGAGATGTTACCTGTCCATTGGCATTGTTCACAAGTCTTATAGAACAAATTAGCTCCACAGGAAGGTGACAAGCCTTGCCAAACACCAAGTGATATGGGGACATACCAATTGGCATTTTGTAGGCTGTCCTATAAGCGCATAAATCTTCATCTAGCTTCGCACTCCAATCCTTCCTATTAGGATTGATGACCTTCTCAAGAATGGATTTCACATCTCTATTGGAAATCTCAGCTTGCCCACTTGTTTGGGGGTGATATGTGGTGGACACTTTGTGAGTTACATGGTACTTCCTTAAAAGTGCGCCAACAGCCCGGTTTCAAAAATGTGTACCTCGATCACTGATGATAGCCGTAGGTGTTCCAAACCTGTTAAAGATAGAAGTCCTAACAAAGTCTACAACAACTTTAGAATCATTAGTCCCGGTGGCCTTAGCTTCAACCCATTTGGAAACATAATCAACAACTAAAAGTATGTAAACATTACCATAGGAGGGAGGAAACGGTCCCACAAAATCAATACCCCAACTATCAAAAATTTCACATGCAAGTATAGAAGTTAAGGGCATTTGATTCCTTTGAGAGATGTTACCTGTCCTTTGGCATTGTTCACAAGTCTTACAGAACAAATTAGCTCCACAGGAAGGTGACAAGCCTTCCCAAACACCAAGCGATATGGGGACATACCAATTGGCATTTTGTAGGCTGTCCTATAAGCCCATAAAGCTTCGTCTAGCTTCGCACTCCAATCCTTCCTACTGGGATTGACGACCTTTTCAAGAATGGATTTCACCTCTCTATTGGAAATCTCAGCTTGCCCACTTGTTTGGGGATGATATGCGTTGGACACTTTGTGAGTTACATGGTACTTCCTTAAAAGTGTGTCAACAGGCCGGTTACAAAAATGGGTACCTCGATCACTGATGATACCCTTAGGTGTTCCAAACCTGTTAAAGATAGATGTCCTAACAAAGTCTAGAACAACTTTAGAATCATCAATCCTGGTGGCCTTAGCTTCTACCCATTTGGAAACATAATCAATAGCTAAAAGTATGTAAACATTACCATAGGAGGGAGGAAACGGTCCCATAAAATCAATACCCCACATACCAAAAATTTCACATGCAAGTATAGAAGTTAAGGGCATTTGATTTCTTTGAGAGATGTTACCTGTCCTTTGGCATTGTTCACAAGTTTTACAGAACAAATGTGCATCCTTATGAATAGATGGCCAATAAAATCCACATTCAAGTACCTTATGTGCTGTCCTTTTCGGGCCAAAGTGACCTCCACCTTCATAAGAGTGACAAAAAGTTAGAATAGAATAAAATTCACTGTTCGGAACAAACCTTCTTATTACTTGGTCAGCACAATGTTTCCATAGATATCGATTATTCCAAACATAGTATTTTGCATCACTTTTGATTTTATCCCTTTGAGCTTTTGTCAAGTTGCCAGGAAGTGACTTAGTAACCAAATAATTAACTATATCCGCATACCAAGGTAGTCCCATGGACATAGCATACAAATGCTCATCGGGGAAGAGTTCCTCCGGAGGTAGTGCTTCTTCTTCTCGAACTAAGCGGCACAAATGATCTGCCACATAATTCTCTGCACCTTCTATCCTTCAACTCGATGTCAAATTCTTACAACAACAATATCCATCTTAGCAGTCTTGGTTTTGCTTCTTTCTTCTTCCAAAGGTACCATAGAGTTGCATGATCATAATGCACAATAACTTTAGTACCAAGCAAATAGGAACAAAATTTTTCCAAAGCAAATACAATAGCAAAAAGTTCTTTTTCTGTCATGGTGTAATTGCATTAGCCAGCATCCGAAGTCCTTGATGCATAGTACATAACATGAGGTACTCGTCCTACTCGTTGGCCCAGCACGGCCCCCACTGCTCTGTCACTAGCATCGTACATTATCTCGAATGGTAGGTCCCAATCAAGAGGTTGTATGATTGGAGCTGAAGTCAAGTACTCCTTTAGCTTGTTAAACGCCTCCTTGCAACTCTCATCAAACAAAAATTTCACATCCTTGCCTAGCAAATTGCATAGGGGCAATGCTATCTTGGAAAAATCTTTGATAAACCTTCGACAGAATCCTGCATGGCCCAAATAAGATCGCACTTCTCGCACATTCGTGGGGTAAGGTAAAGATTTTATAACATCTATCTTAGCTTTATCAACTTCAATTCCCCTAGAAGAGACAACATGCCCAAGAATTACACCTTGTTCAACCATAAAATGACACTTTTCAACATTCAAAACAAGGGTAGTTTCAATGCACCTTTTAAGTACAAGTGTAAGGTTCTCTAAGCATTTATTAAATGAATTTCCGTGAACTGTAAAATCATCCATAAATACTTCCATTATGTGCTCAACATAGTCAGAAAATATGCTAACCATACACCTTTGGAATGTGGCTAGGGCATTGCAAAGTCCAAACGGCATCCTCCGATATGCGAACGTCTTGAAAGGACAAGTGAAGGTCGTCTTCTCTTGGTCCTCTGGTGCAATTGCAATCTGGTTATAACCTGAATATCCATCAAGAAAACAATAGTGAGATCTACCAGCCAGACGTTCTATCATTTGATCTATGAAAGGTAAAGGAAAATGATCCTTTCTAGTTGCCGGATTGAGTTTGCGGTAGTCTATGCACACTCTCCAACCATTCTGTACTTGAGTTGGAACGAACTCACCATCTTTGTTTTTTACCACCGTGATCCCGGTCTTCTTGGGGGACCACATGAATTGGGCTTATCCACTTAGAGTCAGAAATTGGGTAAATCACTCCTGCGCCCAATAGTTTCAAAATTTCCTTCTTCACCACCTCCATGATAGGTGGGTTCAACTTGCGTTGTGCCTCCCTAGATGGCGTGGCTTTCTCCTCTAGCAAAATCCGGTGCATGCACATAGAAGGGCTGATTCCCTTTATGTCGGCAATGGTCCACCCAATTGCGGTCTTATGCTCCCTTAACATGCCCACCAAACGCCCCTCTTGAGAATGAGAGAGATCTTTTGCAGTTATCACGGGAAGTGTCTCTCCTTCCCCCAAATACACGTACTTTAAATGGGATGGCAGAGGCTTTAACTCTAACTCTGGTGCCTGCACAATGGAAGGTAGAAGTTTTGTGTAAGAAATAGGCAAACTCAAACTAGATACAACATACCTTTCCATTTCCATAACAGCTTCCTTGAGTGACCCACTCATGGCCATCTCACTTTCACCCATGTTGTCTACATCGAGATTGTGGCTAATCACCACATTCACAACATCCTCTCCATCTAACTCAAATGTCTTCTGTGCTAACGTGTCAATTACATCAATAGAACAAATAGAATGCAATCACTAGGATATCTCATGGCCTCAAAACTATTGAACTTTACAGTTTCTCCATCACATTCCATAGTGAGTGTTCCTTCATGCACATCAATCTTAGTTCTAGATGTTTTAAGAAAAGGTCTTCATAACAAGATTGGAGAATCATTAGAAGCTATATTATCATCCTCCATATCAAGAACATAAAAATCGGCAGGAAAGACCAGTTCATTTACTTGCACAAGGACATCCTCAATCACACCATCTAGGTATGCATTTGACCTATCAACTAGTTGAATTCTCCTAAAAATTAGGCATGTAATCTTCTTGGAATCCTTTTTGAATTGGAAAACGCCTCAAGATAAACAGTTTCCAGCTGGAAAATAAGTTAAAAAGCCCAAAAACATTTTGCCACATTAAATGAGCTTCTTGGCACACAAGTAACTTCTAATTCTTATCCAATTGAGATTCTAAGTAGATTTTCGTCTAACTGAAATTCCCTCTAGCTTGCCATCCAAATTTCTTATCAATTAATCCCATATCAGCTCCTAAAATCAAGGAAATAATCAAATATACTAAAATCCAAAAATAAAGAATTATTAATTTAAAAACATAAATAATCATAAAAAAACACAATCGGAAAGCATAAAGTATGATAATTAAATATAACGTTTCTAGCACTTATCAAATAACATGAAATAAAAAATTTTACAAACTTCACTCTCATTTGCTCTTCTTGCCACCCATTGTTGCCCACCTTGCAACTTGTTGCTTTTAGCTGATTTTGTTTAGTTTTTGCTTCATTCCCCCACCCAAAATCAGTTCTTACATCACCATGAACAAGTTTTGGAAATGTACAAAGCATCATTGCTTATGATTTATGCATTTTTCCGCCCATTTTTTCAATTTGTAATGAATTGTACATGAACTTGCTTCATCCTTGCTAAACCCTGTAAAATTGATGTGTTTTGCGCATTTTTTGCTTCTTTTTTTTATTTATTTATGTATCTTGCATTCACTTGTTGATGTTGATGATAAAAACCTAGCAAGATTTAGCATAAAATGAGTATTTTTGTAAGAAAATAACGACATGAGCCAAAATGAGCAAAAGTGAGCAAAAGCGATAAAAGTTTGATGTAAAATGGTTTGAAAATAAACCTAAACGATATGAATAATTATATATATTAAATTAGACTCATCAAAATATCCCCAAACTTAAAACTTGCTTGTCCTCGAGCATGGCTAATCATGAAATCGCAAGATCTTATGCTTTTTAAGAATTTATTACAATTCAAAGCAAGAATACTTCTATTAGGAAAGAATGACTGGGGCTCAAAGTTTAAGGTTCTAAAGGCAATACAAACTTTCTAAGGAAAAACCCGTCAATCACCTAGATAACTGAATGCAACAGTTGGCTAAGCAAATTATGTTTATACGTTCTTTATAATCTTAAGACATTCGAACCGAATAGATGACAAAAATCATGCCAGTCATAACACGACTTCTCTGGTATGACCAAGACCAAACGTTATTCACAAAATTTTCTCTTTTTCATTTTTATTTATTTATTTATTTATGAGGGACTAATGTGCCCTAGTCAACCCTAGCCCATGAGTATATCTTCAGCAGTGAGAATTAAACTTCTAACCTCTGTGCGATGATCGCTTGGTATGAAAAGCCACCACTGACCATGCCCTGACTATGACCGCATGAGTATATCATCAGTGAGAATTGAACTCTTAACCCCTGGGCGATGACCACATGGATAAGAGAAGCCACAACTGAGATGCCCCCATTATGACTTCACAAGTATATCTTCAGCGAAAATCGAACTCATGACCACTGGGCAATGATTGCATGGGTAAGGGATGCCAACACTGAGGCGCCCTCATGTTGGGCAGCACATATCTTGAAATATTTATATGGGATAGGAGTGCTAGAGATGCGTCCCTCATTTTCTCTCTCTGTTTTTTTTTTCTTTTCTTTCATATTTTTTTTAGATTTAGGCATAACTCTTCGAAGTCTATTATGCAAATGATAATCTTAATATAATCCATTCAAATTTAAGCATCTTTTAATAAAAAAAAGGTAAAAAAGCTTTGCTAATTAGTGAACTCAAATACCATGGTTTTATCAAGATAGTGCCTTAGAATAGATCACATTTCGCAATTAGATCACAAGAACAATTAATTCTTAGGTTATTCAAATTCTAAAAAGAGTCGAAAAATTGCCGAAAAACCATGATGATAAGAATTATATATTTTATTTAATGATTTTGACTTGGTTCAAAATGTGCAAAAAAAATTTAAAAGACTACTGATTTAAAATATAGAAAATCTTTTTGTTAGCTAACACTATCTACATTACCATATAAAGGGTCCGAACTTTGGGGGGTACTAAAGCTGACTTTAAATAATAAAATAGGACTAGATAGGAAAACATTTTGAAAAATATTGTTCAAAATTTAAAAAAATGTGACAAAATATCTCTCCCACCCCCAAACTTAAAGTTAACATTCTCCTTAATGTTTAAAAAAATACAAGGAACGAAGCAGTAGGTCAGAGATACTTCCTAGGTTTGAGGATTGCTTTTAGATGGTGAATGCTGTCATCCTGTTATCCCCAAACTTGATTAAAAAAAAAAAAAAAAAGCAAAAAACTTGTCGAATAAAATGAAAAAAAAAAGCATAAGAAGAATAATAAAATTGAAAGGAAGCTAAAAAGAAAACAAGGAAAGGAAAACTTGGGTTGCCTCCCAAGAAGCGCTATAGTTATAGCCGTTAGCTTGACTTTTTGGCGATCATTCGACTTCGTTGAGATGAATGGAGTGCTTTTGCCGCTTGAGCTCTCCATCAACATAGGGTTTCGGCCTTTGACCATTAACTTTGAATTTGCCCTTCTTCTCATCTTGAATCTCGACTATTTCGTATGGAAAGATAGGAGTTACAATGAAGGGTCCTGACCAATTGGAGCTCAATTTCCCTGGTAAAAGTCATAATTGGGAGTTAACAAGTAAAACTTTTTGCCGGACTATGAATTCTCTGTTCAGAATGTGCTTGTCATGCCATCTTTTGGTTTGATCCTTGTAAATTCGAGCATTTTCATAGGCATCATTCCTGAACTCATCCATTTCATTGACTTGTAGTAACCCATTCTCTCCTACAGCTTCTAAGTTAAAATTCAAGGTTTTTGTGGACTAGTATACTTTATGTTCCTATTCTACTTGTAAATGACACGCCTTGCCATAAACCAGTCGATATGGAGACTTTCCAATTGGTGTTTTGAATACTGTTCTATATGCCCAAAGTGCGTCATCTAACCTTTTTGACCAATCTTTTATAGAAGCACTAGCGGTCTTTTCTAGAATAGTTTACACTTCTCGATTTGAAATTTTCACTTGACCGCTTGTTTGAGGATGGTACGGGGCAGCCGCATGGTGTGTGACTCCATACTTAATAAAGCTTTAAGTTGACGGTCACAAAAGTGTTGCCCCCCATCACTTATAATTGCTCTAGGAGTTCCAAACCGAGAAAAGATGTTCTTTCCTACAATGTCGCCCATAACTCTTGCATCATTGGTTGGAAAAACAGCTGCTTCAACCCACGTTGATACATAATCTACAACAACAAAAATAAATTTGTTAGAAAATTATGAAGGAAAATACCCATGAAATTAACCCCCCAAACGTCAAATAATTAACCAATTAACATGTTTTTTGGGACATTTCATGCCTCCTGGAAATATTTTCCGTTCTTTGACATCAATCACATTTACTGAAAAACTTGAAAGCATGTTTAAAAAGTGTAGTCCAATAAAATCCTGATTGTAAAACCTTAGCTGTAGTCTTTGTTCTACCATAATGACAACCAGTTTCCAAGGAATGGTAATGATGCAGAATGTCTTCCATTTCTTCTTCAGTACACGCCACCTAATGATTTTGTCCACACAATGCTTGTATAAGAATGGGTCTTCCCAAAAATAGTGTTTTAAATCCGTGAAGAACTTCCTCTTCAGTCGATATGTCATGTCCATGGACAATTCCTGTGCAACCAAATAGTTAACAATGTCAGCGTACCATGAATAATTGGGACTTTCGCTTACTATCACAAGACTTTCATCCGGGAATTTTTCATTGATAGTAGGACTTTTGTTCTCCCGTTTGAGGCTTGATAAATGATTTGCTACAACATTCTCTGTTCCTTTTCTGTCCTGGATTTCTAAATCGAATTCTTAAAGCAACAAAATCCATCTTATTAGTCTCGGGTTTGCATCTTGTTTTGCAAAGAGGTATTTAAGAGCAGAGTGATCAGTATAAACAATTATCTTAGAATTTAGCAAGTAAGAACGCATATTTTTAAATGCAAAAACAATAGCTAGTAATTCTTTCTCGGTGGTAGCATAGTTAATCTATTTGTCCGTTTAAGTCTTACTAGCATAGTAAATTACATTAAAATTTTTGTTTCTTCTTTGCCCTAGCACTGGCCCTACTGGATAGTCACTTGCACCACACAAAAGTTCAATGTATAACGCCTAATACGGTGCTTTTATTATTGGTACTGACACTAGTTTTTCCTTCAAAGTTTCAAAGGCATGCATACAGTCGCTATCAAAGTTAAATGGGACGTCATCAATAAATTGCAGAGAGGCTTAGTGATCTAATAGAAGTCCTTAATAAACCTTCTATAGAAGCCTGCATGACCCAAGACACTTCGAATGCCATAAACATTAGTAGGGGGCTGTAATCGCTCTATCACTTTAGGTCTTGCTCTATCAACCTCAATTCCCTTTTAGAAATCATATGCCAAAACACAATCCCTTTCTATACCATGAAATGATATTTCCCAATTCAAAACAAGATTAGTGTCAATGCATCTTTGTTAAACCATAGAGAGGTTCGCTAAACAATCATCAAACAAGGCACCAAAGACTAAAAAATCATCCATAAATACCTCTATGAAATTTTCCACCCTATCACTAAAGATTGCCATCATACACTGTTAAAATGTGGCAGGAGCATTGCCTAATCCAAAAGGCATTCTCCCATAGGCAATGGTACCAAATGGACAAGCAAAAGCGATCTTTTCTTGATCTTCCGGTGTTATGGCAATTTGATTATATCCTGAATAACAATCAAGGAAATAGTAATATGAATGGCTGGCAAATTTTTTTAACATTTGATCAGTGAATGGTAAGGTAAAATGGTCTTTTCTTCTAGCATCGTTAAGTTTCTTGTAATCTATACATGCCCTCCACCTTGTGATGGTCCTAGTATGGATGAGCTCATTGTTCCCATTTTCTACTACGGTTATGCCTTCTTTCTTTAGAACTACTAGCACTGGCCTTACCCATGGACTATCAAATATGGGATAAATGATCCCGGCATCTAATAACTTGACAAATTTTTTCCTTGCCATCACAGCAGGGTTTAATCGATGTTGTGGTCACATGGTAGGCTTGAAGCTATCCTCCATGAGAATCTTATGCATACATAACGAAGGGCTTATTCCCTTGATGTTTGAAAGGGTCCATCCAATATTTGATTTATGCTCCCTTAGAACTCTATGCAACCTTTCCTGCTCGACATTACTCAAAGAATCATCAATAATAACATGATTAGTGTTAGAATTACCAAGATAAGCTTACTTAAGATGAGATGGCAGTGGCTTGAGCTTGAGATTTGAAGGATCGTCTTCTCTTATTCTCTGTTGTGTTTCAATTGCTTGTATGTCCTTCACTCTTACTTGATGGTGCGAATTAAAATGTTCACAATCCTCCAGGTATTGGGCACATTCCGTTATTAGTTCGTTCTTGGTGTCTAAGGTCCCTGACTTTGTAAGACACGCTTCAAGTAGTAACTTAGGGAATGTGTCCCTGAACTTCTCAGCTACCAAACTATCTATAACATCAACCTCAAAACAAGAATCCATGTCAGTGGGAAATTTCATAGCATTAAAAACGTTGAAGGTTACCTGTTCATCTTACACCCTTAAAATAAGCTTCCCTTGTTGCACATTGATTCGAGTCCTTCCTGTAGCAAGGAAGGGTCGTCCAAGAATAAGAGGTATCTCTTGAACCTCTTCCATGTCAAGTACTATGAAATCAGTTGAGAAAATGAATTTGTCAACCCTCTCTAAGTCGTCTTCAACCACACCTCTCGGATACCTGATCGATTTGTGTACTAGTTGGAGAGATACTATAGTGGGCTTCACCTATCCTAGGCCAAGCTTCCTAAATACCGAGAGAGGCATTAAATTAATGCTTGCACCTAAATCACATAAAACTTTATCAAAGCTAATGGTACCAATGGTACATGGTATAGTGAAACTTCCTGGATCTTTGACCTTAGGAGGTAACTTCTTTTAGAGTATAGCACTGCATTCTTTAGTTAGTGCCACCGTTTTGAATTCTCGCAACCTTATTTTAGTTAGATAAGATTTTCTTCATAAATTATGCATATTTGGGCATCTGCTCCTACATATCAGCGAAAGGGACATTGATATACAAGTTTTTGCAAACTTCCAAAAATTTAGCAAATTGTTTGCCCGCTTTTGTTTTTTGTTTTTTTTTTTCCCAGACATTGAGGGAATGGGACCCTCGGTTTGTAGGGTTCAGGTTTAGCGCTTTTTGGTTCATCTTTGTTTTGGATTTTTGTCCCTTCCCCATTTTCCATTTCATGGCTCGTGTTTGTGAATAGGTCCATTAGTGGTTGTTTGTTTTGTGCGGTCTTGGTTACCCGAGTTGGGTCATTTATAGTTTTCCCACTTCTTAACTCAATTGCTTGGACATGCTCCCATGGCTTAGTAACTGTGTTATTGGGCATGGAACCTTGAGACCTTTTAGAGAGTTGGTTTGAAATTTGTCTGATTTGGGCCTTAAGGTTTCTAATAGATGCTTCTTGATTTTGGATGGAAGCTTCATGATTCTGAAGATTCGTTTGTGTTTGTTGCATGAAATTTCATGTTTCTTGCACAAGCTTACTGAACATATCTTCCAGATCAATTTTCTTTTCTTGTTGTGCGTGAATGGGTTGTTTTTGAATCCCTTGGTTATTCCGCAAAAAATTTGGATGGTTTCTCCACCTAGGATTGTAAGTGTTGGAATAGGGATTGTGTTGTTATTTTTTAAAAATTTGAAACAAAATTGGCTTGCTCATGATTTGAAGAGGATGTGGCAAAGAGGTTCCCTATCTGACATTCTACGCTCGCATGATTTCCTGCATAAAACTTGCATTTTAGCATAGGAGATTGCATGGCATTAACACCTATGTTACCCAATTGTTTCTGAATCACTAAAATTTGACCGGACAATGTGGTTAATGCGTCTATTTCATGAATACCTACAGGTTTACTTTGCACTATTCGATCACCTATTCTCACATAGTTGTTGCTAGCCATCTCTTCTTGCAACTCATATGCTTCGTCAGCTGTCTTGTTGTTTAGGACTCCTGTAGCAACCACGTCCATCATTGTTTGGGTATTAAGTGCCAAACCATTGTAAAACGTCTGGACTTACATTCAAACTGGTAAAACAATGGTGTTGGCACCTTCATAATAGTTCTTCACAGCATTCCCATGCGTCATACAATGATTCCATATCGTATTGCGTAAAAGAGGTAATGTCATTCCTCATTTTGGCTGATTTGGTTGGGGGAAAATATTTAGCAAGAAATTTGTTATGAATTGACAAATTTTAATTGTAATTTTTGGTTGTAATTGTTGATAAGTGTTTCATTGTTGAGTTGTTAGAATTTAAAAGTCGGTTGGGGTAGATTTTGGAGCCAAATGCCGTCTCGTGGTCAAGTCGGGTCAAATGCAGGTTTTTTGGTGGGAAATGCTGTTAGAATGGTTTAGTTTGGATTTGCCTTGATGCAATATATCCAAATGTGTGTAAATAGGGTCCTAAGCTTGTAATTCAATCATTCAATGAATAAAAATCAAAATTTCTTTTGGAATTACTCTCTCTTTTCTCATCTCCTTCTCTATTTCTCATCCCCTTTCACTTCTTTTCTCACCTAAACTCTTCTTCTACAAGGTTATACTTTCAATTCTTGATTGGAAGCTAACAATTGGTAGATTTTGGCGCCAAATGCCGTTTAGTGGTCAAGTCGGGTCAAATGCAGGTTTTTTGGCGGGAAATGTTGTTAGAATGATTTAGTTTGGATTTGTCTTGATGCAATGTACCCAAATGTGTATAAATAGGGTCCTAAGCTTGTAATTCAATCATTCAATGAATGAAAATCAGAATTCCTTTTGGAATTACTCTCTCTTTTCTCATCTCCTTCTCTGTTTCTCATCCCCTTTCACTTCTTTTCTCACCTAAACTCTTCTTCTTCAAGGTTAGACTTTCAATTCTTGATTGGAAGCTAACAATTGGTATCAGAGCTGGTTCAAGCAATCAATTGATTGATTGAGGCTGGCTAAATCAAAGGAAAACATGACCGAAGGTGTAAGAATAAGATCTGGAGCTGGAGGTACTAGTGCACCTGGTTTAGGAATGAATTTTGCTGCTGCCGTTGCAAGTTCTGGTGCAGATGCACCAATTGATCACCACTGGGAGTTATATGACAAGCTCGAACAGTTGAATGCTAAGTTTGATCAATAGAATATCGAGATTAAGTAGTAGAATGACAGCATTCAGCAAATGTTGAGGATGCAGCAGATGATTTTGGATAAAGATGCGAATAAGGAAGAACGATTGCAACAAATTGAAGAGAAAATTGAAAAATTGCAAGATCAGGTTAATAAACAGGGAGAATCAAGTGCTAATGCAATCTTGAAGCCTGTGAGTCAGATCTTTCATTCAGTTGAAGTAGAGCAGCAGCAAGATAATGCAGACAGACCTGAAGGTTTGGTGAGGAACCGAGGAAAGTCTCCGATAATGCAGCCGGATGTAGGACTTTCAATTAACGTCATATCAGCTGAGAATCAACCTTTGTAACCTGAAATTGATGTAGACAATCAGGATCAAGCCTCTGGACAAGTACATTGCATACCTGAAGCATTGAACGCAGAACGCAATGTCAGGCCACAGAATTTAGTTTTGTAGCGCAGAGTTGAATTTGATAAGCTCGATCATCTTGACAGACCTCCTGATCGATAGTACCAGCATAGATCAGTGAGTAATGACACTATATCTAGTGGTAGGAGTGGTAATTACAGGCAGCCAAGAGTTGAAATTGATCCTTTTGATGGTAGACAACCGAAATCATGGCTAAGGAGATGTGATCTGTATTTTTTGTATTATAACATTCTTGATGAGGAAAAACTCCAGCTGGCTGCAGTTCATTTACATGGTGACCATGAGGTTTGGTATTATAGTTTGTTGAAGAGCAAACCGAATCTTTCTTGGGGCAAATTCGTAGAAGAAATGTGTGAACGATATGGAGAAGGTGAATCAACGGATGTTGTGGATAGCTTTAACAAGTTGTTTCAAACTTCAACCGTGAGACAGTATGTGCTCAGATTTGAGAACTTAAGAGCCAACTTGCTGTCAGTTTTGTCCATAGCTCCCGAGGAAGCTGACTCCTATTAGGTTTCATGTTTTGCGAGTGGATTGAAGCCAAGGATCAAGAATATGGTGAAAGCCATTGGTCCTAAGACTTTTTCAAGTGCTTACAACAAGGCAAAGTTGAATGAAGCTACTCAAGTCCAATCAAGTGACAAGATTAAGCGGCATGTCAGCAAGTTCAGACCTCAGCAGAAGAATTCCAGTGCTGGTTTTAAGCGTGCTGTTGACAGAAGTTCTGTGAGGCCTTGCTTTCATTGTAATCAACCATATCAGCCTAGTCATAGGTGTAAAACACAAGCATTGATGTATGTAAGGGGGTCCCGTGCTGAT
Organism: Simmondsia chinensis; assembly: GCA_018398585.1. Classification (NCBI taxonomy): domain Eukaryota; kingdom Viridiplantae; phylum Streptophyta; class Magnoliopsida; order Caryophyllales; family Simmondsiaceae; genus Simmondsia; species Simmondsia chinensis. The sequence continues at coordinate 20,329,777 of JAGTTD010000001.1, read as the reverse complement.
GCTGATTCTGGTAGTGAGCAATCGGACGCAGAAGATGGTAGTGTAGACTTTACATCACAAGATGAATTAAGTGATGATGAAGTAGAGATATCAATGAAGGCTTTGACCGGTAGTGGAGCTTATAATACCATTAAAGTTAGAGGCAGGGCTGGAAAAAATTCCATCATTATCCTTATTGATAGTGGGAGTACACATAGCTTCATTGATCCAAAGTTGATTAAGAAGGTAAAGCATGAAGTGACAAAGACTCACACCTTGGCGGTGATGGTGGCTGATGGAAACTGCTTAATGACTCAAAACAAGTGCCTAGCATTCCCATGGTCTACGCAAAACCATCAATTCACTTTTGATTTTAGAGTTCTTTCCTTGGGAGGTTGTGATATGGTACTTGGGGTGGATTGGATGAGAACCTTCGACCCGGTTGTGTTTGATTTTGATAAGATGACCGCGGCATTTGATGTACATGGCACCAAAGTATCCTTGCAAGGCATATCAGAAGAAGCTCAACTTAAGTTGATGGATGGTAAGCAACTACAAAGTGGAATCAAGAAGAAGGCAATACAATGGATTGGGCATTTGTTCATGTTATCCTCCGTAGAGTTGCAGCAGGACCTACAACCAGAGCTACAGACCTTAGTGGATGAATTTGGGGACATTTTTGAGCAGCCTAAGAGTCTTCCTCCTCAAAGGAGTATGGACCATGCCATTCCCTTGCATGCAAATGCTGATCCGGTGAAGATTAGGCCTTATCGGTGTCCTCACGGCCAAAAGACAGAGATAGAGAGGCAAGTTGAGGAACTTCTTCACATGAACTTTATTAGACCAAGCCATAGCCCTTTTGCTTCACCTGTGATCCTTGTGAAAAAGATGGATGGTTTGGCCAGAATGTGTACAGATTACCGTCGATTAAATGCTCTAACCATGAAGGACAAGTTTCTCATTCCGGTCATAGATGATTTGCTTGACGAGCTACATGGAGCATGCTTCTTTTCAAAGCTTGATTTGAGGCAAGGGTATCATCAAATCAGGGTCCTCGAGCCAAATGTCTACAAGACAGCTTTGCAGACTCATCATGGCCACTTCGAGTTTGTTCTTATGCCTTTCGGTTTAACAAATGCTCCGGCCACTTTTCAAGCAGCCATGAATGACGTTTTCAAACCTTTTCTGAGGAAGTCAGTGCTCATTTTCTTCAACGACATACTAATTTACAGCTCAACGTACGAAGCTCATCTCCCTCACCTCAGACAAGTCCTTGTAGTGATGCGGCAACACAAGTTCTTTGTAAGGTTGTCCAAATGTTCGTTTGCTCAAAATAAGATTGAGTATTTGGGTCATGTCATCTCACAAGAGGGAGTTTCTACTGATCCTAATAAGATTCGTGCAATGCAAGATTGGCCAATTCCGATCACCTTGAAGCGATTGAGAGGTTTTTTGGGATTGACCGGGTATTATAGGAAATTCATTAAGGGTTAGGTTCTATTGCCAAACTTTTAACGGAACTCTTGAAGAAAGATGCTTTTGCATGGAATGAGAGATCTCAAGCTGCATTTGAAGCTCTTAAAGCCGCAATGTGTGCTGCTCCGGTATTGGCAATGCCAAACTTCACCGAAAGCTTTGTTTTTAAGACCGATGCAAGTGGTACTGGTATTGGGGCTGTCCTTTCTCAATATGGAAGGCCTATTGCTTACTTTAGTCGAGCTCTTAGTCCCAAGCATCAAGCCATGTTGACCTATGAGAAAGAGTATCTAGCAATTCTCTTAGTCGTGGAGAAATGGAGGCATTACTTGGAGGGTCACAAGTTCATCATTCGAACGAATCACCAAAGCCTCAAGCATCTCCTTGAGCAAAATATTGTGTTAAGAATTCAAAAGAAAGGTCTCATGAAGATGCTTGGCCTTGATTATGACATTGAGTACCGAAGGGCCAAAGAAAATGCTGCAGCCGATGCTTTGTCTAGGAAGTTTGAAGACACTGAAGTTGGGTACTGCATTGCTACTACCGTGGTGATTCCTTCTTGGATGGAAGAGCTTTATAAGTCATATGAGGGTGATCCATTTGCTCAAGAAAGTGTTACTGCTGTCCTTGTGAATGATGCAGAAAGGGATACATCAAAATCTGAAATTTCAGTGCAGAGAGGGCTGATTCAAGTTCACAGCAAGCTCTATGTGGGATCTGCTACTGATTTGAGAAATCAGATCATGCATGCTTCTCATGATGCAGCTTGGGGAGGCCATGCTGGTGTAGAAGGCACTTATCAAAGAGTTAAGGCTTACTTTAGTTGGCCAAGCATGAAAAAAGATGTGAGTGAGTATGTGAAGGCGTGTGAAGTATGTCAACAAACGAAGTTGGGAGATCATCGTTACAAGGGTCGACTTCAACCTCTTCCTATTCTGGATGGAGCTTGGATTAATATTAGCATGGATTTCATTAAGGGATTACCGAGGTGGGAAGGCAAGGAGGTTATATGGGTAGTGGTGGATCGTTCACCAAGTATAGCCATTTCATTGCTCTTGCTTGACCCATTACCGCTGAAATATTGGCAAGAATCTTCCTCGACAACATTTACAAATTACATGGATTGCCTCAATCCATTGTGTCAGATCGAGACAAGATTTTCACAAGCACATTTTGGAGGGAGTTGTTCAAGTTGATGGGTACCACATTGGCACTTAGTTCCTCTTATCATCCTCAAACGGATAGCCAAACCGAACGAGTCAACCAATGTGTAGAACAGTACCTTCGGAGTGTGGTTTTCTTGAGGCCCAAGGAGTGGAATCATTGGCTTTCTTTGGCGGAGTTTTGGGTTCAACACTCACTTCCACACATCACTTGGCACTTCACCTTTCCAAGCTTTGTATGGTTATCCTCCTCCTTCTCCCATGTTGCTGCAACAACCGAGGGAGATTGATTCTACAGCAACAGATTTGGTGCAGCAGAGGAGACATTTTATGCAAGTGCTTAAGGATAATCTCCAACAAGCTCGGGCACGAATGAAATTTTATGCCGACAAAAAGAGGGTAGACAAAAACTATGAAGTTGGAGACGTGGTCTACCTTAAATTACAACCGTATGGATAGTCTTCCTTGGCTGTCAGGCATAATGTCAGGCTAAGTGCTCGTTTCTTTGGCCCATACAAAATCTTGGAGAAAGTTGGCAATGTTGCTTATAAGCTTGACTTACCTTCGCATTCATACATTCAGCCCATGTTCCATGTGTCCCTACTTAAAAAGCAGGTCAAGAGGGGTGCTGCAGCTGCTCGAGATCCACCTGTTGCTGAGTCTAATGGCTTGCTGTTGCTGCAATCGGCTGCTGTTAAGGCTCGTAGGGTGCTGCAGATAGACAATGGTGCTGTGCAGGAGGCATTGGTGACTTGGAGAAACTTGAATAAGGGCTTTATAACTTGGGAAAATTGCTATTTCTTGAAGAGCCAATTCCCAAATTTCACTTCTTGTGGACAAGAAGTTTCTCAAGAGGGAGGGAATGTTATGAATTGACAAATTTTAAATGTAATTTCTGGTTGTAATTTTTGATAAGTGTTTCATTGTTAAGTTTTTAGAAGTTAGAAGTCCGTTGGGGTAGATTTTGGCTCCAAATGCCGTTTAGTGGTCAAGTCGGGTCAAATGCAGGTTTTCAGGCGGGAAATGTGGTTAGAATGGTTTAGTTTGGATTTGTGTTGATGCAATGTACCCAAATGTATATAAATAGGGTCCTAAGCTTGTAATTCAATCATTCAATGAATAAAAATTAGAATTCCTTTTGGAATTGCTCTCGCTTTTCTCATCTCCTTCTCTATTTCTCATCCCCTTTCACTTCTTTTCTCACCTAAACTCTTCTTCTACAAGGTTAGACTTTCAATTCTTGATTCGAATCTAACAAAATTTTTGTGCCAAATCATCCCATGTGGTGATAGTACTTGGTGGGAATGACATTAACCATGCCTTGGCCTTGCCTATTAGTGAGAATGGGAATAGTTTTAAGTGAATGGCATCATCATTGACCCCATTGTGCTTAAATGTATCACATGTCTCAAGAAAGTTAGTGATAGGTAGATTCGGGTCCTCACTAGGTAGACCGCCAAACTGAACAGTCTGTTGAATCATTTGTATTATCATGGATTTTGATTCAAAATTGTTTGCATGTATGGGCGGATGTCGGATGCTAGAAGTGCATCCTCCAATAGTTGGGACATCATAATCCTTTAAAGCTCTTTCATGATCTTTATTTTCATTAAGCATTGTTTTAGTTCATTTGGTTTTCCTGATTTGTTGAAGTGTTTTTTCGATTTCAAGATCCAAAAAGATTTATTTTGTTTTCATTTTGATTCCGCATACAACGTCAGAAACACAATCTTAAAAGTTGATAGAAAGATAACAATAATGAGAAAGAACCAAAACGCTATAATATAATACAATGCTTAGCTAATCCAAATTTTAAAAGTATTAAAAATTTAAAAGAAAGATAGAACTAAAAGGAAAACATAAAATACAACAGTCTAATACAAAAACCTAACAAAAACAAAATTTGAACAAAAACCAAAGAAAGATAACACTAATATTTGTAAAAACCTAAAAATAACAATTTAAATTTCAAAAATTTATTAAAGTTAACTCATAAGTAAAAGAAAGATGAAAATATAGAAAAAAAGAAAAAATAACAAAATAACACAAACTTAACAAAATCAAAATTTTAGGGGGGGTAGTTGTGCACAAAAGTAAAAATAACTTTACAAATAAAATTAAGTGAATGGAATAAATGAAAGAAATTAATTTTCTTCTTCAAACTTAAACAAAATTTACAAGTTTTAACAAATAACTTCAAATTAATACCAAAACAAGTTGGTATCGATATCACTCAAATAAGACCAATGCCCGGAAACGGCGCCAAAAACTTGATGTGCTTGGTGTATGCATAGAAAGTGCACTAACTCATATCAAGTAATTTAAAATGACTAGAGTATCACCTAGTTGCATTAATACGCCTTTCTATTCTCGATATTCAAATTGTTATTACGTGTTGATAGTCGAAAACCCTAATTTACTAAATATTCTCTCTCAAGCAACGTTTAACTTGCTTTTTTACATAGTAACTTATCAATCTCTTGCACGAATTTAAATAATAAAAAAGTTTTGAAAATCCACGGTTTTTACTTAAGACCACACAAATCGCGTTAATCTATCTCTAGCATTTGCCCAATTTGTGTTATTAATCACTTTAGCAATCATCATAAGTCTCCTCTCATACTCATTATTAATCATTATAGGCTTTCAATGGTGATCAATCATTCAAAACTCATGAAGAACAATGATAAACACTCAAACAATGGAATAAACAAACTTTCAACACGTTGAATTAGAAAAGAGTGCATATTACAATGTAGGCTGAAAGACAAAAATAATTCATGGTATATGTAATACAAAGAAAAACTAGGACAAAATCCATGAACTTAAAGATGAAAAGGATAGAAAAGAACTTCAAAATACGAAATTACAAAACAAACTTTCCTTCCTTCCTTTGATTTGTGCATTTTGCCGCCCTTTTTTGCAATTTGTAATGAATTGTACATGAACTTAGATCATCCTTGCTAAACCGTCTAGAATTGATGTGTTTTGCCTTTTTTTTGGTTGCTTTTGTTTGATGTATCTTGCAATCACTTGTTATTGTTGATGATAAAACCGAGCAAGATTTATCATAAAATGAGTATTTTTGCAAGAAAATAATGATTGGACTGAAAAGGAGCAAATGTGAGCAAAGTTTGATGTAAAGTGGTTTGAAAATGAATCTAAATGATATGACTAATTATATAACATCCTTCTTTATAGTGGACACTACCTTAAGCTATAATGTTTTACTTGGGAGAAATTGGTTGCATGCCAATTATTATATCCGTCCTCACTGCATCGGTTGTTAATCTTCTGGAACCATGAGAAGAATGAGGTCGTTATGGCAGATAATAGGCCATTTATGGCATGCTCCAACTATGTTAAGGAAAATTCTTTAAAGATGGCATGGGACTACCTGACATCAAAAATACCACTCCACAGCATGCGCGACAGTAGGACATGACATCCATCTTTGACAGCCCCCTCACTGAAGCTGAGGTTGGTCAAGTTGATGTGGAGTTAGAAGACTTTGATCTCTGGGGATATATGAGAGCCCTTTTTGACGAGCGAGATCTCTAAGGAATGCTAGAAGCTTTATATGGAGGGGCCAAGACCTCCCATTAATGGCCTAAGACGCCATCGCCACAACACTAGCAAGGCTCGTGGCTTGGCATGCTAAGGATCAACTTTGGATTGAACAACCATTCAATGGCTTCAAGGTCTAGATGACGAGCTGGAGCTATCTGACTTAAGAGCAATACCAACCAAGATGGAAGATTTGAAGGCTGAAGTTCAAGACCCCCTCCTCGGGGTTAACTTAGGCTCAATATAGGACCAAAGACCTACCTATCTAAGCGCTTTGCCGTCTGAGGAGTAGAGAGCTGTATTTGACCTTGATTTGGGAGTTCAAGTACTTCTTTGTTTGGGACCGTGATGAGATGCCTGGTGTAGACAGACATATGGTTCAGCATAGGCTTCCTATCAAGCCAGGCTTGAGGCCCACCATTCAGGCCCAAAGGAGAGTGTCCTAACAAGTAACTAAATTGGTCAAAGAAAGACTCATAAAATCCAAACTTATCAGGACTGCTAGGTATGTTAAATGGTTGGCAAACATTATTTCTGTCATAAGAAGATGGTAAAATCGAGTTGACACCGATTTAAGAATGCAGCCACTACGAAGGACAGAAAACCCAATGCAATTGCTGCTATGCTCATTGATTCAGTCGCGAGGCATGAGGTTTTATCCTTTATAGATGGCTATTGTGGGTATTAACAAGTTATGATCGCTTTACAAGATACCCATAAAACAACATTTAGGTGTCCTTAGTCAATATGGACCTTTGAATGGGTAGCTGTGCCATTTAGCTTGAAGAACGCCGGGACCACCTAACAGAATGCTGTGAACATGATCAGTCATGACCTAATTGGCAAGACCATGGAAGACTACATTGACGATAATGTGGTCAAATACGAATCCAAAGTAAAGCACTTAGGAGACTTAAGGGGGGCGTTCCTTAGAATAGCCATAACCTCAATATGAAACCATTAAAGTGTGTCGTTGGCGTACTGTAAAATTTCTTGGTTTTCTAGTACAATAGAGGGGCATCAAAGTGGCCATTAATAAGACTAAGGCTATTCAACAGGCTAAATCGCAGTTCAACAAAAAGTAGCTTCAACATTTCTTGCCACATATTAACTTCTTGAGACATTTTATTTCAAATGTCACAGGGAAAACTGAAGTCTTCTCTCGACTATTGAGACTCAAGTTTGAAAAGGACTTCAAGTGAGAGGAGCCATATCAAGCTGCTTTTGAGGCCGTCAAGGAGTACTTGATCAGGCCACCAGTGCTGATTCCACTAAAGTAGGGCAAACCTTTGAAGATTTATGTCTCTGCTTCTGATTAATCTATTGGATGCTAGTGCAAAACAATGAACAAGGATTTGAACAAGCTGTATTTTACCTTACCCACTGCTTAAATGAATGTGAAATAAAATACTCCTCAGTCGAGAAATTGTGTCTATCTTTGTTCTATGCATCGGTGAAATTGAGACATTACTTCTTAGCGCTTACCATATACGTGTTTGCTTAGACAAATGTCTGTAAATACATGCTAGATAGACCCTTGATGGGGGGAAGATTAAACGAGTATTGCTCTACTTCAGTTTGTGTCGGTCTATGTGTCACAAAAGTCAGTCAAGGGTCAGGCCTTAGCAAACTTTTTAATTAATCATCCAAACATTCATACAGGCTTGGACTACGAGCTAAACCAGCTCCAAGTGGTGGAAATGGTTCTTGGAAGATATACGTCGATGGAATAAGAACCAATTCGAGTGTTGGAGTTAGGATCATGATTGAGTCCCCTGTTGGGATCATCATCAAATTAGCTATTACCCTGGATGGTGGTGCTGGGAAAATTTAATCTAGCAAACTAAGTTTTTTCTAGATCGATTCTGTTAGGTGCAGTAGAAATAACTTTAAAATTCCATAATTTAACATCTAAAGGACCTCTATTCTAATATATACATAACGAACATAGAATGTAAAAGTATAATAAACAATGAATTAAAAGCATAAATAAAATTGTGAACATTAAAGGAAAGACTTAAAAGATTGGTAGTAAAAAATACTTGGATTATAGACCGCAATTGTCACTCGGGAAGAACCATCAAGACCACAAGATCTTCTTGGCAATGACCCCTTGACACTCAGAGTGTGGGCTCTAAAAATATTTTCTCGGAGAAATTTCAAAATGAAAATTCCTCCTTTATAATTTTTTGAAAAATCATACTTTTAAGAGAATTAATGGTATGACAAATTGAGTTCTAAAGATCCCTATTTATAATAGGCCTTCGGTTAAAAACTTTTTCCAAATTGTCGATGTGGGATAAAAAATGGATTTTTTGCATTTTACCACTTATATTTTAACCTATCTAGCTTTTAATTACCTAACTTTCATTTTTTTCCTTTTAACCACCTAAAAAAATATTTAGTAGCAAATGACCATCATTTGACAACTCTATTAGAAAAAAGGAATATTCCATCTAATTTTAGAATATTCCATGTTTATTCCCCGTATTTTACGATTTCCAGCTTTTAACAACCTTTATTTTGTGATATGTAGCTTTTAACCACCCATATTTTATAATGTCTAGCTTATAACTTGCCCGTATTTTATGATACAAAATTTTTAACCACCTCTATGTTATCCCATATATCTTTTAATCACATGTATTTTATGATTTCTAACTTTTAATTACCTGTATTTTTTGATATATAGTTTTAACCACCTTTATGTTATCATATATATCTTTTAACCACCTATATTTTATGATTTTTAGCTTTTAAAAACATGCATTTTACGATATGTAGCTTTTAACCACCTAATTTTTTTCCCTTAACCATGCATTACCGGAACATTCTCGAAAACTAGTATGTCAACATAAAGATTCTGTAATCTTATGGAACACACAGCCTATGTATGTGTGTCAACACACAAGCCCTATGCGTCACATAGATCAACACATACAGTAATTATGGCCTTTAAATAGCGCGGGTTTGTGATTTTTGGAAAAATAATTTAGTGTATTTTAAAAGGTTGCGTCCCTTGATTAAAGACATGTTTGATAATATGTGTCTCTTTCCAAGAGGCACATGGATTTCTATATGTGTCATAACATGTGTGTAAACAAGAATTTACACTAGACCTAAGTACAAACATATGTTATAACTTGTAAAAATTGAATAACAAAAATATGCTGAAAATATGTCTCCTACAAGTAAAAGCTATATATTTACATAATCTTATATAAATCTTCAAGATGCAAAACTTCTTAATGATCATGCTTAATCATCCAATTCTATATCAACATTATTATCAACATCCAACTCCATATCATTATTAGTAGCAACAGGTGGTTGTTATAAACTCAGCATTTCCTTAATGTCCTTTAAAATATATTCATCTATATTAATAGGATGATCAAACACATTCTCATTCGCTTGATTAGGCATGATTGGTAAGAAGTTTTGCATCTTGAAGATTTATGTAAGCTTATGAAAATGTATAGCTTTTATGCACATGAGGCATAATTTCGGCATATTTTTGTTATTAAGTTTTAACGAGTTATGACATATGTTTGTATGTAGGTGTAGTGCAAATTCTTATTTACTCACGTGCTACGATATATATAGAAATCCATGTGCCACTTAGAAAGAGACACATATTATCAAACATGTCTTTAATCAAACGAACCCAACCTTTTAAGATACAATAAATTAATTTTCAAATAATACAAAAACCCGTGCAAGGCAACAGCTGTAATTGCTCTATGCCTTGATCTGTATGTCGACACACCGAGCCCATCTATCGACACACAGATGCAGTTTGTGTGTTCTGCAAGATTGTGTGTTGACACACAAAATCTTTGTGTCGACACACATATTTTAATATGTGGTTAAGAAAACGAATTAGGTGGTTAAAAGCTATATATCATAAAAGAATTAGGAGAGTCTTGTAATAAGAACACATATTCAAATATAAGTCATAAGTTATCTCAATTAAAACGTATAATATTTTAATATAATTTTTATTTACTTGACACAAACTTTGCATAGTCGATGTTGTATTTTGTCTCAAGCTTACATGTGGAAAACTTGAAACTCCTTGATTCCAAATTGGCCTGGTCATACCCAATTCTCTCCCAATAGGTAGTAAACCTTGATTTTGGTAAAAGGCGTAGTTTTCAGCATACAAGCCCATTGAATGAAACTGAAAAGAGCACATGTAATAGAATAAGTAAAAACTTAATTTTCAAATGTTTTAAATTATTATAGTAAAAAGTACATACCATCACAAGTTGTAAAGGGGTTATCATTGCTCCACCTGTAGGAAAAGATGCAATAGGACTTTGCATATTACTTATCGCGGGGTCACTGGTTGGCTTTCAGGGGATGCAATTGAGTTTTGGGACAGTTGACTGCTTTTAGTGCCACTTTCTTTCATTTTCCCTGAATAAATAAATAATAATAATAATAATAATAATAATAACAATAATAATAATAATAATAATGATGATGATGATGATAAAAATAACAGTAGCAGAAGTAGTCACATACTTACTTTTCGTTGACGGATTTCAATTGGACTCTTAATACGAGCATTTGAGCTACCCTTTGGCCTTGCTTTCGGAGGATCTTTAAAAGGAGGGTACCGAGACTTTTCACATTCCATATCCACTTCATCTGCTGCTCTAGCATGTTTTCCACCTATCTTCTCTAATGCCTTGTCAACAGCTAAATGAGCTTTATTCAATGCATCCTCAACAATGTCCCTTGTGCTATCATGAAGTGCACTCTTCAAAGCAAGATTGTATGAAGACCTTACTATACGATTACAATACACTATATTCATTTCGTTCTCTTCCATGCTATTTGTCTCAATGGAATCACTCCTTTTCTTATCGATATATAAATCATCTTTTGGTTTTTTAGTCCAACGATGAAGAATATTTTGTGTAGGGGATTTTGGATACATTATGCAATTTCAAGACCCATAAAGCATGGCAACACAAGATACCTATTGATTCGAACTTCTTGCAACTACAAGTCACGTCCACGTTGCATTTATCAAAATTAACCATATGCGGCCTCGGATCTTTTTTCCCTTCAACTGTTACTTCATATGTGTAGTTACGACCATTACTTTGAACTTATTTGTAACTTGTTCCCAATGTATGCAAAAATGCTCTTTTAAACGGTTTGAATGTGGTAATAGTATATACTGTGGCTGCATGATCCAAAATCGGACTAGTTTTAATATCAAGGTGAGGAGTACCTTTCTTACAACGGATATCTTCATCGGACTCATTTCTTTGCCAACCTCCAACTAACTTTTCAAAAGCAAGAAAAAATTAGTGAGATTAGTAGTGGCATTAGAAATTCCCGTAAGAACTTTATTTGTGCTTTCACTCCTCTGTGAAGCTTGAAGCCCTGCAGAAAATACATCATTATTTAATGCAGAAGACCACTTGTGACAAATCTTGTGCAAACCTTGCAACCATGAATTGTTGGTACATTTAAAATCTTTCAACATCTTTTCCCAAGTTAGATCAAACTCCATCGTATCATCAACTTTAGACATGCACTTATCAAATAGCTTCATAAACTTATGGTTTGAGACAAGTTCCGGTAAATGTGAAGATGCATTTTTACAAATGTGCCATTTGCAGAAGCGATGTCTAGTTTCAGGGAAAACTATTTCAATTGCCTTCATCATAGCCTGATCATGATCTGTATATATACTTTTTGGTGCTTTCCCACCCATTGAGTCTAAAAATGATTGAAATAGCCAAATAAATGAGTCAATCTTCTCATCTAATAAGAATGCACATCCAAACATGACATTCCGCCAGTGATTATTTAACCCTACAAATGGAGCACAAATTAAATTGTATTTGTTGGTGCGATAAGTTGTGTCAAAGAACACAACATCTCCAAAAGCATCATAATCAATCCTACATTTTCCATGCCTCCAAAAAAAATTAGTCAACCTATTTTCTTGGTCAACTTGTGAGCAAAAGAAAAACATTGGGTCTTCTTTTAATCTTCTCCTGAAGAGATTGAATAAACTTTGAGCATCTCCAGCTTCAATTATCTTTATTTTCTCCCTTTTAACATGATTATAACAATCTCTTTTAGTGAATCCTAATTTTTCAACACCACCAGCTTGTGTAGACATCAAGTTATAAGATTGTATGGTCTTGTAACCTGAATTTATGATTGTATTTATAGCATCAACCTTTTCTTTATTAATGTTGCGAGCAATTCTTAGCAAATGCCTTTCTTCTAGAGCGGCAAGCTCATGATTATGTTCCCTTACATGATGGAAGACCACCCACTCATTTTGTTCTCTAGAAACATTAAATCGAATCAATGCTGGACACCCACATCTCACGTTTAATTTATGAGACGAAACATCACTACTTATCTTGTCAAGTTCATTATTGTCATCATTTGGTTTTTCATCATATTTGTACCCCGACAACTACACACATACACCTTTTGCGGAACAAGTTTAGTTCCATAATAATAATGGGTTTTAAAAGTCCGCAAAGAAAATCCAGCTTGATACCCATAATCAACACACAATTTGTATGCTTCTGCTTCACTAGAGACAACTCGCCCAATCAAGCTATGATTAACATCATTTCCATCTCGATTTGTAAATAAATGATTCCCATAGTCTCCAACAACATCTGTTTTGGCAATAGTATCAACTTTCTCATCGTTAACGGATGCAGCTTTTCCTAAGAGCAAATTGAGAAAATAAAATAAGATGAAAAGGGATATGAAAGCAAACCATCTCTATTACTAAGCTTAAATATATGTAAGTATATTACCTTTTTCCATTCTTGAATAAAAATCTATCACCTACAATAAGTCCTTACAAATTGATTATATCAAACATGCGTCATGAACATTTAATCGTATGATACACTAAAAAAAACTTAAAAGCTAAGTGGGTATCGTAATTTTGCCTTTGTAGTTAGTTCTCCAAAAGTTGAACTAAATCGATTTTGAGTGAGCTGACCGCCTTTTTTTTGAAGAACAAACTCTTTTTAGATAATTTCTTTTTCTTTGCACTTAGGTTCTTCTTCTTTGAACTTAGTTTGTTTTTAAAAAATTTTAAGTAGATTGTTCAATAAATTAAAAATAATTTAATTTAAATAATATTTTTTAATTTCTGGTAATAACTTCCCATTTAAATTAAAAGTGGGAAGTGGGGTTAAATATGCTAACAAATTAAAATAAAAAAATTTAAAAAAAAGGAAAATGGGGTCACTAGTAGGGGAGGGGAGGTAAAATAAAAAAAAAAAAAGGAAATGGGGTCACCACGTGGTGACCCTAGGTCATGGGATAATTTCTCATCTAAAATAGCATTCAATTGTCATGTGTCGCTCCAGTATTGGCTAAATTATTTAGACACGGATAGCTATCTATGCTGCCCAGCATTGCCCACTTCTAATGCACCACGTGGCACTTGGATATTGGTCAATAGCATTATGTGTGGATTGGGACATGTGTTATGCGTTTTTCACTTTTTTTGTTTGTTTAAATTCCTCCATTTATAAAGTTTGTATCAAGAATATTATTTGGTAAAATTAATTTATTCATCTCATGAATTATATTTAGCAAAATTAATTTATTCATCTCATGAATGCATTTTAAATATTTTCAACCGCTGTACTTCTAGAGGCTTGTATGGGGACCTCAGGACCAACATAATTCTTATTTCAAACGGGTCAAATTTAACTATCAACACTTGATAATAAGTATTAACATTTAATAATTTTAAATTCCACTAGATAAATACTAATGCACACTAGAATTAAATATATTTAATCACCAATTTCCAAATGATTTTCATTGTTATATTTAATCTCTCTATTAGATATCTGTGAGAAAAAAATAGTTTTAATTACTATCGCTAGTTTTCTCACATCTTTCATCGTAGTTCCCAACTCACCCTTCTTGAACAATTCAATGATACCGAAAATAATTTCTTTACTAATTACAAATCTCAAACATATGGAATACTTTGGCCAAATATTCTAAAATTTGTTCATATGCTTGCGAATCAACTAAAGGGACATCTTCATATCATTAGAAACTATAGATTCCATGTAAAACAGTTGCTCTAGCTACACTTCTTGCAGTTGCCCAACGCACGTAAGATTGAAGTCAACAAACTTTGACTAATCCTTTTAGCACATTAAAGCAATGAAGAATATATGAACAAGTTCATATTCTTTTCTTGATTTACAGTTACCATCTTACAGAATTAATTATTTATGATAGTAGTAAAGAAATAACTAATTCAGGTGGTTCTACTCAGTGTTCTAATCATACAGACAACACCAATATAATATTTTTGGATCCCTATCCACATGAATAAGATAAGTTGTCTAAAGTATCATATTATAGTCTTATCAGACAAGTTGTGCAAACTCATCATTGACTACGAACATATACTCTGACAACATATCACTAATTTTATTTAAGTCTATTCGTAGCATAATCTCATTGACCACTTAAACAAAACCTCACATGTCATCTTGGATTGTTTCCATCTCATGGAACATTTTGGAAAAACAATCACACGCATGTTTGACTTGTAAAACATATTTAGGCAATAAATAAATGAAATAGTTTTATTTCATTAATATTTAAAACTAACTAATTGGATTTTTTCAAAACACCGATTATAGCAGGCGAGTGCTCCAGCAATAGGGTAGAGTATGCGGCATTAATCATAGACTACAGACTCTCTTAGAGATGTAAGTCCCCAATGTCATCATTAAAGGGGATTTGCAATTGGTCATTTTCCATGTAGAAGGGAATTTTTAGTGTTTAAGCGATACCTTGAACAAATCCTTTTCAGTGGTCTAAAAACTACTAAACATATTCGATGGTGTGATGTTTGAACATATCCCCGGAGAACAAAACCAAGAACCCAATGACTTGGCTCTGAAACCTTGAGGTTAGAAGTTGCCAAGGACTTGGTATGAAGAAAGCATGATAATCATGACTAAAGTTTTAGACCATGATATCGAATTCGTTGAGTCTTTTAATGTTGAGAGACAAGTCATACCAAATGGACACTTGGATTGCTTCGAAACCTATCAAACTGTCACAAGTTAACGTGAGGACTAGAGGGAACCTTTAATGGATTACATCAAGTGCTCTCAAGACTATATTAAAGATAGAAAAATGAAATGAGAGCTTATAGATTTCATCGAGATGATGAATCTGGTGAGATACAAGAGGGAAGCCAGTGGAGTGCTTCTCAAGTGCCTTGACTTGGACAAAGCAATACTAATAATGGTAGGAGCCCATGAGGGCATCTGTGGATCTCATCTAGCTGGCAACAAAATGCATTGGCTCATCAAACGTTATGGCTATTATTGGCCATTAAAGATGGATGATTGTATAAAGCAAGCCGAAGGGTGTAAAGCATGCAAAAGACATTGTCATGTGCTAAGAGCCCCGGCAACTCAAATGCATGCTATTATCAAACCATAGGTCTTTAGAGGCTGGCCAATGGACATCACAGGGAAGATTAATCCCCCATCTAGCTAGAAACACTCTTACATCCTTGTGACCATATATTATTTCACAAAATGGGTGGAGGCTAAACCATATATGAACATCAATCACCAATATCTTATTGATTTTATCAAAGAAATCATCCTATGTAGGATTGGAATCCTAGAAACCATTACTATGGACCAAGCTATGGTGTTCAATGGGGCTAAGATTAAGGAGTTCACCAAGAATTTCAATATAGAAATCCTGAACTCAACCCCCTACTATGCTAAAGGTAATAGCCAGCCACAGTTAACAAACAAGATTCTGAAGGCCGACATTGAGAAAATGATTGAGGACAATCCCAAGATGTGGCATGAATTGTTGTTGGATGCTCTTTGAGCTTATAGAAAGTCCAAATGTGGTGCAACTAGAATACCTCCCTTCCATTTAATGTATGGCCATGATGTTGTGGTCCCAATGGAAGTCACAGTTCAGTTTATTAGGTTGGCTCACCAAGGGAAGTTTTCAGAATTTGAGTATGAGTAGGCTATGGTGGATGAGCTAAGCTAACTTGGACCAAGTTAGGCTCGACGCCCTTCACAAGTTAGAAGCACAAAAGAAAAGGGTGACCAATGCTTGCAACAAAAGGTCAAACCCAGGTCTTTTGACTTAGGAGATTTAGCTTGGAAAGGGGTTCTGCTCATTGGCTAGAAGGATCGTGTTTTTTAGAAATGGTCTCCAAATTAGGAAGGTTCCCTGACATAGATGGAAGGACTCGCCTAAGGGCATCAATGGAAGGTTCCTAAAGAAATATGTGCCCTCAATTTGGGATTCTGACAAGAAAGTCCTTAAGTTTAGATTCCTTGAATTATGAGCTCGGTTTCAATACCAATGTCTTAAGGATTAGTTGCATGATCCTTAACTTAGAAAAATAGAAGCAAAAGGAACTGCCAAACAGAGAGATGTATTTGACAAAAATGCATATTTTATTAATATTGTTGAATAGTACATGCCTTACACAAAGTAATACAAGCAAGTGACTTGTATGGGAAAAGTACTTCTTTAAAAAAAGGAAAATCAAAAGAGTTAAGTCCTAATTCTAACTAAGGACTCCTCTATATTTGGCAGCTGGCTGGTTGCTTTATTTAGCTCTTAATCCAAGGAGAATGCCTCTTCTTTAAGGACTTAGCTACTCCTTTGGGCCTCTATGGTAGCTTTCTCGAGCTCCCCAACCATTGAGCCTTGAGAGGTATCCTATTGTCCGAGGGAAAACAGTTCTCCCCTAAGATGCCTCAATCTCTGCTGCAAGTGATGAATCTCATCCTCTAGGCCATTGATGTCCTGGACTTGTTAACTTTGGACTTCCGTGGTTGCTTGGAGTTCTTCAAAAAGTAGCTGCAAGCCACCTAGGCCAGTTGAATAACCCAGGTCTCTAATGGCATCTTGATAGTGTCATTTCTTCGTAAGAAGTGATGGGACCTCTTGATTCACTTTCACAAGCACATCCTCCAGAGTCTTAAGTTCTCTGGTAGTGGCTAGAGCCACCTTGGGATCTTCCTTGAAGGCCTTCACTAGAGAAATGGCCTCCTAGAAAGTGGCCCTTTTAGTTAGGGTTAAAATAGGGAAGTGTGCAATCTTTCTAAGTCTTCAGAGCCTTGAGGATACTTGGTCCTGTTACTTAAAGGCTGTTCTTCCACTTGCCACTAGCTTCTACAAAAGAGGTAACATCCCTCCTAGGATTGCGGAAAGAACAACTCTTATTGGTGTGACTTGAAAAGTGGGTGACATCAGAAGGAGGTAGAATAAGTCTTGACTTTGGAAGACAACCAAAGTTAAAGGGACTATTTTTACCGTTGAAACCTCAGTTGGAGGAAAAGTAGGGACTTTTATTGACATTTCTTCCACTGGAGCTTCTACTGGCTCTTCAGCCACCGGAATGCCTTTCTCTAGGAGGGGTTTTTGAAAACCAAGACTTGCATATTAGAACCAACTCTAGTTTCGACATCAAGAATTGAGAAGTCAGATGATAAAATCATACTTTCAAATATCTCTTCAATGGTGATTGAGTCTTCTGGAAAGAGGTATGGAGCCTGCACAAGACCCTTGTTTAATGGAATAGGGAGGGAAACTTCTTCAAGAGGATAACTTATAATTGGCTTCATCGCTGAGGTAGCCATGTCTCCTCTTTCTTCAGTGCTTGAGTTCAATGATTCAATATCCTGACAGGGCTCTGGTGCAATTTCTTAAGGTGGAGAGTTTGGGATCTCCACAATAACTAAAGATAGTTCCTCTTGTGGATGTACAAAGCCAAATTAGGAGTATTTTTGGGTTGAAGATGAATGAAAGAATGCCAATTGAAAAAGGCTAATACGTCATATTCAGGGAGCATGGCTCTTCTCTTTCTCACCAATAGGGGGATGGGTACTTCTTCACTTTTTTTCCTTCTCCTCTACTACTTGCATGGCTCTAGTTGGAAGAGTTGGGGGAACATCTTGCTACTTTCTTTTCCTTGAGCCACCAAATTTGAGAGTTGATGGAGAAGTTCTAGAAGGAGATTCCCCTAGCAACATTTTGGTAAAACTCTTGGTCCTTATAAAAAGAAGAGTAAGGACAAGTCTTTCTTTAGCCTTTCCAAGGAATAAAACTAAAGCATACTTCAGAGGTGGTAATTCATCTGATTGTGCTTTTTGTGGAGTCTGCCTAGTGCTGATTGGCTGATCTCCTCTCAAGCTTGAGCTTGCAGGCTCAAAGGAAGGTTTAAAATGTTGCTTGGCACCTTTGGACTCCAAAAAGGTCTAGCAGACTCGAAACCAAGCTATTAAACAAGGTGTAGCACATGGGTGTACCTCTAAAGAATAGGGTACGGTGGAGGGATTTGACTTCTCGATTGGACTCACAAAGCTCTCTACATTGAGGGAGTTTGATGGAGATCCTTCTAGCCCATAAGAGATTCTTGGTACTTAGACTTGGAAAGGGAATGTCTTGGACCATTCCAAGTTGCCTGGAAAACAACCCAAGCCTGTAAATCTCTGCACCATGATGAGTCGGGTCATAGAAGGATAGACCTTGAGGGCACAAGATTACTTGTCAGGTCTGTTAATTGATGTCCGCACAGATATCATGGTGAAGGTCCATTTTCCTTAACTAACATAGACCAAGGTTCCTCTCTCTGAACGAAATCCATTGAGTCCCTTTTCTACCACGAGGAGACATTAGTCTCTCAAGGCACTGGTCAAAAGACCATCCTAGTGGTAAAAGGACCTCAAGACAAGCAAACTGCTCTCCATAACAAGAGACATCCTCATCCGTGGGGACAAAAGGGCCTCTAGGGCAGAGCTCAAGAAAATAGGCTTGGGCCAAAAGCTGGACTAGCCATAAGGGTTGTCCTATATGGAAAGCATAGTTCTTATGGAATTCATACACTTAGGCCAAAAAGCAATGGTCCCTGGGCTAATGGACCAGTGCTAAAATCCAAATTGACAGACATGTTCTTAGCTATAATGGACCAGTTAGCAAAGAAAAACTTGTTTATCCAAAATAAGTAAAAACATGACTCTTCTTCTCTAGATCCTTTCCCAAAGTTACATGCCCTGTGAAAAACATCTTGATGAAGGAGTCATAACCACCAGGCAAGTCGTTTATAGAGAAAGAAGAGGTAAAGGTTTTAGCCTTTATAGAAATAAAAGAATCAAGAGGCAACTCTCCTTCTCCTGGTGAAAGACCTGTCAAGGCCGATATGTTCTCTAGAGTGATACCAAGAAACCCCTTAGGGAGGACAAAAGCATTATAATAGATGTTCGAATCATGTGAGTGCCGTCACGATGGGGTAGTCATACCTGAGAGTAATTGTGGAAAAACTGATGGCATCGTAAATGTGGATGTTCTTCCATTTTTCTTCATGGGTTAACATCAATCTATCTACCCGTTCAGTGAACTGCTTTGTTAGGAACGTTCATCCTTTGAAAGGCGCCGCTCTTGGCAAATGGGTCTTCCTCCATAAGATTGACCTGTATGAGCTATATGAAGTAAAGGAGACTCGTTAGTAGATAGAAGCATGCCTTGAAGACTAGGGACATAACGAGAAGGGTTGAAGATGGGCCCTAGGGCACAGGATGATAAGGTTGATGAAGGGTCATCCTTTGACAACCAAGAAAGATCCTCCTCAACTTTGTTGAGATCAAAAGAACTCTGAATCACATCAGAGACCATTGAAGTTTTTGATTGGACCAGGTGCATCAATTGTTCAATAGGGCTGTAAGCCTGAGGAAGGGGAGCATAGTCGACGAAAGAAATTTGGGCCATTATCAGATTGGTTTCACAAAAATGCAAAAAAAAAAAAGGGAGCATATCGAATCAAGAATTAGAGATCTAAGAGCAATACAGAGCAAGTGTTTTTGGAGCGTTTGATTTCAGCAAAGGGGGAGAATAGAGCAAAAAAGTGAGAATTTCAAGTTCTAATTGTCATACTTATAGACACACAGAAGAGAAGAGCAAACGATAAATAGTGCTCTCTCGAGTTCCCTGTAGCCGTTACCTGTTGTAAATTTTAATTTACCAACAAGTAAAAGGGGGGTATTTTTTAACACATTTATTTTGAGGTAGCTAGGAAGACACCATTTTAATCAAAGTTCCATGTGCTTACCATGTGAGGTCCTCCTCAATAGAAATTGGGCCTTTAAGTGCTAAAATAGCTACGTCTTGAGCCCAACATCCTGAGAAGTTTGCCACCCTAACAAGGGTACAAGCTGCCCGAGGCTCGGGATGGTTGACGGGTGAAGGGAGCTCAAGTTCAAGGGATTTCCAAGAAGGCTACAAAATAGGTGGTTTCCAAACTCAAGATAGTTACTTGGAGCGTAATCTCAGATACTTGGGCGCTAAGCTTGATCCGAGGAAACATGGGGCTTCTATAAGTGACTTCAGCTGAAAATGTAGATGTGAGCTCCAAGGAATTCCCTCAAGCATAAAATCAAGGGCACTTTGTTAATCATTCATGTGCAGGAAGGAACTTAGTGGCCTGACATGGGGAGAAAATGCCGCTGAATTAATGGGCAGCTGTTATTTGGTTTTTCTGCAATATGACTGTATGAGAGTCCAAAGTAGTACATACACTGAATACAAAACTTCTTTATGTTTTCTTTACAACAAACTTGTGTTCTTTTCCTAGGAGTGGCGTATCTAGACGTAGCTCAGCTTAGCATAGATCTTGTTGTACTTACTTCTTCAGTAATACAGTCTTTTGGGCTTCAAGTATGAACTCTTGGTTTTTTTTTTTTTTTTTTTTTTTTTTTTTTTTTTTTTTTGTTCCAAATTTCAGCAAGTTAAGAATTGAGATTTAGTTTTAGGCTTTAACGACCAAGGCTTGACCTTGATTGCATTGGTCCTAATCAAGTTACCTGAATATGGTTTGCTGCACCTTAATTTTGTCAGACTTAAACTCATTTCAGTTATTACTAGTCAAGGGCGTACGCTTGGAAACATTATAACCTTGAACTTGTAAGTGGATTGATGAGCTCTTGGGTTTGTCTCTACTCTAGTTCCTGACTTTTAAGTCAACGAGGAAAGGAGTTTGTGAGCCTTACTCCGTCATTGCTGAGCTCTTGGGTTTATCTCCACCCCAGTTCTTTACTTTTAAGTCTACGAAGAAAGGTGTCTGCGAGCCTTGCTCTATCACTGTAATTGCTACTTGAGTTAGGTTAATATCCCTTTGATTTTTTTCCAACTAGTATATTAAATATACGCAAAATTATTTAACCAAGTCTTCTTAATTGAAGCATAAGCTGAACTCGCAGTATAACTAATACACCAAAATGTCACAACCCTTTTCTCAGAAAACAGTGAGTGGCTGAGTTCAAAGACGTGCGGTCCAAATTTAGGCTCACTCCCTAGTCGCGGTGAGTCCCTTTGTGCTTTTGTTTTGTTCAAATTTTTACGGCAACCACTTCACACTTAATTACAAACAAATAGAGCAAAAAACCCTTGGGCACCTTGGATAAAATGGGTGTGACCCAGTCTGCATGCGCTCAAACAACGAAGGTTTAAAGGCTAAGATCAAAGTGGTTCTTGTATGGGAGTTACTAAAACACTAAGTGACGGTTTAAACACATTGTCTCTTGTAATACATGGTATCCTCATTGAGCAAAATTATTAACTTTAAAAAAAAATTCTCTTTTATTTTTTTATTAAAAAAGTGGAAAATTTTTTGATATTCTAGTAAATAATATATTTTTATGACTTTTTACATGTAAGTTCAATTTCATGCTGAAAAAAAGAGAAGAATAATGTGAAGGCCCAGAGAGCAAATAAAGAGGGGAGGGTGGTGAATTAGGTTTTTTCACAATAAAATGAAATTCAAACTGTACGAATAAAAAAATTTAGTGAATGCAAAATATAAAATATATAGGCAAGAATAAAACGGTGCTAAAAGATTTTTACAGTGGTTCACTTCAAAAATGAAAGCAAGTTCACTCCTTAAGTAATTATTCTTCGTCACTTGAGCCATTCACTAAGCTTAATGATCATTTGTGAAACTAGGCTTAGGATACAACCTTTACAACCAGTCTTCTTGTACGTAGGATCAAGACTCAACGTTCACAACCGACACTTTTGTTACAA
Organism: Simmondsia chinensis; assembly: GCA_018398585.1. NCBI lineage: Eukaryota > Viridiplantae > Streptophyta > Magnoliopsida > Caryophyllales > Simmondsiaceae > Simmondsia > Simmondsia chinensis. The sequence continues at coordinate 20,307,479 of JAGTTD010000001.1, read as the reverse complement.
TAGGATCATGATCTAACATTTACAAGAAAATAAAATAAAGCAATGAAATTCTTCACTCTTTCGTGAGTGAATTGACACTAGATGAAATTAGCCATGACTAAATTTTGCCAATTAAGCTCAAATCAACAATATAGAAAACAACGGATGCTCAAAAAAACTTTAAGAAAAACTCGAAATTAAAACATTTAAGCACAAGAGAACAAGAGCTCTTTACTCAAAAAATGCTTAAAGAGAATTTGATGAATTAGACCAATGTATTCAAGCCCTATTTATTAGAAAATGAGGAGCTTAGGGACATTTGAAATATTTAGGAAAAGATTACGAATGATATCAAATCAAACGTTGCCATTTGGAGATGTTGCAAACCTGTGTGTCAACACACAGCAGCTCGGGTTGGCTATTGTGTGTCTGTGTCAACGCATACCTTCTATATGTTGACACTCAAACATGCCTAGGTGGATTTGAACGATTTTTACCATTTAGCATGATTGATTGATTGACTTACCATATTAGCTTATTTTTTTAATTAATTTCAATGTTTAGTTTATTCATATGAATGAATGATTGGTTTAATCAAGCTAAAATATCATCCTAATCAAATTTTTGATCTTGTTATTTTTGGGCATGCTTTTCTTAATGCCAATTTAAAATATCCTCAGTGAAAAACTTGATTGGCTAGAATTTCACTTCAGTATTTTTCAAATAACATTTGGAAATCAAATCTAAATAATATTTTAGAAGCATTTTTGTTAGAGCATCACATATCAATATTGAGATTTGACTCAGTTCATATATCCTACTCCTATGTCCTAAAAAATAAAAATAAACGACTTTGAGCGTCTAGACTCAGATCTCGTTCTCTTGATTTAGGATCAACCTTCTCTTCAACTTTGTGTTGACTCTATTTTTTTTTCAAGTTTAGTGTGTGTGGTCACTGTAAATGTGAAAACAAAACAAACGTGCACAAGGGACTCACTGCGACTAGGAGGGAGCCTAATTACAAACCGCACGTCTTTGACTTCAATCGCTCACCGTTTTTGGACAAAAGTTGTGATATGTTGGTGTATCTGACTTTGATTATGCCGTGCCTTCTGCTTATACTTCAATTAAGAAGACTTTGCTAAATATTTTTGTGGATTATTTGTATTTTTATGACAAAAAAGCAAATAGATATGGACTTAACTCATGTGACAGTTACAGTGATAGAGCAAGGACCATTGATATGTTTTCTCGTACACTTAAAGTTAGGAACTGGGGTGGAGACAAACCCAAGAGTTCAGCAGTCCACTTATAAGCTCAAGTCAATCAGATGTTTAAGCGAGGCACCCTTTACTTATAATAACACAAATGAGTTTAGGTCTGACAAGATTAAGTGGAGCAAACTGTATGCAGGTCAATAGATTAGGACCAAGACAATTAAGGGACAAGCCTTGGCCGACAAAGCCCTAATCAATGGTGCGAACCTACCTTCACCTCACTTATCAAGTAGTGACTGTAGCATTAAGACTAACACAATCAAGGGACAAGCCTTGGCCATCAAAGCCTTAAACTAAAGCCTCAAATCTTAACCTGTCAATTTGTGGAACAAATTAAAACTAGAAAGTCATTCCTAAAGCCCGATAAATTGTATTACTATGAAGGTAAGTACAGCAAAGATCTACGTTACGTTATGACTAGCTATGTTATACTACTCCTAGGGATAGAGCACAAGCGTGCTATAAAGGAAAACTCGAAGAAGTTTTGTAATGAGTGTGTGGGGTGTGTATTACTTTGGATTGCTACAGAGTCCTTTATTTATAGAAAACTAAGAACAACGGCGCCCCCTATTTCTACAGCAAAATCACCCATGTTTGGCCATTAAGCTTCTTGTTTACTTGCCAATCTTCGATGAACATGTCCTGAAGTCAGTATTGGAGGGAAATCCTCGGTGCTTGTGTCCATAATCTTAGGGGAGGTCCCTTAAAAAAACCCCACGTTTTTTTTTATTTAAGCTTAATGCATAAGTAATTAAAATTACAATCCAAGTAACTGCCTCGAGCCTCGAAACTGCCTTTCTTGCAGCCTTCCTGATAGCTCCTCGAGCTCGAGCTCACTTCACCCCCCAACAATCTCGAGCCTTGAGTGGTTGATGCCCTTGTTAAGGGTAATAATTCTCCAAAGATGCTGGGCTCGAGACGCCACTACCTCCACACATAAAGGCTTAATTCCCTGAGAGGGAAGCCTCATGTGTTAAGCATGTGGTACTTTGATCAAAATAGTATCATCCCAACCCCTTGAAATTAAAGTGTAAACAAATGCCCCCCTTTTAGCCATTGGTAAATTCAAATTTACAATGGGTAGAAATGTCTGCCAGATTTGACCCACAACGGGTACAGGGAGCTCGAGAGAACACTGTACGTCACTTACTTTTCCTTCCCTCGTGTCTATAAGTATGACAGTTAGGGCTTGAATTCTTCACTTTCTTGCTATGTTCTCTTTCTTCATTGTCATCAAGCGCTTCTGCATTTTTGTGTCTTTGTTGTAGAATTACTTAATTCTTGACTCAATTTGGTCTTCATCCTTTGCTTCCTTAAAAATGGAACCAATCTCATTCGCCATCATTGCTTCCTCTCCTTAGGTAGACATCCCCATTGAGCAATTAACACGCTTTCTTCAATCTGACCCTTTGATCGTCTCTGATGTTCTTCAAAGCCCAATCGATCTCAACATAATCAAGGAGGATCTTTCTTGGTTGTCAAAGAATGATCCTTCATCGAGCTTTCCATGTTGTGCCCTAGGGCCGATCTTTGACCCATCCCATGACGTTCCATGTCCTGAGGGATTGCCTCAAGATACTGACAAGTCTCATCTTCTTCGTGCAATCTCTTCAGGTCATTCCTAGGGAGGTAGGCACATTTACAAGGAAGCGACAACCTTTAAAGGATGGACATTTTTGAACAAGCGATACCCTGAATAAGTAGATGGACTGATGGTGACCTATGGTGAGAAATGGAAGCATCTCCGTATTTACAAAGCCCCTAGGCATTCTACCATCGCCCTCAGTTATGATTTCCCTAATGTAACAATACTAACTTGTTGCTAGAATACCTACTATAGCACTTCTGTCCTCCTTGATATGATTTAGGGCATTTGCTAAGCATACACCAAGCACATCAAGTTTTTAGAGATATTACCGGGGAGTGACATATGCCTGTGAGTAGAGTATGCTTAGTAAGTGCACTAAATCGTATCAAGTAATAAATAAGTGAGTACAGTATCGTCCCACGAGGATTGTTATTGAATGAGTATTGAAATTTAGTAGTTTTAGTGCAATTTGAAAAACCAAAATTGTAGTTTTTGAAATGAAACAAAAAAAAACAAAACTAAAGCAAGTTACTGATTTTAGAAAGTTTTTCTGATTAATTAAGTCCAAGGCATCTGATTTCACTGAGTTGCATTAATATGTCTTTCTATTCTCAGTATTCAAGTTGATATTACATGTTGATGGTCAGAAACCCTATTTTACTAAATATTCTTTCTCAAGCAACCATTAGCATACTCTTTTACATATTAACTCATCAATCTCTTGCATGAATTCATATAAGAAAAGAGTTTTGATGATTTATAGTTTTCACTTAAGACCGTAGAAATCGCGTTAATCTATCTGTAGCATTTGCTCAATTTATGGTGTTTATCACTTCAGCAATCATCATAAATCTTCGCTCGGAGTCATTACGAAACATTATAGGCTTTGAATGGTGATTAAGCATTCAAAACTCATGAAGAACAACGATAAACACTCCAAAACGTAATGAACAAACTTTAAATAACTCAAATTAGAAAAGAGAATATATTAAAATTTAGGTTACATCGTAGCCTTAAAAAAAAAAAAATTAGTTCATGGTAGACATAACATAAAGCAAAACTAGGATAAAATCCATGAACTTAAAGAAGAAAAGGATAGAAAAGAACTTGCAAATATGAAATTACAAACCAAACTTTCCTTCCTTTACTTCTTCTTCTTCCCTCAGGTTTTCCCACCCTTTTTTCAATTTGGAATTGATTTTTGCTGAATGAATGCTGATCCAAGACCTCGTAAACTCTCGTACTTATAGTGTTTGAGGTTTCAAATTCATAAAAATAAAAAAGAATTAGATCAAGTTCACTCTCATTGCACCACCTTGTTGCCAACCCTTGCAACTTAAACAATTTGCTGATTTTATTCAGTTTTTCTTCTTTCCACCGCCCAAATTTTAGTCCTCACATCAATTTGCTACTTTGTCATGATCAGGAATTATTGGAGTAAGGGGGCTTAACTCATTAGTAATAAGCAAGGAGCTCAATTCAATTGTATTAGTCGTTTAAGTGGTTTAAGCCTTCTTAGCTCCTTAGTAGTGTTGGTCATGTATTAGGGAACTCTACTCTTGCTAGATAATGGCTTAAGGAATATCAGTTTAGTAGTTGGAGGGGAAGTTAGTTCATGGCGGTTAATTTATGTCTGGATGAATGTTTTGTTAGATATTTCTCCTTAACCGAATCAAGCTAGTCATTAGTATAAGTAGGAGCTTATTCATTGTAATAAGGAATTCATTGAATGATAATAATCTTAATTCTCTTCTCTCAACCCCAATTCTCTCTACTTCTCATCTATATTCTCTCGATTTCTCATCTTAATCTCATTTCTTTCTCATCTCATATTTTTTTGTGTTTGTTGCCGGAAACTTCTGGTTTCTTGCATAAACTTATTGAACATATTTTCAAGATCAATTTTCTTTTCCGGTTGGGGGTGAATGGGCTGTTTTTGAATCTTAGGGTTACTCCGTGAAAAATTTGGGTGGTTTCTCCACCCACAATTGTAAGTGTTGGAGTAGGGATTCTATTGTGAATTTTGAAAATCTGAAACAAAATTGGCTTGCTCATGATTTGAAGAGGTTGTGGCAAAGGGGTTCCCTGTCTAACATTCTATGCTGGCATGATTTCCTACAGAAAACTTGCATGTTAGCATAGGAGATAGTATGGCATTAACACCTATGTTAACCAACTGTTTCTGATTCATCAAAATTTGAGCAGATAATGTGGTTAATGCATCTACTTCATGAATACCTATAGGTTTCCTTTGCATTGTTGAATCAGATGTTCTTAAATAGTTGTTGCTTGCCTTTACCTCTAGTAACTCATATGCTTGTTCTAGTGTTTTGTTGTTTAAGGCTCCTCCAGCAGCTTCATCCACCCTTGTTTGGGTATTAGGTGCCAAACCATTGTAAAAAGTTTGGAATTTCATCCAAACTAGTAAACCATGGTGTGGACACCTTCTTAAAAGCTCTTTAAAGCATTCCCACGCGTCATACAATGATTCCATATCATATTGTGTAAAAGAGGTAATGTCATTCCTCATTTTGGCTAATTTGGCTGGTCGAAATATTAAGCAAGAAATTTTTGTGCCAAATCATCCCATGTGGTGATGGTGTGTGGCAGCAACGATATTAACCATAACTTGGCCATGTATCCTAATGAGAGCTGGAATAGTCATAAGCGAATGGCATTATCACGGATGCCATTATTTTTAAATGTATCACATATCCCAAGAAAGTTAGTGATATGTAAATTCTGGTCGTCACTGTATAGACTGCCAAACTGAATAGTCTGTTGGATCATTTGTACTATTGCGGGTTTTATTTCAAACATTTTCGCTTGTATAGGTGGACGTCGGATGCTAAAAGTGCATCCACCACCAGTTGGGACAACATAATCCTTTAAAGCCTATTCATTATCATTATTTTCATTAGCCGTTGTTTCAATTCGTTCGATTTTCCTGAATTGTCGAAGTGTTTTTTCAATTTCAGGATCCAACGGGATTATTTCTGTTTCATTTTGATTTTGTATACAATGTAAGAAACACAAAATTAAAAAGTTAGAAGAAAGATAACAATAATTAGGAAGAACCAAAATAATATAATATAATACAAATCTTAACTAAACCAAATTTCCGGGGGGGAGGGGTAGTAATACTAATGTTTTGAAAGGCTTTAAAAATACAAACTTAACTCTGATAAACTATCTAGGTGCATTAAAAACTTGAAAGAAAGATAAAAATAATACAAAAAACTTAACAAAAACCAAATTTTTAGGGGGGGTAGTAACACTAATGTTTTGAAAATCGTAAAAATAACAATTTTGGCTGTCAAAATTTTAACAAAGTGAACTTATAAGTAAAATAAAGATGAAAAAAAAAGAAAATAGAAGAAAAACAACAAAAATAACACAAACGTAACAAAACTTTACAAAAACACAATTTTAAAGGTCGGGGGGTGCTTTACAAATTTTTTAAGTTAAAATAACTTTACAGCTAAAATCAAGTGAATGGTAAAAAAGAAATATCTTCTTCAAACTTAAACAAAATTTACAAATTTTAACAAAATAACTTCAAATTAGTGTTAAAAATGGTTGGTATCAATATCACTTAAATAAAAACAATCCCGATAACGGTGCACAGTACTTGATGTGCTCAGTGTACGCTTTGCAAATTGTCACGAGTCGCTAAATGTACAGATAAATTTGTTTCCGAGCGTGTGTCTTGTAATGTTTGAATTAGTGTTTGGCGCTAAGAGTCGGTTAGGCAGTTTGGTCTTACTGGTCAGCTTTGGCGGCTGTGCTGAGAGCCGGTTAAGCTAGAGAGTCTTAGTGCAATGTATCTAGCTTCTTATAAGTAGGTGATCTTGTGTATTTCCTATTCATTCAATGAAAATATTAAACCAATCTCTTTCAGATTAAACCTTCTTTCTCTCATCTAACTCTCTCTATTTTCTCATCTCCTTCACTTCTTTCTCATCCCATATTCTCATTATCTTAGGTTAAGATCGAGATTTAATCTCGATCTTAACATCCTGTTTTTAAAAATGATCATCAAGCTTAATTAAAGGCTCAAGTGACTAAGAGTGGTCACTTGAGAAGTGGACTAGCTTTCGGGTTTGAAGGGAACCACTATAAAAATCTTTGTGCATCCCTTTTGTTTTTGTCTTTATCCATTTCATTTCGTATTTATTGTTTAGCTTTTTATTAAATTTTTGGTTCATAAATTTAAATTTTACATTTATCACTAACGAACCTAATTCACCGTCCTCTTAGGTTTCTCTTTGGACTTTCATATAAGTATGAATAGGTCTAGGATTAGAAGTCTGGTTCCCGAAAGTATGGACCTCACCTTGCACTCCGACTTCAAGGCCTTGTGCGGGTCTTGAGGCAACCTCTACTACCTGAGGAGGGTACGAACGATTACGCCCCCTGTCTTGAGGACAGGTAACACTGGCACATTAGCGATGAGGTCCCCCATGGCAAAGAAGCACTCTGATTCGAATGCCCAGAAGCTCCAAGGGGCACGTTGTCGTTTCTATGGCTAAATTCCTGGTGTGTAACACTTGGGTTGGCCACAGTTGGGGTTTTTGTTCTCCTAAAGATATTGTAATGAGCCTGAGTAGCTAATAATCGTGAGCTCGAGGGCGTCTCGAGAGGATATCTAGCTAGTATTGATTGAAGGGGTACAGGCCTAAGCTGCCTGATATCCTCCCTATCGGCTTGGACCAAGCCATTATAAGTCTCGGCCTGCCCAACCAAGATAGGTTTGACATCAACCACCGTCTGTCTAGCCGCATCCTTAGCAATAAGAGTAACAATACGGGGCAAGGTTGAGTTCATTTCAATTAAGACTCTATCAGTTTCTTTGTGAAGCCTTTCATTCATAGAGGTTCCAATGTTGCTAATTACGGCTCCCTTGGGGAAAACGTTTTCAAGTTGAGCCGCTAGATTGCACTCTATTTCGGCACATTGTGTCTCGATGGCTTCTCTCATTGTTTGTTGGACTCTTTGGTTCACAATCTTTAAATGGCATTTAAGCAAAGCCAAGAAGCTCATGCAAGAATGGCCATCGAGCCCGGTACGTTCATCTTCTAGGATTTCATCATCTCCACCACTTTCGCAGGTTCATCCCTTCTAGATATGGGACTATGCTCAAGAGGACACTCAAGCAGGGATCTTATTAAGGCTATGACTTGTGGTTCCTCATGCATGAGGGAACTAGACCTCAGTGAATGGCAAGAAATTACGTTCTAGTAATCCATGGTGGGCTAAACACAATGAAGTTTTGTTTCAAGCCTCCCACTATGGTCCACAAAAGGCTTGTCAGCTCCATTTTGTTTCAAGTTATGTGCATTTGGTTGTTGTAAATGAGAAAACAAAGCCAATGAGCAAAACAGACTCATTGCGGCTAGGGCGTTAGCTTAATTATGAACTGAACTTCTTTAACCTCAACCACTCACCATTTTCGGAGAAAAGGCGATGATATGTTAGTGTATTCAACTTTAGTTATACCGTGGGCTCTTCATATGCTTCAATTAAGAAGACTTTGTCAGATATTTTTAAGGATTTTCATGTATTTTATGATAGAAAAGTAAAGGATATGGACCAAAAACTAGTCGCAGTTACAGTGATGGAGCATGGCCCGTAGACACCTTTCCTCGTAAACTTAGAAGTCAGGAACCGGGGTGGAGACAAACCCAAGAGCTCAATAGTACACTTGCAAGCCCGAGTCAATTAAGGTTTTTGGTTTGGCACCCTTGACTTATGATAGCTAAAATGAGTTTAGGTCTGAAAAGATTAAGGTGGAGCAAATTATATTCAGGTCTCTGGATTAGGACAAACGCAATCAAGGGACAAGTCTTAGCCATCAAAGCCCTAATCAATGGCATGAACCTAATTCTACCCAACTTATCATGCAGTGACAATAGTGTTAAGACTAACTCCATCAACAGACAAGCCTTGGGCGTCAAAGCCTTAAACTATTTTGTCTAGCTATTAAGAAATATTGTCATTTTACTTTAATTCCTCTACCACTACTTTGCTTTTGGGATCCAGGAGGATCTGAAGTGATCTTATAAATAATATATTATATTATATTATATTATTTAATAATTATAAAAAAACAAAACCATTTAAATGCTTAATGGTTTAAAACAAATGTTTTCAACCATTAAAAGCGGATGACTTATGTTGGTTTATGATTTTAAGCCATTCAAAGTTAATGGCTTAAGGACCAATTGTTAATTTTAGTATCTATTTTAGGAAAACCAAAACATGTATATATACGTAAGTTTAGAATGAAAAGAGGGGAAGCAAAATTGAAAACATTTGCAAAGGAATTCAAGCTCATTCCTTCGTTTATCTATTTCTCATAAGTTTCCTCCTGTATTAAGGAAGTCTACTCTAAAAAGAAGTAATGACTCCTTTATTCCTATAGATTAGGAATTTATAAATTCTATAGCCTGAACGTTTTGGATCAAGTGGCTTCAGAGCAATAGATCCGAAAAGGTGACGGTGGTTTATGGTCCTGACTTGCGACCGACACAAAGCTTCGGGAGAAGAACTTGCAAGTCCTTTAAAGGTTCATTGAAAACCAAGGACTAAGAGAGGAAATATGACAGGAGAGAACAAAGACGAAACATCTGGTGGAGAGGAACGAATTACTAGACTCGAACTGCAAGTTCAAACTTTGTCAGAATCAATTGCAAAACTTGTTGATGGCTTCAATTCTAGATAGCCTTCCAGTGCATCTGCTTCACTTGAGACTCATCGGAAGCACAAGAAGAGGATGGACAAGGAGACAGAAAATGATGGTGACAAAAATCCCGAACCAGAGGATAAGAAAGAAGAATCATCGGGAAAGAATACAACTCTCATAGATGCCTTAAAAATTAATTTTAAGGTTGATATCCCTATTTATGGAGGGGATGTTGATGCAGAAAAGTTAGACAATTGGATAGATACATTAGAAACTTACTTCATTGTGTATAAATACTCCAACTCTCAAAAGATCAAATTTGCCAGCTTGAAACTTACAAGTCATGCCCTTACATGGTGGAGATCTTACCAAAGATGTCACAATGTATTGGACTTAACTTGGAAGGAATTCAAGATGATCTTGAGAAAACAATTCAATCCAATTGGCTACGAAGAAGAAGGGTGGTATAGGTGGCAACACTTTCGACGAAGGTTCGGCCAACCTGTCAAAGAGTATACTACTGAATTCCATAACCAAGCTTTGGTTTTGGATATCGATGTTGATGACTTCGATGTATTCATGAAGTACACTGAAGGTCTTGCCGACTACATACGAAAAGAACTGAAATTGTTCACTGTAGAAACTATTGAAGAAGCTACTGTCAAGGCCATTGCCGTTGAGGCCAAAAACAATAGAAATGATAGGAAAGATGACAAACAGAAACCTGGAAGTAAATCTGATTGGAAGAAAAAAGGGAAAGAGAGCAAGGAAGGTCCAACACAGAAGAACTATTGTGATCATTGTCAAACCAGTAGACATGCCACAGACAAGTGCTAGATACTTCACCCTGAGTTGCGACCCAAGCAAGTGAAAGAAAACCAGAGGAAGAATGAAAGAAAGGCCACCTTAGCTATTTAGCATGCAGAAGAGCTTCCAGAGTTAAAGCAACCTGATGCTACTCTTGCCCTTTTGACCAAACCAACAGATATTGTAGATTCTCGTAGCCGTGAAGAGTTGTTTCATGTGAATATTCAGGTGAAACAAAATGTTGTGCAAGCTATCGTTGGCCCTAGAAGTCCGAAGAACCTGATTTCAGATGCTCTAGTTCAGAAAGTGGGCTTAGACACCACATCACATCCTGAGCCGTACCCATTAGGATGGATTCAGAAGGACGTTGACTTACAGATTGTGAAACAATGTACCTTCAAATTTGCAATCACCAATCGTTTCATTTATGAGGTGACATGCGAAGTGGTTCCATTGGATGTATGCCAAGTCATCTTGGGTAGCCCATATTTATGAGACCGCGATGCCATTCACTACAGGAGGCTTCGTAAGTACCGCTTGGTGAAGGATGGGAAGGAATTCCATATCAATGCCTGCAAGCCTCAATCAACATACAACTTGTTGATAGTTAACCAAGCCAAGAGGTTGGTTAATTCATGTAGAAAATTTGTCCTACTCATGATTCAACAAAAAGATCTAAGTGCTGGAGCTAGGACTTTGTCTGCAATAACCTCATCACCTTCACAATCTTTCGATATCGGAAAATTGCAGGAGGAATTCGAGGATCTTTGTCAGGATATACAAGGATTGCCACCGAGAAGAGCTATAGAGCACGAAATCCAATTGGTAGGAGATTCAACTCTACCAAATTTGGGTTTGTATCGCACTTCTCTGACAGAATCTGAAGAGATCAAGAAACAAGTACAAGGACTTCTTAAATCAGTTGCATGGTGCTTGTTACTTTGCCAAGCTTGATCTCAAATCTTGTTACCATCAGGTACCCATCGATGAAGAAGACACTTGGAAGACTGGATTTAAGATGAATTAGGGACTCTTTGAGTGGTTAGTCATGCCATTCGGATTATGTAATGCTCCCGCAACCTTCATGCGATTGATGAATGAGGTACTTCGCCCTTTCATTGATGATTTTGTCATCGTTTATTTGGATGACATATTGATCTTCAGTGCCACATGGGAGGACCATCTTCTTCATATTGCTCAAGTGTTTGAGGTTCTTCAAAGAAATCAACTACAATTGAATGTTAAGAAGTGTGAATTTGGGAAGCAACATCTTGTGTACTTAGGATTCATCTTTGGTACAGGAGAACTGAAAATGGATCCAGAAAAAGTACAAGTTATTTCTTAATGGCCTACACCCCATTCTGTGACTGAAGTTCGAAGCTTTATAGGTGCAAATCAATATTTGCGGAAGTTTATTCGACACTTCTCACAAATTGCAGCACCTTTACATTCCCTTACAAAGGCCAATAAAGAATTTGAATGGTCTAACAAACATGAAGAATCTTTCCAGTTGTTGAAAAGGAAGATTATTGAGGCCCTAGTGTTAGCATTACCGAACCTGCAGAAGTCATTTGAGGTAGAGGCGGATGCGTCTAACTAAACCTTGGGGGCCATTTTATTCCAGGATGGGAAGCCGGTTGCATACCATTCTGAGATGTTTAGTGGATCAGTTTTGAACTATCCAACTTATGACAAGGAGCTTTATGCGTTGCAGCAAGTAGTGAAGCATTAGAGAGCTTACTTGTTGGGAAAGGAAGTCATAGTTCACTCCGATCATAAGCCTCTTCAGTTTTTGACTACGCAGCCGAAATTGCAGCAAGCTCGCCATATGAAATGGATGTCTTACCTATAGCAATTCAATATTGTAATCAAGTACAAGAAGGGAGTGACTAATACGTTCGTAGATATGTTATCTGGACCACCCACACCAGTTTCTGCATTATTGGTGGCTATGCAAATCCAACCTATTGTTCCTTCCGAGTACATCAAAGGGTATGATACAGATGCTGATTTTCACTCAGCCTATGCGAAGCTACAGTAAGGAAAGACTAGTGAGTTCCAAATGAAAGAAGGTCTAATGTACAAAGGAACACAATTATGCATTCCAGAAGATGGAGACAGATTGCAGTGGATTTGTGAAGCTCATACTTCCAAAGTAGACGAACATTTTGGAGTAGAGAAAACAGTATTGAATCTTTGCTGCTATGTCTTTTGGCCGAAGATGCATCCTGATGTGTCTCGATACATTCGAGGTTGTGTTCTATGTAACACCTCAAAACCTTCTAAGCAGAAAGTTAGGATTGTATCTACCATTGCCGGTACCTAGCCGACCATGGGAGAGCATATCAATGGATTTTCTGGGACGATTACCCAAGACCAAGTCTGGACATGACTACTTGTTTGTAGTAGTGGACCGGTTTAACAAGATGGTGATCCTCATCCCATGCAAGAAGACCTTGACCGGAGAAGGAGCTGCTAAGTTGTTCTTCCAATATGTTTGGAAACATTTTGGCTTGCCTACATCGATTATTTCTGACAGAGATAGTCAATTCCTAGGCCATTTCTTGAGGTCATTATGGGGAATGACGGATACTAAGTTGATGCATAGCACTGCATTTCATCCACAGATTGATGGACAAATAGAGGTAGTTAATCGGACTATTTTGCATTTATTAAGAGGTTATAATTCCAAGCATCCAAAAACATGGGATGAAAGTCTCTCTCATCTGTAGTTTGCTTTTAAGAGAGAAATTCATGGCTCTACACTAAAATCTCCATTTGAGGTTTGTTTGGGTTTTCTACCACAAAGTCCTTTTGATATGGCATTCACTGTAAGTGACAATGCACTTGGTGATAACACCTTCCGGATTGAATTACCACCATACATGCATTTGTACTCAGTCATCAATGCCGAGAATTTGAAGCTTTTTGAACCCTCTCTACTTGATGATGACCCTAACGAAGACACTCATCTCCCATCAGTCGATGATTTCAAGATGGAACAAGAAGACCCTTTGAAGGAGGACAGTATCTTAGAACGGAAGGTTCGCGCGACCCGAGGTGGAAAGCATGTGTATTTTCGCATTGGCAGGAAAGGTCAACTTCCCAGCAAGTCCAAGTGGTATAATCAAGACAAGGCAACACAAGAGTTCCCACATTTCACCATTTAACTTGAGCAGGAGCTCAAGGTTTATAAATGGGGGAGCCATGATCCAGGAGGATCTGAAGTGATCTTATAAATATTATATTATATTATATTATTTAATAATTATAAAAAAAAACCATTTAAAAACTTAATGGTTTAAAACAAATGTTTTCAACCATTAACAGTGGATGACTTATGTTGGTTTATGATTTTAAGCCATTCAAAGTTAATGGCTTAAGGACCAATTGTTATTTTTAGTATCTATTTTAGGAAAACCAAAACATGTATATATATGTGAGTTTAGAATGAAACGAGGGGAAGCAAAATTGAAAACATTTGCAAAGGAATTCAAGCTCATTCCTTCGTTTTTTCATTTCTCATAAGTTTCCTATTGTATTAAGGAAGTTTACTCTAAAAAGAAGTAACGACTCCTTTACTCCTATAGACTAGGAATTTATAAGTTCTATAGCCTGAAAGTTTTGGATCATTTTGCATTTGTGGTCTACTATAAAATCCTCCTCTAAATATTTCGCATTTACACTTCCAAAAACCTTTTGATTTGAAGGATTGTAGAAAAGACCACACTTTGGTCCTTTGGGATAACCAACAAACACGCACACCCGTGTCCTTAATTCCAACTTGTCAGGATTCTTTTTCATCACATGTGCTGGGCACCCCCAAATCAAAGGCACCCTAGACTTGGCTTTCGCCCAGTCTATAACTCCATAGGTGTCTTAGGAACTGACTTCGAGGGAACTAAGTTAAGATGATATGTTGTTGTCTTTAAAGCATAACCCCAAAAAAGATTGGTAATGTAGCATGACTCATCATGGACCTTACCATCTTTAACAATGTCCCATTTCTTCTTTCTACGACACCATTCTGCTGCGGTGTATCTGGAGCAGAAAGTTGAGATCTTATCCCATTTGCAGTTAGGAAATCCAAAAATTCACCCAAAAGGTATTCTCCATATCGGTCTAATCGAAGTGACTTTACTTGTTTGCCTAATTACTTTTCAACTTCCGCTTTATACTCCTTGAACTTTTCAAAGGAGTCCGACTTATGTCTCATTAGGTAAACATATCCATACCGTGAGTAATCATCAGTGAATGTGATGAAGTACTCATACCTACCTCTTGCTTGAACGTTCATTGGTCCACATACATCTGTGTGAACCAACTCAAGCAAGTTACCAACCGTGTTGCCTTTACTCTTAAAGACAAACCTGGTCATCTTACCTTCTATGCCAGATTCGCAGACTAGTAATGACTTCAAGTCCAAAGGTTCTATCATTCTATCTTTTACCGGTCTTAAGATCCTGGTCTAATTGTTGCGACCTAAACATTGACGCCATTTGATGGCATTACCCCTTTCAAGTCATTTTCTTTTAGAAGGTTGAACAAGTGAGGTTGTGTTAGATTCATTTAAATAAGTATTAGAGTTTTGATAAGGAACTAACATAAATAGTTTAGAACTAAATCAATGAATAATCATTATCCACCAAACGAGAGGCATAAATCAAATTCCTACACAATGCAAGTACAAATAAACAATCTTTTAAAACCAAAACGCTACCACTAAAGACTAAGCTAACATCTCTTACTCCTAAAACCGCTACTCTTGTACTGTCTCAAACCGTCAGGTATGCGTCTCCATCACGCAGCCTCCTGGTTAGCCTGAGCCCCTGTAACATATTACAAACATGGTCAGTTGAACTTGAGTCCACACACCAGGAACCTGGTGGACACTCCACTACGCATGACACAACTAATAGAGAAATCATCATAACTTCACTCGATGGCTTAGCAGTCTTTATAAGAAGAGTAGCTCTGTACTTTGTGCAGTTCCTCTTCCAGTGGCCCATCTTTCCAAAAGAAACACTTTCTTTTTGCTGGCTTCTTAATAGACTTAATTGCTACACTAGCAACCTTGCGCTTTTCCATTCTTTCCAGTCAGCCCCTAGTGCTTCTTGTTCCCACTGGCCCTTGTTGCCTGAGTCAAGTGGACACTCCCCTAGGCTTGCATCACATCCTCTGCAACCTGCAGCTCCTTCATCAGCTCAGGCAATGTTATTCATTGTGTAGTTGAGCTTGAGCTGAGTAAAAGAGGTGGACAGAGAGCTAAGGATGATGTCCTGCGAAGATTAACTATCAATCTTAGCACTAAGAAACTGTAAATTTGATAAACATGCCATCATTTTCATGACATGCTCCTGAACCGACGACCCTTCTGACATCCTCATATTCAATAGCTTCCACATCAGCTCTTACTTAGCTGCCCTATCTTGATCACCAAGCATTTCCTTTAAATATTTGATCATCTCAACTGTTGTTTCCATCTCAAGTATCTGATGCTTGAGAACATTTCTCACTCAAGCCAAAATATAGCATCTGGCTAACACATTAGCCTTACACCAGCGTTCATAATGCTCTTTAAAAATTGTTGTAGAATTATTAGTGGGCACTGTTGGTTTAGCATCAGCGAGAACAAACTTATGACCGTCATGTAATAACACTATGTCCAAGTTTATTTTCCAGGTGAAGTAATTCGGTCCAGTTAAAGCACTATATTTTTGTATTGAATGAAGTGCACCTTTCAAAGTCATTTCAAAACATTGTAAATGCAAACATTTGTGTATCTATGTAATATGTATCATGTATAGTGCAGAAATATCTATTTTTTCGTTTAGCAAACATAATAATTGAGGTATCCACAGAATTGTACTGTCATGAATGCAATGATGACCCAAATATACTACTTCTTACTCCCCGACAACGTGGCCGTATGAAATTAGTTTGGGTGAGAACTATTCACAATTCACATGTTTTCTTGTAACTTTTACTAAACATGATTAACTCACCACTTTACCTTAGTCTCTAACGTAATACAGTAGAGCTCTTTGGGGAGGCTAATGTGTAATGCTAGACAAGTGTAAACCATTACCTAGAGCTCCATACAAATACACGTAAAACTCTATACCAGTGTGGTCCCATCGCTTCTTTGCACTTTGGTCTATCCTAACAGAAGTTAACCCTATAACCTACAAACCAAAACCCTCCGCGGGGAGTGATGCCAATTCACTATACTGCTAGACCACTAATGGAGACCATGAGGTTTCAACAATCAAACCTCGCTCCCACTTGAATTTTTTAAACTAATGGTTTTAATTAAATTGCATTTACTTCTTACATTGTCTCAATCTCCATTAGAATCTCATTCTAAAAATTAAATTAATTAATAAAAATTAATTTTTAATTAAAATTACATAATTTGGTACTGACAACTACGTGTTCCCATAAAATAATCTTTAAATAAAAAATGCCACATCATCGCTGATGTCAGCATCAGCAATTAATTCAAAATTTTTTGTTAAAAAAAATTTGAATCTAATTCTTTAGATAAATTTATCTGATTTTGTAAATCTTAATCAATTACGCACAATCTCATCATACAAATAAGATGAATGTAATTTTAATGAATGTACATTGGAAAATCCAAATTAATTATTAATTATTATTGATTTAAATAATTTAAACTGGTACTTTGATTATTATCAAAATAAAATTAAACTATCCTTCCTTCTTAATAAAATCTCTATTTATTAAATTGCAAGTCTATTTATTTCAATCTTATTGTGCCTATCATAATATGAATGTAATCAAAGGCTACCTTTAATACCAATTGTTGGGACGAATTTAAAAATTTTCCTAAGTTTATTAAATTAGCGCAGTGGAAAAGTTTAAAATTAATAATTTTAAACCTAAAGTTTATTTGAAATTCCTAATCTTAGATCTACAGATTTAAATTTCCAATTTGAATCTATAAGCTCTAGTCCCATGCATTCATTATAATAGCATGAACATAAAACTTGCATAATAAGGATACTATAAATAAAGAGAAAAGCAAAAAACTTGAAAGCGAAAGGAAAGCAGAATGCCTAGAATTGCTCCAAAAAAAAAAAAAGCTAAAAGAACGCCGAGAATGCCAAGACCTAGAAGCCTTCTACGTAATCACCTTTAAAATACCCAAAGTGTGGGCTCCGAAAAATATTAAACTAAAAAGAAAATTTTGACAAGAAATTTTCTCTCTAATTAGATATTTGAAAGTCAATACTTCCAGAAACCCTGTAATTTTAATTCGAATGGATGCCAAACTTTAAATCAATACCCCTACTCATTGTAGCATATTGGAGAAAAGAAATTCCAAAATCTCGATGTGGGATACCTTAATATACTAAAAAACGACATCGTTCAACCAAAAAACAAAGTGCATTTTTTTAACATCAAAACGCATGCCATGTGGCAGCTTTTCTTTCGTCCATGCACATAGGGGCGGATTGGCAGCCGGGACGTCCCAGCACGTAACACATTGCAAAACACATAGATCCCCACTAGAATTTATGATTTTTCTTTCTTTTTTTGTGTTTTTGTTTCCCACATGTAAAAATTATTTCATTTTGTAGTTTTTAACTTGTATTCGTATCATGAATAATGTTTTACAAATTTTAATTTATCATTTCATGAATTTATCTCATGAATGCTTTAATTTTTTCTCATAGCAATAAAAGCAGAGGCTCGCGTAGGAACCTTGGGGACAATTTAAATCTATCTCCAAATGGGTTATATTAATTACCATCTCATGATAGAATTTAATTACCATTTAAAGAGACATAGTTCCACTAAATAAATTCCACTACAATCTAGACTTAAATCATTAATTCCCGAATAGCTATGAGACATCCACCACAAAAACTAATTATAACTATTACCATTACTTTTCTCATAGCTTCTTCATTAGTTATTGACTCGTCCTTTACTGAATAATTTATTTATACTTGAACATATTCATGGTATAAATTCCAAATGTCAAACACTTGGAACACTTTCGCTAAAGATTTCAAAGTAATTCAAATGCTTGTGAATCAACTGAGGAGACGTATGTATATCGTAAGAGGCTCTAGATTCCTAATTAAATACCTGATATTTGTCACACTTCATGCCACTACCCAGTTACATTGGAATTCAGTCATTTACCAAGACCTTAGTTATAGTACACCAAAGTAACTAATATTCCATGCACAAGTCCAGAATACTCTAAGGATTTAGAGTCATTGTTCAAATAGTGCAACATGAATCACTTATTTCCGATAGTAGTCAAGAAATATGCAAATCACATGGTCCAACTCAATATATCAATCTTTTTTAATACACCAACCTAATACTTTTGGATCGCAATCCACAAGACCAAGACAAGTCATCTAAAGTGTCAAATCATAGTCTTAATGTACAAGTAGTCTAAGCTTGTCACTGACTACGAGTTTTTCTAATAACATTTCATACCGTTTGTTCCAAGTCTATCTATGGCTTACTCTCATTGTCCACTTAGAACAAACATGTAAAATGTAATGCGAGGACTATGTCAAACTAATGGGCATTCCTTCAAAGAAAATCACATGCAGTATATATGCTCACTTACACACATTTAATAAGGAAACGATTGAAACTTTAATTTTATTCATTAATGAACTAAAATTACAAGACAAATTATGGATTTTTAGGACACTATTCTTAATAGTAGTATTAACCTTAAAAGATAAAGGGTTGAGTATTCCTTTAGTGGCTACTACTTTAGCCATGAGCCATACTTGAGATTCCTCATCTGATGCTATCACATCATCCTCGAGACCTTCTTGAGCATTAGCTGCCATGAACTCCAAGCGATAGAGTAAGGAAGTTCTGACATTAACTTTTCAGGAATGGCCACAAATTGTATCTGGACCTCTTGGTCTATCCCCTTCTCAAGGCTGTCAACCATGGTTTTGTCCTGACTTTGCTCTTGAGGATAGCCATTACTTAGCATGTCCTGTTCCTGCAATTAGTCTTTGAGATCAACCCCTGAGGTCCGAGATTCCTCCATAGGATGGGGGAAATCTTCTTCATGGAAGTCATTCTCAATGTCATACCATATTGGGAAGACATGGTCCAGCGTTTCCACTAAATTTATGCTGAGAGGGGAGTATTCCACTTCGACCTTAGTAGATTTTCAAAACTAGGGGGTCCTTGGCAAGCT
Organism: Simmondsia chinensis; assembly: GCA_018398585.1. Lineage (NCBI taxonomy): Eukaryota > Viridiplantae > Streptophyta > Magnoliopsida > Caryophyllales > Simmondsiaceae > Simmondsia > Simmondsia chinensis. The sequence goes on along the minus strand of JAGTTD010000001.1, from coordinate 20,287,929 downwards.
AATCCCACCATGATTTTCACCCTTCAGATGATGAGGAACTAGCCCATCTCTCGAGCTTCTCGCGAGCTGGCCCTTTTCCTATGTTGAAAGGTTTGGGCACAGACATTGGATCATCAAGATCCAAATGCTTGATTTGCTTGCCCTTACAAACCCTAGCCTCTTCTTGAGAGCCTAGTCGAGTAAGAACCAAGCGCAATTCTTCGCTGCACTACATGCTTGAGGAGCTGTCTCCTTTTCTGAGTTTAAGTGAGGTTAGAAGGACTCACTGCCCCTTAATTGGGGTGATTCCTCCTCCATACATTACAGAACCTAATGCGAAAGGGCTGATATCCAAACTTCTATAGTGCAAGACTGGTGCCTACTTCCAGTAAGGTGGGCTTTTTATTACTCTTGGGATGCCCAGTCCTCATGATGATCTGAGTCTTCAAAGGAGAATCCTTGATAAGATTACTTCTTTGAAGTTTTACAAATGGCAACTTTAGTTCCTAAAGAGGATCAGTAGGGGAAACATACTTAGAAAGCAACCAGACTTTCTTCATTGCAGTTTGTATTCTCCCACAGCCTTGCTGACATACCGAATATGACATCCTTTCTAGATCGCAAGATATTTTCTCTCGCCTAGTTAGATCATAAGAGGATCTCTAATTTCCACTAAGCTCTATAGCTAACTCCTCTGCCACCGTCAATGTAATGGCGGAGCTATTGCTGATCTTGATCCGCAGATTCTTAAAAACAACACACTTGTATATAAGATGGAGATCAGCGATATGCCAACATCATATTCCATTGACCAGTGTGTGTACCAATCTTGTAAATCCTAATATTTCTTCAATGACCAACTCCCTAAAGAGATGGCTAGCCACCCATGCCTTCTAATCGTCACTAAGAACCATTTTCATCTTGTAACGGAAAAAGAGTTTATTTGGACACAACCAGGCTCATTTTTGTCAACAGTCTCAACAATGTTGACCTGAAAAGGAATATGAAAAGGATCATTAACAACTCCCATTTGCCCTTCTCCCAGGAAGATCAATTCCCTTGCTTCTATGGCATCCTAAATCACATTTCTAACGATCATGCAGTTCTTTGTTCAATGCATCAACGAATCATGCCACTTACAGTACCCATTTCCCTTGTTAGAGTTTGGGTTAGGTTTTCTATGTTTCCCTAACACTGAGTTTGTTATTTTCCACAAGCCAATCAAATATACTGCTCTGGAGAGGTCAAATGATACTTTCTTAAGTCCTGGGACTAATAAAACTTCCTGGCTTTAATATCCTTTTTGATCAGAGGATTATAAACATTAGGAGGTCCTTTGACGTATTCAGCAATGTTGATCTCGTATGGAGGATCTTTTTCTTCCTCGATTAAATCATGCCCATAAGTCCTGTACACGCTATTTTTCTTAGGGCTTTCTTCTTTTATGATGCCCTAGTATCTATTGGCACATTCTGCTGGTTGAAAAAAAGTCATAAAGTTAGACCTTCGTACTTCTTCTTGAATTCAATATCCTGACCATTTAGAGCCAACTCGGTGCACTCAACTTTAAGGAGGGCTTGAGTGCATTTCAACCAGGCTCTTCTGAATCGATTGATGTAATCTTCCACCAGCTCACTTGGCTTCTGTCTTATTTAAGCCAAGTCTAACATGGAAGTTCCTAGTTCCATACTCGGGAATTGGGCCTCGAATTGCCATGCCATATCATCCCAACATTGAATAGAATAAGGTGGTAAGTTGATATACCACTGAAAATCGGTCCAAGTTAATGAGCTAAGGAATAGCCTTAATTTGAGATATTGATTATATGTCACTTTTCCACGTTGGCAATTGAATCGTGCCAAGTGCTTGAGGGTAGAAATAGTCCCTTTCCCTAAAAAGAGGAAAAACTCTGGGATTTTGTATCCTCGAGGAATCGGACAATCCCCGTCTATATAGTCAAGGTATGGTTTACTATACATAAGTATGTTGACCCGTGTGATACCTAGCCCATACATTTTCTTAATGAGGGCGGCTAATTTGTCCATAAGAGGTAGGTCAGGAGCATGATTATGAGCCTGTCGTTGCCCCCCCCCCCCCCCCCCAAAGTGGGTAAGGATCTCGACGGGGATCTGTAGGATACCCCTATGCGCCCATCACAATCAGGGTGGTAATGGTTGTTGCCTCACAAACCCTGGGTGATTCCCTTGATCATAACGGCCATGCACTTGGTTAACCATGAAGTATGCTCCAGAAGGTCCTGGGTTATGGGACATGCTCGGTAGCACACTAGTGTTCGCAGGCTTTTGGTTCATCCATGCTTGATCAATCCCCAACTCATGGTCTTAAGGAAGCGGGTTGTTATTTTTCCCCCAAGTATGATAAGTATGAAGAGGTCTAGGATGAGAAGTCTAGTTCCCAAAAGTAGGGACCTAACCTTGCAGTCCTATTTCTAGGCCTTAAGTGGGCCTCAGGGCAACCTCTATTACCTGATAAGGTTACGGACAGTTTTGCCCTTATCTCGAGGATAGGTAACATCGGTGCATTGCCATTGTGGTCCCTCGTGGTTGGAGAAAAACTCTTATTCGAAGGCCCAGTAGCTGTGAGGGGCACGCTGTCATTTCAATGGTGAGATTCAAAGTGCGTAACCCTTGGGTTAGCCATAGTTGGGTTTTTCACTCTCTAAGGGACATTGTTGTCAGCCTGAGCAGCTAGTAACCGCGAGCTTGAGGGCGTCTCAAGAGGAGATCAAGCTGGCACTGATGAAATGGTACGGGCCTAAGCTGTTTGATATCCTCCCTAATTGCTTGGACCAAGCCATTATGAGTCTTAGCCTGTCTAACCAAGTTAGGTTTGACTTCAACCACCGTCTGTCTAGCCACATCCATAGCAATGAGGGAAGCAGTAGAGGACAAGGTTGTATTCATTTTAGTTACAATTCAGTCAGTTTCTTTGTGAAGCCTTTCATTCATAGAGGTTCTAACATTGTTAATTACGGCTCTCATGGCATCAAAATTTTCAAGCTAAGCCACTAGAATGAACTTTGTTTCTGCATGTTATCTCTTGAAGGCCTCTCTCAGTCAGTTTCTTATTCATTTTTGATGTAATAAGGTGCCGTATGCTTGTAATGTTTGAATTGTAATTTTGGTGCCAAAGTCCGGTTAGTTAGTTAGCCCAGCTGGTCAGAGTTGGCGGCCGTTTTGGAGTCAGTTAAGGCTTGTGTGTCTTAGTTTATTGTATCTAGATGCTTATAAGTAGGTGATCTAGTGTAATTCTTACTTGTTCAATGAAATATCAACCAATCTCTTTGAGATTAACCTTCTTTCTCTCATCTAACTCTCTCGATTCTCTCATCTCCTTCACTTCTTCCTCATCCCATATTCTCTTTATCTTAGGTTAAGATCAAGATTTAATCTCGATCTTAACAATTAGTATCAGAGCCTCGTTTGGCTTTCAATTCAAACAGATTTGACATCAAATATCCCTTGATCGCATTGCAAATTGCTTAGGAATTCAATCCTGAATTCTGTGGTCAAATGCTTGCGGTTACTTCAAATTGACATAAAGTGTTAAAAAAAATGTATACATTTTAATCATAGTGATCTATGGATTCAGCCAAGGTTGCGTTGGCCGGTGGAGTTACCACCAGATCAGCAGCAGCTAAGGCCGCTGCTAAATCCACGTATGCTGATGTTGTTGGCAGCAGTGTGTTAACCACCAACCTAGATTGATAGCTAACCTTGTGGAAGAGAGAGACAAGATGAGAAAAGAATTGAAAGGAGATGAGAAGTAGAGAAATAGGTGAGAAATAGAGAGGATTTTCCAAGAGGAAATGAGGTTGGCATTGATTGAATGAAGATATTACAAGCATTAGACCTATTTATAGAAGATCTAGTACAATGCATCGAAACGCAAGCAAACTACCAACCTAACTGAATTTTGGAGCCAAAACACTAACAGCTGCCAGGTTTGACCTGGTTTGACTTACAACAACCCTTAGCGCCAATCGACCTGTAATTAACTAAAATTACACAACCCTCACAGCAGCCTAACCACAATACAAGCAATTAAGGACCAATTACAACCAAAACTAAATGAATTCTAACATTCCCTCCTCCTTGAGAACCTCCTTGTCCTCAAGGAGAAAAACTTGGAAATTGGCTCTTCAAGAACGTACGATTCTCCCAAGTGACAACATTCTTGTCCAAGTTCAACCACCTTACTAAAATCTGCTGAGAAGCTCTAGTACCAGCTGCAACGAGTCCAACCTTCTTGATAGCAACCGGTCCTAGCTGCAATGTTCCATTTGCTCCCACTTTCGGTGGAGGTTGAGAGCTTTTAACACCCCTTTTGACCTGCTTTTTCAACAATGACACATGGAACACCCAGTGAATGTACGATTGTGGTGGTAAATCAAGTTTATAAGCAACTTGGCCGATCTTCTCTGAGATCTTGTAAGGACCAAAGTAACGTGCACTTAGCTTGACATTTTTTCTGACAGCCAATGAGGACTGTCTATAGGGCTGTAGTTTGAGGTAGGCCATGTCTCGAACTTCGTAAGCTTTGTCTACCCTCTTTTTATCAGCATAAAATTTCATTCGAGCACGAGATTGATGAAGGTTGTCCTTAAGAATCTGAAGCATCTGCTTCCGCTATTGTACTAGGTCCCCTGCTGCAGATCTGAACTGATTTGGCTATTGCAGCAACATTGGAGAGGATGGTGCATACCCATACAATGCATGAAAGGGAGAAGTGCCAAGGGAAGCATGATAATGGGTATTGAACCAATATTCCGCTAACGAAAGCCATTGATTCCACTCTCGAGGCCGTGAGAAAACCATACTCCGAAGATATTGCTCGACACACTGATTGACTTGGTCTGTTTGTCCATCCGATTGGGGATGGTAAGATGAACTGAGTGCCAAGGTTATGCCCAACAATTTGAACAGTTCTCGCCAAAAGTTGCTCGTAAAGATCTTGTCCCCATCAGAGAATGGATTGGGGCATTCCGTGCAACTTATATATGTTGTCTAAGAAGCTCTTAGCCAACCTTTCAGCTATAACAGGTTGAATGTGTGATATGAAATGACTGTATTTGGTGAAACGATCCACCACGACCCAAATTACCTCCCTACCATCAGACTTGGGAAGTCCTTCTATAAAATCCATACTTATATTGATCCAAGCACCCTCCGGAATGGGAAGTGGTTGCAAGACTCCTTGGTATCGATGATCCCCCAACTTAGTTTGTTGACACACCTCACAAGATTTAACAAAATCCAATGCAGCTTTCTTCAAACCGTGCCAACTAAAATATGCCTTAACTCTTTGATAAGTACCTTCAACCCCGGAATGACCACCCCAAGCTGATTCATGTAAAGCCTTCACTATTTGATCCCTCAAATCAGTCGAGGCACCAATGTAAATCTTGTTCTGCACACGGATAATTCCTCTCTGCACAAGCACACCAGCTTCACTGTCAACACTGGCAGTGCCTTTCAACATTGCTGCAGCCACGATTTCCTGATCAAAAGCGTCCCCTACATAAGATTTGTAAATTTCATCCATCTAAGAAGGTAAAAAAACTAATAATGCTCCACAAAAACCTTGCTCGTGGTCCTCAAATTTCCTTGACAAAGCATCGGCAGCCTCATTTTCTTTTCCCCTCTTGTACTCGATTGCATAGTCAAGCCCAACTAACTTCATCAATCCCTTCTTTTGGATTCTTGTCACTATTGTTTGCTCCAAGAGGTGCTTAAGACTTTGATGATCTATCCGAATAATGAACCTATGCCCATCTAAGTAATGCCTCCACTTCTCAATTGCAAGGAGAATTGCCAAATACTCTTTTTCGTAAGTGGACACGGCTTGATGTTTAGGACTAAGAGCCTGACTCAAATAAGCAATTGGTATTCCATGTTGTGAGAGAATAGCCCCACAACTAGTCCCACTTGCATCAGTCTCCAAAATGAAGTCCTCAGCAAAGTTCGGCATGGCTAAAACTGGGGCCTCACACATAGCCGACTTGAGTGTCTCAAAAGCTGCTTGTGCCTTATCATTCCCCTTGAATGCATCCTTCTTTAGAAGATCAGTTAGGGGCTTTGCAATGGACCCATAACCATTTACGAACTTCCTATAATGACCAGTCAATCCCAAGAAACCTCTCAATTGTTTCAAGGTCATGGGAATTGGCCACTCCTGCATTGCTTGCACCTTAGAAGGATCGGTAGAGACTCCTTCATGTGAGATGATATGGCCCAAATATTCAAGTTTGGACTTAGCAAAGGAGCACTTTGATAACTCGGCAAAAAACCGGTTCTACCGCATCACAAGGAATACTTGTCTAAGGTGATTAAGGTGATCTTCAAAGGACGAACTATATACTTAGATGTCATCGAAGAAAACCAACACCGATCGCCTCAGGTCAGGCTTGAAAATGTCATTCATAGCTGCTTAGAATGTGGCCGGCGCATTCGTTAAACCGAAAGGCATGACAATGAACTCAAAATGCCCATGGTGTGTCTGAAAAGCTGTCTTGTAAATATCCAGCTCGAGAACTCTAATTTGATGATATCCGTACCTTAAGTCAAGCTTAGAGAAGAAGTGTGCTCCATATAACTCATCGAGCAAGTCATCAATAACAGGGATAGGAAATTTATCCTTCACTGTCAAAGAATTCAGCTGACGATAATCGATGCACATTCTTGATGTGCCATCCTTCTTCTTAAAAAGAATCATGGGAGAAGCAAAGGGACTATGGCTAGGTCTAATGAAGCTCATTTGCAGCAACTCATCTACCTGCGTCTCTATCTCTGATTTTTGGGCACGAGCATAATGATATGGCCTAATTTTCTCCGGATCCGAATTAGCTCGAAGTGGCATGGCATGATCAACACTTCTTTAGGGAGGAAGGCTCTTTGGTGGCTCAAAAATATCCTCAAACTCCTCGAGCAAAGCATGAACTTCAGGCTGTAAGTCATGCTGCAGATCTGCAGGTGAGATCATGAACAATTGTCCCAACCATTGTATTGCATTCTTCTTGATGCTACCATGTAAGCTTTTGCCATTGATCAATTTCAGTTGAGCATGGTCTGAAATCCCATGTAATGTGACATTTTTGCCATGAACTTCGAAGGAAACTGTCATCTTATCAAAATCAAACAATACCGAATTAAAAGTCCTCATCCAATCCACTCCAAGCACCATATCGCACCCTCCCAAAGGAAGAACTCTAAAATCCAAACTGAATTGGTGATTTTGCATAGACCATTAAAATGCTTGACACTTGTTTTGAATTGTAATTGAGTTTCCATCTGCTACCATTACAGCCAAGCGATGAGTTTTGATGATTTCATGCTTCACCTTCTTTACCAACTTGGGATCGACAAAGCTATGTGTGCTTCCGCTATCCACAAGAATGGTGATGGAATTTTTTCTTGCTTTTCCACCAATTCTTATGGTGTTGTGAGCACCACTCCCGGTAAGAGCCTTCATGGATATCTCAACCTCATCCTTAAACAACTCATCTTGTGATTCTAACTCTAAGTTGTCCCCTGCCGACCCTGTACCATCAGTATCTGATTCAACAACAACACGAGAACCCTGTGCAGACATCAAGGACTTTGGATAGCACCTATGTCCGGGCTAATATGGCTGATTGCATCTATAAAAAGACCGTGTAAATCTCTAATCCATTGACCGTCCAACCTTGTTGCTTGATGAATCTCTTTGATAAGGCTTGAAATTACTACTCTTGAATTTGGAGAGAGTCTTTGGCTCAATGGCCTTAACCAAATTCTTAACTCTTGGCTTCAATCCACTAATAAAGCTTGAGACATAATATGCTTCGGTCGAATGTGGATTAATGGCTATCATATTAGCACGCAAGTTCTCAAATATGATCATGTACTCCTTCACCGTAGATGTTCGATAAACGTTATTAAAGCTATCAACAAAATCACTTGAATCCTCTTCACCATACCTCTCACATAGCTCTTCCACAAATTGGTCCCAAGAAAGACAGGGATTAGTCCTCAAGACACTATAAAACCATACCTCGTGGTATCCATGAAGATGCACTGCAGCTAGCTCTACCCTCTCATCTTCATTGATGTTATAAAAATGAAAATACTTTTCACAACCCCTCAACCAAGACTCAGGCTGTTTTCTATCAAATGGCTCTATTTACATCCTTGGTTGTCTGTGAACATGACTTCTACCAGCAGATGAAGCATCATTACTCAAGGATCTCTACTGTTGTTGCAAATCAGGAGGTATGTTCTACTGATCAAGGTCATTGGATGGACTTCTTTGATGAACATTCAAATCTGGTAGCCTGTTATGCAGACCTGAACTCTGGCCATAAGATCTGAATTGGTCTGGACCTACATTTCGATCCTGAGTGCCAGCAGCAACCTAAACTACTGAAGGTCCATCATCCACTGATCGGATATGAATTGAAGGACCTGCTTCAGCCTATATCATAGGAGATTTACCCATGATTTCTGTCCAAATTTACATTTTTGTCCAAATGTACCTGCGGTTGAGCCACTTCGGTTGGGGGAATAAGCTGACTTGCAGGCTTTAAAATCGCATTGACAGATGCTTCTCCTTGTTTCTTGACCTGATCTTGCAGATTCTCCATCCTTTCCTCCAATTTTGACAATCGATCATCATTTCTTTGCTGATTTTCAGACTGCATTTGCTGATTTTCCAAATGCAATTGTTGTAATCTCGAGAACAGGCGTACCTCTGCTTGTAATTGTGAATGTGTAATCCATTCCTTCATCTGATCAACCGTGACATACTCCTTTGGAGTGTTTGAACCAGCCACAGTAGCATAGGACACTTGTGGTTGGACAGCTGAAGCTACATTGCCCCCACCAGCACCCGATCTTGTCCTAATTCCGTCAGCCATTCTTTGATTGTGATTCTTCGATTTTGCCAGCTCAATTCAAGCAATAGACAACTTGAACCAGCTCTTATACCAATTGTTAACCACCAACCTAGATTGATACCTAACCTTGTGGAAGAGAGAGATAAGATGAGAAAATAATTGAAAGGAGATGAGGAGTAGAGAAATAGAGAGGATTTTCCAAGAGGAAATCAGGTTGACATTGATTGAATGAAGATATTACAAGCAATTAACAGAAATTACACAACCCTCACAGTAGCCTAAACACAATACAAGCAATTAAGAACCAATTACAACCAAAACTAAATGAATTATAACACAATGATGCAGCAGGTCGAGATTTGGTCACAAATGCTCAATTGGACAGTTAGTTGAAGACGATTGTAGCTCAAATCAGGCAATCTAATGCTGAATCAAGTCAGCAAATAAATCAGCAGATCTTGCAAATGAATCAGCAAATTGATGTGAAGCTTGATCAACGGGCTCAGCAGGAGGAGCTTAAGATCTCTGAGCAGATCACACAACAATCACAAGAATAGAAGGAGAGGTTTAACTCACGATTTGATCAACAAATGCAATAGTTGGAAGTGAAGTTAGCAGAAATTCGAGAACAATTTAAGAGGCCAAATCCTCATGTTATGCCGGATCCATTAATACCTGCTAGTGTGTTGCAAGCTAATCCATCAGTGAGAGCTGAAGCCTTAAGTCATGATGTTGATGCTGGAGCTCAAGATCCCATTCTGGAAGCTGAGATGATTAACAGGCAAGGTCGCAGTGAGCATGTTCAATCTCGACCATCAAATTGGAATGCAGTACCTGAGGTCCGATCTCATGAAATGGAGGACACATACAGACCTAGGGGAGTGAATGTGAACCAATAGGATAGACCGCCTGATTATTGGCAGCAGCAACGATCAGGCAGCATTGAGGAGACTTCTAACAGCAAAAGTAGTGGCCACATGCAGCCTTGTGTGCAGATCGATGCCTTTGATGGGAAGCAACCTCATTCGTGGCTGAGGAGGTGTGAACGTTACTTCCGCTTCTACCATATTGATGAATCAGAAAGGGTGCAAATTGCGGCTGTATACCTTCTTGGTGATCATGAGGTGTGGTTTTATAACTTGATGAAAAGCAATCCTTCCCTCACATGGACAGAGTTTGCGAAGGAGTTGTGTGGCCGGTATAGTGATGAGGATGATAGTGAAATTGTGGATAAATTCAATAAGGTGAAGCAAGAGACTTCTGCGAAAGATTATATCACCAGGTTTGAGAATCTCCGGGCTAGCATCATAACTGAAATTCGGGCCTCAGAGTCATATTATGTATCAGCCTTCATAAGAGGTTTGAAGCCAAAGGTGAAGAATTTGGTTAAAGCCATTGATCCAACAACCTTGTCCGTGGCTTATGCAAAAGCCAAGACTTATGAATCAACTATTCTGTCTTCAAGTGATGTGTCCAGACCTCGTGGTAATAGCTCCAAACCTCAGCAAGGTTCTGGCAGATCTAGGACCAACAGAACAGATGAAAGGCAGCAACAGAGATTGTGTTATCGATGTAATCAACCTTACCAATTTGGTCACAAGTGTAACCCCAAGTTCATTATGTCCACTGAAGGGATTAATGCTAGTGAGATCTTGTTATGATCCGAGAATCCGAGGCATGAACTCAAGGTGGCGGTGATGCTATTCTGCTGCTATGTTGCTGCTGTTGGCCAGTGTGTGCTGCGGAGGAGGCTGCCTTGCAGCCAATTTATGATCATTTAGTTGTATTAGAGTGTTGGTATTGTAATTAGTAGTATAAAGCTTTGGTTGAGTCATGTAATGAGTGAAGTCTTGAGTTGTTAGGCTGTAGTGGTTAAGGCTGTTAGTTAGTTAGTCAAAGGTGGCGGCTGACTTATGAGTCGGTTAGTCCTTGTGGCTAGTTTCAATGTATTAGCTCATATCATGTAAGTAGTATAAATAAGAGGTTCTAGCTTGTAATCTCATAACTTTTGATGCATGAATTGATATCTTTGATATTTCTCTCTACTTCTCATCTCCTTTCCCTTCTTATCCCATCTAAACTCTATATTCTCTTCTTATCCCATACTCTCTCTATCCCAACCAAGGTTAAGGCTCAAGAGCAATCTTTGAAACCTTAACAATTGATATCAGAGCCTTGATTTGGCTTTCGAATCAAGCTCATATCTGTAAAAAATAAAAAATCTGATTGATTGCATTGCATTTAATCAATAAAAACAATCGTGTTACAGATTTAGTTCAGATTGTGTGATCAAAATTCAATTCTGAATTTTAAACTTTGAGATTGGCGGTTACTACATTTGCTGCTGCAAGGCCAGGGAGTTGCTTCAGTTGGGATTAGAATTGATGCAATTACATTGAACAAAGGTTAATTGATCAGGATTTGTTGACTACATTCAACGTTAAAGCTAATTCATAGTGAATTCAACGGATTCGATCAAGCATTAGCTGCAGAATGTTAGTGCTGAAGCAAAATAACAGTTGCTGAAGTTATGTGCAAGGCATAATTGATCTTGATCAAATATTCATTTGATGTATGGAGAAGAAGTCAAGTGATGCTAATTGATCCACATTACACTTGATCATCATCAAAAGATCAGAAACAAGCTGAATTGAGGTTCAATCATATTCTACAATTCAAAAATTAAAGATTGAGGTAACTATTTTCTGTACTACAAGTTATACACTCAATCCAAGTCTGCTTTTGTTCTTGAATTGTGTTGAAATTGTTTTGATTAGCACCGAAGTGGTGTGAATTCATTAGAATCTGCGTTGATTCGCAAGAATTATATGTTATTGAGTCGAGATTTGCCTAGGCAAAAAGTCATACAACGAACCGAGCATCGAAGTGTGAAATCCGATTTTGTTCTTTAAGATTGTGGTGAATTGTGTGTTTAAATCACCATTACAGACAAAGATCAAACCTATTTCAGATTCTTAGTTTGGATTTTTCAGGAAAACATCATTGTCAGAAATTGTTCGAAGTTAGGGTTTGTTCGAACTCTCGTTGTGCGAAAATCTGCATATTAGGGTTGTGATCCATTGCGATTGTTGAATCGATAGCAACGAATTGTTGTGCGACCAAAGGAGTACAATTTCCTAAAGCAATCGAGTGTTGAAGAGTGCGAACAAGTTTGTCACTTATGTGATTTTTGAACATGTATTCTGCGAACTGAGCTGGTCTAAGATTGAAGTTGTTGTTCATTGTCAATATGGATAAGTCGACTGAGGAGTTGATAAAATTGAGACTAGAACGTGAAGAATTTTTCCATAAGAGGGAACAGGAATGGAAAGAAAAGATGCAGCGATGTATGATTCAGCATTGTTTAGCTTATCCAAACATCAATATCGACAGTGCTGATGTTCTTGATGCAAATGAGTTTTCGGAGCTATCGGATACCGTTGGACAACGGAAGTTTCGTGTTGAACGGAAAGAGAGAGTGGAATCTGTTGCCGTTGGAGATAAACTAGTGTTCGATAATGCCGAAATTGATGAACACGAGCTAGAAGAACCTGAGTTACAACAAGATGATCCTTATGAAGACTCTACGCTAGAGTTAGAGTATCTTGATGATGTTGAGGTGCAGTATGACATGCATCCGGAATGGGAATACGATTTTCATGTCGAAGGAATATTAAAGAAAGCAAAGAGTAAGGCCAAGGGGAATCATCTAAAAGAAGCATTGAAAGATTTTTGGGGCGAAAAGAAGATTACTAAGCCGAAATTGAAGCATGAGGTTGTGTGTCAGCCTAAGAAGCTTCTGAATTCGCAAAAACAGTACAATTGACAACCTGTGGTTGCCTTAATTGAATCCAATTCAGTTATGGGACATCATGATGATTCACTGGTAGAAGTTAGGATGCTTGTTGATCAACAAGAACTAACTCAATTTGATTTTACCGATGTACATGTTGGTATATCACCAAATTGGTTAAGTATGACTCCATGGCAAGCTTATATATAGAATCAAAGTACTTTCATTGCTGAGCAATGTTATTCTGTTGGAGAATCAGTTGTTGTTGCTGCAGTACCTTCAAATACAGATCAAGGTACGCTTAAGTTCACCTTTGGGCATGCTATTGTGCTAACTAAGATCCAGAACAACATTATATTGGATGCCTTGCAAGGTATCTTGTGTTGGGAGAATGTTTATGAACTTTGAGCAGCTGAATTGCACTATCGGCATGTCGATCGGCAAGTTCAGAATGATCTATTTCTTAATTTGAGTAGAGTTGTGACTTGTCCAAGTGCAAGTTCTTATGATAAGTTGCCTCCTGATCTGGGAGAATACTCTCAAGACTATATGAAGCTGAAAGGAGTCGAATTTTTGCTGAAAAGATGCACTCGAGCTGTAAGAGTGCACTTCAAGGTTCACAACAGACAAAGCTTGATTCCTATTCAAGCAATTGAGCGGTTGGATGTGTATAAATGCAGTAATATGCTGAAACCGATTTCTGATTAGACCAAAATCAGTATAGCAGGTGCGTTAACTGATGAAATTGATGTTGGTAGTCCCTTTGATCCGAGGAAAGTAGATCATGATGGTAACAAGCTGACATATGCGGCCGAGTTGGAAGAAAGGTTCGAGCAAGTTGCTAAAATCATTTCCCGAGTCCAATTTAGGCCAAGACTGATTTCTGGGAGAATTCTTAACATGTTAGAAGTTCACAAATTGGGTTTTGATCTAAAAATGAGGGTTGTTCAGCCAAGATCTCTTAGCATTGGAGGTCTTTGGGTTATTTTCGATAGTGGAAGACACCCTGAGGCCTTTGTGGGATCCGATTTCTGCAATGTGGATGAAATGGCAGTGTTGGACTGTAATGAGATTGGAACAAATGCAGTAGCTAAACCTGAGCCATTGAATCAAGACCTCTCATGTTGTTTTGCTGCAGAAGTAGAAGCAGTTCGGAGAGGAGTTGATGGTGTTGTGAGCTTCTTGTGTGTAACTAAGGATAGTAAGCAAACCCAAGTCAAGTCGATGATGTTAGCACTTGAAAATTAGAACCAACAGCAATTGAAAGGTGTTGATCGTGTGCAAAATCTGATCGTGTGTGGGGTGGTCTGTTGTGGCAGTTCTGAATAGAAAAATAGTGTGCACCAGCTTCAATATTTACTTAATGTTTGGATGGAAAGGATTAATATAAGTTTGAGGAGAACTTCAGTTAAAATTAGAGAAAAAATCAGCAAAATCAGCAAGGTAGCTTTTGACAGAACAACTCTGTGTTTGAAGAAGTCTTCAGCAGTTCAAGAGCTTAGTTGGTGTCTCCACTTGTTATATTTGTTACTTATGCTTGTGTTGGATGATAATAAAGCAAAGCTTGGTCATTTGAGGCAAGATTGGTGGTTGGTATAGCTTTGGGTCCAAAGAAATCAGCTGTAAAGATTTGAAGTTATGAGTTGCGGCGTGAGCTTTGCAAATGGAATGGTTTGGGATGTTCACATTATGACAGTGTGTCTTCGGAATTTAAGTAAGGGCCATGGGTACTTAAATTGGTGGTGCCTAAGCCCGGAACTTCAAGCCAAAGTCCCAAGAGTTAGATTGATCAGGTTGGGACAGCATGTATGCAAGGCAGCTGCTGAAAATGTTGAAAATTCTGAGAGAATTCCAATTCTCTCATTAACAGCAGTAAATGCGATGCTCAAAGGGAATGTCATTGGTGTTATTATGATTATGGGAAAATGTAATAACTTGTTCACATCAATGAGCTTCCATTTGGACATAAATCGAGCAGAAATCTGTCATTATGAGTTGGACCGGGTTTGCATTGCTGAAATTCTGGGTTCTGCAGCAAATTATGTGCAATTGGGACGCAATCAAGAATTTGTTGAGCATGTTATGAGTTGGTTTAGTATGTGGATGTGTGTTAAGGTTTCAAAGATTGCTCTTGAGCCTTAACCTTGGTTGGGATAGAGAGAGTATGAGATGAGAAGAGAATATAGAGTTTAGATGAGATAAGAAGAGAAAGGAGATGAGAAGTAGAGAGAAATATCAAAAGATATCAATTCATTCATCAAAGTCATATGATTACAAGCTAGAACCTCCTATTTATACTACTTACATGATATGAGCTAATACATTAAAATTAGCTGCAAGGACTTACCGACTCATAAGTCAGCCGCCACCTTTGAATAACTAACTAACCGCCTTGACCACCACAACCTATCAACTCAAGACTTCACTTATTACATGACTCAACCAAAGCTTTATACTACTAATTACAATACCAACACTCTAATACAAGCCTCCTTGGCAGCACACACTAGCTAACAGCAGCAACATAGCAGCAGAACAGCATCACAGCCACCTCGAGTTCCTGCCTCGGATTCTCGGATCATAACATTCCCTTCCCCTTGAAAACATTCTTGTCCTCAAGAATAGAAGAGAGTTGTTACAATGAATAACTCTAATTGCGTATGAAAAATTAGCTGAAGTGATGAATCCCTTGCTGAAATAAGCAGCTGGATGCAAAAGACTAAAGCAGTTCAACCTGAATTATCAGCAGCAAATTGTATGTAGTTTATCTTGGTACCATAAATTCAAGAGGTCTTCCCTGATCAAACCAAACGTCAACAACACCCCCACTGCTCCACATAATGCAGTTAACACAGCTCAAAACCCTATGTTTCTGCTGAGAATCATCCCACACATCAGAACTTCTGAATTTCAGCTTGTAGAATGCTGCACAACAGATTTTGTATGTCATTAGGCACACAAAAATGCATTTGAAGTCCTTTAACACCTCGAGAGGCCTTTCGAACTTAAACCAAAAGAGCCCAAGATCAAAATCTGCTTGTAGGTGTTTCCCATTGCAGCTGAAACAGCCCTAAATCTTGATCATGACAACCAAACACATTGAAATCCAATAAGAGTGCAGCAGCCAATCTTTCATCTTGGATCTTATCCAAAATTTGTATTGCTCACACATCCACATACTAAACCAACTCATAACATGCTCAACAAATTCTTGATTGCTTCCCAATTGCACATAATTTGCTGCAGAACCTAGAATTTCAGGAATGCAAACCCGGTGCAACTCATAATGACAGATTTCAGCTCGATTTATGTCCAAATGGAAGCTCATTGATGCGAACAAGTTATTAAATCTTCCCATAATCATAATAACACCAATCACATTCCCTTTGAGCATCGTATTTACTGCTGTTAATGAGAGAATTAGAATTCTCTCAGAATTTTCAACATTTTCAGCAGTTGCCTTGCCTACATGCTGTCCCAACTTGATCAATCTAACTCTTGGGACTTTGGCTTGAAGTTCCAGGCTTACGCACCACACATTTAAGTACCCATGGCCCTTACTTAAATTCCAAAGACACAATGTCATAATGTGAACATCCCCAACCATTCCATTTGCAAAGCTCACGCAGCAACTCATAACTTCTAATCTGTACACCTGATTTCTTTCGACCCAAAGCTTTACCAACCACCACACTTGCCTCAAATGATCAAGCTTTATTTTTTTGTCCACCATCACAAGCATGAATAAAAAATACATCGAATGGAGACACCAAAAGAACTCAGGAACGGCTGTAAACTTCTTCAGCCTCAGAGATGTTCTGTTCCAAATTACATTGCTGATTTCTACTCTGATTTTAGCTAGAGTTTTCCTCAATCTTGTGTTGATCTTGTCCGTCCAAACATTAAGGAAATATTGAAGCTTATGCATATGATATTTCCATTTAGACCCACCACGGCAGATCACCCCAACACATCTAGATTCTGCACCAGATTAGGAAGCTTCAGTAACTGTGCTATCATGTTAGTCTTTATTTGGCTTTGCCTACCAGCTGTGAGGTCATTCCTGAGGCCACACACCTCCTCAAACCATCCAAAATTCTTCCAATCATTACCAACACTACCAACCCTTCAAGTAAACACTTTTGTGTGAACCTAAGCAACACAAATTCTGGCTAATGACATACAAAATCAATTTTGCAGCATTCTACTAGCTGAAATTCAGAAGTTCTGATGCGTGGGATGATTCTCAGCAGCAAGACAGGGTTTTGAGCACTGTTAATTGCCTTATGAGGAGCTGTGGGTGTGTTGTTGACGTTTGGTTTGATCAGGGAAGACCTCATGAATTATGGTACTGAGATAAACTGCATACAATATGCTACTGACAATTCAGGTTGAACTACTTTAATCTTTTGCATCCAGCTGCAGATTTCAGCAAGGGATTCATCACTTCAGCTAATTTTTCATTTGCAATTACAGTTCTTCATTGTAACAACTCTCTTCTATACTTGAGGACAAGAATGTTTTCGAGGGGAAGGGCATGTTATGATCCAAGAATCCGAGGCATGAACTCGAGGTGGATGTGATGCTGTTCTGCTGCTATGTTGTTGCTGTTAGCCAGTGTGTGCTGCGGAGGAGGCTGCCTTGCAGCCAATTTATGATCATTTAGTTGTATTAGAGTGTTGGTATTGTAATTAGTAGTATAAAGCTTTGGTTGAGTCATGTAATACGTGAAGTCTTGAGTTGTTAGGTTGTGGTGGTCAAGGCTGTTAGTTAGTCAGTCAAAGGTGGCGGTTGACTTATGAGTCGGTTAGTCCTTGTGGCTAGTTTCAATGTATTAGCTCATATCATGTAAGTAGTATAAATAGGAGGTTCTAGCTTGTAATCTCATAACTTTTGATGAATGAATTGATATCTTTGATATTTCTATCTACTTCTCATCTTCTTTCCCTTCTTATCTCATCTAAACTCTATATTCTCTTCTCATCTCATACTCTCTCTATCCCAACCAAGGTTAAGGCTCAAGAGCAAACTTTGAAACCTTAACCGATCTCTGATGGTGAGGAAATTGTAGAGGAAGGAACTAATTCAGATAAGGACATAGAGGAAAGCTTGGATGATGCTGCAGTGGAAATTTCAGTGAAAGCTTTGACGGGTACTGGGGCTCACAGCACAATCTGCATCAAAGGGAAGGCTGGAAAAAGATATATTATCATCCTCATTGATAGTGGCAGCACCCATAGCTTTGTTGATCCAAAAGTGGTCAAGAAAGTGGGTCATGAAGTCATTAGAACTCATCCTCTTGCTGTTACCGTGGCTGATGGGAAATCTGTGACAACTCAAAACAAATGCCAAGGTTTCTCTTGGTTTATGCAGGACCGCAAGTTTAGCTATGACTTTAGAATTCTCCCTTTAGGAGGGTGTGACATGGTGCTTGGTGTCAATTGGATGAGAGCTTATAGCCCTGTGTTGTTTGATTAAGCTAACCTCATGGTTTCTTTTGATGTACAAGGCTCTAAAGTCACATTGCAAGGGATAGATGAGCAACCTCAATTACAAGTAATGAAAGGGAGTAAGTTGAAGAAGGGAATTCAGAGATGTGCATTTTAGTGGGTGGGCCAGCTCTTTGCGATTGCTCCTACTGAATGATTAGCCTTACCGAGCCAGAAGTGCAGGCAGTGATCACTGAATTTGAGGATGTTTTCGATGTGCCAAAGTCTTGACCTCCCAAGAGGAGTTTAGACCATGTAATGCCTCTCAAAGAGGGTGCAGAGCTTGTAAGGCTTAGGCCTTACAGATATCCTCATGCTCAGAGGTCGGAGATTGAGAAGCAAATTGATGATTTGCTCAAGACCAACTTTATTCAGCAAAGCCACGGCCCCTTTGCCTCTCCAGTTATTCTTGTCAAGAAAAAGCATGGCACGGCTCGAAGGTGTATTGATTATGGGCAACTAAACTCTATGACTGTTAAGGACAAGTTTCCTATCCCAGTTATAGATGATTTGTCAGATGAGTTGCATGGAGCTCAAGTCTTTTCCAAGTTGGACCTACAGCAAGGTTATCATCAAATTAGAGTGGAAGAGCATGACGTGTACAAGATAGCATTCTGGACACATCATGGACACTTTGAGTTTATGGTCATGCCATTTGGCTTGACAAACGCACCAGCAACATTCCAGGCTCTTATGAACGATGTCTTTAAATAATTTCTTAGGTGATTTGTGTTGGTTTTCTTTGATGTCATCTTGATTTACAATGCATCTTTCGAGGAGCATTTGAAGCACTTAAGAGAAGTGTTTTTGGCCATGCGTGAGCACAAGTTGTATGCTAAGTTGGCCAAGTGTTCTTTTGCTCAAACTCATTTGGAGTACCTTGTCCATGTGATCTCTTGTGAAGGAGTTGCCACTGATCCCTCAAAGGTCCTAGCCATGAAAGAATGGCCTGTCCCGGTAACCTTGAAGCAATTGAGAGGATTTTTGGGTCTAAGTGGTTTTTACCGCAAGTTTGTAGCCAATTATAGAGCTTTAGCCAAGCCACTCACAGATTTGTTGAGGAAAGACGCTTTTAGATGGTCAGATGAAGCTCAAATGGCTTTTGATGCTCTTGAGGCTGCAATGTGTAAAGCACCTGTACTAGCAATGCCCGATTTCACTTCAAGCTTTGTATTGGAGACTGATGCATGTGGAAGTGGTGTTGGGGCCGTGTTAGCTCAGGGAGGAAGGCCTATAGCGTATCTCAGTCAAGCATTGAGTGCAAAGCATCAAGCTCTTTCCACGTATGAGAAGGAGTACATTGTAATTTTGCTTGCGGTGGAAAAATGGAGGCACTACTTGGATGGGCATCATTTTATCATCAAGACTGATCATCAAAGTCTTAAGCACTTATTAGAGCAAAAAATTGTCACCAGGATACAGAGGAAAGGGCTAATGAAGATGTTGGGGCTTGATTATGACATTGAGTACAAGAAAGGGAAGGAGAACATGGCAGCAGATACACTGTCACGCAGATTTGAGGACTATGAGTAGGGTTCTCTTGGGGCTATTTCTGTGATCTCTCCTGCTTGGATGGAAGAAGTACATCAGTCCTATGAGAATGATTCCTTTGCACAAGAATGTATAGCCGCTGTAAGTGCGGGTAAGGCGAGCAATCTTGCTGCTGGTGCAGAAGTTTCTATGACCCGAGGCTTTATCAGAATTCAAAGAAAGCTGTACATTGGCATATCCACTGATCTCAGACATCGTGTTATCAGTGCTACCCGTGATTCTTCTTGGGGAGGTCATTCAGGCATGGAAGGGACGTATCAGAAGTTGAAGGTTCACTTCAGTTGGCCGGGAATGAAGAAAGAAGTGTCTGAATTTGTGCAAAGGTGTGAGGTTTGTCAACAAATGAAGCTTGGTGAACATAGATACCAAGGACTTCTTCAACCCTTACCTGTTCCAGAGGGTATATGGCAGCACATAAGTATGGACTTCATTGAGGGATTGCCTAAGTCAGAGGGAGAAGAGGTGATTTGTGTAGTAGTTGATCGGTTCACTAAAATTGGTCACTTCATTGCCTTGGCTCGACCTGTGACTGCTGATAAGTTGGCTCGTGTGTTCCTTGAGAACATTTATAAGTTCAATGGGTTGCCCCAATCCATAATTTCTGACAGAGATAAGCTCTTTACAAGTCGTTTTTGGAAGGAGTTGTTTGGTTTTTTGGGAACAACATTGGCCCTTAGCTCCTCTTGCCATCCTCAAACTGACGGTTAGACTGAGAGGGTCAATCAATGCATTGAGAAATACCTTAGAAGCATGGTGTTTAGCCATCCTAAAGTGTGGGGAAGATGGCTCTCTTTGGCGGAATTTTGGTATAATACCCATTTCAAGGCATTGTATGGGTATGATCCACCCACTTCATTGGTATATGTTTCTGATTCCAAGGGATTGAGACACATCTGGTAGAAGTTTCTGATTTGGTGCAGCAAAGGAAACATCTAATGCAGCTGCTACGGCATAATCTCAGTCAGACCTAAGCCCGAATGAAGTGGTTTGCATATCGTAAGAGAGTTGACAGAAATTTTGATGTGGGTGATATGGTATATCTGAAATTACAGCCTTATAGTCAATCTACCGCAGCAGTAAGGAAGAATGTCAAGCTTTGTGCAAGGTTCTTTGGGCCTTACAAGGTGCTGGCGAAAATTGGCAAGGTGGCCTACAAGTTGGAGCTTCCACCCGACTCATATATTCACCCTGTTTTTAATGTTTCACTTCTTAAAAAGAAGGTTAAAGAAGGTCACCGCTCTTCTCCAGTTCCTCCAGAGGTGGGTTCCAAAGGGTCGTTGGTCTTACAACCAGCTGGTGTGGTGGAGATGATGCAGGAAGCAGCAGATGGTCCCAAAAGCCAGAAAATTCAAGTGAGCTAGTGCAATTTGGATGAATCATTTACCACTTGGAAAGAGAAACATTTTTTGTTGAGTTAATTTCCTTCTTTTCATTCTTGAGGGCAAGAATGTTTTAGGGGGAGGGGATTGTTATGTTTCTTATTCGTTTTTGATGTAATAAGGTGCCGTATGCTTGTAATGTTTGAATTGTAATTTTTGCGCCAAAATCCGATTAATTAGTTAGCCCAGCTAGTCAAAGTTCGCGGCTGTTTTGGAGTCGGTTAAGGCTTGTGTGTCTTAGTTCATTGTATCTAGATGCTTATAAGTAGGTGATCTTGTGTAATTCTTACTCATTCAATGAAATATCAACCAATCTCTTTGAGATTAACCTTCTTTCTCTCATCTAACTCTCTCTATTCTCTCATCTCCTTCACTTCTTCCTCTTCCCGTATTCTCTTTATCTTAGGTTAAGATCAAGACTTAATCTCGATCTTAACACATAGCCAAAAAAAACTTGTGAGAATGGCTCTTGAGCCCAATATATACATCTTATGGGATGTCATCATAACCACCACTTTCGCTGCAGTGGTTGTGACTTGGTTCATCCCTTTGAGAAATGGAACTTTGCTCCGGAGGACACTCAAGCGAGGATTCAATCAAGGATAAGCCTTCTGGTTCCTCGTGCTCAAGGGCACTATACCTCCTATTCCTCGGCATCAGCAAATGGCAAGGAATTACGTTCTAGTAATCCTCGATGGGATAAAGACAATGAAGTTTCATTTCAGGCCTCCCATTATGGTCTCCAAAGGGCATGTTTGCTCTATTTCGTTTCAAGTTCTTTGTGTGTGGTTGCTGCAATCGTGAAAACAAAACAAACATGCAAAACGGACTCTCCCCATGAGCGAAATTATGAACTGCACATCTTTGACCTCAACCACTCACCATTTTTGAGAAAAACGTTGTGATATGTTGGTGTATTTGACTTCAGTTATACCGTGGGCTCTGCATATGCTTCAATTAATAAGGCTTTGTTCGATATTTTTGTAGATTTTTATGTATTTTAATGACAGAAAAGTAAAGGATATGGGCCTAACTCAAGTGAAAGTTACAGTGACGGGGCCAGGCCCACTGACAGCTTTCCTCGTACACTAAGAAGTCAGGAATTGGGGTGGAGACCTACCCAAGGGCTCAACAGTCCACTTAGAAGCCTAAGTCAATTAGGTTTTTAGGCCCCGGACCCTTGACTTATAATAACTCAAATGAGTTTAGGTCTAAAAAGATTATGGTGGAGCAAACTGTATTCAAGTCACTGGATTAGAACCAGCATAATCAAGGGACAAGCCTTAGCCATCAAAGCCATAATCAATGGCATGAACCTAAGTCCACCTGATGCATTATGAAATGACAGTTGTGTTAAGACCCACACAATCAAGTGACAAGCTTGGCCGTCAAAGCCTTAAACTAAAGCCTTAAATCTCAAGTTTTCAATTTGCTGGAACAGATTTTAACTAGAAAGTCATACTTGAAGCTCGAGAAACTATATTACAATGAAGTTAAATACAATAGATATCTAAGTTACGTTGTGCCATGCTAGGTTATGCTACTTCAGGGAAAAAGAACAAGCGTGCAGCAAAAGAAAACTTAAAGAAATTTTCTAATGAGTGTGTGTACTACTTTGGACTGATGCAGAGTCCTTTATTTATAGAAAACTGAAAATAACGGCTGCTCCTATTTCTGCGGGAGCTTCCCCCACATCTGGCCACTAAGCTTCTTCTTTGTGCACCAATCTTCAATGACTGTGTCCTAAATTCAGTATTAAAGGGAAATCCTTAGTACTCATGTCTATAATGTTAGTTGAAGTCCCTTCTAGAAACCCCACATTTTCTTGATTTATGCTTAATGCCCAAGTAACTGAAATGGCGCTCCAAATAACTGCCACAAGCCTAAAAACTACCTTTCTTCTAGCCTTCCTGATTGCCCCTCAAGCTCGAGCTGACTTCACCCCTCAAACATCTCGGGCCTCGAGTGGTTGATACCCTTGCCAGGGGTAATAATTCTCCCAGGATGCTGGACTCAAGGCGCCATTATCTTAACACGTAAAGGCTTAATTCTCCCTGTGGAAAGCCTCACGTGTTAATCACATGGAACTTTGCTCACTACGGCGTCTTTCTAGCCTTTGAAATTAGCATGTAAACATGCTTCAA
This sequence comes from Simmondsia chinensis, assembly GCA_018398585.1. Taxonomy (NCBI): domain Eukaryota; kingdom Viridiplantae; phylum Streptophyta; class Magnoliopsida; order Caryophyllales; family Simmondsiaceae; genus Simmondsia; species Simmondsia chinensis. Next base: position 20,264,701 of record JAGTTD010000001.1, on the reverse strand, counting down.
GAAATATGCTTGTTAACACCAAATCGGGGCACGCTCACTTATCATTCACCCCTTAAAGCAGCTTGATTGCCGATGTGGAAAGAAAATGCCTTGGAAATAGGGGGCAACAGTTAGCTAGTTTTTCTATAAATAAGAAACATTATTGCAGTTGTAAAGTGCCCAGCAACACTTATGCAAAACTTCTTCAAGTTTTCTTTAATGCACATTTATGCTTTTTACCTAGGAGTAGCATAACTTAGCTTAGCTTAGAGTAGCATATATTTTTCTGTATACTCCTCTTCAAGACTACAGTGCCTCAAGCTTCAGGTTTGAACTTCTCGTTTTAATCTGTTCCCAAACTCAACATGGTAAGAATTAAGGCTTTAGTTTAAAGCTTTGACGACCAAGGCAAGAATTAAGGCTTTAGTTTAAAGCTTTGACGACCAAGGCTTGACCTTAATTGTGTAGGTCTTAACACTACTGTTACTGCTCAATAAGTAAGGTGAACTTAGGTTTATGCCATTGCTTAATGGTTTTGATGGCCAAGGATTGACCTTGATTGCATTGATCCTCATCGAATCACCCAAATATGGTTTTGCTCCATCTAAACTTTGTTGGACTCTATCTCACTCAAGTTATTACAAGTCAAGGGTGCCAAGCCTATGAATTTGATTGACTCGAGCTTATAAGTGGACTGCTGAACTCTGGGGTTTGTTTCTACCCCAATTCTTGACTTTTAAGTGCATGAGGAAAGGTGCTGTGGGGCTTGCTCCTTAATTAGAACAGCCACTTCAATTAGGTACATCCCTTTAATTTTTTGACAAAATAAATATTAAAAAATAATTTATTTTTTTTTCAAAAGCCTCCTTAATTGGTGCGTAAGTAGAACTCAAGTATTAATCGAATTTAGATACACCAAAATGTCACCTCCATTTCTCTGAAATGGTGAGTGGTTGAGGTCAAACATGTGCGGTCTAAATTTAGGCTCACACTCTGGCCACGTTGAGTCCCTTTTGCGTGTTTATCTAGATTTGTATTTACGGTGATCATAGCACACCAATTGACATACAATTATAGCAAACACACCTTTTGGCCACCAATGGTAGACTTAATACAAGACGTCATTGTCTTCAACCCCATTGCGGATTAACAAATTGCAATCTCAGACCATTGAGCAATGGTCAGAATAAAGAGATCAGTGCTCTTGAGCATGACAAACGAGAAGGCCTAGCCTTAATTGGGTCCCCACTTGAGCACCCTCTTGAACAAAGCCCTATATAGCAAGGGATGAAACAAGTTACAACATCGACAATGAAAGCGATGGTGATGAAAGCATCCCAGAAGACGAGCGTATTGGACTTGATGGCCATTATCGAAAGAGTCTTATGGCTATGCTCAAACGACGTTTAGTAATCATGGACCGAAGGGTTCAAAAATGAAAGAGGCCCTTGAGAAACAATGTGCGGAAAGGCCGTTTATAAGATACACATCCTCTTCTAAATCGCCATTTGGGAAGGCCGTTTTGACATCCGTTTGCCAAGTTTCATAATCATAGTATGCAGCGATATCAAGCATAATCCGAATGGACTTGAGCATTGTTATAGGATGAAATGTTTTGTCATAGTCAACACCTTGTCTTTGACAATACACATTAGCAACAAGATGAGCCTCGTAGGTTTCGACTTGGCCGTTCGCTCCTCTTTTATTCTTGAAAACTTACTTACACCCAATGGGTTAAATGTACGATGAGGGTTCAATCAAAGTCCATACTTTTTTAACCCTAATGGATTCCATGTTTGATTCCATTGCATCCAACCTCTTCCTAGAGTCAGAACCCTGTATGGCCTCTTAAGAAGTAGTAGGGTCATCATCTCCATTATATACCACGTCTATTCCATCATCCTGCACTATAATGCCATAGTACCTTTTGGGTTGACGCGATACCCATGGAACCTTCTCAAAGACTGTTTTGACATCTGCATTTACTTCAGGTTTAAGTTCTAACTCTTGTACCTGACCCATTGTAGGTTCTGAGGTCTCTTGAATCTCATCTACTTCTACCTTGCCTCCATGTGTGCCATCTTATGAGAAGTCTTTCTCTAACAAGACACCCGTCCTTGCCCCAAACACTTTCTCGTCAGTCGAATGATAGAAACAATACCCTCTTATTTCTTTAGGATGTCCTACAAACCTACATTTGTCAGATCTAGCTCCAAGCTTGTCTGGCTCTAGCCTCTTGACATAAGTCAGGCATTCTGTTACCCTCGGGATTGATTCCCGAACATAAGCTAATATAATTTGGATAGATTGAGAGTACGAGATGAGAAAGAATATAGAATTTAGATGAGAAAGAAGAGTTTTAGAGTTTAGATGAGAGAATGAAGGGAAATTAGATGAGAAATAGAGAGAATGAGATGAGAGAGAGAAGTTTAATCTCAATTGAGCTAATGTTTCAGATTTTTACCATTCATCATCCCCAACATTACAGTTTTCACTTATTTATAACAAGCTAACAAGCAAATACAATGTATCTAACTTTCTTTAGAACAATCTAGAATGTATTTTTAACTAAGTAGAATTTGTATGTAATAATATTGGCGCCAAAATCAGGAAATAACAGCAACAGCAGTGCGTGAACAGCATAACAGCAACCAACCTGCAGCAGCCAATTGAATATTATGCTTCACTGGTTTTCCCGCCCAATTGCCAATTTAAATTCTAGCCTCGGAATTCGGTTTGTAACATTCCCTTCCCCTTGAGAACATTCTTGTCCTCAAGAATGGAAATTTTTAATCAACTATTCCCTACAAAGTGACTCTAGACCCGCAACACTCGAATGAAATTGCATGCTTCACGTAATCAAAAGATACTGGGTTGTAACCAAGCATCCAATCAACCCCAAGCACCATGTCGCATCCGCCCAAAGGAATGACTCTAAAATCATGGGAAAATTGATGTTCGTGCAAGGACCACCGGAAGGCTCAGCATTTGTCTTGAGTAAGAATCGAATTCTCGTCTGCCACAGTCACTGCCAAAGGATTAGTCTTTACTACTTCATGACCAACTTTCTTCACCAATTGTAGATCAACAAAATTATGGGTGCTCCCACTATCTATTAAAAAGACAATCAATCTTGCGCTAACTTTCCCTTTAATCCGGATTGTCTTATGCATTCCTTTCCCTGTTAAATCTGTCAAAGAGATCTCCATTTCGTCTTCAAAGAAGATTTCCTGGTCGGAGTCTGCATATTCCACATTAACCCATTCTCCATCCGGCTGTCCTTCAATATCAACCCCACTTACAGCCATAAGAAATTTAGGATTGCATTTATGGCCTATCTAGTACGGTTGTCAACATTTGAAGCAAAGCTTTTGAGGCCACCTCTCAAGAGCATTTTTGTCCAAGGGTCAGGGCATCCTGGTATCATCTTTCTCCCTTGGATGTTGTTGTTGTGAACCTTCACCTCGATATTTCAGTCCTTCATTGGATGGTAGAAATGTAGCTTCAAACAATCTTGCCTTGGTATAGGCTTGAGACAAGGTAGTTGGATCAAGTGCCTTCACCATATTCTTGATTTTGGGCTTAAGTCCACTGATGAAGCTCGAAACAGAAAAGGACTCCAAGGCTTGAGGGGTAACGGTTAGCATACAAGCTCGGAGGTTTTCAAACTTTGTCATATATTCTTTCACGGTGGTAACTTGAATCAACTTGTTGAAGTTTTCGACTGTATCACTCAAATCGTCATTACCACAATGCTCACACATTTCTTCTACGAATTGGCCCCAAGAGAGGTTCAGTCTACTCTTCAACAAACTATAGAGCCACACCTCATGTTCACCGTGTAAGTGCACTGCAGCTAGTTGGAGTTTTTCGTCTTCAGGTATGCTATAATATGTGAAATACCGGTCACACCTTCTCAGCCACGATTCCAGTAGTTTCCCATCAAAAGGATCAATTTTGACCCTTGGCTGCCTATGATTACCACTCCTACCACCAGATATCATGTCATTACTCACTGTTCTATGCTGGTAATGTCAATCCGGAGGTCTGTCCAAATGATCGAGCTCATCAAAATCAGCATCACGTTGCAAACCCAAATTCTGGTGCCTGCAGATGCGGTCGGTATTCGAAGCTTCAGGCCTGCAATGTGCCTGTCCAAAGTCTCGATTCTGATTGTCAACTTCAAATTCATGTGGTAAAGGTTGATTTGCTGCGGATCTGATGTTAATCGAAGGCCCAGCCATCGGTTGCACTACCGGTGATTTGCCTTGGTTCCTCACCAGATTTTCAGATCTGTTTTCCTTGACTTGCTGCTGAACGGCATCTTGCTGGTGTAAAATCTGACTTGCCAGCTTCAAGATCGCATCAACACTTGACTCCTTTTGTTGATTAATCTGATCTTGCATTTTTTCGATTTTATCTTCAATTTTTTGCAGCCTCTCATTCCTAAATGATTCCTTATCTAAAATTATTTTCAACATTTGTTGAATGCTATTAGTGCTCTCGAGTGACCTCCATTCCTGCTGATCAAACCTAGCTTTGAGCTTGATTTACGGTTGCTCAAACTTAGCATTAAGCTGTTCCATCTTGTCATTCAAATCTCGGTGTTGATCACCTGGTGCATTAGCTCCCGAATTCGTAACTGCAGCCACAAAATTCAATCCAGAACCAGGTGCATTGGAACCTCCTGCACCAGATCTAGTTTTAATGCCTTCGGCCATGATTTACCTGATTTTGCACACGTATCTGATCGTTGATCTGAACTGTGAGCAATACTGGACAGATCGTGTACTGAAATCTGCACTTGATCAACCAATTCAACACCGACTTGAATCTGCAACTTCAAACCGCAAGCACAAGATTATGTTGAACTGAATTCTTGATCAGTTAAGTAGAATTTCAGATCAAAATCTGCAAAATCTGAGTTGTTTTTGATCTGCTTTTCTCACGGAATTCTGCATCGAAATTAACTTTCTGAAAATTTTTTTTTAAAATTTTGATTGCGCACTCGATCAGATCGAGGCTATGATACCACTGTTACGCTCGGGATTGATTCCCGAACATAAGCTAATATAATTTGGATAGATTGAGAGCATGAGATGAGAAAGAATATAGAATTTAGATGAGAAAGAAGAGTTTTAGAGTTTAGATGAGAGAACGAAGGGAAATTAGATGAGAAATAGAGAGAATGAGATGAGAGAGAGAAGTTTAATCTCAATTGAGATAATGTTTCAGATTTTTATCATTCATCATCCCCAACATTACAGTTTTGACTTATTTATAACAAGCTAACAAGTAAATGCAATGTATCTAACCTTCTTTAGAACAATCTAGAATGTATTCTTAACTAAGTAGAATTTGTATGTAATAATATTGGCGCCAAAATCAGGAAATAACTGCAACAGCAGTGCGTGAGCAGCATAACAGCAACCAACCTACAGCAGGTAACTGAATTTGATGCTTAACTGGTTTTCCTGCCCAATTGCCAATTTAAATTCTAGCCTCGGAATTTGGTTTGTAACACATTCCTATACCCTAAGGTGGGCAATGTTAGGCCCACATCCCTTCCATATCTCATATGGAGTCTTAGAGACTGCTTCTGTGGGAACCTTGTTTAACAAGTAAGCAACTGTCTCAACGGCAAAACCCCACAAAGGAATAGGAAGATCAGTTAAACCCATCATGGATCTTACCATATCCAGTAGGGTTTGATTCCTCCTTTCAAATACTCCATTATGTTGGGGAGTTCCAGGAGACTAAGAAAAAATACCATTTTTTTCCACATGACAAACAAACTCCTGACTAAGGTATTCACATTTTTTATTTGATTGAAGGGCTTTAATGTACTTGCCAGCTTGTTTTTCTACTTCATTCTGAAAGCTCTTCAACATTTCAAAAGCTTCAGCTTTGTGTCTTGTAAGATGCACGAACCCATATCTAGACATATCATCAGTGAAGTTAATAAAATATGAAAGTCCTTCTCTGGCTTGTGAAGTCAAAGTTCCCCATACATCAGTATGTACCAATGCTAACAAATCTATACCCCTTTCTCCACTTCCTGTAAATAGAGCCTTGGTCATTTATCTAGTATACAAGATTCGCATGTTGGATATGATTCATAATCATTAATGTCAAGATATCCATCTTAAACCAACTTCCATATCATTAATATGACCAAGTCTACAGTGCTAAAGATATGTCTTCGTACTTTAGTCATCCCTCTTCCTTTTATGGTTATTAAAAACATGCAAGGTTGTTTCGACAAGTGGTAAAATAAAAATTCCAAACAATAATTTTCCAGTCAAAATATAATCATTATCATAAAAATTGAACAACAATTGTTCTTAATAGAAATAGTATAACCATCTCCATCTAATGCAGAAATCGAAATAATGTTCTAAACAGAACTTGGAACATAACAACAATTCTTTAGAGTTAACATCTTTACACTTGGCAAAATTAAGGAATATGTCCTTACAGCTAGGACAGCAACATTTGCTCAATTTTTCTCACTTGTAGGTTCATCTCTCCCTTTGCTAATCTTCTACCGGCATAGTCCCTACAATACATTACAAATGTGAGAACTACCACTGGTATCTGATACCCAAGTAGAAGAATCAATAGCCTAAACGAAATAATTTATATCAACTATATAAATACCTTTTCCTTTAGTACCTCCTTTTCTTTCAAAGAAATGAGATACTCCTTGCAGTTCCTTCTCCAATGTCCTGTCTTTTCGCAATAGAAGTACTCATCATTTGATTGGCTTGCCTGCTTAAGGGTCATGGTCACACCCCCCTTGCACTTGATGAGTTTTTTTCATTTATTGAGCTTTTTCCTTTTTCTAGAAACAACCAACCACTAATACTTGACCCTTTTGTTGCATCATCTGAGCCACAAGGCTCTTAAGCATGTTCAACAACTCTGAAAGGGTAACATCCATCTTATTCATATGGAAATTCATAACAAAATGAGAAAATGACACGGGTAAGGAATGACGGACTAAATGTTGTGATAATTCATTGTCCATGATGAATCCCATGCTTGCAAGTTGTTCGATTAGATTGAACATCTTGAGAACATGTGTGCTCACTTGGGTACCCGAAGTCATTTTCATCCCAAAAAGAGTTAGGTATCTCATATCTAGCTGAACGACTTTGTGCACCAAACAACTCTTGTGAATGCAAGATAATTTCCTTAGGGTTCATTTTTTCATGTTGTCTTTGTGACACCGGAGCCACCCCTGCAAGCATTACAAATTACACATTACACTTGCAGGCCATCATCTTGCTACTTCTGATAAGCATCAAATTCAGGACCTCATGTTTCTTGTGGGCCGTTAACAACCTCCTTTTCTATCACATAGAGAATGCTTTTCTTGAGCGAGAACAATTCCCAAGTTACGGTACCATTTGCCATAGTTGACATTGGTGAGCTTCTTAGTATCCAACAAATTACGCAGCGACAGACTAGCCACTGCCATCTACATTAATAAACATAGGAAAGAAGAATAAGCATGATATGAAAAATAATGGAACTAATTTAGACATGGACTTCTATCTACATGATATGCTCCCACTATTTCATGTAACTGCACAATTCCCTAGAGCAGCTAGGGAATTCTCTTCTAGGGACTCTTGGTGGGGTTAGGAACCAATTTAAATATACATGGGCTCCTGGTCGGCCGCACGACCCATATATATCAAAGAGGTAAACAAGATTTGTCAATTACATACTCATGCAACTCCCAACTAGTTTGGCTATATAACATATAAACACCTGGATGGTAGGTCGCTTCTTATGACTTATAGTTAAATTATTACCATTGTATAAGAGTGACAAAATGTCCTTTCCCTTCTGGTTGGTAGAACAAGGTCGAAACATGTACTCACTTTCTTGGCCATATATTATGTGATAGACAATACCAAACAATCCTTAAAAACATGCACCATCTGGATGACAAACTGTGCCCATATAGATGGAATGCATTAGTCTACCACAGTGGGAAGGCCACGATTTAATATCTTATATTATTATCGTCTCACAACTTAATATTACCGTGGAGAATATTTCCTTTCAAATGTGTTTCATTAATCTCATTAATAAAATTGGCCTCATCCGAGTCGCATCTGCTTGGCAGGATATCCAAGCATATGGTATACAAGCATTGTTCTACATCTCATGTAATGATCATGAACAATTTATAACCTTATACATATATTAAATTTTAGACATAACTACTTAATGGCTATGAGCCTTTAAGAGGCTAAATAAGCATATACGTCACATGTATAACATTAAATAGCATACATCAATATGTATAAATTCATGTGGCATACATCAACATGCATTTAAAAGATATAGATGTTCTATAAAATTTTTAATTATGAAACCATTTTAATAACTAATGCCCAAAATCTATTTATCCGTATACTTGTTAATTGAAAATTTACTATGCATAATCATTAACATTTAATGACTAATACTAAATAATTGTAATTTATTTAGGCTCAAATTCTAAACAAAATGACAAACATTTTTCTGTCAAGGATTAATAATCTAACATTAACCTTTTAAAACAAATCTTAATGTATCTTAAACACCTTTTAAATTTAACAATTGATTTATCAAATTCTTTTTAATATCATGATAAATGCTAACATTTAATATCAACAAGTCTTTCAAGTTGTAACAACAAGGGGCGCATTCCACAAATTGATATTTCAGCAATTTGAATCCATAATTACATCAATATGAAATAACATGATTTTCTATCAATTATCCAATATTATCATATTCAAAATATGAATGCAATAACTTGCATAATCGTTTTGAATACGAAATAACAATTATTTATGAAACAGATTGTTCTAACATCTAATACATCATGATCATCAATTAACAATCCAGATCTATACGTGAACTTACTCTTATACCAATTGATGGGAGCAAATCATAGTTTTGAACAATTTTAAGCAAAAAAAAGTGGCAGAAATAACAAAATTTCAATTCCTAACGGATCAATTCATGCACAACTCAAATTATATAAGTTAGGATTATGTCTCAAATTACTTTTTTTAGGTTTATAGGGTTGCCGTAGGGTCACCGATCGATCGGGAGTGAAGCCCGATCGATCTGGTGATTTAAAGAAATTTTGGGTATTTTTAGGCAGTTAGAGGGCCAATCGATCGGCTCGTTCCAATCGATCAGGGATCTGATCAATCTAGTATTTCCCAATCGATCAGCACCTCCCTGACCTGCGCCTAGAAGTTAGGACGTAGGGTTTCGTCACAATTGCGACCCAAATTAAGAGTGAGGCACCGCCATTGAGAAAAGAGGTGATTTTGTAATTCCTCCAAGATATTCGAGTGCTACGAGAGCTAAGAGAAAGTGATTGTAATTCTTTCATAGATCTCATTTAGAGGAAGTGTCGTTGTAATTCTTCCGTTCAGTATCAATAAAGTATCTCCATTTCCGCCCGTGGTTTTCTTCCCTCTCTATTGTAGAGGGGTTTCCACCTAAATATTGTGTGTTCTTATTTGTTCTTTCTTTCTCCATATTTGTTTACTTCTCCTTTTGCGTGAGTCATATTATTTGAATCAAACCAAACTATCCGGGTTTACGCTTCTGCATCAAGTTTTATCCCTAACAAATTGGCATCAGAGCATATCAGATCTGTTTAAGTTTTCTCCACTAATTGGTATCAGAGCCAGGTTCAGAGTCCTAATTATTTCGATTTGGTAATATGACGTCCGCAATTAAGACCGAAGTTTGGTGGTCGAGGGAGCTTCAGTTTATGGCAGGTTCGCGTCAAGGGCCTCTTGACTCAAAGCGGCTTGAAGGAAGCTTTAGATGGGAAACAGAAGAATCCAGAGAATTTGACAGAAGCACAATGGAAGGGAGACTTAGTTTGTGAACAAAGGCTTTGTGGGAAGCAGAAAGGTTTTCGCTTCAAGCAATTCCTGACGAATAGATGTTTCACGTTTGGTGAGTCTTCGTTATTGTCTCCACAGAAGATGTCATTAGTTGTTTGTGATTCAGGTCAGGTGAGTAGGCCAGGGGGAGTTGAGTTGAGTAACATAGTTAAGCAGCAGGTGCCTCTTTTCAGAAGATGGGTCAAGAGCCAATTCAGATTAGAAGATTGGCATTGCTAATAACCTCTCAGATATGTTCACTTCAGTTTTGTTAAGTCCCCCGTCTGTGGGGGTTCAGTGGAGAAGGTGGAGGAAATTCTTTTATGTATGTAATTTGAGCCAAGGTAGAGATTAGTTAGGATTATGTCTCAAATTACTTGTTTTTAGGTTTAAGGGGTTGCCGAAGGGTCACCGATGGATCGGGAGGGAAGCCCGATCGATCGGGTGATTTAAGGAAATTTTGGGTATTTTTAGGCAGTTAGAGGGCCGATCGATCGGCACCTCCCTGACCTGTGCTTATAAATTAGGACGTAGGGTTCCGTCCCAATTGCTACCCAAATTAAGAGTGAGGCGCCGCCATTAAGAAAAGAGCTGATTTTCTAATTCCTCCAAGATATTCAGGTGCTACGAAAGTTAAGAGAAAGTGATTGTAATTCTTTCACAGATCTCGTTTAGAGAAAGTGTCGTTGTAATTCTGCCGTTCACTATCAATAAAGTACCTCCATCTCCGCCCGTGGTTTTCTTCCCTCTCAATTGTAGAGGGGTTTCCACGTAAATATTGTGTGTTCTTATTTGTTCTTTCTTTCTCCATATTTGTTACTTCTCGTTTTGCATGGGTCATATTATTTGAATCGAATCAAGTTACCAGGGTTTACGCTTCTGCATCAATATTTCCCCAACAAATTGGTATCAGAGTATATCAGATTTGTTTAGTTTTCTTCACAATATAAAAGTAGGTCTAGAATGTTACTTGGCGATACGAGCCTTAAAATATTAAAGAAGAGTTTTGACCGCATGAAACCTCTATGTGTGAATGCACCAATGAATCAATATATCTGATCTAACACCTTAGATCTTAGCAACTACAGAATCATGGTTGGGAAAATTTTTCAGAAATAATTCCCTTACAAATCAATTGTGATTGTAGGCTTTGAAAAATATATAGCTAAAATATTATAAAAGAAAAAAAAATTTTCTTTTTGTTTTATGGGTGTCAAAAATATGCTAGCCTCAAATATATATAGGGAACCAAAATAACAAAATGTACACGTAAAGTATAAACCACGTTTAAAGTTACAAAACACGTACGGTAGAAATCATACTTTAGTAACGACACTGTAGCAACCCGCGTACTGTAGCAACATGCATACTACAGCAATACGCGTACGGTAGTGATACTAGAGGTAGCAATTGGGTCAACTGGGTCGGGTTTGGGTCATCTCGGGTTTGCAATGGACTCAGGTTGGGTCAGGCTCAAGTCAACCCAATCGAGTTCGGGTCATCTTCAACTTTTGACTATGATCGGATCGGGTTGGGTGAGGGTCAAGTTATTTCAGGTTTGGGTCAACTCAATTTCAGGTCATTTCAGGTATGGGTCAATTTTGGTTCGGGTCATACGGCTCTCGGGTAATTATGGGTTGACCCATCAGGTTGTTTATTTTTGTTTAATACGTATATTTTATGAATTATAATTGTATCTAATTTTTTTTGACATATATATATTTTTTATCTCAATTATATTATAAAATACAGTATTTATTATTTTTCTTGTTTTTCATCTACTACCACCACTTTAATGTAAGTAGAGAGTATAGATATCATGTGAGTTACGTAAATTTAATAGCTTTGGTAGTGGATGATATCCGTATTCTCCCGAACATATTTCCTTCTTTATATATGTCTTTTTCAATCTCAACTTAATTAAGCGTGTTCTATGTAAATTCATAAAATGAAATAATTTTCGCACAATAAAATAATTTTCTTTAACTGGATAAACTAAAAGAAGAATAAAATTTTGATTGAAAATATTTATGAAAAACTGACACTTTCCTTCATTTTGGAAAAAACAACTTTCACGGAATTCTCACATTATATATGTCTCGTTTTCTAATTTCAACTTAATTAAGAATGAATTTCATGTAAATTCATAGAATGTAATAATTTTCTTTAACCAAAGAATCTAAAAAATATATAATTTTGATTGAAAATATTTACGAAAAGTATTCCATATACAGAATTATTTTAAATATGAATGGCAGTGGAAATGATAAATTGCGTATGCGCGGTTGCCGGCCAAGTAATGGGAAACCAGTCACGTCTCCCCACTCGCCCTCCTAACAAAATAATGGGTGTAGTGTGGTTATGGTAAGTTTATTTTTTAGTTAAAACTCATGCGATATATGGAATTTTTGTTTTGGGTTTTGAAAAATTTTGGGAGGTGAGACAACTTATATTTAAATATTTTTAAATTAAATTAAATTAAATATAAAGATAGATTTTTGAACCCAACATAGCCTTACTAATCTATATTCAGGTCAAAACATTGCTGCTATGTTTGTTGGTGCACTGTGTCAAAATAATAACTTCGGTTAATTCAGGTCAAAACAATAACTCATTAATCGTAATTCTCCATAGTAATAAAAATAATTTTCAAGTTTAAAGGCCTTAAGTTTGCACCACTTACACGATTTTTTACCTTATCTTGAAGTATGTTTACTTGTCGACTTTTATGTTAGAATTTAAATCCTATTTCAATTAGCTCAAACCCATTACAAAGTAACATACCTAGTGCCCGAAGGACTCCTATCTAAGCAGGGTCTAATGCACCACCTCTTGACCTCCACTGGTCACCTCTAGGGCTCACATGTTTCAAATATCATTGAGGGTGATCAGTGATGGTTTCCTTAGTATTGGGTCAAGTTGCTACCTATTTGGGACTCTGATGACTTTAGGCCTTAGCCAGGTGCTACAGATTATTTCAGGTGGATGTATGATCGCTCAAGGGTATTGACCACTGTTAAACCCACACACACACCCCCCCCCCCCCCCCCCCCCCCCCCCCCCCCCCCCCCCCCGCACCCCCCACGCCCCAACAAGCAAGAAAAAGGGGCGTGCTGGAGAAAGGCAATCTAGAAAGAGGCGAGCAAAAGAAAGGCTAGCTAGAAGGGGGCGTGCTAGAGAAAGGCTAGCTAGAAGGGGGCATGGTAGAGAATGATTAGCCAAAAGGGGGCGTGCAAGAGAAAGGCTAGCTAAAAAGGGGCGTGTTAGAGAAAGGTGTTATGTTTGTAATTCTTTCGAGTTGTAATAAGGCGCGTAGGCGGTTGGGGTTGTTGGTCAGTTCAGTTAAGCTAGGGAGTTTAGTGCTTTGTATCTAGATTCTTATAAGTATGTGATCATGTGTAATTCCTAAGCATTCAATGAAAATATCAAACCAATCTCTTTGTGATTAAACCTTCTTTCTCTCATCTAACTCTCTCTATTTTCTCATCTCCTTCACTTCTTTCTTATCCCATACTCTCTTTAACTTAGGTTAAGATCAAGATCTAATCTCAATCTTAACAATTGGTATCAGAGCCTCGTTTGGCTACAAATCAATTGATTCGAATGAAATTGCATTTATCGGTGGTGTCACCACCGGATCAGCAGCGGCTAAGGCAACTGCTAAGTCTTCATACGATTGCTCAATTGAACAGTCAGTTGAAGTCAATGCTTGCTCTAATCAAGCAAGCAAATATAGAAACAATGCTGTAGATGAATCAGCAAATCGATGAGAAGGTCGATCAGCGAGCTCAGCAGTTGGAGGTTAAGATCTCTGATCAGGTCGCGCTTCTGTCACAAGAATTGGAGGAGAGGTTGAACCTGCGGTTTGATCAGCAAATGCAACGGCTGGAAGAGAAATTAGCTGAGATTCGAGAGCAATTTAGGTGGCCAAATCCTCTTGTTGTTCCGGATCCATTATTGCTTGCTAGTGTATTGCAAGCTAATCAACCTGTGAATCATCAAATGCAAAGTGAAGCCGTCAGACACAATGAACACACTCCAGTGGTTAATACTAATGTTGATGCTAGAGGTCAAGATCGAGTTCAAGAAGTTGAGATAACTGATAGGCAAGGTCGCAGTGAGCAGGTGCAGTCACGACCTTCAAACTGGAATGCAGGACCTGATGTTCGAGGCCCTGAGGCTGCAGACATTCACAGAACAGTTGCATTGAATGTGGAGCAATTGGATAGGCCGCCTGATCAGTGGAATCAGCAACGTTCCGGTAGTAATGAGGAATCATCCAATAGCAGAAGTAGTGGTCATAGACAGCCTCGGGTGCAGATTGATGCTTTTGATGGGAAGCAACCACATTCATGGCTGAGAAGGTGTGATCGTTATTTCCACTTCTACCATATCCAGGAATCAGAAAAGGTAGAAATCACTGCTGTATATGTTTTAGGAGATCGTGAAGTGTGGTTTTACAGTTTGATGAAAAGCAATCCATTCCTCACGTGGACTGAATTTGCGAAAGAATTGTGTGGCCGGTATCATGATGAAGATGATAGTGACATTGTGGATAAATTCAATAAGGTGAAGCAGGAGACCTCAGTGAGAGATTATATGACTGGGTTTGAAAACCTCCGAGCAAGCATCATAACTGAAATTCAGGCCTCAAAGTCGTATTATGTTTCAGCCTTGATAAGTAGATTGAAGCCAAGGGTGAAGAACTTAGTTAAAGCCATTGATCCTCCAACCTTGTCTATGGCTTATGCTAAAGCCAAGCTTTATGAATCAACAATATTGCCTTCAAGTGATGTTTCCAGACCTCGTGGAGGCAGCTCCAAACCACAGCAAGGATCTGTTAGGTCTAGGACCAACAGATCAGAGGATAAGCAGCTGCCGAGGATGTGTTACCGATGTAATTGACCTTACCAATTTGGCCACAAGTGTAACCCAAAGTTTCTTATGTCTGCTGAAGGGGTTAGTGCTAGAGAACTCTCTGATGGAGAGGAGATTGAGGTGGATGGAGATGATGTAGATCAGGACATCGAGGAGAACTTGGATGATGCTGAAGTGGAAATCTCAATGAAAGCCTGAACTGGTAGTGGGACTCATAGCACAATCCGAATCAAAGGGAAGGCTGGAAAAAGGTCTATCATTATCTTCATTGATAGTGGTAGCACCCATAGCTTTGTTGATCCTGAAGTGGTCAAGAAAGTGGGTCATGAAGTGATAAAAACTCATCCTCTTGCTGTTACTGTAGCTGATGGGAAATTTGTGATGACTCAAAACAAATGCCAAGGGTTCTATTGGTATATGCAGGACCGCAAATTCAGTTATGATTTTAGAATCCTTCCTTTAGGAGGGTGTGATATGGTACTTGGGGTCGATTGGATGAGATCTTGCAGCCCAGTGTTGTTTGATTTTGCTAATCTTACGGTTTCCTTTGAAGCACAAGGCTCTAAAGTTACATTGCAAGGGATAGCTGAGCAAGCTCATTTGCAAGTAATGAAGCAAAGTAAGTTGAAGAAGGGAAATAAGAAAGGTGCATTCCAATGGGTAGGACAGCTGTTTGTTATAGCTCCTACTGAAATGGTGAGCATTACCGAACCTGAATTGCAAGCAGTGATCAATGAATTTGAGGATCTGTTTGAGGTGCCGAAGTCCTTACCCCCCAAGAGGAGTTCAGACCATGTTATTCCTCTCAAAAGTCATGCAGAACCCGTGAGACTTAGGCCATACGGATATCCACAGGCTCAGAGGTCGAAAATAGAGAAGAAAGTGGATGATTTACTCAAGACCAACTTCATACGGCAAAGTCATAGCCCCTTTTCCTCTCCGGTTATTCTTGTAAAGAAAAAGGATGGCATGGCTCAAATGTGTATTGATTATAGGAAGATCAACTCTATGAAAGTAAAGGACAAGTTTCCTATACCAGTTATAGATGATCTGCTTGATGAGTTGTGTGGAGCTCAAGTCTTTTCCAAGCTGGATCTACGGCAAGGCTATCATCAAATTAGAGTGGAAGAGCAAACTGTGTACAAGACATCATTCCGGACACACCATGGACACTTTGAGTTTGTAGTCATGCCTTTTAGTTTGACAAACGCCCCAGCCACATTCCAAGCTCTCATGAACGATGTCTTCAAGCAATTTCTGAGGAAATTTGTGTTAGTTTTCTTTGATGACATCCTGGTTTACAGTGCATCTTTTGAGGAACATTTGCGGCATTTAAGGGAGGTGTTCTTGGTTATGCGTGAGCACAAGTTGTATGCTAAATTGGCCAAATGTTCTTTTGCTCAAACTCATTAGGAATACCTTGGCCACGTGATTTCTTGTGAGGGGGTTTCCACTGATCCTTCAAAGGTCCAAACCATGAGGGAATGGCCTGTTCCAGTAACCTTGAAGCAATTGAGGGGATTTTTGGGGTTAACTGGGTTCTACCGCAAGTTTTTAGTAGGGTATGGAGCTTTAGCCACTCCACTCACAGAATTGTTGAAGAAAGATGCTTTCAAATGGTCAGATGAAGCCCAGATTACTTTTGAGGCTCTTAAGGCAGCTATGTGCAGAGCACCTATTTTGGCCATGCCCGATTTCACTTTAAGCTTTGTTTTGGAGACTGATGCTTGTGGAAGTGGTTTTGGGGCAGTGTTGTCACAAGGAGGAAGGCCTATAGCTTGTCTCAGCCAGGCATTGAGTGCAAAGCATCATGCTCTCTCCACATATGAGAAAGAGTACCTCGCGATTCTGCTTTCTGTGGAAAAATGGAGGCATTACTTGGATGGGCATCATTTTATCATCAAGATTGATCACCAAAGTCTTAAGCATCTATTAGAGCAAAAGATTGTCACAAGAATAAAGGGAAAAGGGCTAATGAAGATGTTGGGGCTTGATTATGACATTGAATATAAGAAAGGAAAGGAAAATATTGCAGCTGATGCACTGTCGCGCAGGTTTGAAGATTATGAGCAGGGCTCTCTTGGGGCCATTTTCGTGATCTCTCCTGCTTGGATGGAAGAAGTACAACAGTCCTATGAGAATGATCCATTCGCACAAGAATGTATAGTAACTGTCAGTGTGGGCAAGGCAAGTAAGTTGGCTGCTGGTGCAGATGTTTCTATGACCCGAGGAATTATCAGAAATCAGGGGAAGTTGTATATTGGCATTCCTACTAATCTTAGGCGTCAGGTCATCAGTGATGCTCATGATTCTTCTTAGGGAGGTCATTTAAGAATGGAGGGAACGTACAAAGGCTCAAGATTCACTTCAGTTGCCAGGGAATGAGGACAACAGTGACTAATTTTGTGCAAGGTTGTGAGATTTGTCAACAAACTAAGCTTGGTGATCATAGGTATCAAGGACTTCTCCATCCTTTACCGGTTCCGGAGGGAATATGGAAAAATATAAGCATGAATTTCATTGAAGCATTGCCTAAATCAAAAGGGAAAGAGGTGATTTGGGTAGTAGTTGATCGATTCACCAAATTTCATCATTTCATTACTTTAGCCCGACCTGTGACTGCTGAGAAATTGGCTAGTGTGTTCCTTGATAACATCTACAAGGTTCATGGGTTGCCTCAATCCATAGTCTCTGATAGAGACAAGAACTTTATAAGTCATTTTTGGAAGGAGTTGTTTGGTCTTTTGGGAACGACTTTGGCCCTTAGCTCATCTTATCATCCTCAAACTAACGGTCAGACTGAGAGGGTCAATCAATGCATTAAGACATACCTTAGAAGCATGGTGTTTACTCATCCTAAGGTGTTGGGTAGGTGGCTCTCATTGGCGGAATTTTGGTATAACACCCATTTCCCTGTTGGGTAGGTGGCTTCCATTGATGTTGCAAGGTGTGGAGTCACAGATTGCTGAGTTTACTGAGTTGGTGCATCAAAGGAAGCATCTTATGCAGCTGTTGAAGAACAATCTCAGTCAGTCCCAAGCCCAAATGAAATGGTATGCAGTTCGCAAGAGAGCAGATAGAAATTTTAAAGTGGGCGATATGGTGTACTTGAAACTTCATCCCTATAGGCAATCCACATCAGCTGTAAGGAAGAATTTCAAGCTTTGCGCATGGTTCTTTTGGCCTTATATGGTTCTGGAGAAGGTTGGCAAGGTGGCATACAAGCTGGAGCTGCCACCCGATTCAAACATTCACCCTGTTTTTCATGTTTCACTTATTAAAAAGCAAGTTAAATAGGGCTAATGTTCTTCTCTGGATCCTCCAGAGGTTGGTTCCAATGGCTGTCTAATCCTACAGCCTGCTGCAATAGTGGAAGTGAAGCAAGGAAGTGCAACCAGTCCCAACAGGCGGGAAGTTCGAGTGTCTTGGTGCAACTTGGATGAGTCCTTCTCCACTTGGGAAGAGAAACGATTTTTGTTGAGCCAATTTCCTTCTTTTCATTCTTGAGGGCAAGAATGTTTTGAAAGGAGGGGATTGTTATGTTTGTAATCCTTTTGAGTTGTAATAAGGTGCGTGAGTCTTGTACTGTTTGAATTAGTGTTTGGCGCCAAGAGTCATTAGGCGGTTGGAGTTGCTGGTCAGTTCCGTTAAGCTAGGGATTATTGCTTTGTATCTGGATTCTTATAAGCATGTGATCATGTGTAATTCCTAAGCATTCAATGAAAATATCAAACCAATCTCTTCGAGATTAAACCTTCTTTCTCTCATCTAACTCTCTCTGTTTTCTCATCTCCTTCACTTCTTTCTCATCCCATACTCTCTTTATATTAGGTTAAGATCAAGATTTAATCTCGATCTTAACAAAAGGCTGGCTAGAAGGGGCGAGCTAGAGAAAGGCTAGCTAGAAAGGGGCGAGCTAGAGAAAGGCTAGCTACAAGGGGCGAGCTAGAGAAAGGCTAGCTAGAAAGGGGCATGTTAGAGAAAGGCAAGCTAGAGAGGTGCAAGCTATAGAAAGGCTAGTTTGAAAGGGGCGTGCCAGAGAAAGGCTAGCTAGAAAGAGGTGAGCTAGAGAAAGGCTAGCTAGCAAGGGGCGTGCAAGAAAAAGGCTAGCCAGAAACAGGCGAGTTAGAGGAAGGCTAGCTAGAAAGGGGCGTGCTAGAGTGAGGCTAGCTAAAAAATGGCAAGCCAGAAACTGGCTAGCTAGAGAAGAGCAGGCGGGACACCGACGAGCAAGAAAAAGGGCTCCAAGAAGCAGACAGTCACGGGCCTATAAATACCCAATGCAACGAGTATAAAAGTTAGGGGAGTAACACCAAAGGGAAAAGGGAAGCTTAGTTGTTTATTTCTCCTCCAAAAGCTTGAGTTCGGCTTATCCTTACGACCCTACCCCACACCAAACTCCACCACAACACGTATACACACTAGACAAATTTGTCGAAAACATAATTGGTGCCGTCTTTGGGAAGGATCGAGGCCATGACAGAAGCACCAGGCTCCCCAAATCCTGTTAAGCCAGGTGAAGAGCCTGAGTACACGTCAAATCAGCTAAAGGAGGTTCAAAGTCTACTTGATTGCTTGTTGCTCTGATTAGAGAGCAACCGCCACATGCACTTGAACTATCTAGAGACAAAAATCATGAAGTTATGAGTCAAAGGCATGATGGCCCATCTGGCCGGGAGGAAGAGGGGGAAACCCATGAGTTGGACATAGGACAGAAACGACACAGGAAAAGGACCTGCCAACCTCACTTTATGGGAGGAAGCAAATCGAAACATGAGTCTATCGGAGATACGGATACCCGATCATGGGAAATTGATCTCTTTCCAGGGGGAAATATGACAGGTGAGGCACCGAAGGTCCC
The DNA here is from genome assembly GCA_018398585.1 of Simmondsia chinensis. Lineage (NCBI taxonomy): Eukaryota > Viridiplantae > Streptophyta > Magnoliopsida > Caryophyllales > Simmondsiaceae > Simmondsia > Simmondsia chinensis. The sequence continues at coordinate 20,245,069 of JAGTTD010000001.1, read as the reverse complement.
AGGCACTCATTCCCTATTCTCCAAGAGAATTATGTCCTTCTGAGGAAGAAAGGTCAAAATTCCAAATATAGACCTCTTTGATGGAACCCAAGATCCCAAGGATCACCTCCCTGGATTTAAGTCCCAAATGTATATACAAGATGTCTCGGAAGAAGTATGGCATAAGTGTTTCCCTACCACTCTTCAAGGAGTTGCATAATCTTGGTTTGCATCCTTTCCCACTGGCACAATCGACAGCTTTGCACAGCTTACAGAGAAGTTCTCTCACCATTTTGTGGGTAACAAACGAAGGAAAAAGACGGCAGCTCAACTAATGCAGCTACAACAAAGAGGGTTGGAATCCCTAAGGGACTTTGTCCAAAGATTTACCAGAGAAATCATTGATATACCGAGTCTGGCTGACGAGACGGTGATTAGTTCCTTTATTAATGAGCTATGGACTCACAACTTTAAATTCACGCTGGCAAAAAACCCACCTTTGATGGTTGATAAACTATGGGACATGGCCAACAAATACATCTCTACCGAAGATGTAATGAGCACAATAGGGAAGTTTCGATTGGGAGTCACCGGAAAACCCAAAGAAAGGCATGAAACTATGCACCCCACTAGAGAAACACCCCCCCCCCCCCCCGGGTTTTTCATCCAAAAATTAAGGTACATCGACCCTTGAGACGGATGACTCTTGAGATAGATCGAAAGCGTGTATATCAGCCCCCCTTTTTTAAAAGGACCACTCCGCCTAAATGATTTCTCAATTCCAAGGCCCAAACCAAATGTTGCAAATTCCATTTATTTTAAGGGCATGCCACAGAAGAATGCAAGGCTAGACACAAGCAGGCCCAAGCACCAAACAGGGAGCTTCCGGCCCCTGGAAGCTCGCGAGAGCTAACGGACAGCAAGGCCTTGGTACCAGTGCCATCAAAAAAAATGGTAAAAGCACCAAAAAGAATGATTGACATGATTAAGCAAGCCCAACCCAGGGAACAGACTCAACCCATCAAAGAAGCCAACTAAGAGGAGAAAGTATATTTTCAAAGCAACTTTTATGGAGGAAGAATTAGAAAATGTTCAAATACCCCACGATGACCCCCTTATCATATCAGTTGATGTCGAGCAGTGTCGGATACACCGAGTTTTGGCTGACCAAGGAAGTGCTGTCAACGTTATTTTCTATTGATGTTTTGAGCAAATGTAAATTCAAACTAGTCGAATCATGCTAGTAGGATATCATGTGGTAAGCTTTATTGGAGAAATGGTTCAACCCATGGGAATGGTTGTTACGGACACTTTGTTTCGTGGGTATGAAGCAGTTAGAAGGGCAAGTGTGGAATTCTTAATTGTGGATACTCCTTCTCCCTACAATGTAATACTTGGGTGGCCCGCTCTAAACAGCATAAACATTGTTATTTCAACATACCACCTCCTACTGATATTTGAAGCCGATGGGTGCGGTATAATTGCCCTTCAAGGAAACCAGAGAATGGCACAGGAATGCTATCAGGCATTCTTGCCACAAGTTTGTTGTGAACTTCCATCAAAATTAAGAGTTCAAAGACTTGACACTACAGACAAGGGGTAGGAGGAGGAACGAAGCACCGACTTGGGCCGCCTTAAGAAAGTGGAAGTTGCTAAAAGAAAGATGGTGGAAATAGGCTACTGGCTACCCGAGGATTTCAAAAGTAAAATAATATCCCTACTAAAACAATTTTGTGACGTGTTCGTGTACAACACTGGGGAGATGCCTGGGATCAATCAGGATATAATAGTGCATCAATTAAATGTACTCCCCAATGCAATACTAATCAAGTAGAGGAAGAGAAGTTTCTACGTGGAGCAAAATGAAGCTATAAAAGCAGAAACTGTCAAGCTACTCAAAGCAGGATTTGTACAAGAGGTAAAATACCCCGAATGGTTATCTAACGTTGTTCTGGTAAAAAACCCAATGGAGCCTAGCAAATGTGTGCGGACTTCACTAACTTAAACTGACAGTTCCCGAAAAGCTCCTACCCTCTGCCGAAAGTTGATCAGTTGCTAGATTCTACGACCAGGAATGAGCTATTCAGCTTTATAGACATCTTCACGGGATACCTTCAAATCAGGATGGATCCCGAGGATGAAGGAAAAAACCTTGTTTGTGACTAATGAAGGTACGTATTTTTATGGGGTGATGCCGTTTGTATTAAAAAACTCGGGGGCCACATATCAACGTTTAGTCAACAAGATATTCGCTTAATGAATTGGGCGTAATATGGAAGTATATGTCGATGATGGAAGGAAGGAAGGAACATACCCAGTGCCTCAAGGGCTTCCACCTACGTACGGTCTAAGGGGGGAGGATGTACGTAGCCTTCCCCCTTCAGGGTGTTAACCGGAAGAGAGGCTGTTTCCCAGTACCTCCAACCTGAGGGTGAGAACTTCTCAGTGTATGTGTCGATGAAATGATTGTCAAATCACATGTCCAGAAGGATCACATTTTCCGACTTGGAAGAAGCCTTCTAAGCCTTGAGACAATATCGTATGAAGTTAAATCCCAACAAGTGTTCTTTTGGGATACCGAAAGGCTGATTCCTGGTTATTCATTGTGAGTGCAAGGGGAATTGAGGCCAATCCAGCGAAGGTGAACGCCATACTAGAAATGGGTACTCCCAGGAGAGTCACTGAAGCACAAAGTCTCACCTGCTGCTTAGCGGCACTTAATAGGTTCATCAGTAAATTCATAGAAAAGGCGCTGCTCTTCTTTCAAGCACTGCTAAAGAAAAGGAATGACGTATGCGATCGAGCTTTCAAGGAAATCAAAGAGCACCTGGCATGTCTCCCCTCTATGGCCAAACCAGTCCCATGAGAAACACTCATTTTTTACGTGGCGGCCTCAGACAAAACTGTAAGCGCAGTGTTAGCCGCTGATCGTTCGCAGGAGCAAGTTCCGATTTACTTTGTCAGTTAGGTTCTAAAGGATGCTGAATTGCAATACTCACCTATCGAGATACAACTATTTGCCATTATTATAGCTTCTCGAATGCTTCGGCTGTACTTTCAAGCCCACACGTTGAACGTGCTGACCAACCAACCTACCAAAAAGTTATTATCAAAGTTCGAATGCTAGGGAAGAATGTTGGCTTGGGTAGTGGAACTGTCAGAATATGACCTTCATTACTTACCTTGAACAACCATTAAAGCACAGGTGCTAGCCGACGTTTTGGCTGAGTGCACCTTCGGTAGTGAAGACAAAGGCACCGAACAAATAAGGGCTACGAGAAAGGACCTCGAATGTACCGGATCCTACAATAAGTTGGTCCAGGATAATCCGACTGAGGAGAATGCATGGGTATCCAGGGTGTTCCTGGATGGCTCTTCATCTGTAGAGGGGTCGGGGGTAGGCATTTACATAAAAGACCCCGAAGGGATTACCCGCCGATATGTTTTGCGCTCTCAATTTTCTTTTAACCCAAAGTGAAGCCAAGTATGAGGTGGTGATCCATGGAGTGAGATTAGCACAAGCGACTGGCATAGAAAATATAGCTATTTTTAGCGATACAAAAATTATGGTCAGTGTGATAAACGTGGAATATGAGGCAAGAGATATGGGCATGATCAGATACTTGCAAGCCTTTCAAAAAATTGCAGGTGATTCTGAAAAAGTCAAGGTACAATACCTCAAACAGGGTTAAAATCGAGTAGCCGATGAATTAAGTAAATTGACCAGCTCAGGCCAGGTACCTGATTTAGGGGATAGAGGTGGACTTGAAACAAGAATATCAAAGCACCTCCGAAGAACCTGTTCATCGAAGAGTATTCTGCATCGCTGAATCTTTGAGATGGATGAAGACAATAATAGACTATCTCAAGAAAGGGGTACTACCGGGGGATGTCCTTAAAGCTAAAAAGACAAGACATCATGCAGCTCAATTTGTGATCTTGGACGGCCAGCTATACAAAAGATCATTTCCTCACCCCCTGTTAAAATGTGTAGGGAAGAGGGATGGATATGAGATTCTGGAAGAAATCCATAAAGGAGAATGCGGGGGGCACATTGGGGGATATGCTGCAACCAATAAATCTCTCCGAGTAGGATACTTTTGGTCCACTCTTAAGAGCGATGCAAAGAATCTGGTGCATTGATGTGATGCCTGTCAAAGGTTTGCGCCCATACATCATGCAACCCCCACGTTTTTTTGTCAAGATTTTAATAGTTAGGGCATATGGAAGTGTGTTTGAATAAGTCAAAATTGTAATAAATAGCGATGAGTCTTAATATTTTCATAAATTATACTTGTTAGTAGGTAGTTAATTAGTAATTGCCAAGGTAAGTCAACTGGTAATTAAAATTAGTCAATCTTGGCGGCTAAGTGTGGAAAGTCGGTTAAGATTGATAGTCCAAATGCAATATATCTAGCTTAGCCTCTCTTGGCTTGAAATTAGTACAAATAAGTGAGTCTTTCATTGTAAGCTAATAACTTTGATGAAATACAAATATCTTTTAGATATTTCTCTCCCTCTCTCATCTAAATCTCTCTATTTTTCATCTTTTTCCCTTCTCTTCTCATCTAACCACTTCTTCACCAAGGTTATAGTCAAGATCTGACTGGACTGTAACACTTTTACAACCTTTGATCAGACTGATACCATTTGCACAATGGGGAGTAGACCTATTGGGGCCCTTTCCCGTGGCTTCTGGGCAAAGGAAATTCGTGATAGTCGCGGTGGGCTATTTCAGTAAATGGGTGGAGACCAAACTCGTGGCCATAATAATTGACCAAGCCACACAAAATTTCCTATGGAAGAGCATAGTTGCACACTTCCAGATTCCATGGATTTTAGTGGCGGACAAAGGATCACAGTTTACCACCTCCCAATTTCAGACTAATTGTGAGGAAATAGGCATCAGTCTGTATTTCGCAGCTATCGTACACCCCCAAAACAATGGCTAAGCTGAGGCTGTTAATAAAGACATCTTGAGAGACCTAAAAAAGCGACTAGACGACGCTAAGGGAAGATGGGTGGAGGAGTCGCCGAGCATCCTTTGGTCAATCAGGACAACAATTAAAACGGCTACATAGGAAAGCCCCATTATGCTGGCATACAGTGCTGAAGCCGTGCTACCTGTGGAAGTATGTAACCCAACTTTCCAAATTAAACATTATCACCCAGAAAAAAAAATGAAGCTATCCTGCGAAGGGCTTTGGATGTAGATGAAGTTCGAAAAAACGCCCTAGCTAAAATAGATGCCAAAAAATGAAGGATGTCTACTTGTTTTAATCGTAAGGTTAAACCACATGGCTTTCAGGTAGGAGATTTTGTTTTACGACTCACAAAGCTCGGGGGAAAGGATTCCAGCACAAGGAAACATACACCAAATTGGGAAGGTCCCTATAGGGTAACTCGAATATTACAAGAGGACAGCTACGCGCTGCAACAAATGGACGGGACATATTTGTCTCGTAGTTAGAACGTGCATAACATTCGTAAATACTACCCCTGAAGTAAGATAGGGATAAAATAAGAAATGTGTATATCGATGCATGTATAAAATCTAAAGTCAATAAGGTAGGGCTAGAGGATGGCGAGGCTCCGTAATTCACTCCATTTAATGCTAACAAATCCTTACACACTTAATTGATAAACCTGGGAAAAATTGTTGTGCATAGCATCCCCAAGAAACCAGTTTTCCATGCAAAGCACACAAGGTCATTCCCAAAGCTATAAATAAGGACACTCACCTCATTAAAAGTGCAACCATGTCACCCACCTTGTTAGAGGTGCAACAATGACACTCGCCTTAATAAAGGTGCAACCATGATACTCACCTCAATAAAGGTGCAACGATGTCACCCACCTTGTTAAAAGTGCAACAATGACACTCACCCTAATAAAGGCGCAACCATGATACTCTCCCCATAAGAGTATAAAAAGTTGCAATAAAGACACAGTTTGCCAAAGATGCCACCTACCTTATCAAAAAGGCGATAATCTAAATTGTCCTCTTAAGAAGGCAATAGCAAAACCCTTAACTAGTTATTTTAACTATAGTGGCTATTCATCTGCCTCTTTAAATATATCCCCTGCATAAACCAGCTAAACGGAATAAGAATCAAAATAACCCTCGCACATACTAACAAAACCAGCAAGCAAGATAGCATTAGACACATCTGTCATGATTAAAAACAGCAACCTTTCCCTATGTGAATTATATGATATTTACTTCAAGAATTTCTTGTAAGATAAACAAGAGCTACACATTAAGATTCTGCGCAAAAATAAAAGAAACCCGACACAAAGTCGTTCACCTAACACATCTCATACGACCACACACCACAACACCATGTCTCTTCCAAATAACATAAATACCATAGCAAGAAAACAATTACAACACCTACTCTTAAGATATAAGCAACCAACTTACACTACATGCATAAGTCCATTAGCAACAAAGTATAAGACAACATCAATACCCCATACATCGCAAATACCATGAAAACTAAAAAAGTAATGTAGAATAAAAAGTCAAACGGCTGATCCGGCATTCCCATCCCCGAGACTACTCGGTAAGGTACTTAGAATCTCCTCGTTAATACGAGCTACACAGTCAGCTATGCCCTCAGGAGTGAGAGCGGGGCCCACCGTCCCCATTTTTATCCATTAATCGATTAAAACCCCACTCTAACTTGGCCCAACAATCAGCGTCACGCACTGATTGATACTCGGCACTAGTCTTAAAAGCAACAACAAGCTCTTCTTGAGTATGGGACAACTCAGCACTTAATATGGCCAATTGATCTTCCTTACCTTTCATAATAGCATCTTTACTTGCCAAATCTCCCCTTAGGACTGCCACATCCCATATAAGCTTAGAAGAACGTAACTCGGACTCCCTGAGCTATTGGAGCAGTTCCTTTTCTCTATGCCAGGCAGCTTCATGGTGACGATTACTTGCCTCCTCACCTCACAATCCTAGGGCACACAAAGAGGCAAACACTGACAAGCACTGCAAAAAAAGAAAAAAAATCCAGAACATGTGAGCATAACTATGAGACGCATACGTATAATACATAAATAACTACCACTATTCTTACCTCAGCCACTGGGGGAAGGCCAGCCTGAGATAGAAAGGAGGTAGGCAAAATAGCTTCAAAAACCTAACATGAAGTACCAAGGTCAGGAATGGATGATGGTATTACATGAACTCGCGACGTATTCATGGGATCGGTTGAAAAGTCAGGGGCGGCTTCTAGCTCGCCCATAAGAACAGGCAAGGATAAAATAGGAGTGGGATGCTCCGAAGTAAGTACAGAAGAAATAGGGGGTGTGTTCGAATGGGAGCAGCTTGTCCCTCTAGTTACAAGCTTAGGTAATGCAGAGTAGCCTCGCCAGGGTAGGGAAGGCCTGAAGGGAGTAGAAGTCATGCTCCCAAGAGGGAGTCAAGGGACCTCAGAATGCTCACTCTCATGAAGCTGATGAGGAGCCAAAAGGAGCTACTTGGCTAGCGACCATAGAGCTAGAGGCACCCACACTAGACTGACTAGAATGCAATCTTCTCGAGGAAGGATCCGCTTCGAAGTAATTGACAACGTCACGATTGGCTAACTCTTTGACTAAAAAGACAAATAAGATTTTGAGTAAAAAAATGAAATAAAGAATCAACATATAAAAGCCCTTCGCAACAAACTGAAGAAGTACCCGGGACAGGCTTTGTACTAAGCCCTGCCTTAAGTACCACCTCGTGTCTAAGATGGGCCCAAGTCGCCAAGAATTGAACATCTTCTCTGCTCTTACCAAATTAACCAATAAGGGTCCAATCTTCATTAGTAAAATTGTCAATACGTGGCCTATGAGGCCGCTTCAAGCCACTCTAAACTATAGGATACTCAGGGGGGGGGGGGGGGGGAGGGGGGACAAACCCATATAAATCTAGGCATCCACTCTTTATTAACTTGTGACGGGTTACCACGTATAAAAGAAAAACCAGCCTTACTCTCAAAAATCGTATGAAGCTCAGTTTGTTTAACTCTGAACAAATAATCTAAAACAGGGTCAGTTAATTCAAAACCATTCACAAAACATGACAATAAAAAGCCCGTGAATTGTCCCTAAGCTATTTGGAGTCACCTGACCTAGACATAAGGAGTGCCATGACATAACACAAGACACAAAAGGGGAAAAAAATCGAAGACCAGCATTAAGGGCCTCTAGAGATATTGCAAAACGGTCACGTTGATGGGCGATTAGGGGACAATCATCCTCACTAGGCACCCATATGGTATGATTAGGGGGAAAATAGTACTTTGTTCGAAGGGAAAAAATTCCAGCCTCCCCGTGATATTTATGAATCCAAATGGGGGGGAACATCTTAACCCTTGCTGCAATAGGGAAACGAGTTTCTAAATGTCCCACATTGAAAATTGTCTCGTTTGCCGGAAGGTGAGGAGGAAGGTTCGGGGGTGCATTACTCTCCTCATGAGTACTTCGCATCGAACTTCATGTTCGACCCCTACCACGCACCATGTTAATCTACATTACACCTTTTCTAAGTATGATAACACGAGTCATGACAAAGAATACATACGTGTATATAAGTGGGGAACACAAATAGAAGGCGAGTTTGATATGGGTGCCGAAGAATAAACAGGACCATTTTCATTAAGAGTTGTTAAAAATCATCCAGAATCGGATTTTACATAGGATGTTTAAAACAAGAATTATAGCTAGGACCCTCACTTTCTGGATTCATTCTGCTCCAAATTTGATGTATGAGAAAACAAAACCAACTAGCCAAGCTGCACAAAGACTTGGCCGCAATACTTATAAATGAAATTGCTTTTCCATAAAAATCCCTAATATTGAAACCAAACCTAACACCATGAACACCAAAATGGCCATTCGGACATGCATGAGGAAAACACCCCAAATTTACAAACTACAATTCAAATGATTTCATCTTTAGGGCTAGAAAAATATTTTAAATTTGAAATTGCAAACCAAAGTCAACCATAAATCACCCAAGATAGAAGCCCAAATTCATAAAGGCTAAACTTTCAAGAAAATCCTCAACACCTACATTACCATTTGAAGCACGACAAGAACAAGAAGAACCGGAATCAAAGGTCAGCACACGAATACAAATAAATGAAATCTAAACATCACATACCTAAACCTCATCTTCAATCAGAATTTCATCCACGAAATTTGAACAAAAAAAGCTAGAAAATTAGAGAGGAAACGAAGAAATACCTCAAAAAAAGAGAAGTCTGAGAGTTTTGAGAGAGAGAACGACCGAAAGATATAGACAAAGAACGCATGGGAGGGGGATGGAAGTAGGGTCCCAGTTATAATACTTAAAGTAAAGCAAAAATTACCAAAGAAACGACAAAAAGGGATGAAAATGACAACGGAGAAAAAGAGAGGATGAAAATTGGTATATATACCTACCTCCGGCTGAGAAGGTCTAAAGACCAGTACTAGGCAGGAGTTGGAAAAGTTATTACCGAGTAGGAGTCAGAAAGGCTAGAAAAATTGGTGCCGGGCTGGTGTCAAAAAAGTTATTACTGGGCTGGAGTGGGAAAAGTTATTACTAGGTAGGTGTGGGAAAAGTTATTACTAGGCAGGTGTGGGAAAAGTTATTACTAAGCAGGGGTCGGGAAGGTTATTACTGGGCAGGAGTCGAAAACGTTATTACTGAGCAAGAGTCAGAAAAGTTATTGCTCAGCAGGAGCAGGAAAAGTTATTAATGAGCAGGAATCGGAAGAGTTATTACTGAGCAGGAGTCAGGAAGTTATTACTGAGCACGGGTCGGGAAAGTTATTACAGAGCAGGAGTCTGAAAGGTTAGAAAAATTATTACTGTGCAGTAGTCGAAAAAGTTATTAATGAGTAGGAGTTAGAAAAGTTATTACCAGACAGGAATCGGATAGGCTAGAAAAATTAGTACGGAGCTGGAGTCGAAAAAGTTATTATCATGCAGGAGTCTGAAAGGCTGTAATCGAACAAGTTAGAAAAGTTACTACTGAGCAGGATTTGGAAAGGTTTTACTCGGCAAAATTTGAAAAGGTTACCACGGGGCTAAAATAAAACAGCCATTACCGAACAGGGGGCTATAATCCAAAAAGCCATTACCGAACATGGGGCTGTAATTGAAAAAACCATTACCGAACAGAGGGCTATAATTGAAAAGCCATTACCGAACATGGGGCTATAATTGAAAAGCCATTACCGAATAGGGGGCAATAATCGAAAAATCCATTACTAAACAGGGGGCTACAATTGAAAAAGCCATTACTGATCAGGGGGCTGTAATCAAAATGCCATTGTTGAACAGGGGCTGTAATCAAAAAGGCCATTACCGAACATGGGGCTGTAACTGAAGCAAAAGCTATAAAATATTACCGAAGCAAGAAATAGCACCCAGAGGAGTCATCACCAAATGAAAAGACTGCTTTTCAGCAAAAGCTAGAGTTTAACAAAGATTATTACAAAACGGCAGCTTACATTATAGATCTAACAAAACGCACACTAACGACCCCAACACGCACTAAGTTTACATTAGTTTCAGGGCATACTACTAAAAATTCATACAAAAAGTACAACCCTGTGCCTAAAAGTAACTTGATACTATAGCAGGTGATCAAAAAGCAACCCGAGAGGAATCATAAAAGCACCACAAGGATGGAAGCAACCCTAATAAGCCCAAAGCCAAGCCCATTCGCCATAATCATCTCATCATACCATGCTCAACTAGGCCTGGAAAATGATAAAAGTAAACCTTGAATTCCATAGAAAACACCATGCGATGACCGATTGTTAGCTCTCAATTAGGAATTGAAAGTCTAACCTAGTAGAAGAAAGAGTTAAGGTGAGAAGAGAAGTGAAATGGGATGAGAAATAGAGAAAGAGATGAGAAAAGAGAGTTAATTCCAAAAGGAAATCAGTTTGTATTTGATTGAGTGATGAGATTACAAGCTTAAGATCTTATTTATAGACCTAGGAATACATTGCATCAAGACTGCCGAACTACACTTCCAAAAACAGACTTTCCCGCCAATTTCTGCAGCAGCCAGCGAATTTGACCCGAGCATTGACCAACTAACCACTTGGCGCCTAAAACCAAATTAACTACCTTTTAAAAGTATACAACTCAACAATAAGACCCTGACCGACCAAAACAAATAGAAATTACAATTAAATTCTAACGATTTATAACATTCCCTCCCACTTGAGAAGCTTCTTGTCCTCAAGAAGTGAAAGTGAAGCTCGAAAATTGGTTCTTCAAGAAATTACAATCTTCCCAAGTCATCAAACCCTTGTCCAAGTTGCACCAAGACACCAAAACTTCTTGTACAGCACCACGGTCATGCTGCAGCGATCTTCAAGCTTTTATAGCAGCAGGAACAGGCCGCTTGTTTTAGCAACAGGAGGATCCCGAGCAGCTGCAGCTCCCTTTTTTAACCTGCTTTTACGTAAGGACACGTGAAACACGGGGTGAATGTATGAATGGGTAGGTAAGTCGAGCTTATAAGCAACATTGCCAATTTTCTCCAGAATTTTGTACGGGCCAAGGTATCGAGCACTTAGCTTGATATTACGCCTGACAGTCAAGGAGGACTTTCTGTACGGTTGTAATTTAAGGTAGACCATGCCACCAACATCATAGCTTTTGTCTACCCTTTTTTTATCAGCGTAATACTTCATCCGAGCTCGAGCTTGATGGAGATTGTCCTTAAGTTCTTGCAAAAATTGCCTTCTCTGCTGCACAAAATCAGTTACTGCAGTACCAGTGCTCTTCGGTTGTTGTAGCATCATAGGAGAGGGAGGAGGGTAGCCATACCATGCTTGGAAGGGTGAGGTGCAAATGGATGTGTGGAAGTGGGTATTGAACCACAATTCGGCTAAGGAAAGCCAACGTTTCCACTCCTTGGGCCTCAAGAAGACCATACTCCAAAGGTACTGCTCTACACATTGGTTGACTCGTTCAGTTTGGCCATCCTTTTGAGGATGATAAGAGGAACTGAGTGCCACCATAGTACCCATCAACTTAAACAATTCTCTCCAAAACATACTCATAAAAATTTTGTCTCGATCAGACACAATGGATTGAGGCAATCCATGTAATTTGTAAATGTTGTGAAGGAAGATCCTTACCAATTTTTCAGCGGTGATGGGTCGAGCAAGAGCAATGAAATGACTAAACTTGGTGAAACGATCCACCAATACCCATATGACCTCCTTGCCTTCGGACTTCTGTATTCCCTCAATGAAATCCATGCTAATGTGAACCCAAGCCCCTTCCGAAATAGGAAGAGGTTGAAGAAGTCCCTTGTAACGAGGATCTCCTAACTTCGTTTGTTGACAAACTTCATAAGACTTCACGTAATCACTTACATCTTTTTTCATACTCGGCCATGTAAAATATGCTTTGATTCGATGATAGGTGCCTTCTACACCCTCGTGACCACCCCAAGCAGCATCATGTGAAGCCTGGATGACCAATTCTCTCAAATCAGTGGGTGAACCAACATATAATAGACCTTTGATGCGGATCAGCCCCTACTTCATAATTATTCCAGTGTGTGCAACAATGAATTTTGCATTGCATGTGAGAGCAGCAGTGACTAGATTTTCCTGAGCAAAAGGGTCCTTCTCATAGGACTTATGTTACTCTTCCACCCACGAAGGAATTACCACGGTAACAGCAGCACAGGTGGCCTGATTGTCTTCCTCAAACTGCCTTGACAAAGCATCCGCAGCAGTGTTTTCTTTGCCACTTCTATATTCGATGTCGTAATCAAGGCCTAACATTTTCAGGAGACCTTTCTTTTGAATCCTCGTCACGATCTTTTGTTCAAGGAGATACTTGAGACTTTGATGATCCGTTCGAATGATGAAGTTACGACCCTCCAAGTATTGCCTCCATTTCTCCACGGCTATGAGGATGGCTAAATATTCCTTCTCATATGTTGACATCGCTTGATGTTTAGGGCTAAGAGCTTGGCTCAAATAAGCTATAGGCTTCCCTTTTTGAGCAAGAACGGCCCCTCTTCCAGTACCACTTGCATCGATTTCCAAAACGAATGTTTGGGTGAAGTCCGGCATCGCCAAAACTGGTGCAGCACACATTGCGGCTTTAAGGGCTTCAAATGCAGCCTAAGATCTCTCGTTCCATGTAAAAGCATACTTCTTCAAGAGCTCGGTTAAGGGCTTGGCAATAGAACCATATCCCTTAATAAATTTTCTATAATACCCGGTCATTCCTAAGAAACCTCTCAATTTCTTCAAGGTGATCGGAATTGCCCATTCTTGCATTGCACGTATCTTGTTACGATCAGTAGACACTCCCTCTTGTGAGATTATATGACCCAAATACTCGAGCTTATCTTGAGCAAACGAACACTTGGACATCTTTGCAAAGAACTTGTTTTGCCACATCAATTCAAACACTTGTCGGAGGTGAGCGAGATGAGCTTCATATGTTGAGCTATAAATCAGTATGTCGTCGAAGAAAATGAGCACTGACTTCCTCAGAAAAGGCTTGAAAACGTCGTTCATGGCTGCTTGAAAAGTGGTCTGTGCATTTGTCAAGCCGAAAGGCATAACAACAAACTCGAAATGCCCATGGTGAGTTTGAAAAGCTGTCTTGTAAATATCCGGCTCGAGAACCCTGATTTGATGGTATACTTGCCTCAAATCCAGTTTAGAAAAGAAGCACGCACCATGTAATTCGTCGTGCAAATCATCTATGATCGGAATGGGGAACTTATCCTTCACCGTTAGAGCATTCAACCGACGGTAGTCAATACACATTCTAGTCGAGCCATCTTTCTTCTTCACAAGGATCACAGGTGAAGCGAAAGGACTATGGCTTGGTCTAATAAAGTGCATGTGAAGAAGTTCCTCCACTTGCCTCTCTATCTCTGACTTTTGGCCGTGTGCATATCGATAAGGCCTAATCTTCACCAGATCAACATTAGCACGCAAGGGAATGGCATGGTCCACACTCCTTGCAGGAGGAAGACTCTTAAGTGGCTCAAAGATGTCACCAAATTCATCCACTAAGGACTGAACTTTTGGTTGAAGTCCCTACTTCAACTCAACCGAAGCAAACATAAACAAATGACCTATCCATTGTATTGCTTTCTTCTTGATCCCCTCGTGCACACATTTGCCATCGATTATCTTGAGTTGAGCCTCCTCTGACATGCCTTTCAAGGCTATTTTGGTGCCATGAACCTCAAATGCTACAGTCATCTTATCAAAATCAAATATAACCAAGTTGAAGGTCCTTATCCAATCCACCCCTGGCACCATATCACAACCTCCCAAAGGGAGAACTCTGAAATCAAAGGTGAAGTGATGTTCTTGCATAGTCCAAGGGAATGCTATGCACTTGTTATGAATGGTTAAAGAATTGCCATCAGCCACCATCACTTGCAAAGGGTGAGTCTTTATCGTTTCATGCCTAGCCTTCTTACACTACTTAGGATCGATGAAACTATATGCACTTCCACTATCAATGAGGATAATGATGGAATGTTTTCCAGCCTTACCTCTGATCTTGATAGTGTTATGAGCTCCACTACCAGTTAAAGCCTTCATTGATATCTCCACTTCATCTTCACTCAATTCATCTTATGAAAAATCATCAACACTATCACTTTCGGTAGCCGAGTGTTCACTGCCTGTTTCAGCTTCAACATGGGTCCCTTTAGCAAACATTATTGCTTGTGTTTTGCACCTATGTCCAGGCCAATATGGCTGGCAACAACGAAAGCAAAGTCTCACCGAGCTCCTGTCCACAGCACGCTTAAAACCATCACCTGATCCTGCACCAGTACCAGAACTCGTTCTCTGTTGTGGCCTGTACTTGCTGTTAGGCTGCTTAAATCTGTCACTCAGTTGGACATGGGTGGCTTCTATCAATTTTTCCTTGTTACAAGCACTTGAGAAGGTCTTAGGACCAATGGCTTTCACCATGTTCTTGATCCTAGGCTTTAATCCACTTATAAAGCAAGACACATAATATGACTCAGTGTCCTCTGGAGCTATAGACAAAACAAACAGCAAATTGTCTCTTAAGTTCCCAAATCTAAGCATGTACTCACTCACAGTTGAAGTTTGAGATAATTTGTTAAAATTATCCACAACATCCGTTGATTCTCCTTCTCCATATCGTTCACACATTTCTTTTACGAACTGGCCCTAAGAAAGGTTCGGTTTGCTCTTCAACAAACTGTAGTACCACACCTCAGGGTCGCCATGTAGATGTATTGCAGCTAATTGGAGCTTCTCATCATCAGGAATATCATAATACATGAAGTACCTATCACACCTTCTAAGCCATGATTCCGGTAATTTGCCATCAAAAGGATCAATTTCAACCCTTGGCTGCCTGTGATTACCACTCCTACCACCAGATATCATGTCATTACTCACATTTCTATGCTGATAATGTTGATTAGGAGGTTTGTCCAAATGTTCGAGCTCATCAAAATCAGCTCTACATTGCAAAACTGAGTTCTGAGGCCTGCTGCTGTGGTCTGAGTTCGATGCTTCAGGTCTGCAATGTGCCTGTCTAGAGACTCGATTCTGATTGTCTACATCAAATTCATGTTGCTGAGACTGATTTGCTGCTGAGCTAATGTTAATTGAAGGTCCCACAGTTGCTTGAACTATCGGAGATTTGTCCCGGCTCATCACCAAAATCTCAGGTCTGTCAACATGTCCTTGCTGTTGATCGGTCTCTTGCTGCTGAAAGATCTGACTTGCAGGCTTCAAAATCGCATCCACACTTGATTCCTTTTGTTTATTAATCTGATCTTGCATTTTTTGGATTTTATCTTCAATTTTTTTTAGCCTCTCTTCCTTAAACGATTCTTTATCTAAAATCATTTTCAACATGTTTTGAATGCTATTGGTACTCTCGAGTGACTTCGATTCTTGCTGATCAAACCTAGCTTTGAGCTCGATTTGCTGTTGTTCAAACTTAGCATCAAACTTATCATTAAGCTGTTCTATCCCGTCATTGAGATCTGGGTGTTGTTCACCTGGTACATTGGCTCCAGAACTCGTAATAGCAGCCACAAAATCCAATCCAGAACCTGGTGCATTGGCTCCTCCGGCTCCAGATCTGGTTCTAATGCCTTCGATCATATTTTTCTTTGATTTTGCCAGCCTCAATCAATCAATTGATTGCTTGAACCAGCTCTGATACCAATTGTTAGCTTTCAATTAGGAATTGAAAGTCTAACCTAGTAGAAGAAAGAGTTAAGGTGAAAAGAGAAGTGAAAGGGGATGAGAAATAGAGAAAGAGATGAGAAAGGAGAGTTAATTCCAAAAGAAAATCAGTTTGTATTTGATTGAATGATGAGATTACAAGCTTAAGATCTTATTTATAGACCTAGGAATACATTGCATCATGACTACCGAACTAAACCTCCAAAAACATACTTTCCCGCCAATTTCTGCAGCAGCCAGAGAATTTGAACCGAGCATTGACCAACTAACCACTTGGCGCCTAAAACCGAATTAACTACCTTTTAAAAGTATACAACTCAACAATAAGACCCTGACCGACCAAAACAAACAGAAATTTTAATTAAATTCTAAGGATTTATAACACCGGTCACCAACATCCCAGTAATTCGGATACTCCGATGTTCTTCCAAGTTCGATATGTTGAAGTAGAGGTCACGGAGTACAAACCAACAATCAAGATCTCCCTTATCTTCTTAAACCCATAATGTCATAGCTGGACCACATAGCCGAGCTAAGCAAAGACGGCCCTCATAACAAAAAGTACCTAAATTTTGGCAACATACAGCTTCATCTCGGGCACACGGTGGAAGGAACACAAGATAGTTGGGGTCATCTGCCATATCCCATGCCACCAAGTAGTGATAAAAATAGGAAGTGTAGGGAGAAAACGCTTCGCTTTGATCTGAAAGAAGATATAAAACATTACCACAAAGTACCCACTTTGTAAAATCTACCGCGCTACTGCCAGTACATATAAGAGTTCAATACCTCTACCCACCATGATCAAAATAATACACCGAATACCAGTCCAGCTGAGGCCACTCTTCTAATCTAAAAACAACATCCATATTAAAAATAAAGAGAAGTATATGGCAGCTAAGTGGGTAAAACAAGGCAATGTCAACACATGAAAAATTATCTTCAAAGGTGAGCCTAGGAAACGAAACTCATCAGGGAGGAAAATAGGTCAAAAGGTTCGGGTAACTGAGTTACACACCTCCCAAACTAAATTGTTACTCATGTTCACTATTTCTTCATCGTACGACATAAACTCCAAAGGCTCAACAGGGGAACAAAGAGAATAACAAGGACCGTCCAAAGTATAGGCCTCCAAATTATAAGGTGGCCAATGTCCATTTTGAATAAAAGCACCATCAGTAAGACATTTAAAACAGGCTAAAGCCTGCTCCTTCATGAAATCCTCATGAAGAAAAAGATTGCGCAGGTGGCGAGATACGGGGCAAAATCAGCACAAAATCTTAACAGAAAGCCAAGAAAAGACAAGAAGGAGAAGATCTTCTGGTAAAATTGCCATTAGAATAAGACAAAAAGTGGAGTAGAAAAGTAAAAACACATAGAATGAAAAAGGCTAATAAACCAGTAGAAAAGCAAAAGGGAAATAAAGCAAGTAGTAGAAAAGCACAAGTAGAATAACAGAGGCAAAGAAAGTTATATATACACATAAGGCTACACTTTCCAAGCAAAGTAACATTTGTTTAGAAAGTGGGGGGCCATTATGTTATGCTCACACCCCCCCCCCCCCCCCCCCCCCCCCCCCAAAATGACGAGCCAGAAAAGGGGCGTGCTAGAGAAAGGCTAGGTAGAAAGAGGGGAGCCAGAGAAAGGCTAGCTAGAAACGGGCATGCTAGAAAGAGGTGAGCTAGAGAAAGGCAAGTTAGAAAGGGGTAAGCTAGAAAAAGGCTAGCTAGAAAAGGGCAAGCTAGAAAAAGGCTAGCTAGAAAGGGGCGAGCTAGAGAAAGGCTAGCTAGAAAGGGGCGAGCTAGAGAAAGGCTAGCTAGAAAGGGGCGTGCTAGAGAAAGTGCTTGAGAAAGGCTAGCTAGAAAGGGGCAAGCTAGAGAAAGGCTAGCTAGAAAGTGGCGTGCTAGAGAAAGGCAGGCTAGAAAAGGGCGTGCTAGAGAAAGGCTAGCTAGAAAGCGGCGTGCTAGAGAAAGGTTGTCTAGAAAGGGGTGTGCAAGGGAAAGGCTAGCTCGGAAGGGGCAAGCTAGAGAAAGGCTAGCTAGAGAGGGGCATGCTAGAGAACGGCTAGCTAGAGAAGGGCGAGTGAGAGAAAGGTTGGCTAGAAAGGGCCGTGCTAGAGAAAGGCTAGCTAGAAAGAGGCGAGCTAGAGGAAGGCTAGCTTGAAAGGGGCGTGCCAGAGAGAGGCCTGCTACACACCGGCGAGCTAGAAAGAGGCTAGCTAAAGAAGAGCAGGCTGGACACTGGCGAGCTAGCAAAAGGGCTCCTAGAAGCAGACATCCACTGGCCTCTAATAACCCAATGGAATGAGCAGAAAGTTGGGGAAGTAACACCAAAGGGAACCTTGGTGGTTTCTTTCACCTACAAAAGCCTGAGTTCCACTTATCCTTACGACCCAAACCCACACCAAACTCGACCACGACATGTAAACACACTGGTCAAATTTGTAAAAAACAACCACTACATTGGCATGAGAGATGATCCGTAGTAGGTGGGAGAAGGACTCTATCCACCAACTCCTTTTGTTCCGGTTGCACATTCCGAGGCATTCCTTCACTCTGTGGCTTGCCTCTTGTGAGCGACTTTGGACTTGTGACAGATTGCTAGGACATCGGGTGCAGGGCATCTAGTCTCTTTTTTGCATGCAACTTCCCCATTTGTGTTCGATCTCGTGTGTCATTGGCCGCTTCATTTGCCTGGCCTATGCTTCCTTGGCATTAGCTAGCTTAGTGGGCTTGTACTCTACTCTGTGGTCATTGGGTGGATTCTATCCTCGCCCGCCTTTGCTTCTCTGTGACGGTTTACATCCTCTAGTACTAGCATAACCTAAGGATCCAGTTTTCTCAGTCTAGATCTTCCTTTGCTGTCATCAAGAAGATCGTGGGATTGGTCCACAGGAGTGGTTGTTTGGCTTTTCAGCTTTGTTGCTTTATTTTGTTAGTCATGTTGACCTTTGAGGCATTTTAGCTTGTTTAATTCATTCATTTGATTCCCTGACGTAAGCCTTTTTGGCTATGACTTGGGTATGCCCCTTGTACACTTGTACATATATTTTTTTCGTATATATGATATATATCACTGACTTACTAAAAAAATAGAGCATGTCTCTTGCCACCATGAGTGATAGATCCCTCAAGCTTCACTCACTGACTTCATGAGTACTTGACTATACCCAATCTCAGTTTTACAAGCCCTCTTAGGAGCAAGAAGCCTAGAGTCAAAGTATAGTGAGTTGCTCAAAGGCCACTACGGTGAACTTATGTTAAAGGAACTAGCACACACAATCGCCACCCCGAGAACTACCTATTGAGAGTTTGGTCTGGTCAATCCATGTAGGTGTTCTCAAGTGTGTTTGTCCAGTGAACATATCTTCCATATGCACTCGCACTTGTGCCTTGGTGTCTCCGTACAAGCAATCATGAGATCAACTGCTCTATATCAAATAGAGCCTGTCACACTGTGTGTTCGTCTATCCAGATCCACCAATGCCCATTCTCAAGGATCCTATGAACAAGAACATTTAAGGACGATGCTATTAGGGCGTTGGCTCTCAGTATTGTGACTAACCCCACAATGCCAATCCCATTACATTTATTTTTTGTGTTTACGATGTTATGTTACAAACCGATATTCCGAGGCTTGAGGTCAAAGTAGCTCTTGGTGGGAAAAACTGTTAACGGGGTTAAAATTCTGTTAAATGAAGTCTGTGCTGCACATGCGAGACCTGTGCTGCTACTGAACTACTTGCTGCGTGCTGCTGTTAGTTAGTTGTTAAGTCATGCTATTAGCCTAGCTTTAGTTGTTGCTTTACAATGTAATAATCTGCATTAATAATTCTGCAGTAAACTAAGCGCGTTAAGGCTGTTAAGGTGTTAGTTTCAGGTAGTAGTGGAGTTTAGTGCCAAAATTCCATTTACAGATTAGTTAGGTATATTCTAGATAGTTCTAGATGCTTCCTAGCTAGGTTGGTTAGTAGTTCATTGCTATAAATAATTGAGGATTGTAATGTTCAGAATTATTCAATCAAATATCTGAAATATCAATCTCATTTGACATTAAACTCTATTTTCTCATCCCTTTCCCTTCTTTCTCTCATCTAAACTCTAAACCCTACTTTCTCATATAATTTCCCTTCTTTCTCATCTCATATTCTCAATTTATCCGCATTTTATATTAGTTTACGTTCATGGTTCAAGCCCGAGCGTAACAATTGGTATCAGAGCCTCGTTCGGCTTCCGACCGAGTGCATAATAAAAAATAAAAAAAATTATATCAGAAATTAAAATTGGTGCCGGATTGCTACAGATCCAGAATTAGTGATCTGATGCATTGCTTAACAAATTGAATTTGGCAAAAATTAAGTTGCGGTTGAAGTGAAGATCGAATCCAGTGCTGAAAGGAGCTGATCAAGTGCAGATTTCGGTTCAAACATTCAAAATTTGATCTAGAAATTCAGAAGTTGATTGATCACATTCAGATTTTGGGGAATTCCAGTTCAAATTAATTTGCATTGAACAAATTGACAAGCCGATCTGGTGCAGCTTGAAGAGATCGGTTCAAGGTCAATCCAATTTTGAAGAAAAAGTTAAAAGTGAGTTATATGAACCACATTATACTTGATCATCATCAAAATATTACAATTCAGCTGCGTAGAGGATTGTTCAGATTTCGCAATTCAGAATTTGGTGATTGAGGTAACTATTTTTCTGAACTTCAAGTTGTAATTCGTTGAAGAATTGAGGTTGTTTTTGGATTATGTCGAAATTGTGTTGCTAAGCATAAAATTAGTGAGAATTCATCGTAATCTGTGGTGATCTTTGAGAATTATATGCTATTGAGTCGACAGTTGCTTAGGCGAAAATTTGTCAGCGAAGGCGAATTCTGACAGTGGACGGAGAACGAAAGTGTCGAAACTCGACTTGAAGATTGTGGTGAATTGTGTGTTTGAATCTTCATTACAGACCAAATTCGAACCAATATCAGATTCTTAGTCGGAATTAATCAAGAAAACATCATTTTCGGACATCGTTCGAAAGTTAGGGTTCGTCGAAAACTTTGTGCGCCAAAATCTGAAAGCTAGGGTTTGTAATCAGTGACGATTTTTGAAACCAATAGCAACGGATTGTTTATGTGGACGAAGGATTAGAGCTTCATAAGGAAATCGGTGCTGAAGAGTTGCAAAACAAGTTTGATATTTCTGCGAATTTCGATAGTGTACTCTGCGAAAGAGCTGGTTATAGGTCGAAGTTGTTGTTCATTTGCAAATATGGCTGATGGAGAGAGAATTCGATCTGAAGTTGGTGTAGATGTTACGATCGTATCTCAGAATGCTACTAAAGAGGATCTTGGAGAATTACAGAAAAGCATTGATCAAAAGATGGATCAAATTCTGTTGTTAATGGACAAAGATGCAAAGGATGCAAAGGGGCAAGGTCGGTTGCAACAAATTGAGATTGTTCCACATGCGGAAGTGGTTCTACCACAAGAGTTCGTTGTTGAGCAAAAAGAGGAGGTACAATCTGTTCTTGTTGAAGATGAACTCGACCACGGCAATGCCGAAATTGATGAACACATGCATGAAGGAACTGAGGCTGAACAAGATGATTCTTATGAAGACTCTTTGTTAAAGTTAGAGTATCTTGAAGACGCTGAGGCACAATATGACACGTATCCGGAATGGACATATGATTCACATGTCCGAGGAATGATTAAGAAAGCAAAGAGTAAGTCGAAGAGAAATCGTCTAAGTGAAGCATTGGGAGATGTTGTGGGAAAAAAGAAGTTGCCCAAGCCAAAATTGAAGCGTGCGGTTGTGGTTCAACCCAGTATGCTTGATGATCAACGAGAACAAACTCAAGAAGCTGGTCATACTGATGTAAACACTGATATACCAGATTCAGTTGGTGTGTTTTTTAGGGGAGTAACGGTGTTTTCAAATACACATTCATATGACGACTTGCCACCTGATCCCGGAGGAAATTTTCAAGTTTATATGAAGCCGAAAGGGTTTGATTTTCTGCTGAAAAGAACTAAGCAAGCTGCACGAGTACATTTCAAAGTCCAACGAAGGAGACGCAATGTGGTTGAATAAGCAATTGAGTTGTTAGCTGCGTATAACTGCTATAATTTGCTGATACCGAATTCTGTTCAGACCAGAAGCTGTACAACAGATGCTTTAGCTGAGGAAATTGATGTTGAAAGTCCCTTTAATCCGGGAAAGAATGAATCACAAATGTTGGGAAGTTTAAATCATGCTGCCAAGATTTGCTTTCAAGTTCTGCTGAGACCAAATTCCATTTCTTGAAAAGTGTTAGAAGTTCGAATGCTTTGCTTAGAAAAACATGGTGCTTTGGTCGGTGTTATTATGTCTTTTAGAAGGTGTAATAACTTGTTCACTTCAAGTGGCTTCCATATGGACCTAAACCGAGCTGCAGCATGCTATCATGAATCGCAACAGGTTAGCACTGCGGCATTACTGGACTCTGCATTGGGAAGCAATCTGGGATTCATTGAGCATGCCATGAGTCGGGTTAATAGGAGGTTGTGTGAGCTGAATAAGTTGGATTTCTTTGCAGCAGAGCACCTTAACTCAGCAAGGAATCAAGTTCTAGTAGATGATAAGCACTCTCGACATGCCGATCGACAAGTTCGGGTTGAAATAATTCTGTTTTGGAGCTGTTCGAACTGCAATTGGGAATGCTTACAAGCAGAATTTATTGTTTGCTTCTCTTGGTTTGAGTTTGGAAGGCCTCCCGGGGTGTTAAGGGACCTCAAATGCATTCTTGTGTGTTTAAGGAAATGCAAAACCAGTTGTTCAGCTCTCCACAAGCAGAAATGCAGAAACATTGAAGCACGTTGTGATTCTCAGCTGCAAGATGGAATTTTGAGCTGTGTTAACTGTTTCATGAGGGTTTGTGATGTTTGGTTTGATCATTGCAGACCTCATGAAGAGCATTATGCCCTCAAACGCAAGCTTTGCATCGAGATAAATGGCATACAATGTGCTCATTGGTCATTCCAGTTGCAGAATTCAGCAAGCATTCATCATTTCAGTCGCCTTTTCCTATGCAATTAGTGTTCTTCATTCTTACAACTCTCTTCCATTCTTGAGGACAAGAATATGATCCGAGAAATCGAGGTTTGGGCTATGTTGAAGGTTTGGCTGTGTTGATTATATTCTGCCACTGACATGCTGTGCTGCTGATATTCTGCTGCTGTGATGTGCTGTTATGTTGATGATTTTAAAGCTATTATGTGCTGATTAGTATAGTAAATGATGTATGAGCTTAGTACTGCATTGCCTTGGCATTAGCTTCTGCATTGTAATAATTCAGCAGGGAAAGGATGCATATATCAGAGATCGAAGTGAGGATGTTCAAGGCTGATCCGAAATGCTGGTGTTGCAAGAGGTGTGGTAGACTGATTTGGTTTGATCTAAATAGACCACCTTAAGGATACTCCAAATCAGAGGCAAGACTTCTTAGCAGAGACAAGAAGCAGCTCATCTATGGGATTATTTGTGTTGGAGTTGGTTGAATTGACATATTGTCGGTAGAAGTTGCTTCTGAACTTCTTTTCAGTTGCAATTCCAGCTTGAAGTTCACTATCATCAACTTCAACTTCTATCTCAACATAAATAATTGATCTTCAAAGTCTCATTCTCTTTCATTCTTGAGGACAAGAATGTTTTCAAGGGGAAGAGAATGTTACAAACTGATATTCCGAGGCTTGAGTTCAAAGTAGCTCTTGGTGGGAAAAACTGTTAAGGGGGTTAAAATTCTGTTAAATGAAGTCTGTGCTGCACATGCAAGACCTATGCTGCTCCTGAACTACTTGCTGCGTGCTGCTGTTAGTTAGTTGTTAAGTCATGAAATAAGCCTAGCTTTAGTTGTTGCTTTATATTGTAATAACCTGCATTAATAATTCTGCAGTAAACTAAGTGCGTTAAGGCTGTTAAGGTGTTAGTTTCAGGTAGTAGTGGAGTTTGGCGCCAAAATTCCATTTACATATTAGTTAGGTATATTCTAGATAGTTCTAGATGCTTCCTAGCTAGGTTGGTTAGTAGTTCATTGCTATAAGTAAGTGAGGATTGTAATGTTCAGAATTATTCAATCAAATATCCGAAATATCAATCTCATTTGAGATTAAACTCTATTTTCTCATCCCCTTCCCTTCTTTCTCTCATCTAAACTCTAAACTCCACTTTCTCATCCAATTTCCCTTCTTTCTCATCTCATATTCTCAATTTATCCGCATTTTATATTAGTTTACGTTCGTGGTTCAAGCTTGAGCGTAACATGTTATTACAACAGTGAAGCAATAATAATAAAGTAAAGATGATAAAGAACACAATGCCATTGAAACAAAATATCCACTAAATAATCCAAAATCACAAGTTCATAGGACAAAACTCATATGTCCTAACTGTTGAGCCCCAAAGTTTTAATGCACTCATCACCAAAACTTGTAATGTTGAGTGACAAATTGGTCAGCAGAGGAATGCTTCTCATAAGACCCAAATGGTTAATGAAAGGAAAGGAGAAAATAAAAAAAGCCAGTAAAAAGAGGTGAGACCATGGCCACATTTATCAAAACAATTAAAAAAGGAAACAACGTTGTGGATAGAAGAAAATGATGAAGGTAAAGGGAAGTAGGCTCAAAGGCTCACTGTGTATGAAGGAAAGGAGAAGAAGCACCCCTTCGAATATGATGATGTTCATGGTATTTGCAATGAGATGATAGCTGTAAAAGCAATTAACCCCCCCCCCCCCCCCCCCCCCCCCCCCGAGCCACAACATCCCAACGAGGTTGACAAGATCGGTAACCCCAAGTATTGCCCTTACCGTCATATTGTAAGCCATCCGATTGAAGATTGTTACATCCTCAAATACATAATCAATGCCATGATTAACAATAGGCAGATTGAAGTTGAAGTGGAAACATCCTCCAAAGAGGCAATGGCTTCATCAAATACTACATCATGGAAGGAAAAGATGGTGCTCGGTTAGCCCTTAAGGGGGACAATATACGAACGGTGGAGTTACCTCCTAATGTTTTGCAGGTCCCTTGCATTATTGACGAAGAAATCATAGTTCAATGCGCTTATCTTGATATGCCTCGCCGTGGAATAGCCGCACCCAATCTTTACGAACTTATGACTGAACTGCAGGCTTCGGATTCTGACTTTGCTGATGATAATGATGATGATGAGTATGGGTGGCGGCCCTTTTTTAGCAAGAGAGTGCTCAAAAAAGACATTGCTCGAAACTTTAGTCTACCAAGCCCAAAGATGTAAGGACCAAATCCTTCAAAAAAAAAAAAAATTAAGAAGAAAAACAAAAAGAAGAAAGCCAAACCATCCAAGAAGTCAGAAGTGAATTTAGACGAGGAGCATGTGCCCCTACTAGAGTTCCTGTAACTTTGAAGGACTACTTACTGAAAAAATTTCTTAAAGAAAGTTGCTTAAGTGATAAGTATGAGGAGCAAGAGTTATCATGTAATGAATTTTCATGCATTACATGTATTTCATTGTAATTCATTAACCCATTGTAATTCATTACTTGTTAAGTCTTGTATTATATTGTATTTCCCTTGTAAGTTGAGTAAGGTGTAACTGTGAGCTGAGGAGGGAAAGTTAGTTCCCGTATATTCAAGTTAGTTAGTTAGTTAGAGCTTGGTTAGATATTCTTAGTAGTTGCAAGAGTACAAATAGATCAATTCTCGTATTGAGAAGGTATTCAATGAAAAAGGCTCTCTTCTTCCCCTAGTTCTCTTTATTCTCTTCTTCTCTCAATTCTATCTTCTATCTCTCACCTAGGTATTGATTCAAGATTCAACTTGAACCATTACAAGTGGTATTAGAGCTTGTAATTGCATTTGATTTTCTTACAGTCCAAGTGATCACATTGGCTAGGAACAAGAAACAGGCTTCAATGGCTGCCAATTCAGCTGTTGAGGTTGGTCTGAATCATCAACTAACCCAGCTTCTGCAACATATTCAATACATGCTTCTTGTGATGAGTGCCAATCATCAACAGCTAGTTCAAACGCAGCAAAAGATGGAATAAAGGCAGGATGGAATGCAGAAGCAGATTTATAGGTAGTCTTTACCCGTTCATGATGGTGTGCTACCTCAAGTTCCTCCCCAAGGGAGACCTCCCGATGTGGTTGATCAGGGAGAAATGATTCCTGTCGCAAAGAATGCCTGATTTCGATAGCCCAAGGTGGAGATTGACACCCTTAATGGAACACATCTTCAATCTTGTATAAGGAGATGTGAAAGGTACTTTAGAAGGTCGAACTAGGGGCTGCGCATTTGCAAGGTGATCATGAAGTTTGGTGCCATTGGTTGATCTTGGGTTTTCCGCGTGTTAGTTAGAGGGAATTTGTTGATGAGTTTTGTGATAAATATAGGGATGAGGACACGGGAGATGTGATTGACAAGTTCGAAAAGGTGTAACAAGTAGGAAGTGTTAAAGAGTACATGTCCGGGTTTGAGAATTTGAAAGCAAGAATGTGTTGTGATCCGGAGAATTTGAAGGCAAGAGGCCGCTGCTATGTTGCTATTTTGTATTCCTTAGAATTGCTGTAATAAGGCTTAGTCAAAGTGCTGCATTTGGTCTTTTGAATTGTAATATCCGTAGCTTGTTGTTAGTGCCAAGGGGCTTCAATTGGTAGTTAAGTCAGTCACTTGGTCAAGCCTTGGTCAATAATGGCGGCTTGGGTCTAGTTAGTCAGTTAAGGCTTTATCCTTATGCAAAGCATCTTGAGCTAATATAAGTAGCTCAGTCTCTTGTAATGTCATCATTAAATGAAATACAAACATCTCTTTGAGATATTTTTTCTCTCTCATCTAATTCTCATCACCTTCACTTCTTTCCTCGTCTAAACTCTCTCTCTTTCACAAGGTTAAACATCAAGTTCATCTAGAGGTCTGACATTTGGTATCAGAGCGAGATTTTGTTGCTAATTCATCACAAAATTGATGGATTTGAGCCGGCTAATTGGAAGAACAGCATTACAGCTATGGTTGGAAGTGTTACAACAAGATCAAGAGCTGGAGGTGGCATTGCTACTGCAAATCCTGCCCCTAGTGCTAATCCTAGTGTTTCATACGCTGCAATGGCTAGTGGTGGAGCAGGGCCAACAGCTCAGTTCATTACACAAGATTAATTCAGCTCACAATTGAGCTCACAATTGGAAGCTGTGATAAGTAGATTACAACAAAGTCAGTTGGAGTAGAATCAAGGTCTTGAGAATTGGTTAGTGCAAAAGATGCAGCAAATGCAACAAGATGTTGATCGAAGGGTTAAAGATCGAATGACTCAACAACTGCAAAGAATTGAAGATCAATTTGAGGATCGCTTTGCTATACTGTAGAACCAGATGCAAAGACAAATTGCAGTTTCCGATGTTGGTGGTTTATTGCCTGCGAGTCAAATGATGAGACCTCCTTATGTGGTGATCCCACAAGTGCAAATGCTGCTGCTCTGTCGCATGATAGGCCTCTTGCAGTGCCAGTAACAGCCAGGACTCAGGATCATCCACATGACCCAACACATTCTCGACTTGCCAGCTTGATTGGAGAACACCTTGTTTGGCCACCAGATCAGTCCCAGCAGCACTTATATAGATAAAATCCCTTCGAAGATGGCCTCTCAAGAAGCAATGAGGCCACTTTTGGTAGTAGAGGTAATGGCTTTAGGCAGCCATGAGTACAGATTGAAAATTTTGAAGGGAAGCAGCCACAATCTTGGCTAAGGAGATGTGATCAGTATTTTTACTTCTTTGACATTCCTGATGAGCTAAAGGTGGAATTAGCAGCTGTATACCTTTGACGAGGTCATGAAGTGTGGTTTTATAGTCTCTTGAAGACCAATCCCTCTCTTTCTTGGGAGCAGCTTGTGAAAGAACTATGTGATCGTTATGGTGATGAGAATACTAATGACATTGTTAATCATTTCAAAAAAGTGATTCAAGTTGCATCTGTGGGTGAGTATATGACACGATTTAAGAACCGTAGAGCAAGCATGATAACTACATATCCTCAAGCCACTGAGTCATATTATGTCTTGAGATTCCTGAGATCAAGAATCTTGTCAATGCAATTGATCCTCAAACTTTGGCCAAGGCCTATGCTAAGGCTAAGCTCTTTGAAGCCACAATTCTCACATATGGTGATGGATCAAGATTCAAAAGTGGATGCTCAAAAAAGAATATGGGATCTGCTAAGTTTAAGGGAGCTCAATCTAAGGAAAAGAAGGCTCAGAGGCTTTGTTTCAAGTGCAATCAGCCATGCGAGTTTGGACACAACTGTAATCCAAAATTCCTCATGTCTGCTCGAGGAATCAATGTTGAAGAACAAGTTGAAAGTGGTGAATCTGAAGCTGAGGATGATAGTTCAAATCCAGAATCACAAGATGAGTGATTGAGGATGAAGCCGAGATATCAATGAAAGCTTTGGCAAGCAATGGAGCTCACAATACGATTATAATCAAGGGAAAGGTAGGCAAGAGGTCCATGATCGTCCTGATTGATAGAGGAAGAACCCATAGCTTCATTGATCCCAAAGTGGTTAAGAAAGTAGGTCATGAAGTGATCAAAACTCTTCCCTTAGCAGTGATTTTTCGCTGATGGGAATTCCATTTTGACTCATAACATATTCCATGGGTTTCAGTGGTCTATGCAAGATCGCAAGTTTGATTATGATTTCAAGATACTACCTTTGAGAGGATGTGAGATGGTTTTAGGGGTAGATTGGATGCGATCCTTCAGCCCTGTGATATTTGATTTTGTAAAACTGTCTGTGTC
Organism: Simmondsia chinensis; assembly: GCA_018398585.1. Classification (NCBI taxonomy): domain Eukaryota; kingdom Viridiplantae; phylum Streptophyta; class Magnoliopsida; order Caryophyllales; family Simmondsiaceae; genus Simmondsia; species Simmondsia chinensis. Next base: position 20,216,042 of record JAGTTD010000001.1, on the reverse strand, counting down.
ATTTGAGATTCATGGCTCCAAGGTTACTTTGCATGGAATGACAGATCAAGCTCAGTTGCAAGTAATCAAAGGCAAGAAGTTAAAGGGAGAGTTGTTTGCTATATCTCTTACTAAATTGGGAGACATTCCTCTGCCTAAAGTTAGAGCTTTGATTGAAGAGTTTGAGGACTTGTTTGAAAAACCAAAGGCATTACCCCTGAAGAGGCATCTGGATCATGCTATTCCTCTTAAGCCTAACTCTGGGCCTGTTAAGCTAAGGCCTTACAAGTATCCGCATGCACAAAAGACTGAGATTGAGAGGTAGGTTGATGATCTGCTTAAAACATGCTTTCTGAGACAGAGTCACATCCCATTTTCTTCTCCAGTAATTCTAGTTAAGAAGAAATATGGCACGGCAAGGATGTGTATAGACTTCCGGCAGCTTAACTCCCTAACAGTGAAGGACAAGTTTCCAATTCCTGTCATAGATGATTTGTTAGATGAGCTACATGGAACTCGTATATTTTCCAAGCTTGATCTGAGGCAAGGATATAACAAAATCAGAGTATTGGAGCAAGATGTATACAAGACTGCTTTCAGGACACATCATGGCCATTTTGAGTTTGTGGTTATGCCTTTTGGCTTAACTAATGCTCCAGCTACATTTCAAGCAGTGATGAACAACGTCTTTAAGTAGTTCTTGAGGAGATTTGCATTGGTTTTCTTCGATGATATCCTGATTTACAGCTCTTCACTTGAAGATCATTTGATGCATCTGAGGAAAGTCGTCTTGACCATGCGAAAGCATAAGCTATATGCAAAATTGGATAAACGTTCTTTTGCACAGATCCAATTAGAGTATTTGGGCCATATTATTTCTCAAGAAGGAGTATCTACCGATCCTTCTATAGTCATAGCAATGAAGGAGTGGCCTAATCTAGTGACTTTGAAGTAGTTGCGAGGTTATTTGGGCTTGATTGGTTATTACTGAAAGTTTGTTTCTACTTATGGCTTTATAGCCAAACCTTTAACTTATTTATGGAAGAAAGATTTGTTCAAGTGGTCTGAGAAAGCCCAAGCTACATTTGAGACCCTGAAGTCTACAATGTGTGGAGCTCCAGTTTTAGCCGGATTTTGCTGTTGAATTAATCTTGGAGACAGATGCTTGTAGGAACGGAATTGGGGCTGTTTTGTCTCAAAAGGCCATGCCAATATCCTACCTTAGTCAGGCATTGAGTCCTAAGCATCAAGCATTATCCACTTATGAGAAGGACTACTTAGCAATCTTACTTGCTGTGGATAGGTGGAGACATTACCTAGATGGACATCGATTTAAGATCAATACCGATCATCAAAGTCTGAAGCACCTTCTTAAATAGAAAACTCTTATAAGGATTCAGAAGAAAGGGTTGATGAAGATGTTGGGGCTTGATTATGTCATTGAATACATGAAGGGAAAACAAATGTTGCAGCTGATGCGTTGTCACCCAGATTGGAAAATTGTGAGCAAGGCTCTTGTGGAGCAGTATATTTGATACTTCCAACTTGGATTGAAGAGGTTTATAGATCCTATGAAGATGATTCTTTTTCACAAGATTGCATTACAACATTCAGTGTGAGTAGAACAAACTAACCTGTTGCTGGTGCAGATATTTCTACGATGAAAGGTGTCATTCGGCTAAAGGGCAAGTTATACATTGGCTCTTCCACGGATTTGAGGCAACATATCATTAGTGCCTCCTATGATTCAGCTTGGGGAGTTCACTCTGGAGTGGAAGGCACCTATCAAAGGCTTAAGGGCTACTTCATATGGACTGGAATGAAGAAGTCAGTGACTGAATTCATGCAAGCTTGCGAAGTTTGTCAACAAACTAAGCTTGGTGATCATAGGTATCAGGGTCTCCTTCAACCTTTACCTATTTTGGAGGGTGCTTGGAAAAATATGAGCATGGACATTATTGAAGGGTTGCCAAAGTAAGAAGGTAAGGAGGTAATTTGGGTTGTGGCTGATCGGTTTACCAAATTCAGTCACTTTGTTGGGCTGGCCAGACCTATAACAGCTGAGAGGTTGGCAAGGAGTTTCTTGGATAACATTTACATGCTTCATGGCTTACCGTAATCTATTCTATCAGATCGAGATAGGATCTTCACCAGTCATTTCTGGAAGGAGTTGCTTAATCTTATTGGGATAACATTGGCTCTTAGCTCATCATATCATCCTCAAACTGATGGACAAACAGAAAGAGTCAATCAGTGCATTGAGCAATACCTTAGGAGCATGGTGTTCAGTCATCCAAAAGTATGGAGCAAGTGGTTATCCTTGGCAGAACATTGGTGCAATACACATGCTTATGCTTTTATTGGAACTACTCCATTCAAATCTCTATATGGTTATGCTCCACTAACACCAATGATGTTACAAGGAATTGTGTCATCAGTTCCTGAAGTCACTGACTTAGCACTGCAAAGGAGGCAACTGATGCAATTGTTGAAAGACAATCTTCATCAAGCACAAGCAAGGATGAAGTTATACGCAGACAGGAAGTGTGTGGACAAACATTTTGAAGTTAGGGACATGGTTTATCTGAGATTGCAACCTTGCAGATAAGCAACCATGGCTGTGAGGAAGAATGTGAAGTTGTGTGCAAGGATTTTTGGGCCTTACAAGATCCTAGAGAAGATTGGCAAAGTAGCCTACAAGCTTGGATTACCCCCTATCTCCTACATTCATCCTATTTTTCATGTTTCCTTCCTCAAGAAACAAGTGAAAAAGGGTTGTGGAAGCTCACTTCATCCTCCGAACATTGGCTCAAATGGAGCCTTACTTTTGCAACCTGTAGCTATGCTTAATTCAAGCAAAGTAAAGGCTGATGATAGAATTTTTCAGGAAGTTTTGGTGCAATGGACCAATTTTGACGAGAAAGAAGCTAATTGGGAGAAGCTTCAATTCTTGAGGAGTCAATTTTCTTACTTCCATTCTTGAGGACAAGAACGTTTTCAAGAGGAGAGGAATGTCGTGATCTGGAGAATTTGAAGGCAAGAGGCTGCTGCTATGTTGTTGTTTTGTATTCCTTAGAATTGCGATAATAAGGCTTAGTCCAGGTGCTGGGTTTTGTCTTTCGAATTGTAATATCCGTAGCTTCTTGTTGGCGCCTAGGGGCTTCAATTGCTAGTTAAGTCGATGAATTGGTCAAGCCTTGGTCGAGAGTGGCGACTTGGGTCTAGTAAGTCGGTTAAGGCTTTGTCCTTATGCAATGTATCTTGAGCTTGTATAAGCAGCGCAATCTCTTATAATGTCATATCAAATGAAACACAAACATCTCTTTGAGATATTTTCTCTCTTTCATCTAATTCTCATCTCCTTCACTTCTTTTCTCAGCTAAACTCACTCTCTTTCACAAGGTTAAACTTCAAGTTCATCTAGAGGTTTAACAGAATGATGGCAGTTCAGTCGAGAGCAAAGGAGGAGTATTATGTGTCTTGCTTCATAAGTGGGTTAAAGTCCAAGATCAAGAATCTAGTTAATGCTCTCAATCCTCCCACAATGTCTAAGACTTATTCTAAAGCTCGATTGTTTCAATCCTTAGCTACATATTCGTATGAATCTGAACATAAGGCAAGAATGGTGACTCCTCTGCAGCGAGTAGGACCAAATTCATCCATATCCTTGAGCATTGAAGAAAAGAGAGCACAAAAGTTGTGCTTCAAATGTAACCAAATGTATTTTTCGGTTATAAGTGCACTCCTAAGCAACTAATGACAATCACTGGCAGTGAGGAAGCAGATGAGGATCATGAGTATTATGCTAAATGTAAGGGTGAATTTTTAGAGACTCAAGAAGTGAAGGAGGATCGGGATGAAGCAGAGATCTCGATAAGAGCTCTAACTGGTGGAGGAACCCACAACACCATTAGAATCAAAGGGATTGCAAATTGCAAGACCTTACTAATTTTGATTGATAGCGGAAGCACCAATAGCTTCTTAGAACCTAAGATATCTAGATTAGTGGGGCATGAACTTATCAAGACCTCTCCCTTGGCTATAACAACAGCAGATTGCAATTTCATGTTAACATAAAGAAAGTGCAAAGAGTTCAAATGGGAGATGCAAGGTCATTCATTCTCTTACGATTTCAGAGTCTTGAAGCTAGGGGGTTGTGACATGGTATTGGGGGTGGATTGGACGAAAACTTTCAATCGTATTATCTTTGATTTTGTGTAGCTAACTATCTTATTTGAAAGAGAAGGCAAAATAGTGTAGCTGCAGGGCTTAGTTGAGCAAGGAAGCCTACAACTTATGAGTTATAAGAAGTTGCAAGGGATGCTTAAGAAAAGCAAGGTAGAATGGATTGGCCAATTATTCTCTATTAGTGCAGATCTGGACGATGCTTAGATTGTATCTAACCCTTCTACTAGGTAGCTATTACATGATTTTGAAGATCTATTTGAGTTACCAACTACCTTACCTTCTAAAAGAAATCTTGATCATACCATTCCACTAAAAGCTAATTCTAATCAAATCAATTTAAGACCATACAAATGCCCACATTCCTAAAAGAATGAGATTAAAAAACAAGTGGAGAAGCTATTGAAAACCAATTTATAAGGCGTAGCCATAGACCATTTGCTTCACCGGTCATTCTTGTTAAAAAGAAAGACGGAACATCTCACAAGTGTATTGGCTATAGGCAACTAAATTCCTTAACCATCAAAGATAAATCTCCAATTCCTGTCATTGATGATCTCTTAGATGAATTTCATGGTGTGGTTTACTTCTCAAAACTTGATTTGAGCCAAGGATATCATTAAATAAGAGTGGTTGAATATGACATATACAAAATAGCTTTTAGAACCCACCACAGCCATTTTGAGTTTGTGGTTATGCCATTTGGATTATCAAACGCTCCTGCCACATTTCAAGCTCTAATGAACTCAATTTTTAAGCCTTTTCTCAGGAAATTTGTCATTGTCTCTTTGATGACATCTTAGTTTATAGCCCAAATTTGAAAAAACATGTTGTACACTTGAACTATGCTAAACTATCCAAATGTTCTTTTTCTCAAACTCAAGTAGAGTATTTGGGTCATATAATCTCCTATGAAGGGGTAGCCACCGATGCATCTAAGGTTCAAGCCCTGAAACAATGGCCAGCTCCTACTACAGTTAAGCAATTGAGAAGTTTTTTGGGCCTATCAGGTTACTGCAGGAAGTTTATTCAAGGGTATGAAGAGGAACTCTTTTTGTTGGACTGCTGCAGCACATGAGACATTTGATAGCTTAAAACTAGCAATGTAGTATTGAGGATGCCTGATTTTACTAAATCCTTTAAGATTGAGACTGATGCATGTAGCAGTGGAGTGGGAGCAGTATTGCCCCAACAAGGTAGGCCAAATGCTTTCCTAAGCTAAGCTCTTGGCCCAAGCCACATGAGCTTGTCTATATATGAAAAAGAGTACTTAGCCATTCTCTTAGCTGTGCAGAAATGGAGACAATATCGAAAAGGGCACCATTATGTGATCAAAACAGACCACCAAAGTTTAAAGTTGTTGTTGGAGCAAAGGATAACAGCAACGGTTAAAAGTCAAAGGTCTTATGAAGATGTTAGGCTTGGATTACGCAACTGAATACAGGAAAGGGAGGGAAAATTTGGCTACGGATGCCTTGTTAAGGAGGCAGGAGAATTCAATTGAAGCTTCATACTTAGCAATCACGACTATCATTGCTGCTTGGATGGAGGAAATTTCCAAGTCATATGAGAAGATCAGTTTGCTCAAGAACCTTCGACAGCACTTAGCATTTTAGATCATGCTGCTGGTTGAACAACTAATGAGGTATCCTTGGTTAATGGCATTCTGAGAATCAAGGGGAAGATCTATATTGCGAATGCTACTAAGCTAAGAAGACAAATTATGTTAGCTTTCCATGCTTCAGCATTGGGTGGCCATTCTAGAATTGAAGGTTCCTACTAAAGACTGAAGCAGAATTTCACTTGGCAAGGTATGAAGCGTGATGTGATTGAAATAGTGCAGAGTTGGGAAGTTTGTCAACGTACTAAGAGTGCTCACACTCCCTACCCTAGATTATTATAGCCCCTACCAATTCCAGATGGTGCTTGGCAGCAAACTAGTATGGATTTTATTGAAGGGTTGCCAAAATGAGAGGGGAAAGAGATTATTTGGGTTGTTATTGATCGTTTTACAAAATATGGTCATTTCATAGCTCTTAATCATCCTATTTGTGCGGAAACGCTTGTTAAGTTGTTCTTGGATAACATTTATAAGCTCCATGGCTTGCCACAAACCATTTTATCTGATAGAGATTGTTTGCTCACAAGTACATTTTGAAAAGAATTTTTCAAATTGTTAGGATCAACATTGTCTTTAAGCTCAGCATACCATCCCCAAACTGATGGTCAAACTAAGAGATTGAACCAAAGTGTAGAACAATACTTGAGAAGCATGACTTTCAACAATCCTAAGCACTGGTGCAAGTCGCTCTCGCTAGCCGAATACTAGTACAACACTCACGCACACTCATCATTAGGTACCACTCCCTTCAAAGCCTTATATGGCTATGAACCTCCATTTCCAGTGTTAACTCAGAGTTGTAATACTCATGTGGTTAAAGTTGAGGATCTAATGTAGCGAAGGAAACACATAGTCCAGCAGATGAAGGACAATTTGCAGCTTGAACAAGCCAGGCAGAAATTCTTTGCTGATCAGAGGAGGGTTGAACGATCCTTTGAGGTTGGAGACATGGTGTACATGAAATTACAGCCTTATAGGTAGTCATCAGTGACAATCTGCAAGAATGTTAAACTCAGTGTAAGGTACTTTTGTCCATACAAGGTATTGCATAAGGTTGGAGCAGTGGCATACAGATTAGGTCTCCCTCCAGATGCCGTCATTGATCCAGTATTCCATGTCTCTTTTTTGAAGAAGCAGGTTACAGCTGGGAAGACATGTTCTACACAACCTCCAAACACTTCATCCAATGGCATATTACCTTAGGAACCTACTGCTATTCTAGATTCCAGAGAAATAAAGCAGCAAGGCAAGAAGGTTCAACAAGTATTGGTTCAATGGGCTAACTTGGAACATTCTGCAGCTGCATGGGAAGAGCTCAAGTTTCTCAAAGTGAATTTCGTGAGTTAGATCTTTAAGGCAAGAATCTTTTCTTTAAGGGAGGAGTATTGCAATGAATTGTCATGTATTAGTTGTATTCCGTGTATTTCATTACTTGTTAAGTCTTATGTTCCGTTGTATTTCCCTTGTAAGTTGAGTAAGGTGTAACTGCGAGCTAAGGAGGGAAAGTTAGTTCAAGTGTATTCAACTTAGTTATGTAGTTAGAGCTAGGTTAGATATTCATGGTAGTTGTAAGAGTACAAATAGATCAATTCTTGTATTGAGAAGGTATTCAATGAGAAGACTCTCTTCTTCCCCTAATTCTCTATATTCTCTTCTTCTCTCAATTCTATCTTATATCTCTCACCTAGGTATTGATTCAAGATTTAACTTGAATCATTACATAACAGCTCCCTGTTACATGGTTTCTTTTAATGAAAAAGAAGAGGACGAGGAAGTAGATCCTAAAGTTAACAACATAACCCTTCATTATGGCCTCCAGGTTGCACGCACCAAAACCAGCCCAGAACAACAAAGAACCTACACAATCATTAGGTCAACCATTGACACCACCTACAAATGAGAAGGAACTTTCAAAGAAGAATCTACCTACACCAGACCCTCCCAATGTAAGGCACGTGCCACACCATGAAAAAATTCTATATGATGTCCTTACTCATTTGAGACAAATTCCTGCTCGATTAAGTATTTATACTCCAGCTATCAAAAGAGTAATGAGGGCACTCATCCAAACTCTAATGGGCCCCGAGGATTACAAAAGTGATGTTGATTAGGTTCAGGTCAACGATGTGTCCGTGACAAATAAATGTGCCTCTTGCATGGCATGTATCACATTCTCCGATGAAGACCTCTAACTCAGGATTGAACCTCACAACATGCCTCTTTATATAACTGGTTTAATCAGAGACAAAATGTTGAGGCGAATCTTGCTTGAATGTTGTTCCGCAACTAATTTTCTCCCTTTGAGGGCACTACGAGCTATGGGGTTAATGTCAAACCTATATATATATATATATATATATATATATATATATATATATATATATAAAAGGATGCCCTTATCCAAGTTATTGAAGCAAATATGCCCTACAATGCCTTACTGGGACGACCCTGCCTCCACAACAACATATCTATAGTCTCTACACTTCATTAGTGCCTGAAATCCACTAAAGAAAACACGGTTGAAAGAATGATCTTTGGAGACCCTGACCCTTTTCATGGGCAAGATGTTAACTACGTTGATGCCAAGTTTTATCGATTAGCCAATGTTGTGTTCAGAAGGGGGATCTCGAAAAAGAAAGGGCAAATTTCTTGATGTGCAGCCTAATTTGAAGTCCTTTATTCCTCAACAGGTTGATAGCTCTCGGTCAGTGTTTGTCCAAGTGAAGAAAAATCCTTAAAGACACCTCAATCCAAAACTCTATTTAAGTATGTCCCAAAGGAAAAAAAGGAAAATTTTGCAAAAAGCCTTGACTCTAGTTGAAGAGATTATCAATACCCTCATGACAAGCTGTACTTGCACTCTGCGAAGAATAAATCAATCAATGCCCAACAAGGGTTTGGTCATCTCTACCACTTTTGGAAGGTATGAAAAGAGCACATAAGAGAGTGATATTTATTAATGACGCATCCAAATTTGCTCACCCCTTATTCAGGGTACGACCTAGAAAACTTAGTGCCAGCGACGTCCCAATTGATGTGGGAAAAACGAATACACATGCAGTTATGGTCCTTGATTTTCCTCCTTCCAATGACATTACCAGTGGGTTACAGATCTCACAAGAGGACTGACGTCGTAAGGCGCATATTGCCCAACCTATGACTCTAACGACACGTGAATAAGAAATCTTCAAAGAGGATGTGCCAACATCACTTTTTGTCTTAGTCTTTAAGATATTGAGAAAACATTTTTTGTCAAATACTAAAAGGATAAAAATGAGAAAGCCAAGGGTAAGGCGTATGTTGCTGAACCTATGACTCCAACGGCATGAGAACAAGAAATCATCAAAGAGGCTGAGCCAACACCACCTTGTGTTTCTGTCTTTTAAAGATTGGGAAACCCTTTTCTGTCAAATCTTAAAAGGATCAAGATGAGAAGAGCCAAGAGATTGGGATTGAGGAAGAAGAAACAGCTGAAGTCCATTATCCTCAAATACGTTGACGCTGGTGATGAACAAGCAGCACAAGTAAACGTTACATCTATTTCAGATAGGGAGGGTTATGAGGGATTCGAATCATGTACCTTTCTCAAATTGGTCCGTGATGAAACAGCTGAAGTCCAGAGCTTCATAGATGAAGAAAGATATGCCCTTTTGTTTGGGACCAAACTTGTCAAAATACATTTAATAGTGTCGAAGAATATCTATTAAAATAATCTATCATGATGGCACGTGTTTAAGGGATACCTTTGATATTGTACACTAGAGCACTGAAGCGATCCCTTGGAGTAATGTTTGCACAAAAGAGCGATGATGGAAAAAAATGCCCTTTATTATATCGGTAAAATGTTGGTCGGGGCATAACATAATTATTCTTCTATGGAAAAGGTTTTCCTAGGGTTGGTGTTCACTGTGCAGAAATTAAGGCACTATCTTATGTCTTATTCAATGAACTAAATCTCGAAGGTTGACCCGCTAATGGATATCTTGTCAAAACAATGTTGTCAGGGCAATTAACTAAGTGGGCAATGTCGACATAAAATTTGTGCCACAAAAGTCTATAAAAGCAAAGGCTAAAGCTATAGCTGAATTCGTAGTAGCACATCCGGCTTCAGATGGCGAATAATTTCCAGATGACTTGCGAGATGAGGAGGTACTCCACGTAGAGACGATACCATGGCAATTGTAGTTTGATGGAGCAGCAAATCGGAAGGGGGCAGGAGTAGCCATTATCTTTGTCGCACCATTTGGTGGACTCATTCCTTTGTCCTTTGCATTGATTGAACTTTGTGCTAACAATGTAGCTAAGTATGAGGCACTCTTCATTGGTCTCAAAATGCCTACCGAAATGCGTATCGAGCACTTGCCATCATTTCGCGATTCTCAACTGATTGTTAGGCAAATAAATGGTAAATATGAAGTTAGAAATGCAAATTTACTACCTTTGTACAAAAAAGTATCAACATGTGCTAAGGTCTGAGAATGATAAAGCTAATGATAAAGCTAATGCCTTAACAAGGCTTGCTGCATTACTAACTCTACTCAATGAAAGAGAGATTCGAGCCTCTATTCGGGAGCATCATCTACTAATGCCCATGATGGATCGTTTAGACCAAGTAAAGATAGTAAACTTGATCTCGGTCGACAAAAGCAAAGAAGAGCCAAATTGGAGACAAACTTTGATTGAATATTTGCGTCATGGTATTTTACCTACTGATTCGAAGAAGTGGGTGGAGATACGAAGCTAAGAACCCAAATTTGTGTTTGAAAATGACACTTTGTATTAAAGGTCCTTTGATGGAATTTTGCAGTGATGTTTGTTAAAAGAAGAGGCTACCCTTGCTCTCAGAAAAACACATTCTTGCACTGCTGAGCTCACCAAGTGGGATCAAAGTTTGCTGATCAAGTCAAAAGGTTAGGCTTTTATTGGCCAGCCATGGTGAAAGAGGTAATGAAATTTGCAAAGACTTCTAGGCTTGTCAAATCCATGGAGAATTAATTCACCAACCATCACCACCTTTACAGCTAAGCATTTTGTCTTGGCCATTCGATGCATGGGGGCTCCCGTTCAAGCCTTCATCATCCCACCAGCATAAATATATACTTGCAATGACTACTTATTTTTCAAAATGGTTGAAGTTGTTGCATTAAGAGAGGTGGGGGCAAAAAGAGGTTACAGATATCGCTCGAGCTCATTTGATCTACTGCCATAAAGTCCTGTAACAGATAATCTTTGATAGTGTCCTTTACTTCAAAAGTTAGTTAATGATTAATTGATTGAGAAGTACAAGTTCAAACATAGCTTTTCATCGAGCTACAACACAACATCCAATGGCCAAGTTGAAGCATTTAATAGGGTGTTATGCACGATCCTGAAGAAAATGGCCTCCAAAACAAGAAGGGATTGGCATGAACTACCTGAAGCCCTATGGGCATACCAAATAACAGTCTGAAATGCGAACGGGATGCACACCTTATAGTTTGGTGTTCGGTCAAAGGCGGTTTTCCATTGGAAATACAATTGCCTTCCCTAAGAGTAGCCATTTAGCTCACTGAACTAGAAAAGAATGTCAAGACCAAGCTAGCCGAGCTTGAAACATTGGACAAGATAGACTAGTCACTCAACAGAGACTTGAAGTCTACCAAGCTCAAGTAGCTAGTGCATTCAATAAATTGGGTAAATTTCATTTGTTTTTCATTGGTGACTTAGTCCTCACAGTTAGATGACCATTTGTTATAGAGAAGATGGCGTGAGGCAAGTTAGAGCTAAAGTCGGACGGACCATATGTCCTCATAAATGTCTATCCAAAAAGTGCTTTTGAATTTTCAAATGCTGAGGACAAGGTTATATATTCTTGTGACAATGGGAAACTTGTGAAGAAATTCTTTGCTTAAATGAAGTCTAGATAGTTGAGTTGTAATGAACTACAGAAGGATTGAACCCTTAAAAAGATACATAGGAAGTCTAATCATTAGTTTGAGCCCCAATAATAAATAAATTCCTTTTTTCTCCTCATCAAAATCTCAAGGGTCTAGACCTAAACAACAAAATTCCAAATAAATTACATGAAATATCTCCAGAGCATATGGTAATAAAATACAAATGACTACCAAGTCAAGTTTAACTCCAAATAAATTCCAGTTCAAATCGAAACTCCAAAAAAAAAAGGGATATGCCCCAACTCTATACAAATTTCACGACCATTTCCTCTAAATTTTTCTAGCAACTCATGAAGTGTTCAATTTGCAAATCATGGGAACCATACACACCTATTAAACTAGAGTAACTCATTTAAGTATAACAGGTTCAGCACAAAACCAAGCCTTGCTAGTGCTCAAAGGTTCACATGCACAACACTCGCGCGGGGGGGGGGGGTGGGTGTTGAACACCAACTTTTCATGATAAATAAAAAGTTGGACAAATTTTGCAAGAAGCCTACGGTATTGATATTATGACATTCAATTTATTTATACATCTTCCATTATTTTACTCTTGACTAAGTTTTCTCTACTCCTGAATTTAAATTCTATGCACTAACTTTTAAATTGGTTTATTTAAAAAACTATTTCTGTTTTGGATGGGTTTTAAAAAAATAAAAAGATTCTTTTTCCTCGTCTTCTTCCAAATGCTAAAAGATTTCCAACCTACGATGGAGTTTGCAAGATTCCACGTGGCAAATACAAGAAGGTCCCCCCTAACCCATCAAGAATTTGCATGATTCTACATGGGGGTATACGAAAACATATGATGGAACTCGCAAGATTCTGTGTAGGCGTAGCCAAGAAGGGCATTTCTCATTCAAACCCATGGTGAATTAGCAACATTTTACGTGGGGGTATACTTAAACCTGCGATGGACTTGAAAGATTCTGCGTAAGCGTAACCTGAAAGGGCATTTCTTTTTAACTTACACTGGAATTTGCAAGATTCCGCATAGGCGTGGCCCAAAAGGACTTTTTTTTCCTTAAAACCCACAGTGAAATTAGTAAGATTTTGCGTGGGCGTAGCCTAAAAGGGCATTCTTTTTAACCCACGATAGATTCAAAAGATCCTATGTAAGGTGTTAAAAAATTTTATTATAAATAATTTCAACCAACAACTAAGTTTCAAGAAAAGTGGATTTCTATGTCAGGTTCATTTCCGATATGAACTCTCCACATCGATGAAATTTACTTAAAATTTTATAAAACCTTTTTTTTAGTTTAAAAAAAAAGAAAGAGGGGGTACGACACTATACCCCCTCCCCCAAACTTTTTTCTCTCCTTAAAAAGAAAGAGTGAGATAAATAAAAAGTCAAAATGTTATAAATCTATAGAGATATTATACTCTATAAGAAGAAAATAAAAAAGCAAACCCAAATATAGATAACAAAAATGATAAGTATTTTATATCAGAACGAAATAATTTTATTCAAAATATTTCCTTTTCTTCTTTCGGTTTTTCCTCTTGTTTCCTCTTCTCTTTTCGCTTTCCTTTCTTTTTTTTTGCTTTGTTTGTTGCTGCACATGTATGTATAGATTTGGGGGGGTTTGGTTCATCCTTTTGGATGGCTCACTAAATGACATGTGTCATATTTAATCCAAATACCTACATATATATATATATATGTATATATATACGTAAATAAGTATTTTACAGAATTTTTAATTTTCTATGATATTTAATAATATCCAAACTCGACTCTAAAATTTGTACCCTAAAAATATCCAATATTTACAACACTCCCCTTTGGATATTTTTCGTTATAATGGGACATAGTGTTCAAGCTAAATACGCCTGCCTCGCTCAAAACCTTGCTAAGAAAACCCAGTGGAAAAAATCATAGTGAAGGGAAAAAGAGTACAGCTCATGTTTAACTCCCCCTCATGAGAACATATTAGCAAGGGTCGTTTCTAAGTCGACGCATACCAATCTTATGAACTAACTTCTCAAAAGTTGATGTTGGCAAAACTTTCGTGAACAGGTCTGCCAGGTTCTCACTTAAGTGAACTTGTTGAACATCTATTTCACCCATCTTTTATAGCTCATGTATAAAGAAGAACTTTGTTGCGACATGTTTAGTTCTGTCACCTTTCTTAAAATATGTGCGGGACATAATACTCATGAAAGTGTATATTGTCCGAATTATACCCGCTTCTTGAACTGTCTCATTAAAAAAAACCTTTGCTAGGAAAAAACTCAGTGGGAGAAACCATAGCAGAGGAAACAAAGTGCAGTGCGTAATTAACTCTTCTTCACAGGCGCACATTAATCAAGGATGTCTCAGAGTTGGCGAATGCTAATTTTGTGCCAATTTCTTGAAATTTTGTTGTAGCCAATGTTTTCGCAAGTAACTCTTCCAAGCAACCATGTACTTCATTTTTCTTCAGAAAGCTTGAGAATAAAAATAATTTCTTTGAAGTGCACTGGCTCTATGAACTCTCTTTGGCTTGAACAATGTAGGCTTATCTATATATGGTACTATCGGACTCCCCCTGATCGTTGGAAGCTTAAACTATGAAGAATCAAGGGTATTGATATCACCCAATCTCTACTTGCTCATAAAGCGCGAGTGTCTCAACAATAGCTACAATTGTTAGTAGATTGCCAAAACATAGCAATATAGCTATATAATCAAATGGCATATACTTGTCACTTACCTTGTGTGGTTCAAATAAATAACCAGTACTTGCGTACAAAATCAATTTTAACATAACCTTATAACGTATGTTGGTTGATCTGTCAAGATAAATATTTAACCACATATCACATACTAGTGACAAGTTGACCAAAGGGGTCATATCTGGTTGTGTGATAGCTGTATCAATACATCACTTAAACCAAGGTATGGTGGGGTCAAGAATTTATTCATTACCTCATTGAGGACCAGAAACGGTCAAAATTGAGGCACTAAACAACATGATGAAATACTCAAGTACCGTACTGGTGTGAGTTGACCAATAGAGTAATACTCTATCATATTAGTGCTCGATCTTCAGGTCGAGACAAAATCTTTTGTTTTTCGAGATCCTCAATCTCGAGTTCACAGTTTAGTTGCATAACAACCTTTTTAAGCTATTCAGGAGTAATGATGATATTAAAATAGCTCTCTTTCAGTAGATATGTACCGCGGTTTTGAACTATATACTTCTAGCATGTTTGGTCCTTCAGGGGCTTTTATATAAATATCATCGTACGAATAAGTTATTACCATATATATATGACGCATATAGAGACCGTCAGATTAAGTGCATCCATTTCTTATATGTATGTCCCATCAATTTCTGGTCTCTAAAATAAACCTTGGGCTACAAATTGTGCTTTTCCCCACCTCATTATTTTCGCACCAACATCCATATGTAGCATTTAGGTTTTATTCTTTAGGCATTTGGACTTCAGGTCTGCACGGCTTGTTTAGCCTGAATTGCATCTTTCTATTTGTGCTAATCATTTCTTTGCTGGCATTCTTGGACGAACAATGGTCCAAGATTTTCAATTTCTTTGATCAGGGAGTAGCTACTGTATATACAAGCATTTGATCAATTTCAGTTCCATAATATCCCATATTTCATAGAGATCTCTTTATCATCAGAATTTCAATAGTTTCAGCCATCTTAGGCATCTTGAGGTACCTGATCATCTTGAGGAATTTCATTTATACATATTATTATTTGTGCAGAGTTTTTCTCCTCAAGAGCTTTACAATAGAGGGACCATTCTTTTCTATTGCTCCATTTTCTTTTCAAATTCAAATCTTTGGAACTGGTATATTTACCATGCTTCTGGCGTGCAGTGGATGCATTTTTCAATATATTAGAATATCACTCGACTGGGATATTAATTCGAGCAGGAGCATATATAGTGGAGACATTATTTGGTCACCCTCTTTCCATTAGTGAATACATCTATGAATTGGGTTGCAATAATTTACAAGTGAACAATTCTTTGAACTTCTGGTCCAATAATGCATTCCATATAAATTATCATTTTCCAATTTTAGTATTTCTCCCCCTGATTCTGTAAACCCTGTTTTGTCGAATTGACAATCAACAAACTATGCTGTAAAATGTTTCCAGTAAATATCTCTAGATTTTTTATCATAAATTTTAAGTCCCTTATTTAGACCCATATTTTCTCATTGAGGTGGAATAATTGGGACATACAGTATTTATAGATGGGTTATATATCTAGACCTTATCAGAGATAAGTTGTACTGGGGAGTTCTATAATCAGCGCCACAACATATATCATAACATGTACCCATGTTAAAGTTGGCAATAATAATGGTCTAACAATTAGTTGTAGACGTTTAATCAAAAGACCATTTTGTATCTATACGCAAGCTATATGGCAATTCATCCCATGCAATAATCATTAAATTCTTGGGATGTGAGTTCTCCTGCAATATCATACATTCCACAACTTGAGCTCATAGTCGGATCATTTATACAAGGAGTTTCACAAATGCCACATCACAAGTGTATCAAACTAATGGGACCAATGGGTAGAGGCCTCTGCTAGTATCGTGCCAAATTGGTCCATGTGATAAAATGATTAGCCCACATATGTTCCATTTAGTATTCTTCCAGATACATGGGACTCAAACTCAATTTCAATTGAGTATGACATAGTAATAACTTTTGCCTTTAGCAGCACAGGCAGCACATGAAATCTCATTAGGAGAAAGAATCTTCGTGTTCTTTAATGAGTGCTCATGAGAACTTTCAATAATTTTTCTCATCATCGTTGCACCTGGATGGCCCAAATGGTCATGCCACAGGGTGAACGTTTTACAATCAGTTAACTTCTGGTTAACCACTCTATTTGATTCAATCGGGTTTATGTAAGTACAATATGACCCAAAAGAAAGTGCTGTCAATTTTTCTATTATTTTCTTTCTTCCTGAAGTAAGCAATGTGATATGCAAATATTCTTATCACCCTCATTTGTTGTCTCAATATGATAACCATTGCGACGAATATCTCGAAAACTGATCAAGTTTCTCTATGATCTGCTAGAAAACAGAGCATCGCTTAGGTTTAGTTTCACCCCTTCAGGGAACATAACATGTGCTCCTCTGGAGCCTTCAACCAAATTTGAAACACTCGATATAAGAATCTTCAAGTTCTTTAATGGGTGCAAGAATTTCAACGATTCTCTTAAACATATTTATACCCGGATGACTCAAATAGTCATGTTATAAAATAAAAGCCTTTTGGGACTATTAACTTCTGGTTAATCATCCCAAAGGGTATATCAGAATTAAATATTGTTTCTTCAGGAAACATGATATATGCTCTTCTAGAGCCTTTCAATATCAAATAGATTGGCTGAGAAATATAGCCATATAAATAACTGATAATAAGTAGGTGGCATAGCCTATCATATGGGCAACAAATAATAAGTAGGGGGCATAGCCGACCTTATAAATAATGAACGAGTAATAAAAAGTGGGCGGTTTAACTAGCCACGAATATGCAAAATAGAAAATACGAGAAACTAAAGTTTCTCATTGCTTCATCTCCTCGTCATTAGTGGACTTTAAATTTTGGTCCATTCAGGGTACCATAATGCCAGTTATTATGACTCCAACTATAACCTTGTCCACGGCCTTGACCGCGTCCACGTTTACGACGACCTTTATAGCCTTGACCACGTGCATGATGGTCACATGTCTAAGCATTCACTTTAGGGAATTGTACGAATCCAGTTGGTTGTGCCGGATAATTTTTCATCAACGAGGAGAAAAATATGAACCATGAGTATTCTTTAAATTCTCATTCTCGATACTGCTACTATAGGAGCATATTCACGACACGAAAAGTAGAGAATATTTTCACTAACATATCCTCCTCAGTAATATTTTCACCGCATAATTGCAGTCGAGCGGTAATACTCAATACTGCAGAGTTATACTCGCTTATAGTTTTAAAATCCTGCAATCACAGGTGAATTCATTCATTGCGAGCTTTAGGGGGATCACACACTTTGGTGATCAAATCTCGACTTTAAATTCAATCAAAGGACATACGGGTCCTTTACTGTAATATACTCAGCTTTCAATCCTTCAGGGATATGATGCCTCAGAAATATCATTGCTTTTGACGCAATCCTACAGGGATGCGCTATTACCCCTTTTAACTGTTCGAGATTCACAACATCAAGATGGATCTCAAAATCAAGGGTCTAAGGCAAATAATGTTTGCCAGATTTATTAAGAGCAATAAACTCAAGATTAAAAAAAATTATAAATCACAAAGATAAGGGAAGGTAAACTTACCTTAAGCTTATATAATCTTTGTCTGGGTAGAGACTCGTGCTGATAATGTGTTATGAATCTTATAAACAAAGAAAGCAAAAAAGGGGGAAAAAAAAAACCTTCAATAATGCAAAAAGAAAAAGTTTAATTATTTGTAGTTACAAATGTTTGAAATCTTATAGAAAATTTGATGTTCTAATTTGAGAACTACGTTAACCTGATTCCGAAAGGGATATGTAGAAAACTCGAGTTAAACAATTGTGTACAATGACAAATTATGAAAATTATCGCGGAAAACTCACGATATTCTATTTTTAGAACTATTTTAACGTGGTCCCTAAAGGGTATGTAAGAAACTTGAAGTAAAAATAGGGTGCGATTACAAGTGTTTAAAATCAAATTAGAAAATATAATTATTCTACTTTTACAACTATGTTGACTTGATCCCGGAAAGGATACTTAGGAAACTCGATATTAAATGGCGTGCATTGTCAAAATTTAGAAAAATATATGCCGGACTCATGTGGTTTGACCAAAGACAGCCCAAAATTAAGTTTGATTTGGCCAGGATAAAAAATAACACAAAAGACCTTGAGCTCGAGATCAACTAGGAAAATAAAAAAAAAGGAAATATAAAGGAGTTGGACCGAATATGATTTAATTAGCTAAATAGGATTCAAAATCTTTAGATTAAATTCAACACAAAATTGAATTACGAATGGCTTGATCTTTTAAAAGGGTACATAGGCAATCTATCTCAGGTGTGGCCCCAATAATAAAATAAATTCCTTTTTTCTCATGGGACTAATATTATGTCAACACCTCAATTAATTGACTAAACTCGATTTGATTTAGGCAAGCTAAGCCAAATGACTCCTAAGTCTGATCGAAAATCCAAATAGTTTTATGTCCAAAACAACTTTCATATTGAACCAAAATCCAAAAAGACTTCCATGTTAAGCCAACTTCCAAAAATATTGCTCTCATGTCAACTTAAACTATCATGATTCTACAAAATAGAGGCTTATGGAGTTAAGTACTAAAAAGTCCATGAGTTGTAAGAATCCGGTGAAGGTCCATAGTTTGTAATAATCTTGCTTAATTAGCCTCATTAGTGTCATATAAGTCAAGATCAGCCAAGTGTTAGTTAACAAGTGAAGAGTGGTGGCTAGTTTGGTTAATGTCGGTTAGCCTTAGGAGTCCAAGCGCAATGTATCTAGCTCAATCATCTTTAGCTTGAGATTAGTATAAGTAGTGATGACTCTCTTGTAAAGAAATAGGGATGAATGATAATGATTTCTATTTTCTCCTCTCAACTCTAATTCTCTCTACTTCTCATCTATATTCTCTAATTCTCATCTTGAATCTCTAATTCTCTTCTCATCTCTACTTTAATTCTTCACATATCCTATATTATGATCCAAGAGTAATCTTGAATCATAACAATTGGTATCAGAGCTTTGATTTGCTTCCAAATCAAGTTAATTGATGTCAAATGCTTTATCCAGTTGTGTTTGATCAAGAAGGGAAAAAAATCGAGCTTAAATTGTCTGAATTTGAGCTAAGGCTAGTTCATTCAAGTTCAGATTGAAATTAATCAGAACAACTTGATGCTAGTGTTGATTGAAGTTGAGCAAGATCAAGTTTAGATTGCTGCATTTTTCCTTGCAGATCAGATAAAGGAACTAAGCTAAAATTCTTGAGCATTAGCAGCACAGAATTTAGTTGAAAACCTGAAGACTGTTCATTAGCAAAATCAGTAACTGAAGTGCCAAAATTGGATCTCTGCACTTGATTTTAAGCAGCCTAAGTTAGAAATCAGTGCAAGTTCTATTTTTAGTACATTGATTCTTGGATAATTTGCTGCTAATTGGTTCAATCCCTCTGATTTACATGCAAACAAGTTTCCTGAGTTATTGTGAGCTGAATTGAACAGATTGTTGCCGATAAATGGAATCATCTTTGCACTCAGCTTCAGCATATCAATTCATTTGAAGTTATACTCAATTTAACTGGAATTACATACAAGCAAGGCCGTGAGATTAGTGACTTGTTTCGAAATTGAGCTAAAATTGCACTCGATCTCGGATTTCTATTTGAACTAGGTTTTTAAGGATCTCAGCTTCAGTTGCGCGGTGGTACTAATTCTTTGGTTCCGAGTGTGCTGAAGTCCCGAATTAAGAATCTAAACTTTTAACTGAGTAGAATTGTGAAACACTGGTTGAATTGTTAGCATGCAAAGAGGGCAGAAATGGATTCAGGTGCTATGGCGGGATCATTTCAGGAAATTAATGATATAAACAAGATCGGCTTCATCCAAAGAAACATCTCCAACAATAATGCACTTTTGGTAAAAATTTTGAATGTCCTCTATCCTATCACCGAAGATATCCTTTACCAAGTTTTTTATCCCCATTGTCATATTGAAAGAATTGAAGTCACTTCAATATCAACCTTCGGGGTTGAAGCACAAGTGATCTTTTCTTTAAGAAAACAAGCTAATTCAGCATTTATTCAGCTACAAGGAAGAACTATCTATGACTATTGTTGTGTGTTAAATATTCAACTTCTCAATCCTTGTAAAAAAAATTCGAGAAAAAGAAAAAACAATCTTTTTTCCAAATGTGGATGTGGTTGCTGCGAGTCAGGTTAATGACGATCCTACGCAATTAAATGTGCGTAAGGAAATGATGTGAAAATATGGTGCTAAGGATGCTGAGTTTGGTGACAATCATTATCCGATTAGCTGGAATCTGACTAATATTGAACAGTTGCTATTAAAGCATCTCATCCACAAATTGGTGCATTTCAATCTAAAGCTAATGCATTACAGCCTGAAGCACAAGATGTTGAACCACCTAAAGTTGCTAAAATTGAACCACATGTGAGGATGATGCAAATTCCAGAGGAAATGTTAGAGATTGCTCAAGCTATGCTGATCAAATTTGAAAAATTGGAGCAAGTGGCCAAGATAAATAGAGTATTGCAGTAGGAAATTGATCAAGAAAGGGAGATAATCTCAACTGGTAATGCTGGATTTAGTTGGATCAAGGAAGCTGCAGCTGCAAATTAAGCAACAATTTAGGACGAAATTGTACCAGTGTAGGTTTTAGAGCCACTGAATGTTGCAGCTGAGAAATTGCAAGTATACATAGAAGTTTTTAGCATCAGAAAGTTGAGGTTTAAGCTCACAATGACGCAGAAAACTAAGATCAAAGTGGTAGTTCACCTTAACCATAAGAAGTGTTATTCAAGCAAGAGATTAAGAGCTTTGGTCAAGCCAGTCTTGGTCTAGAATGGACAACTTCCATATTTTCTACTTCTTAAGGAAAATAAGGTGTTTCTTAACAAGTATAACATGCTCAAGGATTTGGAACTGGGGCATCCTAGGATAGTGTTATGGTCAATTGATACACTTGGAGCATCTTCTTAGATCAAGAGGATGTTGAAGAAGGCAAGGAGAGTGAAGAATTCTATCAAGACTGATACAAGTTCAACACAAAATTAGGGTGAAGCTTCTGCCGTGCAACCAAATCCAAAGAAACATAAGAGTGTTATTGCTGCAGATCAGTATGTTCAGCTTGAAAGTTTGTAAGATCTGATCCAAATGCAGGGACAATTGAGTGGAGGTATTGTTTATTCATCTAAGAACACCAACAATAGGCCTCCTGATCAAAAGAAATGGGGGCTAGCTGTGAAGTGCAGAAGAGAAAAGTTCAGAAGTGAAAATGTGTTGTTAGACGAATTTGCTGAGCTATCTCACTTCTGGAGCCAAGGGACTATAAGAATTCAGTCCAAGAATAGCTTCAAAGTGAAGTTTTGGGAAAGGAAGTTCCAAAGGATTAGATACAAAGACAACCGAGGGAAAATCTTTGCAAGTTTTGTTGTAGCCATGCCGATTCTGTTGGGCTCTTATGATGGCTTTTATGCTGATTTATCATGGAATTTAGATCAAGAGTTAGAGGCTTGGGTTGGTCAAACGAAAAGCAAATAAGATCTTTCAAGAATACAAGTTGATGTGAGGCCTCCGCAACTCTTTTGGGTTATGTAAGCCAAAGTGAGGCTACTGGTATGCAGAAAGCAAGCGCAAAATATAGAGAGGGTGGTTCAAGAATTAAGCTTTAAGTGAAAAAGGGGTAATCAAGAGTTCTTCTTTAGGCCTTGCGGCAAATTTTGGACGAGAATGAACACAAGGTAGATGTCAATGGGGATGGTTACATCTGATGTAATCTAGTGTGCTAGCAGTAGGCTTTTGGACGGGATGGTATACCTATTGTTTGCATCTGGAGGCAGTAAACAGAACCAAGCTCTTATGCAAATGACATCATTAGTTGTTTCAGTCATGCTTGGTGAGGAAAGAAGGAAGATTGCTATTGAGCAGTGGTTTCAAGATTGATCTATTATTGAATGTACATGAGTTTGGGAAGAGAAGATTGAGACCGCCATAGAAGCATTGGACAAATCCGGCTATGCAAGTCAGATGAGATCTACTGAGAGCTAGTTCTAAAGCAAGAAAATTAGGAAATAACTGAGCTTTGCAAGGTCAACAGAAGAAAAGCACCTTGTTTGTGCATAGGAATGATTAAGTAATTGAAATTCAGGTGGAAAGCAGAAGTTCTTGGGTTACAGCTTCTTCATTCTTGGCCATCAGTGCACATTTGCTATAAAATATTAATGTGTGGCTGTGCTAGTTGCAACAACAAATTCTTCAGTGGGATTATTGGGGTTGGAATTTGGCTGAATTGATCTAGAACTGGCAGGCCTCCTGATGTGCTTTTTGTTTGTGATGAATAAGGTTGGTGTGCCTATTCATTATTTTGAAGTTATGTATGAGGTGGGGTTTGTTAGAATGAGCTGAACTCAATCTCTAATTGCACACTCGACTTGATATTCCGTGTTTATGGTATTTGTGGGTGTTTGGGAAGAAGTTAAACTCAAGCTACTTAACAAATTATCAAGATCCCTGTTATCCCTTTCTTTCTTCCCCCCTTCTTTCATTTCCCCTTTTCTCCATTTATAATGGTGGGATGATGCTTTTTGTGTTTGGATAAGTGTCCTTCCCCTTTTATTATTTTTAAAATATATCTTAAAGGAAGTGAAGATGGATAAGTTTAATTTGTTTGGTCAATATATGAGCGAATTATGTGAATTTTTACCCCTACTGGCCAAATAATATTGATTTTTTATTTCTATTGGGCGAATTGTGTCGATGTTCTTCCCACTAGGCAAATAATGTTATTTTTTAGCACTACTGGGTGAATATGTTATTTTTACCTCTACTGGCAGAATAATATTTTTTGTTTAGCCCCACTAAGTGAATAGTATTGATTTTGCCTCTACTAGGAGAATATTTTTGTTTTTTTACCCCCAATGGGTTCTACGTGCTTTACATGCTCTACATGCTCTTCTTATAGGCTCTTCATAATTATCAACTACTAGGTTGGGGGTCCTTGAAAATAGTCTCTCATCAGGGTCTCATCCTGATGGGGTAGGACTGCGTACATCCTAGCCCTTGAGGCGCTGAGACAGTTGTTGTTGTTGTACCCCTACTTGACAAATAATGTTGTTTTCTACCTTTACTAGGTGAATAATGTTGTTTTTACCTCGACTGAGCGAATAATTTTGTTTTTTATCCCTGCGGGCCAAATAGTGTTGATTTTTCCTCTACAAGGCGAATAATGTTGTTTTTTCACCGCTACTGGGTGAATAGTGTTAGTTTTGCCACTATTGGGCGAATTGTGTTGATTTTGCCTCTACTGTGCAAATAGTGTTGATTTTGCCTCAACTGGGCAAATTATTAATTTTTTTTACCTCTACTAGGCGAATAATGTTATTTTTACATCTACTGTGTGAATAATATTGGTTTTTATCCCTATTGGGCAAAAATTGTTGATTTTGCTTTAATTTTTGTTCAAATAATTGTTTGTGTAACCTACTTGCCCCTCGACAGTAGCAAGCTGTTCAATTATAGTTTGCCAACATATTGGTCCCCCTACTTTGTGAGCGAATCCTTGTAATTCCAAGTTCGGTCATGAAGTAATAGATCAGTCTTGATTTAGCTTGCTATTGTACATTGTTTTCCTGAGTGATGGCGATATTTAGTGTTCTGTTTTGGCCCTTCATAATTTTTGTTGATGTGTATTTTGATTTTTACTAAAATCAATACAGCACACGGTCTGAATAATATATGAAACGAGGTATTTGACACTAAATAGGTTGTTCAAGCCATCATGACTTGTAATTGGGCGCATGACCCCTCATGAACTTTAATAGGGCGTTTAGCGTAATTCGTGGTATTGGTGGAGCATTTTATGCCGCAACTCTTATTTGTGTAAGAATGTTTAAAAGAGCCTGGGCTGCTACTGTCTTTTTTGAAACTTGGAGTACTCAAGCATTTTACCCCTTTACATCAGTGAGCGTTCATCATGATTCAAGCTCTACATGATAAACATGTAAGGATATTAGTGTCATGATTAACCATTAAATATATTTGCATTTTGTCAATAACACCCAGAAGGTGATGAATGTAGTGTATCCATCCCATGTTAATTTAATAGACAGAGACACCTCTCGCTAGAGCCAGAGGTAGTTGAATTCATACACCATTAGTGAAAGGTGTAGCCTGCTTTAAATGAGATTAAAGTGCCAAATATATCATGTTTTTCGTTTACTGCCCTGGTAAATAGTATGCAATATATTGTGTTGTGGTTAATGTGATGAGTATGTTCCTGATGGATGTTCTCAATTGCGGGTGATTGCACCAAGGCAAACCATGATGATAAATGGTGCACCTGTTACCGGTGATTGCACTAGGGTGGACCATGGTGATGAATGTTGCACCCGTTGTGGGTGATTGCACCGGGGGAACCATGGTGATGAATGTTGCACCCATTGCGGGTGATTGCACCAGGGGAACCACGGTGATGAATGTTGCACCCATTGCGGATGATTGCACCAGGGTGGACCATGGTGATAAATGTTGCACCCGTTGATGGTGATTGCACCAGGG
The DNA here is from genome assembly GCA_018398585.1 of Simmondsia chinensis. Taxonomy (NCBI): domain Eukaryota; kingdom Viridiplantae; phylum Streptophyta; class Magnoliopsida; order Caryophyllales; family Simmondsiaceae; genus Simmondsia; species Simmondsia chinensis. The sequence continues at coordinate 20,191,014 of JAGTTD010000001.1, read as the reverse complement.
CGGACCGTGATGATGAATGTTGCCCCTGTTACGAGTGATTGCACCAGCCGAACCACGGTGTTGGATGTTGCACCTATTGCGGGTGATTTCACCAGGGCAGACCATGGCGATGAATATTGCACCCGTTGTAGTTGATTGTACTAGAGCGGACCACGGTGACGAATGTTGCTCCCATTGCGGATGATTATACCAGGGCGGACAATGGTGATGAATATACAGCTAGAAATTGTTGAGTGTCATGTACATAATACCATGGTAAGTCAAGGTAGCAAGCATAATCGAGATAGTAAAACAACATAGTGCAGCATTCTTCTCTGATGATAAGCATATCGAGGACATATATCGAAGAAAAGATAGGTTACTAAAATTAACACACCTTAAGGGTTGTTACATGCCAAGCAAGAAGTAAATCAAGCATATGGTACATCATTCCCAAAGTATGTATTTGACTATCATTGATTTACCTCTGGCATTCATCTATGAACTAATGAGCTTGATATGCATTTTGTTTAGTGATTGCAAATTAACAATCGCGGCAATAATGATTACTAGTATGCATATAATGCACTTGCAAATGAATATTATCACAAAGAAGGATGTGATTCATCATATAGACTATTGTTAATTTTTTAAGCACTTATGTCCAATATACGGCTTAAGAATGACCAGCCTTCAATATCCTATTATCATGACGCCTATTGCTAAACAGCACATGTTGCTAAGTTATATATGCTATGATAGGAGTTTAAAGTGGACTGCAGGAAAGTCCAAGACATCTTGAAGTAGGTCATTGTAGATATTGAACTAGTTCATCTTACTCCTAACATTTTATTCAGACTGTCACACTCTGAAGGGCTTTTTATTATTGAGTTATCATTTATGTTCATATGTCACTAGCTTGTTACTCGTCATCTTGAGTAGGTGATAAATAAGTGCCTAGAGTTAGGCAGATAAAAGCGACCTCTTGCATTGTTTTTCTTAAGTTAATGGCTAATTGTAGGCCTAACTCACAAACAGTTGGTTGAGGTGTGGGTTGCTCAGCCATGGTAATAGGTGCGGTCTATTTTGGACCTTCCTATTAGAAATACTTTCCCAGGCCGCGACGAGCCTCCGATATTTGTAATCGCAGTTTGGTTTCTTTTGGGTAATGACGCCTTACAGATATGTCATTGTTTTGAATAGCGTGGTTAGGAATTACCGATTACATGCCATAGAATTATAACGGCGGGTCAAAAGATAAAGATAATACCGTGCATTGCCCTAAGCTGTTTATTAGCTTGTGGTATTAGATAGCTTAGCAGAAGGTTGGTTGGAGTGTGAGTTACTTAGGCATAATAAGAAATGTGGCTTATTTTGGATTCTTTTATTAGAAATATTTTGTCAAGCTATGATGAGCAACCAAGTTCAACGGTTGTAGTTTGATTTATGATGAGTAGCAATGTCTTTTGGATATGCCATAATGTTGTGTAACACAGCATGATTGAAGATTTCGCTGACTTACCAAAAAAAAAAAAAAAAAAGCATGATTGAAGACGAAGTTTACTAGTTTTGAAAAGGATTGCCCCTTAAGGATGGGCAATTCTTGAATTGTAATTGTTTTTACTTGCTTTGCATCGCGCCAAAAGAATGTACTTTTAACTATTGCAAATTGTGAAGCTTCCTGAGTTTGGAGTTGCTCACCATTTGTGATGGAGATAATGCCTAGCCTGTGACTTGGGGGTAAAGCCCCACAGTCGTGAAAAATGATTTGCGCCGTTAGGATGAAGAAGCTAAAGTTGTGAATTGAGATGAAGAGCCTCAATGCCAAAATGGTTCACGCCACTTAAGATAAGGAAATGGATGATGTGCAGTCTCCTAGTGTGAAAGGGATTTATTACAAAAATAAGGGAATGACTCAGGTGAAGTCCCCAGTCTAAGGGTGATTTATACCACCGCTGAAATGAAGTTCGAACTATGAAAAAGGACAAAGTCCCCCAGTCTTAAAATAATTTGTCCCACCGCAGAAATGAAGTTTGGACTATGAATAAGGATGAAATCCCCCAGTCTTAAAATAATTTGCGCCACCGCGGAAATGAAGTTTGGACTATGAATAGGGATGAAGTCCCCTAGTCATAACATGATTTGTACAACCACTGAAATGAATTTCGAATAATGAATAGGGACGAAGTACCCCAGTCTTAAAATAATTTGTACCACCGCTGAAATGAAGTTCGGACTGTGAACAAGGACGAAGTCCCCCAGTCTTAAAATAATTTGTACCACTGCTGAAATGAAATTCAAACTGTGAGCAGGGATGAAGTCCCCTAGTCTTAAAATAATTTGTAACACCGCTGAAATGAAGTTTCAACTGTGAACAGGGACAAAGTTTCCCAGTCCTAAAATGATTTGTACTACCACTGAAATGAAGTTTGGACTGTGAACCGGGACAAAGCCCCCCAGTCTTAAAATAATTTGTACCGCCGCTGAAATGAAGTTCGGATTATGAATAGGGACAAAGTCCCCCCAAACTTAAAATAATTTGTACCACCGATGAAATGAAGTTTGGACTGTGAACTGGGACAAAGGCCCCCAGTCCTAAAATGATTTGCACCACCACTAAAATGAAGTTCAGACTGTGAACAGGAACGGAGTCCCCCAATTTACAAACATTTTAAGATATATGCTACCCATTGTGAGGATGTCTCAGTGGTGGCTTCTCTTACTTACGGGTCATCGCCCAGGAGTCGGAGCTTTATTCTCACTGAAGATATACTCGGGAAGTCATAATGATGGCATCTTAGTGGTGGCTTCTCTTACTTATGGGTCATCGCCCAGGAGTCGAAGCTTGATTCTCGCTGAAGATATACTCATTAGCCAAAATTGACTCGAGCAAATAAATTCCTCAGAAAAAAAAAGAAAAAAAAAATTTAGGTTTGAGCATACTTGATAAGTCTTGTTATGAGTGATAAGATTTTGTCCTCTAGTCAGTTTGAATATCTTGAGATTAGAAAAAAGGGATAAACTTAATTTGCTTAGCTGAACTTTTGAATTCGATTACCTAGGAAATTGACAGATTTTTTCTTGGAAAAGATGGTTTTGCCTTTTAAACCTCGAACTTTGAGCCTCAATTATTCTTTTCTAATTTGGAGTATACCTGCTTTGAATTGTGGAAGAATTCTTAAAAAGCATGAGATCCTGTGCTTCAAGATTTAGCCTTGCTCGAGGACGAGCAAAATTTAAGTTTGGGGGTATTTTGATATGTCTAATTTAGTGTATAATTATTTATATCATTTTAATATATTTTTAACCATTTTACATCAAACTTCTATCACTTTTGGTCGGTTTTGTTCGTTTTAAACTATTTTGCTATTTTCTTGTGAAAACACCCATTTTATGCTAAATCTTGCTAGGTTTTATCATTAACATCAAAAAGTAAAACCAAGATACATCAAATAAATACAAAAAATTAGAAAAATACCTCATTTACACGGCTAAATGCAATATTTACATAAAATAACAAGCTTTTTGCCACAAGTTGCTTTGGGCGGCTATTTTTTTCATATTTGTTTTGCTCAAATTCATTGTATACTACATGAATACAAGCATCAAGGTCCGAAATTGCAGATTTTGGCGGTGCAAAGTGAAGAAAAAGCATAAAATTTATCAAGCTTATACAAGTTGCAAGCTAGCCGCATGGTGGATGAACAAATAGGAAGCAAGTTTGATGTAATTTTTTTTAATATTTTTTCTCCTCCTAAAACACTATAAATAGAAGGTATTTTGTGAGTGTTTGAATCATCCTTCACCAGAAAAAAATAAAAAAATCACAAAAACAAGTAGAAGATAGTAGGTAGAAATTGGGTGTAGGAAAAGAAGAGGAAGGAAGGAAGTTTTGTTTGTAATTTTGTATTTTTAGTCCTTTCTATCCTTTTTCTTCAATAAGTTCATGATTTTTGTGTTATTTATGCTTTAAATAAATTTTTTAATGAACTAATTTTGTTATTCTAAGGTTACGATGCAGCCTAAGTTGTAATATACGCTTATTTCTAATTCAATGTATTCATTGTTTTGTCATTGTGTTATTCAAGTGTTTATCATTGTTCTTCATGAGTTTTAAATATTTGATCACCATTTAAGGTCTATAATGATTTGTAATGAGTCCGAGAGGAGATTTATGATGTGTGCTAAGGTGATAAGCACCACAAATTGAGCGAATGCTCAAGGGAGATTAACGCGATTTCTGTGGTTTAACAGAAAATCATAGAGCTTTAAAAACACTTTTCTTATTTAAATTCATGCACGAGAGTGATGGGTTAATATGTAAAAGAGCATGCTAAATGTTGCTCGAGAAAGAATATTTAGTAAATTAGGGTTTTCAACCATCAACACATAATAACAACTTGAATAACGAGAATAGAAAGGCGTATTGATGCAACTAGGTGAAATCAGATGCCTTGGATATTATTAAATCATAAAAACTTCATAAGATCAGTTAACATATTTTGTTTCTTTTTAGTTTATTTTATTTCATATCAATATCTCAATCTTCGGTTGTTCAAATAGCATTAAAACTACTAATCTTGGTATTCGTTCAATAACAATCCTCATGGGACGATGCTGTACTCATTTCTTTATTACATGATACGACTAGTGCACTTGCTGATGCATACACAAAGCAAGCATAAAGCATGATGACGGCAGCTTGGGAAGGTGATTGTGGTGTGGTAGGCGAAGTGTCAAGAATAACGCTAGGTTTTAGCGATGATGCTTGGTTGTAAATAACGCCAGGTTGGGAATTCATTGGATGGTGGAATTTGGCAGGCTACGTAACTTGGCCATATGAATTAAGGCGGCCACAACTTTTAATCCCTAAGGAGTTACGAATTCAATTACCTATCAAAACGAAGGATTTGAAGTGTTTTATGTAATTATGATGACTTATAAAGCTTTTGATTGAAGAAAACATAGAGAAGAGGTGAAAAGATGAAGTGGACGTTTTTCTCTTGTAATACTTATATAGCTTGATCCCTTGACTTAAAATAAGCATAACTTTCGATCCACAAGTAATCATGGAACGAATCCACTGTCAAAACAAAACTCGGGAAGTATCTTAGGTAGCTATAATGAGGTTTTATGTTTTGGATCAAAGAGAATATGCAAAGGAGGTGAAAATTCGAACCGGGCGAATTCCAATTGAAATTGTTGTATAATATACCTTGTAACTTAAAACACAGATAAGTTTTAACTTGTAAAGAATTATGGATTGTGCTCCATATCAAAACGAAGATCTTGAAGAGTCCTACATAAATAAAATGAGTTTTTGAGTTTTTGATCAAAGAAAATATGAAAGAGAGATGAAAAGATGAACTGGGCGAATAACGTTGGTAAGTTGTATAACATACCTTGTAAATTAAAACGAGCATGACTTTCATTCCGTGAAGAGTTATGGATTGAATTGTATATCAAAACAATGCTCTTGAAGATTTATATGTAAATATAATGAGTTTTGATCAAAGAAAATATGAAAGAGAGATGAAAAGATAAACCGAGCGAATAACGTTGGTGCTAGTTGTATAACATACCTTGTAAATTAAAAAGAACATAACTTTCAATCCGTTAAGAGTTATGGATTGAATTATATATCAAAACAAAGTTCTTAAAGAGTTTAATTTAGTTGTAATGATCAAAGAAAAGATAAGAAAGAGGTAAAAACTGGGTTACAATACTTGATTTACTCAAACATACCTCTTTGCGTGTATTGATATGCTTAAAAGTGCTCAAGGGAATATTAGAGAGCATTTTTGACTGGCTTTGCTTGAATAAGCTCATTTTTGTTAGAAATTTGCATTAAACACCAAAAAATGCAAAAAATTAGCTCGAATGACGTTAAAAATGTTTGATTTTTTTAAGAACGCCAAGCCATGCGTGAGCTTGTGATCTTTCCCACAGATGGCACCAATATGTTTGCGATGAATTTGGTTAGTGTTCTTATTCATCATTTTGAAGTTCTGTATGAGGTGGGGTTTGTTAGGACGAGCTGAACTCAAGCTCTAGTTGCACGTTCGACTTGACATTCCGCGTTTGTGGTGTTTAGTGCGTGTTTGGGAAGAAGTTAAACTCAAGCCACTTAATGATTATCGAGATCCCTATTATCCCTTTCTTTCTTCTCCCCTTCTTTCATTCCCCTTTTTCTTTATTTATAGTGATAGGATGATATTTTTTGTGTTGGGATAAGTGTCCTTTTCCTTTTCTTACAAATTTAGTTTTTTTTATAATTTTTAAAATTATCTTAAAAGAAATGAAGATGGATAAGTTTAATTTATTTTGTCATTATATGGGTGAATTGTGAGAATTTTTACCCCTATTAGGCGAATAATGTTTATTTTTTATCTCTACTGAGCGAATTGTGTTGATTTTCCTCCTACTTGGTGAGTAATGTTGTTTTTTATCACTACTGGCAAATAATGTTATTTTTACCTCTACTGGGCGAATTATGTTATTTTTTCACCCCTACAGGGCTAATAGTGTTTATTTTGCCTCTACTGGGCGAATAATTTTGTTTTTTTACCCCAACAGGGCCAATAGTGTTTATTTTGCCTCTACTGGGCGAATAATTTTGTTTTTTACCCCCACCGGGCAAATAATTTTGATTTTTGCTCTTGCTAGGCTAATAATGTTGTTTTTCACCTCGACTTGGCGAATAATGTTATTTTTACCTCTATTAGGCGAATAATGTTGTTTTTTTATCCCTACTGGGCGAATAGTGTTGATTTTTCCTCTACTGGACGAATAATGTTGTTTTTTACCCCTACTAGGCGAATAGTGTTGGTTTTGCCTCTACTGGCGAATAGTATTGGTTTTGCTTCTACTGGGAGTGTTGATTTTGCTCCTACTGGGCGAATAATGTTGTTTTTTACCTGTACTGGGTGAATAATGTTATTTTTACGTCTATGGGGCGAATAAGTTTGTTTTTTATCCCTACTACGTGAATAGTGTTGATTTTGCTTTAATTTTATTCCAAATAACTGTCTATGTAACCTACTTACCCTGTACAGTAGCAAGCTGCTCAATTATAGTTTACCAACACTTTCTTCAAATCAAATGCAAGACTCTTGAGGATAATTGTCAATGCTATACTTCAGCTGCAAAATAGTGATGTAAATTCTTCAGGTTGCAACATCAGCGACAGCAGGAAATCATCATCAAATAGTGAGTCTTCCGGCTGCAATTCAGAGTCAAACTCAAATGTTCATATTTCGGATGTACATACTGCGTCATTAAGCTCTCTTCAGCTGCAACATCGGCAACAATAAAGGTTCTTCAAGTCACAACTCTCTATTTAGATTCTTGAGGACAAGAATCTTTGTAAAGAGGGAAGTATTGTCATGATTTTACAAAATAGAGGCTTATGGAGTTAAGTACTAATAAGTCCATGAGCTGTAATAATCTAGTGAGGTCCATGGTTTGTAATAATCTACCTTAATTAGCCTCTTTAGTCTTGTATAAGTAAAGATTAGCCAAGAGCGGTAGCTAGTTTGGTAAATGTCGGTTAGCCTTAGGTATCTAAGTGCAATGTATCTTACTCAATCATCTTTAGCTTGAGATTAGTATAAGTAGTGATGACTCTCTTGCAAAGAAATATAAATGAATGATAATGATTTCTATTTTCTCCTCTCAACTCTAATTCTCTCTGCTTCCCATCTATATTCTCTAATTCTCATCTTAAATCTCTAATTCGCTTCTCATCTCTGCTCTAATTCTTTAGCTATCCTATGTTGTGATCCAAGAGTAATCTTGAATCGAAAGATAAACCTAAATTAAATTTTTTTTTTTTTGCCTAGATCCAAATTTATCTCCATTGAACTCAAACTCAAATTCAAGATAACCTAAATATCAAATTGCCTTTCCTGCCGCACTTATACCTAAATAGACATTTATGTCATACCTACTCTAACTTTTACGTCAAATTCAAGCCACAAAAAAGTTACTCTCATGTCAAACTAAAGTCTATACCAAACCTAAACCAAATTCACTTTCATGTCATAGTGAAATCCAAATTGACTTTTATCCTATAACTAAATTCAAAACATCTCCCATGCCAAACCAAAGTACTAAATGACTCATATGTCAAACTTAAACCCAATCCCAAATTCCAAAGCCGAGTTGACTCTTCTCTCAATCCCAAATTTAAAGTGAATCCCATGTCAATTTCAAAACCTAAATGCGAAGCCTGAGCCGAAATGTGTTCAAAGTTAAACTTAATTGAAATGGCAATTCAGTCAATCTTAAGCCTGAGTCAAACCCTAATCCAAATGAATTCCAAGTCAAACCTGGATCCAAAATCACCTCCCAGTAAAACCAAAATTCAAGACTATTTTTGAATCTGACAAAAGAGGATTGCTTTGAAACCAAACCTAAATCAAAATTACTTCCCAACCAAACTAAAATCCAAATTTTCATATCAAGTCCATGATTTCAAGTCAAATCTAAACCAAAGCCAAATAAAGCCCAACATGATTTCTAAGTCTAAGCTAAACTCAATCCAAACTCCAGCCCAAAAAAGACTTCCTGGTCGAGTCTAAATCCAAAGCACCTATTGAGTTAAAAATAAATATAAATGACTCCCAAGTCAAGACTAGACCCTAATAACCTACAAGTTGAACACGAATAAAAATAAACCTAAAACATCTCTTATAGACTTCAATCAATTAATCGTCTAGTCACCTGGTTGATTGATTAAAACATAAACACGTCAACAGTTGAAGTCATAGGGTATTCTCCTACGGGAGATGTATTTAAGGGTGTATATCACCTTCAATAGGATTGTTTCCTAAATTACTAAAACTTATGTCCACCTTGTATATAGGAAAATTCATGTTTTACAAATTTGAAATTTTTGCTCAACACTCCTGTTGTAGGAGCATAGTTATCAACTATGGAAAATAAACCACAATTTTGGAAGCAGACGTGGCTAAGACATCCTTGAGAATCAACGAATCGGTTTGGGTTACTATCATTGAAAAATTTTTATGGCCATGGACGAGAGAAGGATCCAACTCATGACTAAAGGACTGCAGCCGTCTTTGAAGGACATTTTGAATAGGCAACGTGCAAAAACTAACTAAATTTGAAAGAGTTGAGATGATGACATTTAGGCAAAGTTCCAATTGCTTATCGTGTGAGGTCCTCCTCGTGAAAAGTCAAGCCTCTAAGTGCTAAGATTACAATGTCTTAAGCCCAGCTGCTTAAGAAGTTAAACATGCTAGCAAGGGTATCAGCCACTCGAGGCTCGAGATGGTTGAAGGGTGAACGAAGCTTGAGCTCAACGAACTTTCAAGAGGGTGCAACAAATGTGTTTTCAGAGCTCGAGACAGCTACGTGGAGCACAATTTCAAATCTGTGGCCGGAAAGCTTATCCAAGAGAACATGGGGCATCTAGAAAAGAATTCAGCTAAAAAAGCGGAAATGGGCTTTGTTTGCTCTATTTTGTTTCTAGTTCTGTGCGTGTGTTCATTGTAAATGTAAAAACAAAACAAACATGCAAAAGGGACTCACCGTGCCTAGGGAGTGAGCCTAAATACAAACCGCACGTCTTTGACCTCAACCACTCACTGTTTTCGAACAAAAGGTTGTGAGATGTTGGTGTATCTGACTTCGCTTATGCCATGAGTTCTGTTTAAGTTTCGATTAAGAGGACATTGATATTTATTTTTGTGGATTTTTATGTATTTGTAGGACAGCAAAGTAAAGGATCGAGACCTAACTCAAGTGGCATTTATAGTGATGGAGCAAGGCCCAAAGACACAATTTCTCATGCACTTAAAAGTTAGGAACTGGGGTGGAGACAAACCCAAGAGCTTAGTAGTTGACTTACAAGCCCGAGTCACTCAGGTTTTTAAACCTAGCACCCTTGACTTATGATAACTCGAATGAGTTTAGGTCTGACAAGATTAAGGTGGAGCGAACCGTATTCAGGCCACTAAATTAGGACCAATGCAACCAAGGGACAAGCCTTAGCCATCAAAGCCCTAACAAATGGCGCGAACTTAAGTCCACCTGTGTTATCACGTAGTGATAGCAGTTTTATGACCAACGCAATCAAGCGACAAGCCTTGGCAATTAAACCCTTAAACTAAAGCCTCAAATCTCAACTTGTTCATTTATGGGAACACATTAAAATTGAAAAGTCATACCTGAAGCCCTAGAAACTGTATTACTATAAAGGTATGTACAACATATATCTATGTTATGCTACAGCAAGCTACGTTGTGCTACTCCTAGGGAAAAAGTACAAGTGTACTATAAAAGGAAACTTGAAAAGTTTTGTAATGAATATGTGTACTACATTAGACTAACACAGACTCCTTTACTTAAAGAAAACTGAAAATAACGGTTGCTCCTATCTCTGTGGGAAACTTCACCCACGTGTAGCTACTAAGGTTCTTCTTGTTGGGAAAATATATAAATTTTGATGGAAAAATAAACTTTGATGCCGACTATTAGGTTCACAGTTCTCAACTATAGTCACAACAATAGGCACCTATTAAAGCACTTAGTATAAGAGACTCTTCTCTCTACCTAAGCCTTAGGTTGGAAAGTCACGCTTCGTAACACCTCACGTGCAAGAGTTCCCGAGAATAGGTTTATCTCTATAAACCCTTTGCCCTAATGCCGATTGTTGGGATGAATTTCAAAATTTCTCCCTAGTATTATAAAGTTAACACAACGGAACAGATTTAGAATTCATAACTCTAAACCTATGAACGATTTAAAATTCCTAATTTTAAATCTAATGACTTAAATTCATAATTTAAATCAACAGATCTAAATTCTTAATTTAGATTTACAGGCTTTTTACTCTAATACATTCATAACAATACATAAACTCAAACAGGCATAATAACGAATATTATAAATAAATAGAAAAGCAAAAACTAAACGAAGAAGGAAAAAAGAACATACCTGAAATTGTTCTAAATATAAAGTATACCAAGAAAATCGAGACCCCACGATTTTCTATGCACTGACATCAAACTTCCCCGAGGGTGGGCTCCGAAAAATATTAAACTGAGGAAAGAAAACATTCAACGGACATTTTTCTCTCCAATTAGGTCTCCGAAAATATTTCCAGAAACCCTAAATTATTTATTTTGATTGAATAAAAAACTAATGAAACAGGTGCCTCTATTTATAGTAGACGACCGGAGCGAAAAAAGAGCAGAATTTCGATGTGGGATTCGCTGTTGTCAAGCAAAATACAGCATGTTGAATAAAAAACATATCAAAACGCCACGTTTAACTCCCAGGTAAAACGCGCCATTGTTTAATTCAAAGCACGTGACACATGGCAATGTCCCATTGGTCCGCGTCCGTGCACGCAGATTTTCGAGGCACGACCCAGCGTGCGATCGTGTCATCTGAAGCACACGGATCGTCATTGTTTATACGCGATTTTGATTTTTCTTTCTTTTTTTTTTTTTTTTTTTTTTTTTTTGCTTTGTTTTCCACATGTAAAAATTCATCTTATAAATTTTAATTTTCTAAAATTGTTTTAATTTATAATTTTCAATTTTATTCATCTCATTAATAATGTTTGGAAAAATTAACTTTACACATCTTATGGATAAGTAATTCATCTCATGAATTCTTTAATATTTTTTCGATGGCAATAAATAAAGAGGCTTGCGCAGCGACCTGAGGGACAATTTAAATCTAGCTCCAAATGATTTAAATTAATCATCTCATGAAATAATTTAATTACTATTTAATGAGATTTAATTCCACTAATTAAATCTCAATGCACTCCAGACTTAAATTGTTTATTCAATATCTCCCTAATAGACTATATTGATGACAACAACCCCTCTACTAGATATCCATAACAAAGGATAAATATAACCACTACCATTATCCTTCTCACAGCTTCTCTGTTAATTACCGACTCGCCCTTCACTGAATAATTCATTTATACTTGAACATATTCACGGTATAAATTTCGAATGCCAAACACTTGGAATACTTTGGCCAAAGTTTCCAAAATATTCAAATATTTGCGAATCAACTAAGGGGACATCTATATCTCATAAGAGACTGTAGATTCCATATTGAATACCTGATCCTTGTCACACTTCACGCCGCTACCAAGTGTAAGTTGGATTTTAGTCATTCGTTTAGACCTTACTTATAGTACACCAAAGCAACTAACGCTCCATGCACAATTCCAGAATACCCTCAGGATTTAGAGTCGTCATTCAAAAATTACAACGGGAATCACTCATCTCCGATAGTAGTCTAGAAATAAGTAATCCACATGGTCCAACTCAGTGTGTCAATCTTAGTAAACACACTAACCTAACACTTTTGGATCTCCATCTACTTGACCAAGACAAGTCATCTAAAGTGTCACATTATAATCTTAAGATACAAGTGATCCAAACTTGTCTTCGACTACGAGTCTTTCAAACAACAGTCCATACCATTTGTTCCAAGTCTATCTGTGGCTTCGCCTCACAAACCCCTTGGAACAAACATGTAAATTATAGTCTAAGGACTACACCCATCTCATGGATGTTTCCAAAAAGAAAATTACATGCAGTATAAATGCTCGCTTACACAAATTTAACTGAGAAACGACTGGGACTTCAATCTTATTTATTAATTAAAATAATATATCCAGAATAAATCTGGATTTCAGGACATTGTTCCTCACAATCTCCCACTAGTCCTAAATCCAATTTATGACAAAGTCCATACTCACTCCTTTTAGGTCTGAACCAAATGTCTATTGAGCCTAACCCTTAATGAGCTCAATTACTCTATTGTGAAGTCAACAATACAATACTACTTGACATTCCTCTCACTAATGGCTCCCACACCAAGAGTAAAGATATGCATAGACGTCGAACGTCTATCATTTTAATCTGACTGGAAGCCTTAAATTAGTATAGCCAACTGGAACTAGCTCGTCACTTTAAAAGATTAGTATAGGATATCTAGTTATTATCAAGAACTAGAGAAAACTCTTTACAGCCACCTAGTCCATTGGACCCAGGTTAGACTAATACCTACTTACTATACCATGTCATAGCAGACATCAAGTATCATGCACAACAAGGCATACCTGAGGCTCCCACTGCAAAAGTATATGGAATATTCCTCAATTGCTCCTCCTCCTGAGGTGTCCTAGAACACTACTCAAAGAGAGAGGGACCTCATCCTATACTTTGACAACGTCTTGTCAATATAAGTGGCTGGAGAGAGATCGAACATCCTACTCTCACGACCTTGCAGAAGCTTAATCCTAAAGGTAGAATTGGCTTCTCCCGTGTCCTTCATATTAAGCTTTCTTGACAACCAAACCTTTATAGCTAATGACACCCTTGCATCTTTCCTAATGTGTAGTATAGTATTGACACACAATACCAAGAAAGTCACTACTTTCTCTTAATGTCATTTATACACGCATGGTTCATTTAACCAATTGCTCAAAACTATAAGACTTAATTACTTCATGGTGGCTGAAAGGATCAAAGTCAATGCCAAGGGCAACCACTAAGGCTCCTGCTATGAACCTATCAGGTGTCCTTACAATCCTCCCACCACACCTAAGTTTTGCGTACCTGGAACATGTTAAGATCGAGATTAAATCTTGATCTTAACCTAAGATAAGAGAGTATGGGATGAGAAAGAAGTGAAGGAGATGAGAAAATAGAGAGAGTTAGATGAGAGAAAGAAAGTTAATCTCAAAGAGATTGATTGGTATTTTCATTGAATGAATGAGAATTACACATGATCATCCTACTTATAGGAATCTAGATACAAAGAACTAAGACATAACACCTAACCGACTCAAACTCAGCCGCCAAACTTGACCAGCTGAACTTAACCGCCTAACCGACCCATTGGCGCCAAACACCAATTCAAACAATACAACACACGGCACCTTATTACATCACAAAAGAATGAGAAGCATAACAATCCCCTCCCCTTAAAACATTCTTGTCCTCAAAAATGAAAAGAAGGAAATTGACTCAACAAAAATTGTTTCTCTTCCCAAGTGGTGAAAGATTCATCCAAGTTGCACCAGCTTACGCGAACTTGCTGTCTGTTGGAATCACCCGCTCCTAACTGCTTAGCTTCCACCACTGCAGCAGGCTGTAGGATCAGAGACCCACTGGATCCCATCTCTGGAGGGTCTGGAGAAGAGCCGGAACCTTGTTTAACCTGCTTTTTTAGAAGTTAAACATGAAAGAGAGGGCGAATATATGAATCGGGTGGAAGCTTCAACTTGTAGGCCACCTTGCCAACTTTCTCCAACAGCTTGTAAGGCCCAAAGAACCTTGCACAAAGCTTGACATTCTTCCATACTGCTGCTGTAGATTTCCTATAAGGCTGTAATTTCAGATATACCATATCACCTACATCAAAATTTCTGTCAACTCTCTTACGATCTGCATACCACTTCATTCTTACTTGAGACTGACTGAGATTATGCTTCAGCAGCTGCATAAGATGTTTCCTTTGCTGGACGAGATCAGAAACTTCTGCCACATGTGTCTCAATACTTTGCAATACCAAAGGAGTGGGTGGATCATACTCATACAATGCCTTGAAAGGTGTAGTACCTAGTGAAGCATGGAAATGGGTATTATACCAAAATTCCGCCAAGGAGAGCCATGTTCCCCACACCTTAGGATGACTAGACACCATGCTTCTAAGGTATTGCTCAATGCATTGGTATCCCCTCTCAGTCTGACCGTCAGTTTGAGGGTGGTATGATGAGCTAAGGGCTGAGGTCGTTCCCAAGAGACCAAACAACTCCTTCCAAAATCGACTTGTAAAGAGCTTGTCCCTATCAGAAATTATGGATTGAGGCAACCCATGGAGCTTGTAGATGTTATCAAGGAACACACGAGCTAACTTCTCAGCAGTGACAGGATGAGCCAGAGCAATGAAATGTCCAGACTTAGTGAATCGATCAACTACTACCCAGATCACCTCTTTCCCTTCTGGCTTAGGCAATCCTTCAGTGAAATCCATGCTTATGTGCTGCCATATACCTTCTAGAATGGGTAAGGGTTGGAGAAGTCCTTGGTATCTATGATCACCAAGTTTGGTTTGTTGGCACACGTCACAACTTTGCACAAAGTTAGTCACTTCTTTCTTCATTCCCGACCAACTGAAGTGAACCTTCAACCTCTGGTGCGTTCCCTCCATGCTTGAATGTCCTCCCCATGAAGAATCATGAGCAGCACTGATAACCTGGTGTCTAAGATCAGTAGAGATGCCAATATACAACTTCTCCTGAATTTTGATAATGCCTCGGGTCACAGAAATATCTGCACCAACAGCCAGATTGCTCGCCTTACCCACTCTGGCAGCGGCACCACATTCTTGTGCAAAGAAATCATTCTCATAGGACTGGTGTAATTCTTCCATCCAAGCAAGAGAGATCACTGAAATGGCCCCAAGAGAACCCTACTCATAGTCCTCAAATCTGCGTGACAGTGCACCTGCGGCCAAGTTCTCCTTCCCTTTCTTATACTCAATGTCATAATCGAGCCCCAACATCTTCATCAGCCCTTTTCTTTGTATCCTTGTGACAATTTTCTGCTCTAACAGGTGCTTAAGACTTTGATGATCTGTCTTAATGATAAAATGATGCCCATCCAAGAAGTGCCTCCACTTTTCCACCACAAGCAAGATTGCAAGGCACTCCTTCTCATACGTAGAACGAGCTTGATGATTTGCACTCAATGCTTGGTTGAGGTAGGCTATAGGTCTTCCAACTTGAGATAACACTGCCCCAACACCACTTCCACACGCATCAGTCTCCAATACAAAGCTGGAGGTGAAATCAGGCATTGCTAATACTGGTGCTTTACACATTGTAGCCATAAGAGCATCAAAAGCCTTTTGAGCTTCTTTAGACCATCTGAAAGCGTCTTTTCTCAATAGACCTGTGAGTGGCTTGGCTAAGGCTCCATAATTGGCTACAAACTTGCGGTAATTGGCTAAGGTAACAGGGAGAGTCCATTCCTTCATAGCTAAGATCTTTAAGGGATCAGTTGCTACTCCTTCACAAGTGATCACATGGCCAAGGTATTCCAGATGAGTTTGAGCAAAAGAACACTTGGCCAACTTAGCATACAACTTATGCTAACGCATGAACAGAAACACTTCCCTCAAATGCTTCAAATGCTCCTCAAAAGATGCACTGTAGATCAAGATGTCATCAAAGAAAACCAACACAAATTTCCTAAGAAATTGTTTAAAGACATCATTCATAAGGGCCTGGAATGTTGCTGGTGCATTTGTCAAGCCAAATGGCATGACCACAGACTCAACGTGTCCATGATGTGTCCGGAATGCTGTCTTGTACACCTCGTGCTCCGCCACTCTAAGTTGATGATAACCCTGCCGTAGATCCAACTTGGAAAAGACTTGAGCTCCATACAACTCATCGAGCAAATCATCTATAACTGGTATGGGGAACTTGTCCTTAACAGTCATAGAGTTGAGTTGCCTATAATCAATACACATTCGAGCCGTGCCATCTTTTTTCCTTGCGAGAATGACCGGAGAGGCAAAGGGGCTATGGCTTTGCTGTATGAAGTTGGTTTTTAGCAATCATCCACTTGCTTCTCAATCTCTGACCTTTGAGCATGAGGGTATCTGTAAGGCTTGAGCTTCACCAGCTCTGCACCATCTTTGAGAGGAATTTCATGGTCTATACTCCTCTTAGGAGGTAAAGACTTGGGCACATCGAACACATCTTCAAATTCGGTGATCACTGCCTATACTTCTGGCTCGGTAATTCCAATCATTTTAGTAGGAGTAATCGCAAACAGCTGGCCAACCCACTGAAATGCACATCTCTGAATGCCCTTCTTCAACTTACTTCCCTTCATTGCTTGTAATTAAGCTTGCTCTGCTATCCCTTGCAATGTGACCTTAGTACCATGTGCTTCAAAGGAAACCGTGAGGTTTGCATAATCTACAACACGGGGCTATAAGTTCTCATCCAATCAGCCCCGAGCACCATGTCACAACCTCCTAAAGGAAGGATTCTAAAGTCATAGCTGAACTTGCATTCCTGCATCAACCAAGAGAACCCTTGGCATTTGTTTTGAGTTGTTACAGACTTCCCATCTGCCACGGTAACAGCAAAAGGGTGAGTTCTTATCACTTCATGACCCACATTCTTGACGACTTTAGGATCAACAAAGCTATGAGTTCTCCCACTATCGATGAGGATGATAATAGACCTTTTGCCAGCTCTTCCTTTGATCCGGATCCTGCTATGAGCCCCATTACCTATCAAGGCTTTAACTGAAATCTCCACTGCAGCATCATCCAAGCCTTCCTAGATTTCCTGATCTGAATCAGATCCTTCCTCTGCAATTTCCTCACCATCAGAGAGCTCACCAGCATTAGTCCCTTCAGCAGACATAAGGAACTTTGGATTACACTTGTGGCCCAATTGGTAAGTTTGATTACATCGATAACACGTTCTCTGTTGTTGTCTGTCATCCGTTCTGTTGGTCCTGGTTCTGCCAGAACCTCGCTCAAATTTGGAGCTGCTTCCACGAGATCTAGGAGCATCACTTACTGCTAGACCAGTTGATTCATAAAGCTTGGCTTTAGCAAAAGCCACAGACAAATCAGTAGGATCAACGGCTTTAACCAAGTTCTTCAACGTGGGCTTCAAACCACTAATAAAGGCTGATACATAATAAGACTCAGAGGCCTGAATTTCAGTTACAATGCTAGCCCGGAGATCGTCTCTTGCTTCACCTTATTGAATTTATCCACAATATCATTTCCATCATCATCACTATACCAAGCACACAAAGCCTTCACAAACTCATTCCATGAAATGGAAGGCTTGCTTCTTATCAAGCTATAGAACCACACCTCATGATCACCAAGCAAATGCATAGCAGCAATTTGTACTTTCTCTGATTCATCAATGTGATAGAAGAGGAAGTAACGTTCACACCTCCTCAGCTAAGAATGAGGTTGTTTTCCCTCAAAGGCATCAATCTGCACCCGAGGTTGTCTATGGCTATTATTTCTGCTATTGGATGACTCTTCATTGCTGCTTGAACGCTGCTGAGGCAAATCATCAGGCAGTGTATCCAAGTTAGTAGCTCGTGTTCTAGGACCTGCATTCCAGTTTGAAGGCCGAGACAGCACCTGCTCATTGTGGCCCTGCCTATCAGCAGTCATCTCAACCTCTTGAATTTGATCTGGAGCCCTTTCGTCAACACCAGTATTAACCACTGGAGTGTGATCGCTCTGTCGCACTTCATCAAAGGACCTCATCGGTTGGGTTGTTTTTATCACACTTGTAGGCAATAGCGGATCAGGAACAATAGGAGGATCTGGCCTCCTCAACTGCTCTCGATTCTCTGTTAATTTCAATTCTAGCTGCTGCATTTGCTGCTCAAACCTCTGGTCAAACCTCTCCTCCAATTCTTGAGATTGTCGCGCGACCTGATCTGCAATCTTAGCCTCCACCTGTTGAGCTCCCTGATCAACCTTCACACCGATCTGCTGGTTCATTTGTTGCACTAAATTAGCATTAGATTTTTGGATTAGCTCAATCATTGTATTGAACCTACTGTCCAATTGTGCCATTGTCACCGTCTCCTGGCCTGTTGTACCACTATCACCAACCACATCAACATATGTAGCATTAGCAGCTGCCTTAGCTGCTGCTGATCCAGTGATAACTCCACCGGTCAATGCAATTGCAATTGAATCCATAGCTGTTACTAGGATTCAATCATATATGTACTATATTTTTTTTAACTTTTGTAAGGTCAATTCAAGTAACCGAGAGGCTCAACAATCATATATGCAATTGCAGTTGAATCCATAGCTCAGAATTCAAAATCGAATTCCTCAACAATTTACACTGCAATCTAGGGATATCTGATATCAAATTCGTTTGAATTGGAAGCCAAACGAGGCTCTGATACCAATTGTTAAGATCAAGATTAAATCTTGATCTTAACCTAAGATAAAAGAGTATGGGATGAGAAAGAAGTGAAGGAGATGAGAAAATAGAGAGAGTTAGATGATAGAAAGAAGGCTAATCTCAAAGAGATTAATTGGTATTTTCATTGAATGAATGAGAATTACACATGATCATCCTACTTATAGGAATCTAGATACAAAGCACTAAGACATAATACCTAACTGACTCAAAATCAGCCGCCAAACTTGACCAGCTGAACTTAACCGCCTAACCGACCCATTGGTGCCAAGCACCAATTCAAACAATACAACACACGACACCTTATTACATCACAAAAGAATTAGAAACATAATAGAAAATTCTTGTTTGTATTAGTAGGTGCAACCAATGCATCCACTATATCTTAAGTTGTGTCTAGCTGTTCAGAATTATTGTCATTTACCTTTTAAAGCTATTTTGTTTTTACTTTTGTGGTTCATTGGCAAAATTCTTCTCCAAGTATTTCTCATTGTTCACGTATAAAAGGAGAACAACATGAATAAATCATAAACAAATGTTCCTTAGTAAAAAATAAAAAAATTATTTCTTGTAGTAAAGGTTCACAAACATATTCAAACAGAATAACAATTATTCTTCAAAACACATAAATCAAATACCTGTCCAATGCAGGTACAAATCAATAAGAATTTTTAATAAACAAAAACAAAATTCTAACACTAAAATCTAAGCTATCGCTTCCTACTGCCAAGACTGCTACCCTTGTACCACCTTCAGCTGTGAGGTACAGCTCCCATCATGTGGCCTCCTGGTTGGCCTGAGCCCCTATAACATATTACAGACTTGGTCAATGGAACCTGAGCCTACACACCAGGAATTAGGTGAACTCACAACTACACAGGACTCAAAACAATGAGATATCAACATACCTTCATCAGATGGCTTAGCAGTCTTTGCAGGAAGAGTAGCCATTTACTTTACGAAGTGTCTCTTCCAGTGGCCCATCTTTCAGCAAAAGTAACACCTTTTTTTTGCTGGCCTTTTGTTAGGATTAGTCGCTACACTAGCAACCTTCCCTTTGCCTTTCTTTCCAGTCGTTCCCTTATTCTACTTGCTCCCACTCGTCATCGATACTTGAGTCAAGTGGACACTCCCCTTGGCTGGCATAACACCCACTGCTACCTGTAGCTCTTTCATCAGCTCAGGTAATGAATAATCCTTATTATTCATTGTGCAGTTCGGCCAGAACTGAGTGAAAGAACCGGACAGAGAGCAGAGGATGATGTTCTGCTGAGACTGACTATCAATCTTGGCACCTACAATCTCCAACTCAAACAAGCACCCATCATTTTCATGACGTGCTACTGAACTGGGGACCCTTCTGTCATCCTCATGTTCGAGAGCTTCTTCATCAGCTCTTGCCTAGCGGCCCTATCTTGACCTCCAAACATTTCCTTTAAATGTTTGATCATCTCAGCTGCAGTTTCCATCTCAAGCATATGATGCTTGAGTACAATGGTCACAGGGGCCAAAATGTAGCATCAGACTAACTTATTAGCCTTATTCCAGCATTCATAACGCTCTTTAACAATAGCTGCACAATTATTAGCGGGCACCGTAGGTCGAGCTTCGGTGAGAACAAACTTATGACCCACATGTACTAATACTACGTCCAGGTTCATTATTCAGGTGAAGTAATTCGGTCCAATTAAGGCATTATCTTTCAGAATTTAGTTAAGTACACCAGTCGCAGCCATTTCAAAAAACACTGTAAATGCAAATAATCATGTAACTACCTTATATGAGCCTTGTATAATGTAGTGATATATATTCTTTCAATTTAGCATACACAATAAGTCAGATATCCACCAAACTGTACTATCATGCATACATTGATGACCTCAACACACCACTCATTACTCCCCGGCAGCGGGGTCACACGAAGCTAGTTTATGTGAGAACTATTCTCAATTAACTTGTTTTCTTATAACTTTTACTAAACATGACTAACTCACCATTTTACCTAAGTCTCTAACATGACACAACAAAGCTCCTCGGGGAGGCTAATGCATTATGCTAGTCAAGTGTAAACCATTACCTAAACCTCCATACAAATACACGAAAAACTCCACGGCAGGATGATCGCATCGCTTCTTTGCACTTTGGTTTATCCTAAAAGAAGTCTAACCCTATAATCAGCAAGCCGACATCCTCCCCAGGGACATCTATCGATCTACTATACTGCTAGATCGGTAATGGAGACCATGAGTTGCAACAATTGAAACCTTGCTCCCACTTGATTTTTATTACCAGTGGTTTTTAATTAATTTGCATTTACAATCTGGATTATCTCATAATCCCCTTTAGAATCTCATTCTAAAATTAGACAAAATTAATTAATTTATTAATTTAAAAATACTATCATTTTACAATATAGATTATCTCATAATCTTGTATTTGAATCTCATTCTAAAATCCAATCAATAAAATTAATTAATTAATTTTAATTAAAATAATACCAGTATTTAATTTAGATTATCACATAATCTACTTTTAAAATTCTGATTCAAAAATTAAATTAATAACATTTTACTTTCATTGTAAAAAATAAAGTTAACTTAGACTATCATATAGTCTATTTTAGAATCTTTTTCAAAAATAATTTAAAATAACTTTTATTTGAAGTACACTGATTCACAACTTAGATTATCATATAATCTAATTTAGAATCTGATTCTACAAAAAATTAATTTATAATAATTATGTAAATCAGTACTGACGTTTACACGTCCCAAGAATAAAAAAATAATTTTTTTTAATCTAAATGTTGACGTCAGCATCTACTAGCAAAAAAATTTTTTTATTAAAATTTAAATTAAAATATTTAATTTTAAAATAAATTGAACCTAATCACATTATATCAATTTTATCCGATTTTGTAAAATTAATTGAATCTAATCTCATTAGATCAAATTTATTCTATTTCATAAAAATTTCAATCTAATCCTATTAGACCAATTTTATCCATTATTGTTAAAAATATTTTAATCTAATCTCATTAAGTCAAATTTGTCCGATTTTAGAAATCATGACTAAGAACGTAAAATCTCATTATACGAACAACATAATTGCAATATTATAGTTTGTTCCGAATTAACGATTAATTTGTTAACGACTTAAATTGTCACTAAAACAACCTAGTTAACTATTTAATCTTTTAACCGATTCAAACAATTTAAATCGATACTTAAAATAACCTAGTTAACTATTAACTCTTTTAACTGATTTAAACAATTTATTAAAATAGTCTAATTAACAATTAACTACTTTAATGATTTAAACAATTTAATTAAATCGCCTGTCTATTTATTTCGATCTTATTATACCTAGTCATGTGTATTTTGAATGTAATTAGAGGCTGGCTCTAATGCCAATTGTTTGGAAAAGATATGAATTTCATTGAAAAAATAAACTCTGATGCAGACTATTGGGTTCTCAGATCTCAACTATGGTCACAAAAATAGACACCTATTGGAGCACTTAGTACAGAAGACTCTTCTCTCTACCTAAACCCCCGGTCGGCGAGTCACGCTTTGTGACACCTCACGTGCGAGAGTTCTCGGGAATAGGTTTACCTCCATAAACCCTTTGCTCCAATACCTGTTATTGGGACAAATTAAAAAAATTCTCCCAAGTTTTATAAAGTTAACGCAGCTGAAGAGGTTCAGCATTCATAACTCTAAACCTATGGACGATTTAAAATTACTAATTTTAAATCTACTAACTTAAATTCATCATTTAAATCAACAGATTGAAATTCCTAATTTAGATTTTTACTCTAGTACATTCATAACAATACACAAAGTTAAACAGGCATAATAACGAATATTATAAATAAATAGCGAAAACTAAAACAAGTAGGAAAGAAGAACATACCGGTAATTACTCCAATTATAAAGAGTACCAATAAAATTGAGACCCCACGATCTTCTACGCAATGACCTCAAACGGCTCGGAGGGTGGGATCCGAAAAATATTAAACTGAGCCAAGAAAAATTTCAATGGTAAATTTTCTCTCCAATCAGGTATCCGAAAATATTTTCAGAAACCCTAAATAATTTATTTTGATTGAATACCAAACTAATGGAATAGGTGCCCCTATTTATAGTAGACCAACGAAGTGAAAAAATAGTAGATTTTTGATGCGGGATTTGTTGTTGTCATACAAAATGCAGCATGTTAAATAAAAAACAGATCAAAAGGTCGTGTTTTACTCCCAGGAAAAATGCTGCCTTATTTAATTCAAAACGCGTTACACGTGGCGGCGTCCCATTGGTCTGCTCCCCATGCACGCGGATTGCCAGTGTTAAGCGTTGGTTAGTCAGATCTGAACCACATGGATCGCCACCGTTTACACTAGAATTTTTTATTTTTTATTTTTATTTATTTTTTTTTTTTTTGCTTTGTTTCTCACATGTAAAAATTCATCTTATGAATTTTAACTTCCTAAAATTGTTTTATTTTATAATTTTTACTTTTATTCATCTCATGAATAATGTTTGACAAAATTAAATTTACCCATCTTATGGATAAATAATTTATCTCATGAATTCGTAAATATTTTTCCGATGGCAATAAATACAGAGGCTTACGCAGGGGCCTCGGGGACAATTTAAATATAGCTCAAAATGGGTTAAATTAATCATTTAATGAAATAATTTAATTACCATGTAATGAGATTTAATTCCGCTAAATAAATCTCGCTGTACTCCAGACTTAAATTGTTTATTCGATATGTCCCTAATAGACTATCTTAATGACAACAACTCCCCCACTAGATATCCAAGTCAAAGGAAAAATATAACCACTACCATTATCCTTCTCACCGCTTCTCCATTAGTTACCAACTCGCCCTTCGCTAAATAATTCATTTATACTTGAACATATTCACAGTATAAGTTCTAAATGTCAAACACTTGGAATACTTTGGCCAAAGTTTCCGAAATATTCAAATATTTGCGAATCAACTAAGGGGACATCTGTATCTCATAAGAGACTGTAGATTCTGTGTTGAATACCTGATCCTTGTCACATTTCACGCCGCAGCCCAGACTACGTTGGATTTTAGTCATTCGTTTAGACCTTACTTAAAGTACACCAAAGTAACTAACGCTCCATGCACAAGTCCAGAATACCCTCAGGATTTGGAGTTGTCGTTCAAACATTTCAACATGAATCACTCATCTCCTATAGTAGTCTAGAAATAAGTAATCCACAGGGTCCAACTCAGTGTGTCAATCTTATTAAACACACTAACCGTACACTTTTGGATCTCCGTCTACATGACCAAGACAAGTCATCTAAAGTGTCACATTATAGCCTTAACGTACAAGTGATCCAAACTTTTCTTCAACTACGAGTCTTTCAAACAATAGTCCATACCATTTGTTCCAAGTCTATCGGTGGTTTCGTCTCACAAACCACTTTGAACAAACATGTAAATTGTAGTCCGAGGATTGCACCCATCTCATGGATGTTTCCAAAAAGAAAATTACGTGCAGTATAAATGCTCGCTTACACAAATTTAACTAGGAAACGACTGGGACTTCAATCTTATTTATTATTTAAAATAATATATGCAAAATAAATCTGGATTTCAGGACACTGTTCCTAACAATCTCCCACTTGTCCTAAATCCAATTTATGATAAAGTCCATACTCACCCCTTTTAGGTCTGAACCAAAGGTCTACTGAGCCTAACCCGTAATGAGCTCATATTGTAAAGTCAACAATACAATACTGCCTGACATTCTTCGCACTAATGGCTCCCACTCCAAGAGTAAAGACATGCTTAGACGTCGAATGTCTATCATTTTAATCTGACTGGAAGTCTTAAATTAGTATAGCCAACTGGAACCAGCCCGTCACTTTGAAAGATTGGCATAGGATATCTAGTTCTTCTCAAGAACTAGAGAAAACGCTTTACTGCCACCTAGTCCATTGGACCCAGGTTCGACTAACACCAGCTTACTATACCATAGCATAGCAGATATCAAGTATCATGCACAACGTGGCATACCTGAGGCTCCTACTGCCAAAGCATGTGGAATATTCCTCAATTGCTCCTCCTCTTGAGGTGTCCTAGAACACTACTCAAAAGAGAGAGGGACTTCTCGCTATAACTTGACAACGTCTTATCAATATAAGAAGCTTAATCCTAAAGGTAGAGTTGGCTTCTCCCGTGTCCTTTATATTGAGCTTTCTTGACAACAAAGCCTTTACAGCTAATGACACCCTTACATCTTTCCAAATGAGTAGTATATTATTGACATACAATACTAAGAAAGTCACTACTTTCTCTTAATGTCATTTGTACACGCGTGGTTCATTTAACCAATTGCTCAAAACTATAAGACTTAACTGCTTCATGGTGGCTAAAAGGATCAGATTCAATACTACGGTCAACAACTAAGGCTCCCGCTATGAACCTTTTAGGTGTCCTCACAATCTTCCCACCACACCTAAGCTTTCGTGTACCTGGAACATTCTCGTTCCTATTAGTAGGTGCATCCGATGCATCCACTATATCTTAAATTGTGTCTAGCTGTTCAGAATTATTGTCATTTTCCTTTTAACACTATATCTTAAGTTGTGTCTAGCTGTTCAGAATTATTGTCATTTTCCTTTTAACGCTATTTTGTAAACACTTTTGTGGTTTATTTGCAAAATTCTTCTCTAAGTATTTCTCTTTGTTCACATATACAATGAGAACAGCATGAATAAATCATAAACACATGTTCCTTAGTAAAAAAAATAAAAAATTTATTTCTTGCAGTAAAGGTTCACAACCATATTCAAAATGAATAAAAATTATTCTTCAAAACACATAAATAGAATTCTTGTCCAATGCAAGTACAAATCAATAAGAATTTTTATTAAGCAAAAACAAAATTCTAACACTAAAATCTAAGCTATCGCTTCCTACTACCAAGACTGCTACCTGTTATGTTTTTAATCGTTGTAATTTAATTAAATAATTAGCGGGCATAAGTACTTGTTTAGGAGGGAAAGTTTATTAGTTCGGTTAGTGCTGCTGCAGGTTTTGGCGGGAAGAATCAGCTAGTGGAGTTTGTGTTTGC
Source organism: Simmondsia chinensis (assembly GCA_018398585.1). Lineage (NCBI taxonomy): Eukaryota > Viridiplantae > Streptophyta > Magnoliopsida > Caryophyllales > Simmondsiaceae > Simmondsia > Simmondsia chinensis. The sequence continues at coordinate 20,164,914 of JAGTTD010000001.1, read as the reverse complement.
TTAGTTCTATAAATAAGATCCAATACTTGTAATTAGACTATCGAATGAAATACATACTAATCCTTGTGATTAAAACTTCTTCCTGTCATCTTAACTCTTCTATTTTCTCATCTCCTTCACTTCTTTCTCATCCCAAATTCTATTGATTCTTAGGTTAAGTTCAAGATTTAATCTAGAACTTAAAAATTGGTATCAGAGCTGGTTCGATTCACAAATTAATGGATATAAACGAAATTCCCTTGAGTGGAGGGGTCACCACCCGATCAGCAGCTGCAAGATCATCCGATGCTGATGAGGTTGTGACAGTGTCGCACATGGATAGCAAACTTGATAGCAGATTTAAGGCAATACTGTCTCAATTCAAGAGGATTGTTGATGAAGCCATTCCTTAGCAGATTGAGGCAAAGGTCGATCAGGAAGTTCAACGCGTAGAAGTTAAAATTGCTGAACAATCCTTGCAGCAACCACGCGAATTGGAGGAGAAGTTCAATCAGAGGCTTGATCAACAAAGGTAGTTGATGGAAGAGAAGTTCTCGGAGATTAGAGAGCAAGTTATGAGGCCCATGCCCTCCGTTGTTCCTGATCCACTAATACCAGCTAGTGTCTTACACACAAATCAGCCGATCAGACCTCAGGAGGAAGGAAGGCAAAATGCGCCAATTCTGATGGTAAATTATGGTGTTGAAGTGAGAATTCCTGATCCAAACCCTGAGATTGAAGTATCTGAAAGGCAAGGGTGCAATGAGCCTATGTTTTCTCGACCTTCCAACTGGAATTCTAGTCCTGGTGTGCGGTCCACTGAAAATGAAGATGTACATGGACCGAGGGGAATGAATGTGGATCACTTTGATAGACCACCTGACGATTGGCCTCAACCACGCTCTGGCAGTAATGATGAGGTCTTGAACAGCAGAAGCAATGGTCATAGACAGCCTCGGGTACAGATTGATGCTTTTGATGGGAAGCAACCTCATTCTTGGCTAAGGAGGTGTGAGCGTTACTTTCATTTCTACCATATTGATGACTCTGAAAAGGTACAAATCACGGCTGTTTATCTCCTTGGTGATCATGAGGTGTTGTTTTATAGTTTATGAAGAGTAATCCATCCCTTACGTGGAGTGAATTTGCAAAAGAACTGTGTGATCGCTTTAGTGATGAGGATGATATTGATATGATTGATAAATTCAATATTTTTAACAAGAGACATCTGTTAGGGATTATATGACTAGATTTGAGAATCTATGAGCTAGCATTATAATTGAAATTCAAGCATTCGAGTCTTATTATGTGTCAGCTTTTATTAGTGGATTGAAACCAAGGGTGAAGAACTTGGTTAAGGCCATTGATCCTACAATATTATCCATGGCTTATGCTAAAGCCAAACTGTATGAATCCACAATTTTGTCTTCAAATGAGTCTCTCAGACCTCGCAACAGCAGTTCCAAGCAACAACAAGGTGCTGCCAGGGTCCGAACCAACCGACCTGATGACAAGCAGCAGCAAAAGTTGTGTTACAGTTGCAATCAACCATAACAGTTTGGCCACCAGTGTAACCCCAAATTCCTCATGTATGCTGAGGGAGTGAGTGCTGGTGAGGAGTCTGATGAAGGAGAAATTGAGGCAGAGGGGACTGATCTTGATCTGAACAACGATGACAGTGCAAATGAGGCAGCAGTGGAAATATCCATGAAAGCCTTGACAGGAAATGAAGGCCACAAAACCATCAGGATCAGAGGGAAGGCAGGTAAAAAGTCTATCATCATCCTCATTGATAGTGGAAGCACTCATAGCTTTGTTGATCCTAAAGTGGTGAAGAAGGTGGGTCATGAGGTGATTAGAACCCATCCCCTCGCTGTCACCGTAGCTGATGGTAAGTTTGTCATCACCCAGAACAAGTGCCGTGGGATTGGCTGGGTAATGCAGGTCAGAAAATTCACTTACGACTTTAGAATCCTTCCCTTGGGAGGATGTGATATGGTGCTTGGGGTCGATTGGATGAGAACTTACAGCCCGGTGTTGTTTCATTTTGCTAACCTCACAGTGTCATTTGAAATACAAGGAGAGAAGGTGAATCTGTAAGGTGTAGTTGAACAAGGCCACTTACAGTTCATGAAAGGAAGCAAGCTGCAGAAAGGAATGAAGAAATGCTCATTTCGTTGGGTAGGCCAGCTCTTTGCTATAGCTCCTACTGAGTTAATAAGCATTTCTGAACCTGAGGTGCAATCCTTAGTTACTAATTTTGAGGATTTGTTCGAGGTACCTCAATCCTTGCCTCCTAAAAGGAGCTTAGATCATGTCATACCTCTCAAGGAGGATGCTGAACCAGTGAGGTTGCGACCCTACCGTTACCCACATGCTCAGAAAACTGAGATAGAAAAATAGGTTGAGTTGATCAAAACAAATTTCATACAACCAAGCCACTGCCCCTTCGCTTCTCCGGTCATTCTTGTCAAAAAGAAGGATGGCACGGGTGTGTGGATTATAGACAACTTAATGCTATGATAGTTGAGGATAAATTTCCTATACCTGTCCTAGATGATTTGTTGGATGAATTGTATGGAGATCATGTCTTCTCCAAGTTGGACTCACGGCAAGGCTATCATCAAATCCGGGTGAATGAAGAGGATGTGCACAGGACAACATTCCGGATGCACCATGGTCATTTTGAGTTTGTAGTCATGCCATTTGGCTTGACAAATGCCCCGGCTACATTCCAAGCTCTTATGAATGATGTCTTCAAACAATTTCTTAGGAAATTTGTGTTGGTTTTCTTTGACGACATCCTAATCTACAGCCCAACTTTTGAAGAGCATTTGGAGCACTTAGGAGCAGTCTTTTTGGTCATGCGTAAGCATAAGTTGTATGCTAAATTGGCCAAAAGTTCTTTTGCTCAAACTCATTTGGAGTATCTTGGTCACATAATCTCTTGTGAAGGAGTTTCCACCGATCCTTCAAAAGTTGCAGCTATGCTGAATTGGCCTGTTCCGGTCACATTGAAGCAGCTGAGCGGTTTTCTGGGGTTGACAGGGTATTACCGCAAATTTATAGCTGGTTATGGAGCTTTAGCCAAGCCACTTACTGATTTATTGAAGAAGGAAGCTTTTAGAAGGTCAGAAGAAGCTCAAGCAGCCTTTACAGCTCTCAAATCAGCAATGAGCAAAGCTCCGGTATTAGCAATGCCTGATTTCTCTTCAAGTTTTGTATTGGGGACAGATGCGTGTGGGAATGGTGTTGGGGCAATGATGTCACAAAAAGGAAGACCCCTAGCTTATCTTAGCCAAGCCTTGAATGTAAAACATCAGGCCCTTTCCACATATGAAAAAGAATATCTTGCTATTCTTCTTGGATGGGCACCATTTCATTATCAAGACTGATCACCAGAGCCTCAAACACTTACTAGAGCAGAAGATTGTCACAAGATTACAAAAAAAGGGCTGATGAAGATGCTTGGGCTGAATTATGATATCGAGTACAAAAAAGGCAAAGAAAACACAGCCGCAGATGCTCTGTCAAGCAGAATTGAAGACCTTGAGCAGGGCTCTTTTGGGGCAATTTTCGTGATTTCTCCTGCTTGGATGGAAGAAGTATATCAGTCCTATGAGAATGATATGTTTGCTCAGGAATGCATAACCGCTGCTAGTGTTAGCAAGGCTTCCAATCTGGGTGCTGGTGCAGAAGTGACAGTTACCCGAGGAATCATCAGGATCAAAGGGAGGCTGTACATTGGTAACTCTTCTGGGTTGAGACCGCAGGTGATCAGTGCTGCTCACGACTCATCTTGGGGTGGTCATTCGGGCATGGAAAGCACGTATCAAAGGCTGAGGATATCCTTCAATTGGCCCGGCATGAAAAGAGAAGTAACAAAATTTGTGCAAAGCTGTGAGATTTGTCAGCAAACCAAGCTTGGGGATCATCGATATCAGGGTCTTCTCCAGCCTCTGCCTATTCCAGAGAGTGTATGGCAACATATCAGCATGGATTTCATTGAAGGCTTGCCCAAATCTGAAGGGAAGGAGGTGATATGGGTGGTCGTTGATCGGTTCACAAAATATGGTCGTTTCATAGCATTAACTAGACCCATTACTGCAGAGAAATTAGCTCGTGTTTTCCTTGATAACATATACAAACTTCATGAGTTGCCTCAATCCATAATCTTAGATATGGACAAACTCTTTACAAGTCATTTTTGGAAAGATTTGTTTGGTCTTTTGGGGACTACATTGGCCCTTAGCTCAGCCTACCATCCCTAAACCGATGGTCAAACTGAAAGGGCAAACCAATGCATTGAACAATATCTTAGAATCATGGTATTTAGCCATCCGAAGGTGTGGAGTAGGTGGCTTTCATTGGCGGAATATTGGTATAACACTCATTTTCATGCTTCCTTGGGTACAACACCTTCCAAGGCACTATATAGGGAACCCATTGCTGTTACAAGGAGAACAAACACAAGTGTATGAAGTAAATGACCTGCTACATCAAAGAAAACATCTGATGCAGCTTCTAAAGCACAACCTCACTCACGCTCAGGCAAGGATGAAGTGGTACGCAGACCGCAAGAGGGTGGACAGAAATTTTAATGTTGGTGACATGGTATATTTGAAACTTCAACCATACCGGCAGTCAACAGCAGCTGTGAGGAAGAATGTCAAGCTTTGTGCTCGATTCTTTGGGCCATACAAGGTCTTGGAAAGGATTGGTCAAGTGGCATACAAGCTAGAGCTTCCTCCCGATTCATATACTCACCCTGTTTTTCATGTTTCTATTCTTAAGAAACAGGTTAAGCGTGATAACAAGGCCTCTGCAGCACCTCCTGAAGTTGGACAGAACGGTTCTCTGATCTTACAGCCAGCAGCAGTGGTCGAAGCTATACATACCAGCTCCAATGACAAGAACAAGCAGCAAATTCGAGTTAATTGGTGCAATTTAGACCAAACATTCACTACATGCGAAGATAAACGTTTTTTGTTAAGTCAATTTCCTTCTTTTATTTCTTGAGGGCAAGAAAATTGTAAGGGGAGGGGATTGTTATGTTTTTAATCGTTGTAATTCAATTAAGTAATTAGCGGGCTTAAGTACTTGTTTAGGCGGGAAAGTTTGTTAGTTCGGTTAGTGCTGCTGCAGGTTTTGGTGGGAAGAATCAGCTAGTGGAGTTTGTGTTTGCTTAGTTCTATAAATAAGATCCGATACTTGTAATTAGACTATCCAATGAAATACATAGTAATCCTTGTGATTAAAACTTCTTCCTCTCATCTTAACTCTTCTATTTTCTCATCTCCTTCACTTCTTTCTCATCCCAAATTCTATTGATTCTTAGGTTGCGTTTAAGATTTAATCTAGAACTTAACACTACCCTTATACCACATTCATCTGTCAGGTACAGCTCCCATCATGAGGCCTCCTGGTTGGCCTGAGCCCCTGTAACATACTACAGATTTGGTCAGTTGAACCTGAGTTCACACAACCGGAATCTGGTGAACTCACAACTACACAGGACTCAAAACAGTGAAATATCAACAAACCTTCACCAGATGGCTTAGCAGTCTTTGCAGGAAGCGTAGCCATGTACTTTACGTAGTGTCTCTTCCAGTGGCCCATCTTTCTGCAAAAGTGACACATTCCTTTTGCTGGCCTTTTGTTCGGATTAGTTGCTACACTAGCAACCTTGCCTTTGCCTTTCTTTCCAGTCGGTCCCTTATTCTGCTTGCTCCCACTAGTCCTCGATACTTAAGTTAGGTGGACACTCCCCTTGGCTCGCATAACACCCTCTGCTACCTGTAACTCTTTCATCAGCTCAGTTAATTAATAATCCTTATTACTCATTGTGTAGTTCGGCCTGAACTGAGTGAAAGAACCAGACAGAGAGCTGAGGATGATGTCCTGCAGAGACTGACTATCAATCTTAGCACCTACAATCTCCAACTCAGACAAGCACGCCATCATTTTCATGACGTGCTCTTGAACTAGGGGCCCTTCTGACATCCTCATGTTCGAGAGCTTCCTCATTAGCTCTTGCCTAGCTGCCCTATCTTGACCACTAAACATTTCCTTTAAATGTTTGATCATCTCAGCTGCTGTTTCCATCTCAAGCATCTGATGCTTGAGTACAATGGTCACAGAGGCCAAAATGTAGCATCTGACTAACTTATTAGCCTTATTCTAGCATTCATAACGCTCCTAAATTGTAGCTGCAAAATTATTAGCGGGCACCGTAGGTCGAGCTTCAGTGAGAACAAACTTATGACCCTCATGTATTAATACTATATTCAGGTTCATTTTTCAGGTGAAGTAATTCGGTCCAGTTAAGGCATTATCTTTCAGAATCGAGTGAAGTGCACCAGTCGCAGCCATTTCAAAAAACACTGTAAATGCCAATAATCGTGTAACTACCTTATATGAGTCTTGTATAAAGCAGTGATATATATTCTTTCAATTTAGCATACACAATAAGTCAAATATCCACCAAACTGTACTATCATGCATACATTGATGACCCAAACACACCACTCCTTACTCCCCAGCAGCAGGGTCGCACTAAGCTAGTTCAAGTGAGAACTATTCTCAATTAACCTGTTTTCTTATAGCTCTTACTAAACATGACTAACTCACCACTTTACCTTAGTCTCTAACATGACACAACAGAGCTCCTCGGGGAGCCTAATGCATCACGCTAGTCAAGTGTAAACCATTACCTAAACTTCCATACAAATACACGGAAAACTCCACGGCAGCATAGTCGCATCGCTTCTTTGCACTTTGGTTTATCCTAAAAGAAGTCTAACACTGTAATCTGCAAGCCGACATCCTCCGTAGGGAGGTCTATCGATCTACTATACTGCTAGACTGGTAATGGACACCGTGAGGTTACAACAATTAAAGCCTCGCTCTCACTTGATTTTTATTACCAATGGTTTTCAATTAATTTGCATTTACAATCTGGATTATCTCATAATCCCCTTTAGAATCTCATTCTAAAATTAAACAAAATTAATTAATTTTAAAATACTGTCGTTTTATAATGTAGATTATCTCATAATCTTGCATTAGAATCTCATTCTAAAATCCACTCAATAAATTAATTAATTAATTTTAATTAAAACAATACGAACATTTGATTTAGATTATCACATAATCTACTTTTAAAATTCTGATTCCAAAATTAAATTAAAATAATTTTATTTAAAATCAATAGCGATTTTGTGTTGAGACTATCCTATAGTCTATTTTTAGACTCTTATTCAAAAATCTAATTAATAATATTTTACTTTCATTGTAAAAAATCAATTTAACTTAGACTATTATGTAGTCTATTTCAAAATCTTTTTCTAAAATAATTTAAAATAACTTTTATTTAAAGTACACTGATTCACTATTTAAATTATCATATAATCTAATTTAGAATCTAATTCTCAAAAAAATTAATTAATAAAATATTTATAATTATTATTTGAATTAGTACTGACATCTACACGTCCCGAAATAAAAAAAATAAATAAAAAACTTTATTTTAATTTAACTGCTGACATCAGCATTTGCTGAAAAAAAGGTTTTTAATTAAAATTTAAAATTAAAATATTATATTTTAAAATAAATTGAATCTAATCTTATTAGATCAATTTTACCCGATTTTATAAAATTAATTGAACCTAATATAATTAGATCAACTTTATTCTATTTCATAAAAATTTGAATCTAATCCTATTCGATCAATTTTATCCATTATTGTAAAAAATATTTGAATCTAATCTCATTAGATCAATTTTTTCCGATTTCAGAAATCATGACTAAGAACGTAAAATCTTACCATACGAACAACATAATCGCAAATTTATAGTTTGTTCCGAATTAACGATTAATTTGTTAACGATTTAAATTGTCACTAAAAACAACCTAGTTAACGATTAAATCTTTTAACCAATTCGAACAATTTAAATCGATACTTTAAATGACCTAGTTAACTATTAACTCTTTTAGCCGATTTAAACAATTTATTAAAATATTCTAATTAACAATTAACTACTTTAATGATTTAAACAATTTAAATCACTAATTCAAACAATCATCTGAATTAACATTTAATTCTTTATTGATTTAAACAATTTAAATCGAACCGTCAAATTAAACTAACTTTCCTTCTTAATAAAATCTCAATTTCATTAAATCGTCAGTCTATTTATTTCGATCTTATTATACCTAGTCACGTATATTATGAATGTAATCAGAGGCTGGCTCTGATACCCATTTTTGGGAAAAGATATGAATTTTGTTGGAAAAATAAACTCTGATGCCGACTATCGGGTTCACATATTTCAAATGTGGTCACAACAATAGGCACCTATTAGAGCACTTAGTATATGAAACTCTTCTCTCTACCAAAGCCCCCGGTCAGCGAGTCACGCTTCGTGACACCTCACATGCGAGAGTTCTCGGGAATAGGTTTATCTCTATAAACCCTTTGCTCTAATACCTGTTATTGGGACGAATTTGAAAAATTATCCCAAGTTTTATAAAGTTAACGCAACTGAACAGGTTTAGAATTCACAACTCTGAACCAACGGACGATTTAAAATTCCTAATTTTAAATCTACTACCTAAAATTCATAATTTAAATCAACAGATCGAAATTCTTAATTTAGATCTGCAGGTTTTTTACTCTAATACATTCATAACAATGCAGAAAGTTAAACAGGCATAATAACGAAAATTATAAATAAATAGAATAGCGAAAACTGAAAGAAGAAGGAAAGAAGAACATACAGGTAATTACTCCAATTATAAAGAATACCAATAAAATTGAGACCCCACGATCTTCTATGCAATGACCTCAAACTGCCTGGAGGGTGGGTTGCAAAAAATATTAAACTGAGTAAAGAAAAATTTCAACAGAAAATTTTCTCTCCAATTAGGCATTCGAAAATATTTCCAGAAACCCTAAATAGTTTATTTTGATTGAATGCCAAGCTATTGAAATAGCTGCCTCTATTTATAGTAGACCACCGGAGCGAGAAAAATAGCAGATTTTCGATGTGGGATTCGTTGTTGTCATACAAAACGCAGCATGTTGATCAAAACGCCGTGTTTCACTCCTAGGAAAAATGCGCCTTTATTTAATTCAAAACACGTTACACGTGGCAGCCTCCCATTGGTCTGCGCCAGTGCATGTGGATTGCCAGTGTCACGCTTTGGTTCGTCAGATCTGAAGCACATAGATCGCCACCGTTTATACCTGATTTGGTTTTTTTTTTTTTTTTTGCTTTGTTTCCCAAATGGGAAAATTCATCTCTTGAATTTTAACTTCCTAAAATTATTTTATTTTATAATTTTTAGTTTTATTCATCTCATGAATAATGTTTGGCAAAAATAACTTTGCCCATCTTATGGATAAATAATTTATCTCATGAATTTTTAAATATTTTTCTGATGGCAATAAATACAAAGGCTTGCGCAGGGACCTCGGGGACAATTTAAATCTAGCTCAAAATGGGTTAAATTAATCATCTCAAGAAATAATTTAATTACCATGTAATTAGATTTAATTCCGCTAAATAAATCTCACTGCACTCAAGACTTAAATTATTTATTTCTCCCTAATGGACTGTCTTGATGACAACAACTCCTCTACTAGATATCCATGACAAAGGATAAATATAACCACTACCATTATCCTTCTCAAAGCTTCTCCATTAGTTACCGACTCGCTATTCACTGAATAATTTATTTATACTTGATCATATTTACAGTATAAGTTCCAAATGTGAAACACTTGGAATACTTTGGCCAAAGTTTCCAAAATATTCAAATATTTTCGAATCAACTAAGGGACATCTGTATCTCATAAGAGACTGCAGATTCTGTATTGAATACTTGATCCTTGTCCCACTTCACGCCGCTACCCAGTGTACGTGGGATTTCAGTCATTCATTTGGACCTAACTTATAGTACACCAAAGTAACTAACGCTCCATGCACAAGTCCAGAATACTCTCAGGATTTAGAGTCGTCATTCAAACAATACAACGTTAATCACTCATCTCCGATAGTAGTCTAGAAATAAGTAATTCACATGGTCCAACTCAGTGTGTCAATCTTATTAAACACACTAACCTAACACTTTTGGATCTCAATCCACATGACCAAGACAAGTAATCTTAAGTGTCACGTTATAGTCGTGACATACAAGTGGTCCAAACTTGTCTTCGACTACGAGTCTTTCAAACAACGATCCATAGTATTTGTTCCAAGTCTACATGTGGCTTAGTCTTATAACCCACTAAGAACAAACATGTAAATTGTAGTCTGAGGACTACACCCATCTCATGGATGTTTCCAAAAAGAAAATCACATACAGTATAAATGCTCGCTTACACAAATTTAACTAGGAAACGATTGCGACTTCAATCTTATTTACTAATTAAAATAATATATCCAGAATAAATCTGAATTTCAGGACACTGTTCCTAACACTTCTTGCGTGCCAATCTTAGATTAATGTGTCATGAATTCAATATTGGAGGGAAATACTCGGTGCCCACTTATGTAATCTTAGTGGAAGTCCCTTCTAGAAACCTCATTTTTCTTCATTTAAGCTTAATGCCCAAGTAACTCAAATTGCTTTCCAAGTGACTGCCTCGATCTTGGAAACTACCTTTCTTGTAGCCTTGCTAATAGCCCGTCGAGCTTGAGCTCACTTCACCCCTCAACCATCTCAAGCCTCGAGTGGTTGATACCCTTGCCAAGGGTAATAATTCTCTTAGGATGCTAGGCTTGGGAGGCCGTTATGTTAACACCTAAAGGCTTAAATCTCATCGAGGTAAGCCTCACGTGTTAAGCATGTGGCACTTTGCCCAAAACGGCGTCTTCCCAGTCCTTTGAAATTAGGGTGTATACAAACACCCCCCCCCCCCCCCAGCTGTTGGTAAAGTCAAATTTACAATGGGTAAAAATGTTTTCTTGATTTGACCCTCAACGGCGACTGGGAGCTTGAGAGAACGTTGTGCATCACATGCTTTTCCTTCCCACATTTCTATGAGTATGATAGTTAGGGCTTGAATTCTTCCCTTTCTTACTCTATTTTCACTCTTCATTGTCATTAAGTGCTTAGGCAAACTCTTGCCTTTGTTATTGAATCACTGAATTCTTGACTCAATCTACTCCTTATCCTTTGCCTCCTTCTGATTTAACAATGGCACAAATTGCATTCGTCATCTCTGCACTCCCTCCTTTGCCTCCTCAGGGGGTTTCTTGCACTTCAACCCTTTGATCCTCTAACTTGGCTGGTGCTGCTCTTAACTCAGAGAGTTCAACTATTTTTCTTAGGCTGTATGGACGTGGAAACCATTGAATTGATGTTTAGTCCAAAGCTAATCCTCAACATGCCATTCCACGAGCCTTGCTAATGTTGAGTAAATGGCATCTTGAGTCATTACTGTTGGGTCTTAGCACCTCCGCATTGGGGTTCTGGAGTGCTTTGGAAGTCTCCTTCTTCAAGAAGGGCGTCATGCATCCCCAGAAGTCAGAGTCTTCAGGCTGGACATCTGCTTGACCAACCTCAGCTTCAGTCAGTGGGTTGTCAAGGATGGCCATTGCGTCCAGCTATTGGGCTGATTGTGGAGTTGCGCTTTCGATGTCTAGAGGTCCCACGCCATCTTAGTAGAACTTTGCCTCAACGCAGTTGGTGGAGGCCATGAATTGCTTGTTATCTACCGTAACAACCTCATATTTGTCGTGGTTCTAGAAGATTAGCAACTAGTGAAGTGAAAATGGAATACAATAATTGACATGTAGCCAATCTCTGCCGGGCAAAGCATTATAGGTTGAGGTAGTTTCCACCACAAAGAAAGCTGTCAGCTTGCTTGAACCGCCAACATTAATCAATCGGGATGACTCCTTCATATTTGGTAGTAGCTCCACAAATGCCACATATTGCCACATCTGAAGTGATTAAATCTTCCCGAGACTTTCCAACCACCCCCAACATTTATGAGGGTAACAGTTTGATGGCTACGCCATTATTCACCAAAACCTTGTTCACAAGAATGCCATCAATTTCGGGGCTTGTTGAGTTTATTGGCAGTATTAGGCCTATCAAAGATCATCTTCATTATGTTAGGTGAATCATTAGGCAATTTGGATGTTATAGCTGTTTGGACAAATTTCAAAATTTTCCCTGAGTTTATTAAACTAGTGTAGCGAAAGGATTTAAATTTCCTAATTTTGAACCTAAAGTTGATGCAAAATTCCTAATTTTAAATCTACATAGTTAAAATCCTAATTTAAATCTACTTGCCTTCACTCTAATACATTCATAATAATAGAATGAATTTAAAACTAGTATAATAAGAACACTAACAACAAAAAAAAAAAAATTAGCAAAAAACTTAAAAAATAAAGGAAAGAAGAATACCTCGATTTGCTTCAAATAAAAGAAAACCCGAAGAGTGCCGTGAATGCCAAGAGCCATAAGCCTTCAAAGTAATCATCTCAAAAATACCCGAAGTGCGGGCTCCAAAAAATACTAAACAAAAGAGAAAATTTTCAAAAGAAATTTTCTCTCTAATTAGATCTCTGAAAGCCAATACTTCTATAAACCTATTAATTTTAATTTGATTGGCTACGAAACCTTAAAATTAGTAGCCCCATTTGTGGTAGGATACCAGAGCAAAACAAATCCCAAAATCTCAATGTGGGACACCTCAATAAACTGAAAAACGAAGTCATTCAACCACAAAACAAATCGCATTTTTTAACTTAAAAAAGCATGCCACGTGGTAGCATTTCATTCGTTCGTGCATGCAGGCGTGGAAAGCCAACCGGGACGTCGTGCATTAGTTCGTCCATTACAAAACACACAGATTCCCACTAGAATTTGTGTTTTTTCCTTCTTTTTTACTTTGTGTTTTTGTTTCCCACATGTAAAAATTCATCTTATAAAATTTAATTTTAAAAATTATTTTATTTTATAATTTTTAACTTTTATTCATCTCTAGAATAATGTTTGGCAAATTTAAATTTACTCATCCCATGAATTCTATAATATTTTTCAATGGAAACAAAAATAGAGGCTTGCACAGGGACCTTAGGGACAATTTAAAACTGGCTCCAAAAGGGTTAAATTAATTTGCATCACCTGATAGAATTTAATTACCTTTTAATAAGACTTAATTTCACTAAATAAATCTTACTTCACTCTAGACTTTAATTATTTATTCGATAATTCCCAACTAGATTATTCTTTCAAAAACAATCCCACTATTAGACATCCATGGCGAAAAATAATTAGAACTACTACCATTTTTTTTCTCACAGCTTTTTTAGTTATCGACTTGCCCTTTACTAAATAATTTATTTATAGTTGAACATATTCACAATATAAATTATAAATGTCAAACACTTAGAACACATTGGCCAAAGATTCAAATTAATTCAAATGCTTGCGAATCAACTAAGGAGAAATCTATACTTCGTAAGAGACTATTAAGTGGGAATACCTAATCCACGTCACACTTCATGCCGCTACCTAGTATATGTGGGAATTCAGTCGTTTATCAAGACCTTACTTAAAGTACATCAAAGTAACTAACATTTCATGCAAAAGTCCAGAATACTCTCCAGATTTAGAGTCGTCATTCAAATAGTACAACGTGAATCACTCATTTTCAATAGTAGTCTTGAAACAAATAACTCACATTGTCCAACTCAATGTATCAATCTTATTAAACACACCAACCTAACAAATTTTTATCGCCATCTACATGACCAAGACAAGTCATCTAAACTGTCAAGCCATAGTCTTAACAGACAAGTAGTCCAAGTTTGTCACTGACTACGAGCTTTTCAAATAACATTTCATACCATTTGCTCCAGGTGTATCTGTGGCTTAATCTCATTATCCGCTTAGAACAAACATGTAAAATATAATCTTTGGACTATGTCCATCTCATGGATGTTTCTTAAAAGAAAGTCGCATGCAATATATATTCTCCTTACACAAATTTGATAAGGAAACGACTGGAAATTCAATTCTATTCATTAATAAAGTAAAATTACAAGACAAATATGGATTTTCAAGGCACTATTCCTGACAATCTCCCATTTGTGCTAAATCCAATTCACTATATACTTTATACCCATCCCCTCTAACTGTGAATCAAAGGTCTTCTGAGTCAAAGTCTTTGCAAAAAGTTCTACAAGGTTATTACTTTATAAGATCACTATATCACTCGAGTTCCCATAAAAAACTGTAACTGGTGTTAGACCAACTCTAACAAACTCGAGATCCATCAGGAACTTTTTTAGCCAACATGCCCCCTCCGCAGCTTTTGAAGATGCAACGCATTCAGCTTTCATGGTGGAGTTCGCAATACATGACTACTTGACACTCCTCCAACTTATAACTCCTCCTCCAAGGGTAAAGGCATATCCAGATATCAAACATCTTGTATATCTATCAGACTGGAAGTCTAAATCAGTATAGCCAACTGGAACCAACTTAACACTTCGAAAGATCAGCATATAATCCCTAGTTCTTCGCAAGTACTTGAGAATATGCTTCACTGCCACCCAGTGCATCGTAGCTAGACTGATATCGATTGCTATACCACCAGCATAGCAGAGATCTAGTCTCATGCAAAACATGGCATACATGAGGCTTCCCACAGTCGAAGCATATAGAACAATCCTCATGTACTCCTCCTCTTGAGGTGTCTTAAGACACTGCTCTAAAGAAAGAGGGACTTCATGCCTAAAAGCTAAAAGCCCTTTCTTAGAGTCCTCCATACGATACCTTGACAACACTTTATCAATATTAGTGGCATGAGAAACACCCAACATCCTACTCTTGCAATCTCGCAAAAGCTTGGTCCTATGAATATTGTTGGCTTCTCTTAAGTCCTTCATATCGAACTGATTTGACAACCAAATCTTTATAGTTGATAACCAAATCTTTATATCATTGATCTGTAATATTAAGAAAGTCACTACTTTGTTTTGATGTCATTAGTACAATACATGGTCCATCATCCAATTTTTCAGGTTGGGGGTCCTCGGAAACAGCCTCTCATTAGGGTATCACCTTGATGGGGTAAGGCTGTGTACATCCTACCCCTCCCAGACCCCGCTCATGCGGGACCCTTTATGGCATTGGGCCTATTGTTGTTATTGTTCTTGTTGGTTCATCAACCAATTACTTAAATCAATAGGATTTGATTGCCTCATTGAATCCAATATTCCATCAACGTGATGCTTGCTTTTGTCCATCTAAACCATATGGTTGACTTCTTGAGTTTGCATATCATATGCTTCTAATTTTTACCAATGAAACCATATGGTTGCACCACATAGATGTCTTCTTCAAGATGACCATTCAAAAAGGTCGTTTTGACATCCATTTGCCAAATCTCATAATCATAATGAGCTGCAATGGACATGAGTAACCTTGTGAACTTTAGCATGGCTAAAGGTGAGAAGGTCTCATCGTAATCGATTCCTCCCTTTTGGATAAAACTGTCAGCAACTAGTATTGCTTTGAAGGTCTCTACCTTCCCGTCCACTCCTCTTTTCCCCTTGTAGACCCATTTAAATCCAATGGGCTTAATGCCAACGGGTGCCTCTACAAGTTTCCAGACCAAATTAGAGTACATAGATCCTATCTTAGATTTCATTACTAGGACCCACTAGTCAGCATCCTTTGCTTTAATTGCCTTTTCGTAGTTGAGAGGATCAGATTCAATGTCATAGTCAACCATTAGGTCTCCCGCCATGAACCTATCAGGTGCCCTAACAATCTGTCATGAACTTAGTCACAGACATGGTGTCTTCGTCAAGTGGGTCGTGACAAGGGGCATTCTTATTATGTTGTTAGCTTAGTTTTTCTATAAATAGCACTATAATCTCTTGTAATGAGGATAGCAAATGTGATAATCAAAGCATTTTACTTTCTCATCTCTTGCTTTTTCTCTCTAACTCTCTCATCCCTAATTATTCTAATTCTTTCTCATTTGATACTTCTAATTCTCTCTCTCATCTGAACTCTAATCCACTTCCTATCCCGTCATAACCTTAGTTTTGTGAAAATTGGTATCAGAGCTCATTCCGGTTCAAGTTTGGGAGTTCTTGTGGATCATTATCCTCCATCCATCATCCAATCAGTGAATATGAAGGATTGTGGTGTTCACAATTCGCAAATTGAAGTTCTTGATTTTTTTTATTTTTTTTTGATTGAATTTCGTTCCATGTCAACAAGTTGATTTCAAACATGGAAAAAAACAAGGAGGAACAGTCGAGGATTAATGAAGAATTGCAGTCCTCGATTGATTCGTTTTTAGAAAAGATGAATAAGTTGCTAGTGTGAAATGGTATCACGTAACAATTATTTTCAAATTTGGAATCTGAAACGGGTCCAAACTCGAAGTTGGATTCAAATATGAAATTGGTACTCGAACACTCACCACAATCTCAAAATTTGTCTTGTGATGACGTGACAATGTCGGTGTCGCCCAAGATTCATGAATCCATTGCTCCCACCAAGAAATCTAACCACCCGTTCAAGAATGTAATTCCTTGATCAGAGCCCCAAAAATTGTGGCCAACTTTGAAGCTAGGTATGGAACTGCCATGTGCACGAAAAAGGATGACCAAGAATACAAGATTGTCAAGTCAGAAAGCAAAGTCGGAAACTCAAAGAAGAAGGTAGGGTATACTCCCATCAAGAAACATTAAAGCAAAGCAAAAGTAAAAAAAAGGGCAATGCTTTAGCCCCACAAAAAAAATTTTGGCTTGTCAAAAACATTTAATCCTTGGGGACAAGGATTATTTTATCAACCCGGAATAGCGGCATGTACCTGGGGGTCGGCTTACGGAAGGGAATAATTTAGCAACATGGATGACCACGGTTATGGGACAGAGGTTGCTATTATATTTTAGTAGTTGTTACATAATGTCTTAGTAGTTTGTTATATCATATTTTAGGTGGTTAAAAAATGTGTAGTAAAATAGTTGTATTGCTTAGTTAGGATTGTTATATGATGTAGTACGTGGTTAAAAGAATTAATAGTTTTTTACATGTGTTAATTCAGTGGTTATGAAGTCAAGACTTTTACTTTAATGTACTAGGATTTTTTCAAAGTGTAGTATAGTTTGTAGTAATTGATATATTAGAAGATAAATGAAGTAATACCTATATGTAGTTCATCTACCTTCCCTCGTTCATGCTAACAAATCTATGAAGACACGGAAAGACAACGACTGAAGATTTCTGACAAAGATTTAAAAATTCCATCCTTGAGGACAAGGATGGTTTGAAGGGGTGGGAAATGTCACGAATTTAGTCATAGACAAGGTGTCCCGGTCAAGCGGGTCGTGACAAGGGACATTCTTGTTATGTTGTTAGCTTAGTTTTTCTATAAATAGCATTGTAATCTCTTATAATGAAGATAGCAAATGTAATAATCAAAGTCATTTTACTTTCTCATTTCTTACTTTCTCTTTCCAACTCTGTCATCCCTAATTCATCTAATTCTTTCTCATCTCATACTCTAATTCTCTCTCATCTCTAAACTCTAATTATATCAGAAGCGTGAAGCATTTTCTTCGTCTGCAGCTGCTGTCATAGTCGATTTACTGTGATTTTACATTTGCTCATTCAAATGTCATTTTGGAAGGAAAATTGGTTTAGTAGGTTAGCGGGTGAAGTATGTTTTGGCGCCTCGTTTAGTTAAGTAGGTTTAAGTGTTTTTCTTAGTGCAATGTTTAGCTGTCTTTGATGTTGCATATAAATATGCAAAATATCTTGTATTCTTGATTCATTGAATAAAAAAATTGGTCTCTTTCCTCTCTCACCCCAAATTTCTTTCTAATTCTCATCTCTTGCACTTCTCTCCTTATCTCATAATCTCTTATCCCTTAGTTATGATTCAAGTTTGATCTCGAATCATAGCAACTGGTACCGGAGCTTGTGTTTGCTGTCGATTTATTATTAATTGATTGATTGGAGCGGGCTAGACGCAAGAAGAGTGTACCAATGGCTAGTGGAGTGACAACTCGAGAAAATGCTACTGCTAATGCTACATATGCTGCTTCTGTTGGTACAAATGCCGGAGCTATTGCAGAGGTTAATCAATTTGAACAATTGACTTTAGATGGAAAAAAATATTTGAAGAGCGCAGCAGTCACGGGATCAAAAGTTAGTTGAGAAGTTGGATCAACATTCTAAACATATTGAATTGAAGATCCATGCACTACAGCAGTAGATTACTAGACAAAATTTTCCTACTGGAGCTGGAGTATTGTCATCTATTAGTCATTATGATTGACCTCCAGACATTCTGCAACCTCAGACTTTAGGAGCTGGTGAGAATGGGACAGTTAGCGGCAGAAGCAATGGATTCAGACATCCTCGAGTTGAAATTGAATCATTTAGAAGGTGTGAAAGATACTTTCGGCTCTATCATATAAATGAAGCTGAAAAGGCAGAGTTAGCTGCGGTATATCTACATGGAGATCAAGAGGTCTCGTACTATAATTTGATATGTAGCAATCCATCCTTGACTTGGACTGAGTTCATGGATGGACTTTGTGAAAGATATGCGGAAGAGGATCCTGGTGATGTGATAGATCACTTTAATAAATCTGCCCAAACGATTTCAGTGAGGGAGTGTATGATTCGCTTTGAGAATTTGAGGGCTAGAATGATGACAGTGAAGCCCAAAGCCAAAGAATCCTACTATATATCAAGCATCATAAGTGGTCTCAAGCCAATAATTAAAAATATGTTAAAGACATTGACTCAGGCATTCTCCAAGGCAAACTTAATGGAAGCTACAGTCTTAGCTGGTTCTCAGGGATAGAAGACCAAAGCTCCTCAATCATCCTCTACTTGGAAAACAATGCTACTAGTGGTTCAAGAGCCTTAAGTTTGGAGGAAAAAAAGAAACAAAGATTTTGTTTTAAATGTAACCAAAAGTATTTCTTTGGATGTAAGTGTAATCCAAAGCTTCTAATGGTAGTCACTGGAGCCGAGGCTTGTGATGACAATGAGATTCAAGATGGTAAGGAAGTCGTTGGTGATCAGGGGGAAGAAGAGTAAGAGGACTCTAAGGATGATGAAATGGAGATATCAGTACGAGCTCTAACTGGAAATGGTTCTCACAACATGATAAGAATCAAAGGAGAGGTTGGCCACAAGCATATACTAATTTTGATAGACAATGGAAGCACGCATAGTTTTGTGGATCCGAAAGCAGTGAAGTTAGTGGGGCATGAGATGATCAAGACCAGCCCTTTAGATGTTACAGTTACTGATGGGAATTCAATGATAACACAAACGAAATGCAATGGCTTCTGTTGTAGGATGCACGGACACCAATTTGAGAACAACTTCAGAGTACTTAAGTTGGGAGGATCTGATATGGTCCTAGGGGTGGATTGGATGAAAACCATTAGCCCCTTGGTCTTTAATTTTGCTCAGCTGTTTGTTTTCTTTGAAATAGAAGACCAGAGTGTGATATTGCAAGGGATTATAGAGCGTGCACAACTACAAATGATGAAAGGGAAAAGGCTAGAAGAGGTGGTCAAGAAGGGCAAATACCAGTGGATTGGGCAACTATTTTCCATCAGTGATGCTCCTAAGATAGCTCAGGTGAATTCTGATCCTTCTACTGGCAGATTGTTACATGAGAATGAAGATTTATTTATGCAGCCAACTACATTGTCCCCTGAGAGAGTCTTGGGTCATGTTATTCCTCTAAAGGTTAACTCCAATCCAGTTAATCTAAGGCCCTATAAGTATCCACACACTTAGAAAAGTGAGATTGAAAGGCAGGTCGAGGAGCTTCTGAAGACAAATTTCATTAGACACAGTCATAGTCCCTTTGCCTTTCCAGTGATCCTTGTTAAGAAGAAGGATGGTCTTCTCGAATGTGTATTCACTACAGGCATCTCAATTCCCTCACAATCAAGGATAAATTTGCAATTCAAGTCATTGGCGATATGTTAGATGAGCTTAATGGATCTCAGTATTATTCAAAGTTGGTCTGAGGCAGGGATGTCATCAAATTAGAGTGTTGGACAAGGACATCCAGAAGACTACCTTCAAAACATATCATGGACAATATGATTTTGTGATTATGCCTTTTGGTTTAACCAATGCTCCAGCTATCTTTCAGGCATTGATAAATCAAGTTTTCAAGGCTTATTTGAGGAAGTTTGTGATGGTAGTCTTTGACAACATACTGGTTTACAGCCCTTCACTGGATTTACATGTCAAGCATCTTAGGCAAGTTTTTCAGACTATGTGCAAGAACAAGTTGTATGCTAAGCTTTCCAAACGCTCATTTACTTAAACGCAAGTGGAATACTTGCGACACATAGTTTCAAGTGAGGGAGTGGCAACAGATCCAAGCAAGATACAAGCTATGAAGCAGTGGCCTATTCTCCTAACTCTCAAGAAGCTAATAGAATTTCTTGGACTAACTAGATATTATAGGAAGTTCATAGCTGGGTATGGAGTATTGGCAAAGCCATTAACTAATCTTCTTAAAAAGGATGCGTTATCATGGTTTGAAGGTGCTCATGAGGCATTTGTGGGTCTTAAGCTAGCAATGTGTTCAGCACCAGTCCCAATCAGGCTAGATTTTGATGAGTCCTTTATTATGGAGACAGAGGCAGGCAATTTTGGAATAGGAGCAGTAATGTTTCAAAAGGGAAGAATGGTGGCATTCCTTAGTCAGGCTCTTAGTCCAAAGAACCAACAGCTCTCCATTTAAGAAAAAGGAATACTTAGCTATACTTATGGTAGTGCAGAAGTCAAGACATCATCTTGAGTGCCATCATTTCATTATTAGAATTGATCATCAATGCCTATCTACTTGAATAGAAAATCACCACTAGAGTGCAAAAAAAAGGGGGGCTTATGAAGATGTTGGGCTTGAGTTATTCAATTAAATATCGAAGTGGCAGAGAAAAGCAAGTAGCATATGCCCTTTCAAGAAGATTAGAAGGGAGGGAATCTGGTTCCAACTCGGCCATTTCATTTTCTTTGCCTGATTGGATGGAAGAAGTGTGCAAGTCCTATGAAGAAGATAGATTTGCTAATGACTACATTACAGCTTGCAGTGCGAATATTTCTTCGTACTCAGGGACATAAATCACTGTTTTTAATGGAATTGTGCGGGTCAAGGGAAAGGTGTATGTAGGAGCATCTGCTGAATTAAAAAGACAGATAATCCTAGCCTTCCATTCCTCTACTTGGGGTGGACATTACGGAATTGATGGTACTTACAGGAGGCTTAAAAAATACTTCTATTGTACTAGAGCTAAAAGGGGCGTGGAAGAGTTTGTTCAAGGGTGTGATGTTTGCCAGAGGACCAAGTCCGATCATGTCAAGTATCTAGGTTTACTGTAGCCTTTGCCTATTCTAAACAACGCTTGGCAACTCATTAGCATGGATTTTATTGAAGGATTACCTAAAGCTGATGGCAAGGAAGTGATATGGGTCGTAGTGGATCGATTCACAAAATTTAGCCACTTCATTTCTAAACATAATCAAATTTCTGAGGAAAGTTGGCCAGGTTGCTCCTTGACAGTGTCTATAAGTTGCACAATTTACCTCAATCAATTGTTTCAGACTGGGATAGGACACTTACTAGTCAATTCTGGTGAGAATTGTTCATGTTGTTGGGTTCTACACCTGCTCTCAGCTCATCATATCACCCTCGGACAGATGGATAGGATGAGAGGGTAAATCAGTGTGTTGGGTGATACTTGTGAAGCATGACATTCACCTATCCTAAGCATTGGTATCGATGGATACGATCCTCCCTCACCAATGGTACTTTAGGGTGTAACTTCTTATGTTGTTGAGCTCAATGATCTCTTGTCATAAAGAAGGCAATTAGTTTAGCGGTTAAAGGACAATTTGCAATTAGCTCAATCAAGAATCAAATACTTTGCTGATAGAAATTGTACTGAAAAGTCCTTTGCCATGGGAGATTTAGTGTATCTTAAGCTTCAGCCTTACCAACAGTCCACAGTAGCCATGCGCAAGAATGTCAAGCTGTGTGCTGGTCACTTTAGGCCTTATAAGGTGTTACAAAAGTTGGGAAGTGTAGCCTATAGATTGGAGATTCCTCCTAATGTTGGGAAAAAGAATAAAATTTAAACTCTGATGCCGACTATTAGGTTCACAGTTCTCAACTATGGTCAAAATAATAGGCACCTATTAGAGCATTTAGAGTAGGAGGCTCTTCTCTTTACCTAAGCCCCGGTCGGAGAGTCACGCTTTGTGAAACCTCACGTGTGAGAGTTCCCGGAAATAGGTTTATCTCTATAAACCCTTTGCTCAAATACCAATTGTTGGGATGAATTTCAAAAATTCTCTCTAAAGTTCATAAGTTTATGCAACGGAACGGGTTGAGAATTCATATTTCTAAACCTAGGGTTGATTTAAAATTCCTATTTTTTAATCTATTGACTTAAATTCAAAATTTAAATCAACAGATCTAAATTCTTAATTTGGATATACAGGCCTTTTACTCTAATACATTCATAACAATACATAAGCTTAAACAGGCATAATAATGAATACTATAAATGAATAGAAAAGCGAAAAAAAAAGGAAAGAAGAACATACCTGGAATTACTCCAATAATAAAGAATATGTTATGATCCGAGCTTTGTAAGTATCTAGGGGAATCCGGTTGTTGTTGTTGGGATGCTGCTATGAGGTTTGGTTGTTGTTAGAAGTGTTGTCAGGTGGCCTTGAGCTGCTGCTGTGCTGTTAGTTGCTGGTCTTGGCGCCAAAAATGGATTTAAATGTTACTTTGTTAGTTTCTAGATATTTTTTGCTAATATGATGGTTAATAGTGTGTCTTGATTTAGTGTATTGCTTGTCTTGTTGCCTATAAGTAGTGGTTGATTGTATTTTTTAGATCATTCAATGAAATAATCAACAAAATATCTCTTTTGAGATCAAATTCTCTCTCTCATCTAACTCTCTCTATTTCTCATCCCTAATTCTCTAATTTCTCATCTCAATTCACTTCTTTCTCATCTCATACTCTCAATCTATCCTAAATTTACTTAGCTTATGCTTGCGATTCAATTACGAGTTTAACAATTGGTATCAGAGCCTCGTTTGGCTTCCAATGGAGTGCGTAATCAAAAAAATAAAAAAAACTTTGCAGTGCAGCTCAATTAGTGAAGAATCAGCTGCGTTTGATCCTTGTTCTACATAAATTAGATCAGATTTTAGTAAATTCAGATCATCAGCTCGAAATCAATCAGATCAAATTCACATTGTGAAGTTTAAGAGTGAATTATGGGGGGAGGTGTGACAACAAGATTAGGAACTACTGAAGCTGTAGCAAGTCCTTCTTATGCTGATGTGGTTAGTGATAATGCAGAGAAAGAGCCGCAAGCTCTTACTCGTGATGTGCTGAATGCAGAGTTGAAAGCTTTGGTTATTCAACTTAAGCAAGATCAGTTGGAGAAGGAGCAAAGGATGGAGGAACGATTGCATAAAATGTTGTAAGAACAGGATCAGAAGTTTAATAAGCGTTTTGGCTTGCAAACTCCGTGTTTTAAAGAGAAAATAGCTGATCAATTAAATCAGCAAAAGTAACAATTTGAGGAGACATTGGCGGATAGAATTAATGAACAAGCAAAAGAGTTTGATGCTCATTTGAACCAACAATTGCAGAGGTTAAAAGTGAGATTTGCTGAAATTAGCAAACAAGCAATTGATACTCGAGTGACTCACCAATTGCAAGGAATTGAGGATAGAGTGGACAATTGTCTTGCTATGTTGCAGAATCAGGTACAAAAATAGAATGCAGGTGCAAGTGTTAGTGGTTTGTTGCCTGCAAGTCAATTAATGAGAACATCTGATCTGTTACAATCACAAGTACCGAATGCTGGTGTTCATCCTGCTCATCCACAAGTTGGACCTCAAGTTGCTAATGTGAATGCTAGACCTCGAGTTCAGCTTCAATCTGGAGATGTTAGACCTCGGAATCTGGTTCCAGAAGCTGAAATAAATGTTAGTCTGCGAGAACCTCTAATGGATCAAGAGCAAATTCGATCTTCGAGCATGAATTTTGGTTAGAAAGTTCATCCTCCAGATTCAGCAGATCGGCCTCCAGGTCTTGCAGCATAGATCAGATCAAGTCAGGAAAATTCAGGACACTTTGATCCATCTCATGATCTAGCACACACACGACCTTATTGTTTGAATGCCGAACACTTTGTTCATCCACCAGAATCTATTCAGCAGTATAATCAAGGACTAAATGCATCTAAATTTGGTCCTAATCATAGCAATGAAGTCACTTGTGGTAATAGAAGCAATGGCTTTAGGCAACAAAGAGTACAAATTGAGAACTTTGATGGGAAGCAACCACACTCTTGGTTAAGGAGATGTGAGTCATATTTCCATTGTTATTCCATTCCCGATGATCGAAAGGTGGAGTTGGCTACAGTTTATCTTCAAGGAGATCATGAAGTTTGGCTGCATAGTCTATTAAAGAGCAATCTCACACTTACTTAGGCTGAGTTCATGATTGAGTTTTGTGAACGCTACGGTGATGAAGATTTGGGAGATATAGTTGATAGCTTCAACAAGCTGACTCAAGTTACAACCGTGAAGGAGTACGTGACAAAGTTTGAGAATCTCCGAGCTAGTATGATAACTATTACCCTTCAAGCCCCTGAGTTCTTTTATGTCTCGAGCTTTATCAATGGATTAAAGCCTATATTCAAGAACTTGGTGAAGGCAATTGGTCCTACTTCTTTATCCCAAGCTTATGCCAAGGCAAAATTGTTTGAGGCCACATTTCTATCCGCCAATGACGGGCCAAAACAGCGAGGAGAAAGCTCGCAACAACATCAAAAGGGGGGAGATGAACCCAAAGTGAACCGCTCCTTTGAGAAGAATACTTTTGAGAAGAGGCCTCAAAGGCTCTGTTTTAAGTGTCATCAACCTTATCAAATAGGCCATAAATGTAATCCTAAATTTCTCATGACGGTTAGTGGAGTGGACATCGAAGGGCAGCCCGATGGTGATTGGACTGATGTTGAATATGAGGATTCTGAGCAAGAACTTTTAATTAAGGATGAAGTGGAGATTTCCTTGACAGCTTTAACAGGGCAAGGACTGCATAAAATGATCAGGATCAAAGGGAAAGCAGGCACGAGATCAGTTGTTAACTTGATAGACAATGGAAGCACTCACAGCTTTATTGATCCAAAATTAGTGAAGAAAGTGGGACATGAGGTGACAAAGACTAATCCCTTGGCAGTGACCATGGCGGATGGAAACTCTATCCTTACTTAGGACAAATGGCGAGCCTTTCAGTGGTCCATGCAAGAACATCAGTTCGCGCACGATTTCAGAGTCCTTCCCTTGGGTGGATGTGATATGGTGCTAGGAGTTGATTGGATGCGTGGTTTTAACCAGGTGTCCTTCGATTATGTGAAGCATGTGGTGTCATTTGAATGTCACGGATCTAGAGTTACATTGCAAGGCATTGACGATCACTAATTTCCATTCTTGAGGACAAGAATGTTCTCAAGGGAAAGGGAATGTTATGATCTGAGCTTGGTAAGTATCTAGGGGAATCCGGTTGTTGTTGCTGGGATGCTGCTATGAGGTTCGGTTGCTGTTAGAAGTGTTGTCAGGTAGCCTTGAGCTGCTGCTGTGCTGTTAGTTGCTGGTCTTGGCGCCAAAAATAGATTTAAATGTTAGTTTGTTAGTTTCTAGATATTTTCTAGATATTTTTTGCTAATAAGATGGTTAGTAGTGTGTCTTGATTTAGTGTATTGCTTGTCTTGTTGCCTATAAGTAGTGGTTGATTGTATTTTTCAGATCATTCAATGAAATAATCAACAAAATATCTCTTTTGAGATCAAATTCTCTCTCTCATTCATCTAACTCGCTCTATTTCTCATTCCTAATTCTCTAATTTCTCATCTCAATTCACTTCTTTCTCATCTCATACTCTCAATCTATCCTAATTTTACTTAGCTTACGCTTGCAATTCAATCACGAGTGTAACAGAACACCAAGAAAATCGAGACCCCACAATCTTTTACGCAATGACCTCAAACTGCTCGGAGGGTGGGCTCCGAAAAATATTAAACTAGGAAAGAAAAATTTTGACGGAATTTTTTCTCTCCAATTAGGTCTTCGAAACAGTTTCTAGAAACCGAAAATAATTTATTTTGATTGAATGCCAAACCCTTAGAATAGGTACCTCTATTTATAGTAGTATACCGGAGCGAAAAATTATAAAATTAATAATGTGGGATTCGCCAGTTTAAACACAAAATGCGTCGTTTCAGGTTAATAATGGTTTCACTTAAGCAAAAGCCCATGTGTTTTTGGCTTATCATCGCATGCCAAGTGGCGGCACGCTATTGGTCCATGCCCAAAGGCGCGGATAATGCCCTGGCAGCCCGGTCGCGTGCTGGTTGGCCAATACGTGTAGACGTGGATTGATACCTGTGCGTGTATATTTTGGTTTTTTTTTTTTTTTGTGCTTTGTTTCCCATATGTAAAAATTCTTCTTATGAATTTTAATTTTCCAAAGTTAATTTATTTTGTAATTTTTTATTTTTATTGATCCCAAAAATAATGTTTGGCAAAATTAATTTACCCATCTCCTGAATTCTTTAATATTTTTTTGGATGGCAATAAATACAGAGGCTTGCGCATGGACCTCAAGGACGATTTAAATATAGCTCCAAATGGGTTAAATCAATCATCACAAGAAATAATTCAATTGCCATTTAATGTGACTTAATTCCACTAAATAAATCTCGCTGCACTCCAAACTTGAATTATTTATTCGATATCTCCCTAATAGACTGTGTCGATGACAACAACACGTCCACTAGATGTCCATGACAAAGGATAACTATAATCACTAGCACTATCCTTCTCACAACTTCTTCATTAGTTGCCGACTCGCCATTCACAGAATAACTTATTTATACTTGAACATATTCAAATAAATTTCAAATTTCAAACACTTGGAATACTTTGGCCAAAGTTTCCGAACCATTCAAATATTTGCAAATCAACGAAGGGGACATCTATATCTCATAAGAGACTGTAGATTCCCTATTGAATAGTCACACTTCATGCCGCTAACAAGTGTATGTGGGATTTCAGTCATTCATTCAGACCCTACTAATACTATACCAAAGTAACTAACGCTCCATGCACAAGTCCAGAATACTCTTAGGATTTAGAGTCGTTGTTCAAACAGTACAATATGAATTACTCATCTCTGATAGTAGTCTAGAAATAAGTAATCCACGTGGTCCAACTCGGTGTGTCAATCTTATTAATCGCACTAATCTAGCACTTTTGGATCTCAATCCACATAACCAAGACAAGTCATCTAAAGTGTCACGTTATAGACTTAACATACAAGTGGTCCAAATTTTTCTTCGATTACTGGTCTTTCAAACAACAATCCATACCATTTGTTCCATTCTATCTGTAGCTTAGTCTCATAACCTACTTAGAATAAACATGTAAATTGTAGTCTGAGGACTACACCCATCTTATGGATGTTTTCAAAAAGAAAATCACACGCAGTATAAATGCTCGCTTAAACAAATTTAACTAGGAAACGACTGGGACTTCAATCTTATTTATTAACTAAAACAATATATCCAGAATAAATTGGATTTCAAGACACTGTTCCTAACAATCTCCCACTAGTCATAAATCCAATTTATGACAAAGCCCATACTTACCCTTTTTAAGTTTGAACCAAAGGTCTACTAAGCCAAACCCTTAGTGAGCTCAATTACTCTATTATTAAATCAGCAATACAATACTGCTTGACATTTCTCTCACTAATGGTTCCCACTCCAAGGGTAAAGACATGCTTAGACGGCAAACGTCTATTATTTTAATCTGACTGGAAGTCTTAAAACAATATATCTAATTGGAACCAACTCATCACATTGAAAGATCAGCATATAATCTCTAGTCCTTCTTAACTACTAGAGACAACGCTTCATTGCCACCTAGTGCATTGGAACTGAGTTAGACTGACACCTGCTTACTTTGCCACAGTATAGCAAATATCTAGTCTCATGCACATCGTGGCATACATGAGGCTCCCACTACCAAAGCATAGATAGTATTGCTCAACTATTTCTCCCATTGAGGTGCCATAGAACACTGCTCTAAAGAAAAAAAGAGACTCCATGCCTAAAAGGTAAAAAACCTTTCTTAGAATCCTGTATGCAATATCTTGACAACATTTTGTCAATATAAGTGGCTAGAGAAAGACCCAACATCCTACTCTTACGGCCTCACAGAAACTTAATCCTAAGAGTACAGTTGGCTTCTCTTATGTCTTTCATATTGAGCTTTTATGAAAACCAAACCTTTACAGCTCATGACACCCCTACATCATTCTCAATGAGTAGCATATCATTGACATATAATACGAAGAAAGTCACTACTTTATCTTAATGTCATTTGTACACACATGGTTCGAGCAACCGATTGCACAAAACTAAAAGACTTAATTCCTTCATTGTGGCTAAAGGGATCAGATTAAATGCCACGGTCAACCACTAAGGCTCACACTAAGAACATATCAGGTGTCCCGATAATCCTCCCACCACACCTAAGCTCTCGTGTACTTGGAACATTTTTGTTCCTATTAGTAGGTGCATCTAACGCATCCACTATGTCTTGAGTTATGTCTAGCTATTTAGTATTAGTGTCATTTTCCTTTAGCAACCATGCTTCTACCTAAAAAGTAACCATGCTTTATACTACGGATCAGCTTCTCAGGTTGGGGGTCCTCGAAAATAGCCTCCCTTCAGGGTAGCCCCTAGAAGGGGGAAAGCTGCGTACATCTACCCCCCTCCTCCCCGACCCTGAGCCCTTGGAGGCACTGGACCTATTGTTGTTGTTTTGTAGTTTGTCATTTTCCTTTAGTGCTTTTTGTTTTTGTTTTTGTAGCTTACTTGCAAAATGCTTCTCTAAGTATTTTGCATTGTATTTACAAAAGCCCTTTTAAATAAAAAAACTGTAGGAAAAAACGTCCTTGTTCCTTTTATCTCCAACACCATTTTGCTTCCGTGTAACCAGAGTAGAAAGCTGAGATCTTATCTCATTTGCAGTTAGCAAAATCAAAAACTCACCCGAAAAATATCCCCCACCTCGATTTGATCGAAGTGACTTAACTTGTTTACCTAATAGTTTTTAAAATTCAACTTCCTGCTCTTTGAATATCTCCACAAAAATGTCCGGCTTATGTCTGATCAAGTAAACATATCCATACCTTGAGTAATCATAACTAAACATGATTAAATACTCATACCCACCTCTTGCCTGAACATGTATTTGTCCACATACATCTATGTGAACCACCTAAAGCAAATCGCCAACCTTGTTGCCTTTACTCTTAAAGACAAACTTGCTCATCTTTCTTTCTATGCATGATTTGTAGACTGGTAATGACCTCAATTCCAAAGCCTCTATCTGTCCATCTTTTACCAGTCTTTGTATCCTGTTCGAATTAATGTGACATAAACGTTGGCGCCTTGTGTAGGCATCATCACTTTCAAGGTGTTTTCTTTTAGAAGATTGAACAAGTGAACTTATGTTAGATTTATTTAAATAATTACAAGAGCTTTGATAAGGAAATAACATGAATAAACAATTTACTTCTGATCTTAAAATTTTCATTATCAAAATCAACTGAATAACAATTATCCATTAACCGAAATACAAAAATTAAATTCCTGTACAACGAAGGTTTAAATAATCAATCATTTAAAAGAAAACTCCATCACTAAAGTCTAAGCTAACGTCTCCTACACTTAAGGCCACTATTACAGTATTGTCCCCGACCATCAGTTACAACACCCATCGTGTAGCCTTTAGCCTAGCCTGAGCTCCTATAACATATTACAGATATGATTAGTTGAACCTGAGTCCACCCACCAGGAAACTGGTGGACTCTCAACTGCGCATGACTCAACTAAGTGAGATATCAACATACCTTCACCAGATGGCTTAGCAGTCTTTTTAGGAAGAGTATCTATGTACTTAGTGTAGTTTCTTCTTCGCCGGCCTAGTTTTCTTGCAAAAGAAACATTTTTCTTTTGTTGACTTCCTTATGGACTTGGTTGCTACAATAGCAGCCTTGCCCTTTTCTTTCTTTCTAATATGTCCCTTGTGAGTAATGAGTAAGTCTAACTTATTTTTCAAGGCAGAGTGATTTGGTCTAGTGAGTACATTATGTATTTGAAATCAAGTGAAGTTCACCAGTCGAATCTATTTCAAAATACTGTAAATGCAAACATTTGTGTAACTTTCTAACAAGAGTCATGTATAATGCAGTGATATATATTCTTTCAATTTAGCATACACAATAAGTAAGATACCCACCAAACTATACTATCATGCATACAATGATGATGCAAACACACCACTCCTTACTCCCCGGCAGCGGGGTCGCACAAAGCTAGCTCAGGTGAGAACTATTCTCAATTATCCTATTTTCTTGTAACTTTTACTAAACATGATTAACTCACCACTTCACCTTAGTCTCTAACATGATACAACATAGATCCTCGGGGAGGCTAATGCACCACGATAGTCTAATGTAAACCATTACCTAAACCACCATACAAATGCACGAAATACTCCACGACAGCATGGTCACATCGCTTCTTTGCACTTCGGTATATCCCAACAGAAGTCTAACCCTGTAATCTGCAAACTGACATCCTCCACAGAGAGGTCTATCGATCTACTATACTGCTAGACTAGTAATGGAGACCATGAGGTTACAACAATGGAAACCTCGCTCCTACTTGATTTTTATAACCAGTGGTTTTTAATTAACATGCATTCACAACTTCAATTTTCTCATAATCCCCTCACTACAAAAAAAGTGACCATTGCCAACAGCAGGATTGTTGTTGGCAATAGCAATTTTTCTGTTGGTAAAAGCTTTACCAACAGAAATTGGTTTGTTGGTAGGCTGTTGGTAGAGCCGCTGTTGGTAAAAGCTTTACCAACAAAAATTCGAAGTTGTTGGTAATAACTCCTTAATAGCCACAGCTATTAATTGTTGGTAAAAGTTATGCCAATAAAATTTTTCTGTTGGTAAAAGGTATTACCAACAACCAATCCTCTGTTGGTAACAAGTATACCAACAATAAATTCTGTATTGGTAAAACTTATACGAACAAAAATTATCTGTTGGTAAAAGGTAGTACCAACACAAGTTTTATGTTGGTAAATAGTGTACCAACAACAAGTTCTATATTGGCAAATGGTTTACTAATAAAAACTCTGTTAGTAAAAGGCATTGCTAACAAAAAAAATTTTCTATTGATAGAGATTATACCAACAAACACTATATGACGGTAAAAGATATACCAACAAAGACTGTGAATACCAACAACAAGTTTACATTGACAAGGGATTTGCTATCAACATTTCCATATAGTTACTCTCTTGATTAATACAAAACAAAGCAAATCCATCATAGCATCCAAAATACAACTTCAATATTCATGTCTATTTTAATCCTCAAGAAAAGAAAACCATCCAAAACAAATCCTAAAAGTTCAAATACATAAAAGGACAAATCAATCATATACCCAAAAGTTCTTAAGTAATATGTCCAAAACAAATTTAATCAACATCATACATATTCCTACAAATCATCTCCATCTAAGAGTTCCTCGTCTTCATGTTCCTGATTAAACTCACCATCCAACGACACGCCATTTTCCTGTGACAATGAATAATAGAGATGTTAGATTTACAACTTAAGCTCAATCTCATTCTTTTAGCATATAGGTAAGTTATACATAATTAAAATATTGCACAGAGTTCTAAAAAATGTAATAGTTATGAGCAATCAGATACTGGAATTATGTTGTTGCATTTGCACTATTATCATTTGGAATAAGAACATTATACCTATGGCGGATAGGGTCCAGCAATTAGATTTAAAGCCCCAACAAATCATGCTCCTAGAACGTTTATACCTATGATTGATATTTAAAATTTTGAGTCCAAGCAAGAAAGGTTCAACAAATTTTTCACTGACCAAATTTTTCTTCCGCAAAAGGGCACTGCAATGTTCATACAACCATAGAGCAATATGACAATCTCTGGAGATCTGACATGTGCAAATAGCATAAAATGTATTAATGTAACCAACTAATAGACATTTAGAAATAATGTTGGCTTGAATTTATTGACTACAATGAACACTATAATCATTGTTGATAGAACAAAATAATATTTTTGACCTAGGTTCATATCCCAATATCCCAACTATGTTTTTAAAAAAAATTAAAAAAAGTGATCAATTTAAAAGCATCAACCAAGTTTCTTGTAACTGACAAACTTTTGAGCATACCTGCACAATTAAAAGATATCACAACATCACTCATCTAAAAAAGAGATCTAATTGATGTGTAATGTCATCAAGCTTAACTGTAAAAAGCATATATGAATTACAACAAGAGGGGCTAGGGACGTACCTAGATGAAAGAAACTCACCTAGCAATTGCAAAAAATCTTGCTGCATGAGAATGCCTACATTTGTAAACCATATATGACAAATAATGAATTAATTACAAAGAACAATTTGTCAAGAAAATGAAACAAGATATGACAATAATGCAATGAATCAAGGGAAAAAAGGAAAGATAATATGTGAATCTTAAGCCTATATATGTGAACCATTGGTAAACTCACATGTCCCACTTCTTATCTCCATGGGGCTGTACAAAACAAAGCTTTTTCTAGGGCTATTCTCTTCCAATTGCTTCAAGACTTTGTTCATTCTCTACCAATTGCTTCAAGACTTTGTTCATCATGGGTCAAGCTCATAGCTCCTTGAGCAAAGTAAAAGGCCCTAATAAGCCAAGCTCAAGCCCAAGCAACCCAAACATTAAGGCATGGATGTCTCAATGGCCCAATCTAACTATGACACGAGGGGTGTCCTCTAGGCCTCCCACTAAGATGAACACAAATATCCATACTTGCCCCAAACTTCACATCACAATCCACCACAATCACCAATCTCGTTTCCTAGATTTCTCTCTCATTTGCCTCATCCATCCCAATACAATAATCAATAGAATGGTTACAGATATATCAACATGTATTCACACAGAAGGTTTGGGAGAAAAGACTGTCATGATTGGATAAGAAATGTTAAGTAGTAATATGTCCTAAATAACAATCTAGGAGTATAAGTCAAATAATGTCAAGTATTAGCTGGGTAGTTGCTGTTTAGCTGTTGTTTAGTTGCTATGTAGTTGCTGTTGGTCAAGCTAGCATTGTCGGTTGGTCTTGTTTGGCAACTGTGGATGAAGAGTCGATTATGACTTGTGTCCAGATGCAATGTCTAAAGTATTTAACTACCATTAGTAGTGTTAGGCTGTATAAGATGAGTCTTTCATTGTAATGTAAGGGTGTTGAATGAATGAAATGATCTTTCTCGCTTTTTGAGCTTCAATGCTCTCTATCTCTTGGTTCTCATCTCAATTCTTCTATTATCTCATCTAATTCTCATCTAAATCTATCTTCTTCTCATCTAATTCTTGTGTTCTTCATCTCAATCTATCATTTTCTAGTGTAAATCTCTTGAAACCCTAGGTTATGATCCAATTCTGAGCTTGAATCATAACAAAGACTAAGGGAGTTCCAAACCAACCACACATCACTTACAAGTGTTATAACATTCAACCATACCGTATAACCGAACTTACAATCAACAACATGTAAACTATACTTACTAAGTCCATCTACACTACAAATATGTAAACTAGGCTTAGTATGAAATAGTTGGATTCGCATGTAATTACATTCCTGCAATTATAATGAAAATATCTTCTTCTTCTCTCTACTCAAATTCTCATCTTATTTTCTCTATTTTCTCATCTAATTCTCACTTCTTTCTCATCTCTTTTTCTCTTTCCTATGTTGTGATCCAAAATTGATCTTGAATCATAACATATTTTTCAGTAACTCTATTTTGACAAAGGAAACCAGAAGCTAAATAAGACTCCTCCTTCCCCTTTCTCTATCAAGTGTATGAAACCTATACTTCCCTAACCATAAATTCAATATAACACTTCAAAAGATATGTTGTGAAGCAAGAATCGCAAGTAGAATGGATATTTGAAAGTTGATATATAGGCCAAACCATATTTAGAAGTTACTACGCGCCTCTAGCCATTGATGCAATACAACTGTCACTTTGGAAATAATTTGCTTATGTCATATTTGGGCCAACTATATTCAAAGGTAATCTTCATTTTTGTTGATTATTATTAATGGATTGTTAGAAGAGTGGAAAAGAATTAAATGAACAACAAAATATCTATTCACTAACAAAGGAGCAAAGTGACAGTAGTTTGTAAGATATCATGAACTTAACATGCTACTAAATAGGATTTGTATGTTGAACCAACTAAAATAACAAAATCAGTTAATTAGAGTTTATCTTTATAAAATACAATTTAGTAATTTTGACAAAAAGAAGAAATCAGTTGATTATAGAAGCTCAAAATCATGTCTAGGGTTTAATTTTCAGACATAATTAGCATGGATATGCAAAATCAACAAAAATCGAAGAGAGAACTACCAAAGATGAAGGCAAGATATGAGCAAGAAAGGCATGA
Organism: Simmondsia chinensis; assembly: GCA_018398585.1. Taxonomy (NCBI): domain Eukaryota; kingdom Viridiplantae; phylum Streptophyta; class Magnoliopsida; order Caryophyllales; family Simmondsiaceae; genus Simmondsia; species Simmondsia chinensis. Next base: position 20,130,229 of record JAGTTD010000001.1, on the reverse strand, counting down.
AACATAAACTAAAATAGGGTTTAGAGTTCGGTTTTGACCTCAAAACAGTGTCTAGGGTTCAATTTTTAGAGATAACCAGCAAGAATATGCAAAATCAACAAAAATCAAAGAAAAAACTTACCGAAAATGAACGAAAAATAAAAGAGAGAGGTGTGACCAGAGAGAGGAGTTGTGAACCAGCAGTGATGAGCGGGAACCAGCGACTGGCAACGGTGGACGAGCGGCGACCGGCAACGGTGGACAAGCGACGACCGGCGACGGTGGACAAGCAGCGACCGGCCACTTTAGAGTCGGGGAGAGAGGGGGAGGCACGAGGAGTCGGAGAGAGAGAGAGACAGAGAGTAGGGAGAAGCGAGGTCATGTGTTTGTGTGAACAGTCTATGTATTTTGGATCCCTAATGTTTAAAGCGGAAGTTAGTGAAAATTTTAGCGGGAAGTGATCAATTTTTGGTAAACTACATTTTTTGATAATAATTTGGTAACTTACATATTCATATTTTAAACTTTAGTGATTTGGTCTATAAATTTTGTTAAATATTATTTTAGTACAACAACAATAACAGTCTCAGTGCCTCGCGGCTCCCCCGTTAAATATTATTTTAGTATAAAGTAAAATATATTTAACAAAGTTATCTAAATAATGGTATATAAGAATGTAAAAGAAATTTATTAATAGTGACACAATGTTACAGTTCGTGTATGTGATGAGGGCAATAGCAAGAGGATTGTAAGTTTACTAACGAATAACAACTTTTGTACGCTTAGACATCGTAATTTTGATTGATTGATTAAAAAATTATTTCATGAACTCTAGGGACTATATAATTAATATATCAAACTTCATGGTTTTAATATTTTAATTACTCGAACAAAAATATCTATAAGTTTTAATTTCACCAACAAATTTGTCTATTGGCAAATACATATGTCGATTTATTTCTGTTGGTATTGATCTAGTCGATACCAACATCATTTAGTTCTATTTGTATTGATCAGGTCGATACCAACAACATTGAATTCTGTTGGTATTGATCTGGTCGATACCAACAACATTCAGTTCTGTTGGTATTGATCTGGTAGATACCAACAATATTTATTTCTGTTGGTATTGACTTCATCAATACCAACAGAAATTATTTTTTGTTGGGATTAGGTCTTTTTTATTTTCACTTTTTGTCCCTTTTGAGTCATTAGCAACAGTAAGTGTTTGTTGTTAGTAATGTATAACCATTACCAACAGAACTTGAAATGTTACTGTTGGTAAAGACCACTTTTTTTGTAGTTCGGTAATAGTTATTAGTAATGAGTGAAGTACAAATATAAAAATGAAATAAGTAAATAAAATTAAAAAATGGAGGGAAAATAAAATTGAAGAGGAAAAATAAAAAAATTTGAAAACATTATTATTATTATTATTATTATTATTATTATTATTATATTATTATTATTTAAAGACAATATTATGTAAATATATGTTCAGTTATAACTTATTCCGATTATGAGGTGTAATAAGTTTTTAGTTCATAAATTTTGTGAAATAATGTTTTAATACAATAAGTTTCATATGTTTTATAAAATCGTCCAAATAGCGGTAAGAAAGAATAAAAATGGGGCATAGTTACACCAATACAGATTGTTATTTAAACTATTTTTTAATTATATTTTTTGACTAAAAAGTTGTTTCACAAAAGACACTATAAAATTGATATATCAAACTTCATGGCATTAATATATAAATTGCTCTAATAAAATTTTTTATAATTACTAATTTTATCGAAAAATTTGTTTATTGATAAATACGTCTATTGGTATTAATTTAGTCGATACCAACAAAATTTATTTTATTTAACAATGATCTAGTCAATACCAACAAAATTTATTTTTACAGACGTTGAGCTAGTCAGTACCAACAGCACTTATTTCTGTTGGCATTAAGCTAGTCAATACCAACAACACTTATTTTTTTTGGCATTGAGTTAGTTAATACCAATAGTACTTATTTCTGTTGGCATTAAGGTAGTCAATACCAACAAAAATCTATTCGGTTGGGATTGACTGTATCAATACCAACAGAAATCTATTCTGTTGGGATTGATTGTATCAATACCAATAGAAATTTATTTTTGTTGGGACTAAGTCTTTATTATTTTAATTTTTTACTCCTCCTAAGTCATTACCAACAGTAACATTTTGTTGTTGGTAATGTACAACCATTACCAACAGAACCTGAAATACTATTGTTGGTAATGGTCACTTTTTTTGTAGTGCCTTTAGGATCTCATTCTAAAATTAACCATTAATAATTAATTAATTTATTCAAAAACACTATCGTTTTACCATATAGATTATCTCATAATCTTGCATTAGAATCTTAGTCTAAAAATAAATTAATATAAATTAACTTAATTTGAATCCTTTTATTTAAATTGATACCAAAATCTAGGTTATCGCGTAATCTGTTTTTAAGAATCTAATTCTAAAATCTAATTAATTAATAAAATTAGTTTTATTTAAAATCGATATCCTTTTTTCTTTTTGTGCTTAGACTATCTCATAGTCTATTTTAGATTCTTATTCCAAAAATAAAACAAGCCTAGACTATCTCATAGTCTATTTTATAATTTATTCTAAAATAACTTCAAATAACTTTTATTTAAAATACATTGCTTCACAACCCAGATTATTACATAACATAAATTTAGAATCTCATTCTAAAATAAATTAATTAATTAAATAATTAATTTATAATTATGTAAATCAGTACTGACGTCTACACGTCCCAAAAATATTTTTTAATACAAATACTCGCTAATGTCAGAGCCACGTCAGTGCTGACGTCAACGTCAGCTGGTGACGTCAAATTCTAACGTTAGTGGCTGACATCGTAAGATTTTTTTTTTTTTTTTTTGTAAATTAAAATAATTAATTTAGTACAATAATTGAATATAATTTCATTAAATCAATTTTATCCAATGTCATAAAATTAATTGATTCTAATTCTATTTGATCAACTTTGTTCAATTTAATCTATTATTGTTAAAAATATTTGACCCTAATCTTATTAGATCAATTTTGTCTGATTTCGTAAATCATGATAGAGAATGTACAATCTCATTCTACGAACAAAACGCAAATTTTATGTGTTGTTCCTAATTAACGATTAATTCATTAACGATTTAAACAATTTAAATCGTTACTATAAACAACCAGGTTAACTATTAAATCTTTTAACCGATTTAAACATAAATCAATACTTTAAGTAACCTAGTTAACTATTAAATCTTCTAACCAATTTAAACAATCCAAATCGAGACTTTAAATAACCTAGTTAACTATTAACTCTTTTAACTGATTTAAAGAATTTGAATCGTTACTTTATACAATCCGATTAACAATTAATTCATTAACAAATTAAACATTTTAAATCATTACTTTGTGCAATCATCTGAATTAACTATTAATTCATTATTGATTAAAACAATTTAAATCGAACCGTTAAATTAAAGTAACTTTCCTTCTTAATAAAATCTTTATTTTATTAAATCACAAATCTATTTATTTCGATCTTATTATACCAGTTTATGTATATTATGAATGTAATAAGAGACTAGATCTGATACCAATTGTTGAGTAAAAGAATAAAATTTTGTTGGAAAAATAAGCTCTGATGCCAACTATTGGGTTCACAGTTCTCAACTATGGCCATAACAATAGGTACTTATTAGAGCACTTAGAGAAGAAGACTCTTCTCTTTACCTAAGCCCCTGGTTGGAGAGTCACGCTTCGTGACACCTCACTTGCAAGAGTTCTCGGGAATAGATTTATCTCTATAAACTCTTTGCCCTAATACCGGTTGTTGGGACGAATTTTAAAAATTCTCCCTAAAGTTTATAAGTTTATGCAGCGGAACGGGTTTAGAATTCATAATTCTAAACCTAGGGTTGATTTAAAATTCCTAATTTTAAATCTACTAACTTAAATTCATAATTTAAATCAATCGATCTAAATTCTTACTTTAGATCTATAGGCCTTGTACTCTAATATATTCATAACAATTCATAAACTTAAACAAGCATAATAACGAATACTATAAATAAATAGAAAAGCAAAAAGAATAAGGAAAGAAGAACATACCTGGAATTGCTCCAGTAATATAGAATACCAAGAAAATTGAGACCCCGCGATCTTCTACGCAATGACCTCAAACTACCTGGAGGGCGGGCTCCAAAAAATATTAAACTAGGAAAGAAAAATTTTAGCGGAAATTTTTCTCTACACTTAGGTCTTCGAAACAATTTATAAAAACCTAAAATAATTTATTTTGATTGAATGCCAAACCCTTGGAATAGGTACATTTATTTGTAGTAGTATACCGGAGCAAAAAATTATAAAATTAATGATGTGGGATTCACCCGTTTAAACACAAAACGCACCGTTTTAGGTTAATAATGCTAAAAACTCTGCATTTCACTTTAGCAAAAGCCAGCGCATTTTTGCTTATCATCGCGTACCATGTGGCGGAACGTGATTGGTTCGTGCCCCAAGGCATGGATCATGCCCTAGCACGCGCTGGTTGGCCTATACGCATAGATGCGGATTGATACCTATGCGAGTATAGTTTGCGATTTTTTTCGCTTTGTTTCCCACATGCAAAAATTCATCTTATAAATTTTAATTTTCTAAAATTATTTTATTTTATAATTTTTAATTTTTAATCATCTTATGAATAATATTTGGTAAAATTAATTTACCCATCTTATGGATAAATAATTCATCGCATGAATTCTGTAATATTTTTTCCGATGGCAATAAAAACAGAGGCTTGTGCAGGGACCTCAGGGACAATTTAAATCTAGCTCCAAATGAGTTAAATTAATAATCTCATGAGATAATTTAATTACCAATTAATGAGACTTAAGTCCATTAAATAAATCTCGCTGCACTCCAGACTTAAATTATTTATTCAATATCTCCTTAATAGACTGTGTTGATGACAACAACCCCGCCACTAGATGTCCATGACAAAGGATAACTATGACCACTACCATTATCCTTCTCACAGCTTCTCCATTAGTTACCGACTCACCCTTCACTGAATAATTCATTTATACTTGAACATATTCACATTATAAATTTCAAATGTCAAACTTCACTGAATAATTCATTTATACTTGAACATATTCACATTATAAATTTCAAATGTCAAACACTTGGAATAACTTGGACAAAGCTTCCGAACTATTCAAATATTTGCGAATCAACTAAGGGGACATCTGTATCTCATAAGAGACTGTAAATTTCCTGTTGAATACCTGATCCTTATCACACTTCACACCGCTACCCAGTGTACGTGGGATTTCAGTCATTCGTTTAGACCTTACTAATAGTACACCAAAGTGACTAACGCTCCATGCACAAGTCCAGAATACCCTCAGAATTTAGAGTTATCATTCAAACAGTACAATCTGAATGACTCATTAGTCTAGAAACAAGTAATCCACATGGTCCAACTCAGTGTGTTAATCAAATTAAACACACTAACCTAACACTTTTGGATCTCCATCCACATGACCAAGACAAGTCATCTAAAGTGTCACGTTATACTCTTAACATACAAGTGGTCCAAACTTGTCTTCGACTGCGATTCTTTCAAACAACAATCTATATTTGTTCCAAGTCCATCTGTGGCTTAATCTCAAAAACACTTAGATCAAACATGTAAATTGTAGTCTGAGGACTACACCCATCTCATGGATGTTTCCAAAAAGAAAATCACATGCAGTATAAATGCTCGCTTACACAAATTTAACTAGGACACGACTGGGACTTCAATCTTACTTATTAATTAAAACAATATATGTAGAATAAATCTGGATTTCAGGACATTGTTCCTAACACCTGATTCTTTTGTTCACCCGTGTTTCATATTTCTCTTTTAATATGATATAGGGCGAAGGGAAAAGGTTGCTCAGCTAGTCCTCCAGGGGCAACTAGCAGTGGGAATCTGGTGCAAGCTCCTGCAGCTGCGTTGGGATCACGTTTGGTGGAGAAGAGTGGCAAACCAGAGGAAGAGGTCCTTATACAATGGGCTAATTTGGATCCAACAAATGCAAGTTGGGAAGATTTGAAGTTCATTCTTCTTCATTCTTGGGGCAAGAATGTTCTTAAGGAGGGGGTATTATCATGACCATGAGCCATTTTCTTCATTTTTGGCTGCTGTCATAGTCGATTTGATGTGATTTTACATTTGTTCATTCAAATATCATTTTGGCGGAAAAATTGGTTTAGGTGATTAGCGGGTGAAGTATGTTTTAGCGCCTAGTATAGTTAAGTAGGTTTGAGTGTTTGTCTTGGTGCAATGTTCTAGTTGTCTTTAATCTTGTGTATAAATAAGCAAAATATCTTGTATTCTTGATTCATTGAATAGAAAATTGATGTCTTTCCTCTCTTAACCCTAATTTTTCTCTAATTCTCATCTCTTTCACTTCTCTTCTCATTTCATACTTTCTTATCCCTAGGTCATGATTCATGTTTGATCTTGAATCATAATAAATTCACTTCCCATCCCGCCACAACCCTAGCTTTGTGACACAATCCTCCCACTGCGCCTAGGCTCTCGTGTTTTTGGAACATTCTCGACCCTATTAGTAGGTGCATCTAATGCATCCACTGAATCCCAAGTTGTGTCTAGCTATTCAGAATTAGCGTCATTTTCTTTTAATTCCTCTACCACTACTCTGCTTTTGCTTTTATGGTCTACTACAAAATCCTCCTCTAAATATTTCACATTCACACTTACAAAAACCTTTTGATCAGAAGGACCATAGAAAAGACCACCCCTTGTTCCTTTGGGATAACCAACAAACATGCACAGCTCCGTCCCTGATTCCAACTTGTCAGGATTCTTTTTCAACACATGCTAGGCACTCCCAAATTCAAAGGTACCCCTGACATGGCTTTCGCCTAGTCCATAACTCCATAGGCGCTTTAGGAACTGACTTAGATGGAACTAAGTAAATAAGATATGTTGTTGTCTCTAAAGCATAACCCAAAAAAGAGATTGGTAAAGTAGCATGACTCTCAATGGACCTTACCATCTCTAACAATGTCCTATTCCTTCTTTCGACAACACGATTTTGTATCAGTGTATCTGGAACAGAATGCTAAGATCTTATCCTATTTGCAGTTAGGAAATCCAGAAATGCACCCGAAAGGTATTCTCCACCTCAATCTGATCGAAGTGACTTTACTTCTTTGCCTAATTGCTTTTCAACTTTAGCTTTGTACTGTTTGAACTTTTCAAAAGAGTCCAACTTATGTATCCTTTGGTAAACATATCCATACCTTGGGTAATCATATGTGAATGTGATGAAGTAATCATATCCACTTATTGCTTGAACATTCATTGGTGCACATACGTATGTGTGAACCAGCTCAAGTACGTCACCAACCTTGTTGCCTTTACTCTTAAAGATGGGTTTGGTCATCTTACCTTATATGTTGGATTTGCAGACTGGTAATGACTTAATATGACCTAAATGTTGGTGCCATGTGAAGGCATTATCCCTTACAAGTCATTTTTTCTTAGGAAGCTGAGCAAGTGAGCTTGTGTTAGATTTATTTAAACAAATATCAGAGTTTTGATCAAGAAGCAACATAAATAAACCATCCACACTTGTACCTTTGCAAATAAGCAATTTATTTCTCGTAATATATAGTTCATAACTAGAATTCAATGAATAACCATTATCCCCAAATAAGTGACAAAAATCAAATTCCTCCACAATACAGGTACAAATAAACAATCCTTTCCAACCAAAACCCTACCACTAAAGACTAAGCTAACATCTCCGGCTCCTAAGATCGCTACTCTTGTGCTGTCTCAAACCGCCAGGTACACGTCTCCATCATGCTGCCCCCTGGTTAGCCTGAGCCTTTGTAACATATTACAGACATGGTCAGGTGAACTCGAGCCCACACACTAGGAACTTGGTGGACTCTCAACTACGCATGACACAAGTACGTGAGATATCATCATAACTTCACTAGATGGCTTAGCAGTCTTTGCAGAAGGGTAGGTATGTACTTTGTGTGGTTCCTCTTCCAGTGGCCCATCTTTCCACAAAAGAAACACTTTCTGCTTGCTAACTTCTTCATAAACTTAGTTCTTACACTAGTTGTTGGAACGACTAGAGCGGACGCCGCGGAAAGCTGATTTAAAATTCTTAATTTTAATTTTAATGCCCTAATCTAATTAAACTAATTAATTATACCTAGATATTACTCTAATAGGATCATAATATAACAATCAAAACATCTAATGAAACATATATAAACATATATAAACATAGTATGTAGAATAAATGAAATAAAGAAAAAAGGCAAATTAAATATCAAATACTTAATTTAGACATACCTGAAGTACAAATCCAGACTTTGACTTTGTAGATCAGAAATTCGAAGAAGGAACTTCTTGACACCTCAAGATCTTCGCCGCATTGACCTCTATTAGCATCGGAGTTTGAGCTCCCAAAATATTTAATTCAGAAAAAATTTCAAATAAAAAATTTTCCTTTAAATCTTTCCGAAAAATAATTTTACGTAAAAAACTATGATAAACAATAATTTAAAAAAAATCCTAAAACAGTTTTAGGTTTTTCATTGTGGGAGAAAAAACTAGATTACAAAACTTAGAACAAAAACAAAAAACTCATGGCAACCCTCGGCTGCCTTACAAATTCTATAAACAAAATGAAAATAAAAAATAAAATAAATTGCATGGGGCCCACTTACAATTTACATGCACTGGGTATATACAATATATCTTTCTTTTTTTATTTTGTTTAATTTTCACATGCATAAAATTCATCTAAGTCATATTAAATAGTAAAAATTAAGTTATTCATATCATGAATAAATAATTCATCTTATGAATTAAGCTTAGCAAAATTATTTATTCATCTCATGACCAAATAATTCATCCCATGAATTCAATTTAAATATTTTCAAACAGTGCTTAAGTTGAGGCTTGCGGAGCTACCTCAAGGACAATCTAACTCTAGCTCCAAATGGGTCAAATCTAATTATCATCTCATGATAACAATTGTCCACCATTTAATAAAACTTAATTCTACTAAATAAATTTTACTACACTTTAGAACTAAATATATTCACTCAAGAATATCCCAAAAAATTTTATTATTATTGCAACAATTAACCCCTTTATTAGATATCCGTGAGCAAAAAACTACCTTAACTACTATTTCTATTTTTCTCACCTCTATCACTGTAGCTCCCGACTCGCCCTTCTCGAACGATTCATAACACATAAAAACTTTCCGTATTAAGTCCAAATGTCGAACATATGGAATACTCTAGCAAAAGATTCTGAAATATGTTCATATATTTGGGAATTAAATAGGGGGACATCCTTTGTTGTCGATTCCTAGTGAAATATCCATTCCCGCCACACTTCATGCAGTTGTCCAAGAATGTAAGATCCTGATTATTCAATTTTAACCTCCTCATTTTGGGCATCAAAGCAATTAAAATTCCACGCATGAGTTCGGACTATTTCCCAAAATTATAGTTATCATCTTAATTAATTATTTCTGATGGCAGTAATGAAGCTACCAATTTAGGTGGTCTTGCTCAGTATTCGAATCTTATTGAAAATACCAACATGATACTCTTGGATCCCTACCCATATGACCAAAACAAGTCATCAAAAGTATCATATTATAATCTTATTGGACAAGTTGTCCAAACGTATCACCGACGACAAACATACCTTGAAAACATGCCACTTGTTTGATCTAAGTCTTTCCATAGTTCAATTTCATTGACCACTTAAACCAAACCTAACACATCATCTTGGACAACGTCCATCACATGGAACATTTTAGAAAAAAACAATCACACATGTTTGACTCGTAGAATATACTCAGACAATAAATATCTAAAATTATTTTATTTATTTAATATTTAAAACTAGTTAATTGGATTTTTCAAGGACACCGATTCCAACATTAGCAACCTTGCGTTTTCCTTTTTTTCAAGTCGGCCCCTAGTGCTGCTTGCTCCCACTAGCCCTTTTTGCCTGAGTCAAGTGGACACCCCCCTTAGCTCGTATCACACCCTCTGCAACCTGTAGCTCCTTCCTCAGCTCAGGTAATGACCAATATTTATTATTCGTTGTGCAGTTGAGCCTGAACTCAGTAAAAGACATGGACAAAGAGATGAGGATGATGTCCCATGGAGATTGACTGCCAATCTTAGCTCCATTAATCTCCAGCTCAGATAAACATGCCATCATTTTCATGATGTGCTCCTGAACCGGCGACCCTTCTGACATCCTCACATTCAACAGCTTCCACATCAGCTCTTACCAAGCTGCCCTATCTTGACCACCAAACATTTCTTATAAATGTTTGATCATCTCAGCTACTGTTTCCATCTCAAGCATCTGATGCTTGAGAACATCTATCATTGAAGCCAAAATAAAGCATCTAGCTAACTCATTAGCCTTATGCCAGCGTTTATAACGCTCTTTAACAACAGTTGTAGAATTATTAATGGGCACTGTAAGTCGAGCATTAATGGGAAGAAACTTTTGACCCACATGTATTGACACTATGTCCAATATCATTTTTTGAGTGAAATAATTCGGTCTAGTTAAAGCATTAACATTCAGTATTGAATGAAGTGCACTAGTCACAGCCATTTGAAAGCACTATAAATGCAAACATTTGCGTAACTATCTAATATGAGTCATGTATAACGTAGTGATATCAATTATTTTATTTTAGTAATCATAATAAGTCTGGCATCCCCAGATTTGTACTATCATGTATGCAATGATGACCCAGATACGCCACTCCTTGCACTCCGACAACAAGGTCGTATGAAATTAGTTTGGGTGAAAACTATTCACAATTAACATGTTTTCTTATAACTCTTACTAAACATGATTAGCTCACCACTTTACCTTACTCTCAAACATGACACAACAGAGCTCCTCGATGAGGCTAATGTATCATGCTAGTCTAGTGTAAACCATTACCTAAACATCCCTGCAAATACACGTAATACTTCACAGCATCGTGGTCACATCGCTTCTTTGCACTTTGGTTTGCCCTAATAGTAGTCTAACCCTATAACCTGCAAACCGACACCCTACGCGGAGAGCGATGCCAATTCATTATACTGCTAGACCGGTAATGGAGACCGTGTGCTTTCAACAATTGAAACTCGCTCGCACTTGAATTTTATAAACTACTAGTTTTAATTACATTGCATTTACTTTTTAGTTTATCTCATAATCTCCATTAGAATCTCATTATAAAAATTAAAATAAATTAATAAAAATAAATTTTTAATTATAATTACATAATTTGGTACTACTCATCCCCAAAAAAAAGTTTTTTTTTAAAATAAAAAGGCCACATCACCATGAAGTCATTGTCAGCAATTAATTAATTTTTTTATTAAAAAATAATTGAATCCAATCTCATTAGTTCAATTTATCTAATTCCATAAATCTTGATCAAATATGTACAATCTCATCATATGAATAATATGAATTTGATTTTAATGAATACACATTGACAGATCTGAATTAACTATTAATTCATTATCGATTTAAATAATTTAAATCGGTACTTTGATTATTATTAAAATCAAATTAAACTATCCATTCTTCTTAAAAAAATATCTATTTTATTAAATTGTAAATCTATTTAATTTGATCTTATTATACCTATCATATATATTATGAATGTAATTAGAAGATAGATCTGATATTAATTGTTGGGATGAATTTCAAACTTTTCCCTAAGTTTATTAAACTAGCATAGCAGAAGAGTTTAAAATTCCTTGTTTTTAATCTAAAGTTGATTTAAAATTTCCTAATACATTCAAAATAACAGCATGAATTTAAAACTACCATAATAAGAATATTGTAAATAAATTGAAAGGTGAAAATTTTTAAAGAGAAAGGAAAGAAGAATACCTGAAATTGCTCAAAATAAAAGAAAACCAGAAGAATACTAGAATGCCAAGACCCAGAAGCCTTCTATATAATCACCTTGAAAATACCGGAGTGTGGGTTCTGAAAAATATTAAACTAAACAGAAAAATTGCAAAAAAAATTTCTCTCTAATTTGGTTTTCGAAAGTTAATACTTACAAAAACCTCTTAATGTTAATTAGGATATCGGAGCAAAAAAATTCCAAAAACTCGATGTGGGACACCTTAATATACTAAAAAACGACGTCATTTAAGCCCAAAACAAACAGCATTCTTTTAAACTTCAAAACGCGTGCCACGTGGCTGCATTTCATTTGCTCGTGCACATAAGCATGTATAAAGCTAGGACGTCCCAGCCACGACAAGTTACAAAACACATGCATTCCCATTAGAATTTGCGATTTTTCCTTCTTTTTCAATGTTTTTGTTTGCCACAAGTAAAAATTGATCCTATGAATTTTAATTTTAAAAATTATTTATCTTATAATTTTCAAATTTTATTCATTTCATGAATAACGTTTGGCAAATTTAAATTTACTCATCTCATTAATAAATAATTCATCTCATGAATTCTCTAATATTTTTCTGATGACAATAAAAACAGAGGTTTGTGCAGGGACCTCAGGGACAATTTAAATCAAGTTCCAAATGGGTTAAATTAAGTATCATCTCATGATAAAACTTAATTCCACTAAATAAATTCCACTACACTCTAGACTTAAATCATTTATTCGATAATTCTCAAATAGACTATTCTTGCAACAACAACCCTTCAATAAGATATCTATGACAAAAAATAATGACAACTGCTACCATTATTTTTCTTACAACTTTTCCATTAGTTACCGACTCGCCTTTTACTAAATAATTTATTTATACTTGAACATATTCACAGTATACATTCCAAATGTCAAACACTTGGACCACTTTGGGCAAAGATTTTGAATTAATTCAAATATTTGTGAATCAACTAAGGGGACATCTGTATCTCGTAAGAGACTATAGATTCCCTATTGAATGCTTGATCTTTATCACACTTCACGGCACTACCCAGTATATGTGGGAATTCAGTCATTTATCAAGACCTTACTTTTAGTACACGAAAGGAACTAACATTTCGTGCACAAGTCCAGAATACTCTCGGAATTTTGAATCATTGTTTAGATAGTGCAACATGAATCACTCATTTCTGATAGTAGTCTTGAAACAAGTAACTTAGATGCTCTAACTTAGTGTATCAGTCTTATTAAACACACCAATCTAACACTTTTGGATCGCCATCCACATGACTAACACCAATCATCTAAAGTATGAAGTCATAGTCTTAACAAACAAGTAGTCCAAGCTCGTCACCAACTGCGAGTTTTTCTAATGACATTGCATACCATTTTGTTCCATGTCTATCTGTGGCTTAATCTCATTATCCACTTGGAACAAACATGTAAAATGTAATTTGAGGACTACATCCATCTCATGGATGTTCTTTAAAAGAAAATTACATGCAGTGTACGTGCTCAATTACAAAAATTTAACAAGGAAATGACTAGAACTTCTATTTTATTCATCAATAAAGTAAAATTATATGACAAATAGAGATTTTCAGGACACTATTCCTAACAGTAGCAGTAACTTTAAAAGATAAAGGGTTAAGTGTACCTTTAGTGGCTACTACTTAAACCACGAGCTCTACTTGAGGCTCCTCATCTGATGCAATCACATCATCCTCGAGACCTTCTTGAGCATCAGCTGTCGTAAACTCCAAGGGAAGGAGTCAAGCCGTTCTGGAATCAATTGTTCCAAGAAGCTTCACCATATCTGCATCCCTTGGTCTGTCCCCTTCGCAGGGCCATCAACCATGGTTGTATCCTAATTTTTCTTTTGAGGACTGCCATTAGTTAGCATGCCCAATCCCTACAGTTGGCCTTTGAAATCAACCTTTGGGGTTCGAGATTTCCCCATAAGCTGGGGGAAATATTCTTCGTGGAAGTCATTCTCAATGTCAGACCATGTTGGGTAGACATCGACAAGAGGTTCCACTAAATTTATGCTGAGAGGGGAGTATTCCTCTTCGACCTTAATGGATTTCAAGACTTAGGGACTCTTGGCAAACTGATCCCACCAAGATTCTCGCCCTTCAGATGAGAAGGACTTAGCCCATCTCTCGACCGTCTTGCGAGATGGCCCTTTTTGTACACTAAAAGTTTTGGACTCAGACATTGGATCATCAAGATCCAAATTCTTGATTTGTTTGTCCTTATGAACCCTGGCCTCTTCTTGAGAGAGCCTGATCAAGCAAGAACCAAGCGTAATTCGTCGTTGCTGCCTCCTTTTCTGAGCTCGAGCAAGGTTAGAAGAACTAGCTACCCCTTGATCAAGGTGATTCCTCCTCCATATTTGCTGAACCTAATGCCAGAGGGATGATATTCTGACTGTCATAATGCCAGACTGGTGTCCACGTCTAGTAAGGTGTACTTTGGATTCCTCTTCAGATGCCCTGTCCTCATGATGATTTGAGTCTTCGAGGGAGAATCCTTGATAGTTTTACTTCTTTGAGGTTTTTCAGATGGCATCTTTAGTTCCAAAAGAGGTTCAGTAGGGGAAACATACTAAGGAAGCAACCAGAGTTTCCTCATTGCAGCTTGTACTCTCCCACAGCATTGCTGGCATGCCGTATATGACATCCTTTTCAGATTGCGAGATATTTTTCTGGACTTGTTAGATATTGTGAGGATCCTTGATTGCCACTAATGTCAATAACAAACTCCTCTGGCAGAGCTATTATAGAGCTTGATAAGCAAATTCTAGCGATATGCCAACATCGTATTCCATTATCTCGTGTGCGCACCCGTCCTGGGAATCCCAATATTCCTTCAATGACCAAGAGCTCGAAGAGATGTCTGGCCACCTGAGCCTTCTGATTATCACAGCGAGCCATTTTCCTCCTGTATAGAGAAAAAGGGTTAGTCTGGACACAATAGGGCTCATCTTTGTCAACGGTCTCAACAGTGTTGAACTGAACAGGACTAGGGAAACAATCTTTATTGATGCCCATCTTCCCTTCTCTCAGGAAGATCAATTCCCTTGCTTTTATGGCATTCTGATTCATGTTTCTAAAGAGCATGCAATTCTTCATTGCATACATCAACAAATCATGCCACAAACAGTACACATTTCCCTTATTAGATTTAGGGTCAAGTTTTCTGTGTTTCTCAAATCTTGGGTTTGTTGTTTGCCTCAACCCAATCGAATATTGTATTTGCTCTAGAGAGGTCAAATGATACTTTCTCAAGTCTTGTTACTAATAAGATTTCCTGGCTTTAATATCCTTCTTGATCAAAGGATTATAAACCATGAGAAGTCCTTTAACGTCAGCAATGTCAATCTCGTGTAGAGGATCTTCTTCCTCCTCGATTAAATGTGCACATAAGTCCTGTATATGCTATTTTTCTTAAGGCTTTCTTCTTTTAAGACAACCTGATATCTTGTACCACATTCTGTGAGTTGAAGAAACGTTGTAAAGTTAGAGCCTTCAAACTTTTTCCTTAACTCAATATCCAAACCGTTTAGAGCCAGCTTGGCGTACTTAACTTCAGGAAGGGCTATAGTGAATTTCAACCTGGCTCTTTTGAACTGGTTGATGTAGTCTTCCACTGGCTCATTAGGCTTTTGTCTTATTTGAGCCAAGTCCAACACAGTAGTTCCTAATTCCATTCTCCGAAATTGGGCCTGGGATTGCCTGGCCATATCGTCCCAACAATAAATAGAATTAGGCGGCAAGCTGATATACCACCGAAAAATCGATCCCAGCTAATGAGCTAGGGAACAGTCTCAATTTGAGAAATTAATTATCTGTCTCTTCTCTACATTGGCAATTGAATCGTGCCAAGTGCTTGAGGGCGGAAACAGTCCCTTCCTTTAAATAAAAGGTAAACTTGGAGATTTTGTATCCTCGAGGAAAAAGGTAATCCCTGTCTATGTAGTCAGGGTAAGCTTTACTATAAAAAGGTTTGCTGACCCTTGCGAGACCCGGCCCACACATTTGCTCAATGAGGGCAGCTAATTAGTCCTAGAGGGGTAAGTTAGGCACATGATTGTGCACCTGCCACAACTCCCCGAGTGGATAAGGATCTCGAGGGGGATTTATGGGATACCCCGGAGCTCCCATCACACTTGGGTGTGGGAAAAGTTATTGGCCCGCAAACCCTTGGTGATTTCCTTAATCATAATGGCCATGTGCTTGGTTGGCCATGAAGTATGCTCCATTAGGTCCTGGGTTACATGGAATGCTCGGTAGCACACCAGTGTTCGAAGGCTGTTGGTTCATCCCTGCTTGATTAATCCCCAAGTCATGGTCTTAAGGAAGTGGGTTGTTATTTTTCCCCCCTGTATGATAAGTACGAAGAGGTCTAGGATGAGAAGTTTGGTTCCCGAAAGTAGGGATCTGACCTTGCACTCCTACTTGAAGGCCTTGAGTGGGCATAAGGGAAACCTCTACTACCTGAGGAGGGTATGAACGGTTATGCCCCCTGTCTCGAGGATAGGTTACACCGGCGCATTGCCGTTATGGTCCCTCGTGGTCAGAGAAAAACTTTGATTTAAAGGCCCAGCAGCTCCAAGGGGCATGTTGTTGTTTCTATGGCTAGATTCCAAGTGTGTAACACTTGGGTTAGCCACAGTTAGGTTTTTCGTTCTCTTAGAGACATTGTAGTCAGCCTAAGCAGCTAGTAGCTGTGAGCTCAAGGGCATCTTGTGAGGATATCTAGCTGGTATTGATGGAAATGGTATATGCATAGGATGCTTGATATACTTACTAATTGCTTGGACCAAGCCATTATGAGTCTCAACCTATCTAACCGAGATAGGTTTGGCTTCAACCACCACCTGCCCAGCCACGTCCATAGCAATAAGGGTAACAATAGAGAAATGGGTTGCGTTCATTTCAACTAAGACTCTGTTAGTTTCTGTGTGAAGCCTTTCATTCATAGAGGTTCCAACGGTTTTAATTACGACTCTCATGGTGTCAAAGTTTTCACGCTAAGCAGCTAGAATGCACTCTGTTTCAGCATGTTATCTCTCGAAGGCCTCTCTCATTGTTTGTTGGACTCTTTAGTCCACAGTCTCTAAACGACGTTTGAGCATAGCCATGAAACTTTTATGAGAATGGCCCTCAAGCCCAATATGTTCATCCTCTGGGATGTCATCATCACCACCACTTTCACTGTCGTGCCTGTGACTTGGTTCATCCCTTTGAGAAATGGGACCATACTCAAGAGGACGCTCAAGCAGGGATTCAATCAAGGCCAGGCCTTCTAGTTCTTCATACTCGAGGGCACTAGACCTCCTAGCCCTAACCATCTGCGAATGGCCTGCAATTATGTTCTTGCAATCCACGATGGGCTAAAGAAAATGAAGTCTCATTTCAGGCCTCCCACTGTCGCCACCAAAAAGGGTGTTTGCTTTATTTTATTTGAAGTTTAGTGCGTGTCATCACAGAAAATGCGAAAACTAAACAATCATGCAAAAGGGACTCATCGTGATGAGGGAGTGATCCTAATCATGAATCGCACATCTTTGAGCTCAAGCACTCATCGTTTTCGAAGAAAAGGTTATGATATGTTGCTGTATTTGACTTCAGTTATACCGTGGGCTCTGCATATGCTTCAATTAAGAAAACTTTGTTAGATATTTTTGTGTATTTTTATGATAGAAAAGTAAAGGATATGGATCTAACTCAAGTGGAAGTTATAGTGACGGAGCAGCGCCCACAGACACCTTTACTCATACACTTAAAAGTCAGGAACTGGTATGGAGACAAACCCAAGAGCTCAGCAGTACACTTACAAAGCCCGAGTCAATTTGGTTTTTAAGCCATGCACCCTTAACTTATAACAACTCAAATGAGATTAGATCTAAAATAATTAAGATGGAGCACACTGTATTCAAGTCACTAGATTAGGAACAATGCAATCAACGAAAAATCCTTGGCTGTCAAAGCCCTAATCAATGGTGCGAACCTAAGTCCACCTGAGTTATCATGCAGTGACAGTAGCGTTAAGACCAATGCAATCAAAGGACAAGCCTTGGCTGTTAAAGCCTTAAACTAAAGCCTCAAATCTCGATTTGTCAATTTATGGAACAAATTTAAACTGGAAAGTCATACCTAAAGCCCGAGAAACTACATTATTCGATGTGTGATGTTTGCTTAGCAAGTGTACTAAGTCATATCAAGTAATATAGAAATGGGTAGAGTATCGTCCCACTAGGATTGTTATTGAATGAGTAGCGAAATTAGTAATTTCAGCACTATTTGAAAGACCGAAATTTGAAGTTTTTGATATTAAAGAAAACAAAATGAAGAAGAACAAAAATGATTACTGATTTTATGAAAGGTGTACTGATTTTAGATGATTTTTATAATTTAATGAGATCCAAGGCATCTAATTGCACCTAGTAGCATTAATACGCCTTTCTATTCTCGATATTCTAGTTATTATTACGTGTTGATGGTCAAAAACCCTAATTTACTAAATATTCTCTCTTGAGCAATATTTAGCATGCTATTTTACATACTAACTCATAAATCTCTTGCATGAATTTTAATAAGAAAAGAGTTTTGAAGGTCCATGGTTTCACTGAAGACCACACAAACCGTGTTAATCTTTCGCTTGCATTTGCTCAATTTGTGGTGTTTATCAATTTAGCATTCATCATAAATCTCCTCTTGAACTCATTATGAATCATTATAGGCTTCAAATAGTGATCAAGCATTCAAAACTCATGAAGAACAATGACAACCACTCAAACAGCGCAACAAACAAACTATGAATACGTTGAATTAGAAAAGAGCGTATATTACAACTTAGGCTACATCGTAGCCTTGTACAGACAAAATTAGTTCATGGTATACATAATATAAAGTAAAACTAAGACAAAATCCATTAATTTAAAGAAGAAAAGGGTAGAAAGAAACTTCAAAATATGAAATTACAAACCAAATTTTCTTCCCTCACTTCTTCTTCTCTCACGTTTTCTCCCTATTTTTCTACTTTAGAATTGGTTTTTGCTGGATGCATTGATGCCTAAAGACCTCTCAAACATTCTTATTTATACTCTTTGAGGTTTCAAATTCAAAAAATAAAAAATTACTTCAAGTTCACTCCTATTGCACCCCTTTGCCGCCCATGTTGCCCCCTTCTTGCAAATTACTGATTTTGCTTTTTTTTGCATTTCTTTCTTCAACTTTGCCCCCCAAAATCAGATCTTACGTCATATTTAACATGTTGTTGAAGCATACAAGAAGTTCTTGCATGTTATTTGTCCATTTGGCTTCCCATTTTTGCAAGTTGAAATGAATTGTACACGTTTGTTGCTCATCCTTGCCTTAGCCATGTAAAATGATGTGTTTAGCCCATTT
Source organism: Simmondsia chinensis (assembly GCA_018398585.1). Taxonomy (NCBI): domain Eukaryota; kingdom Viridiplantae; phylum Streptophyta; class Magnoliopsida; order Caryophyllales; family Simmondsiaceae; genus Simmondsia; species Simmondsia chinensis. Next base: position 20,110,788 of record JAGTTD010000001.1, on the reverse strand, counting down.
TTTGCTTTCATTTGATGTATCTTGCATTCACTTGTTGATGTTGATGATAAAACCTAGCCAGATTTAGCATAAAATGAGCGTTTAGGAAAAAAATAATGATAGGAGCGAAAAGAAGCAAAAGCGATAAAAGTTTAATGTAAAATGGTTTGAAAATGAACCTAAATGATATGAATAATTCTATACTAAATTAAGCTTATCAAAAATACCCCCAAACATAAATATTTCTCATCCTCGAGTAAGGCTAAACATTAAAGCACAGGATCTCATGTTTTTAAGAATTTATCACAATTCAAAGCAAGAATATTTCAATTAGAAAAGAATGACCAAAACTCAAAGCTTAAGGTTCTAAAGGCAAAACAATCATTCTAAGAAAAACCTATCAATCACCTAGATTAATGAATTCATAAGTCGGCAAACAAATTAAGTTTATCCGCATTTTTTAATCTTAAGGGATTCAAACCGAATAGATGACAAACATTGTGCCACTCATAACAAAACTTTTCATGCATGCCCATGACTAAAAGTAATTAAGAAAAGTTTATCATTTTTTAATATTATTTATGAGGGACTGATCTGCCCCAGTCAATCTCGGTCCATGAGTATATATCCAGCGAGAATCGAACTCTGGACCCCTGGGAGATGACCGCATGGGTAAGAGATGCCGCTACTGAGATGCCCTCGTTATTACTACATGAGTATATATTCAATGACAATTGATCTCCTGACCCCTTGGCGATGACCGCCTGGGTAAGAGACGCCACCACTGAGACGCCCTCACGTTGGGAAGAACATCTCTTGAAATATTTGTATGGGAAAGCGGTGCTAGCAATGCCTCCCTCATTTTCTCTATCTTTTTTTTTTCTGTATATATATTTCCCTCTTTAAACTTAGGCATTACTCTTCAAAGTCTATTATGCAAATAATAATCTTAATGTAATCCATTCAAATTTGAGTATCTTTTAATCAGAAAGAAAGGTAAAACAGCCATGCTAACCAGTAAACTCAAATACCACGGTTTTATTAAGATAGTGCCATATAATAGATCATGTTTTGCAGTTAGAACACAAAAACAATTGATTCTCAAATTATTCAAGTCCAATTAAAGTAAATGAGCTAAAAAAAAGTGTAGAAAAATTGTCTAAAACGCATGATGATAAGATCTCAAAAAAAAAAATTTAATGATTTTAAATTGGTTCAAAATAAAATCTAGAAAGATAATTGATCTAAACTATAGAAAATAGAAAATCTTTTTATTGGCCGACACTATCTATATCCCTATACAAAGACTCCAAACTCTCGAAGGCACTAAAGCTGACTCTAAAAGATTAAATAGAACTTGCAAGAAATCTTTTTTAAAAAATTTTGTTCAAAATTTAAATAAAAAAAATGTGACAAAATGTCTCTCCCACACAAGCTTAAAGTTAACGTTGTCCTCAATGTTAAAAGAAATACAAGGAATGAAGTTGTCGATTAAAGATACTCCCCAGGTTTAAGGATTGTTTTTAGATAGTGAATGTTGTCATCCTGTTACCCCCAAACTTGTTTTAAAAAACCAGTCGAACAAAATGTACAGAAACATAAGAAAATAATTAAAGGAAATTAAAAGGAAAGAAGTAAGGAACGGAAAACCTGGGTTGCCTCCTAAGACGAGCTTAAGTTGTAGTCGTTAGCTCGATTTTCAATGATGTTCTATTCCGGATCCTTTAAAAGAACGGAACTTCCCCCATCCACCTTTATTGACAATTTTCTTCCAAGGGCCTTTTTCGTGCCCTTCTTTCCACGAATATCTCCACCTTCTCTAGCTATGAGATCCTTAATTTTAATGCGCCACTCTTGGAGTTTTTTTCTTATAATTTCAGGGCCTTTCTTTACTAAATCATCCTCGGCTCTCAAAGCCCCCGACTTAGTTGGAGAAACTTGATCTTCAATTTGAAAGTTTTATTGGTTTAAGAACATGGAATGTCACTTGCTCATCTTCTACCCTTAAGATCAATTTTCCATTTTGCACATCTATTAAGGCCCTATTCGTAGCAAGGAAGGGTCAACCTAGAATAAGAGGTATTTTTTTATCCTCCTCTATGTCAAGCACTACAAAATCAATTGTAACAATGAACTTGTCAATTTTCACCAAGACATCCTCTACCACTCCTTGTGGATACTTGATGGACCCGTCTGCCAATTTGAGTGATACCGTGCTAGGCTTTACTTCCCTTAGACCAAGTTTTCTGAAAACAAAGAGTGGCATCAAATTTGTACTTGCACCTAAATCACATAAGACATTATTAAGAGTACTGGTGCTAATGATGTAAGGTACTTGAAAACTCCCTGGATCTTTGAGTTTATGAGGAAGCTTCTTTTGTAATATCGCACTACATTCTTCGTTCAGTGCTATAGTCTCAAATCTTCCTTTCTTCTCCTATTAGATTGGATTTCTGTGAAGAGTTGTGCATTTTGGGCATTTTCTCCAACATGTGAATAAAATGGACATTAATGGGTAATTTCTTGAATGTTACCATAAATTTGTTATCCACATTTTGCATTTCCAAGCATTAAGGAAATGGAATTTTTTGTTTGTGGGGCTTAGCTTCAGCCATTTTTTATTTGCTTTCGTTTTGTTTTTTGGACTCGTCTACTCATTCAAGTTCAAGGTGTGATGTGGTCCTAGAGGGTTTGTTTGGGCTGTCCTTTCTAGATGCTTTTTAAAAAGTAATGGCATTTACGTACTCTCTAGGATTCCTCACTGTGGTACTTGGCAAAGAACCTTTATACCTTTAATAGAGCTGGTTTGAAATTTGTCCAATTTAGGCCTCAAGGTTTCTAATAGATGTTTCTTGATTTCGGATAGAAGCTTCTTGATTTCGGATAGAAGTGTCTTGATTTCGAAGATTTATTTGTGTTTTTTGCATTAGACTTCTGGTTTCTTGCATAAACGTGTTGAACATATCTTCAAGATCAATTTTGTTTTCGAGTTGTTCGTGAATGGGTTGATTTTGAATCCCTGGGTTACTCCATGAAAATTTTGGGTGGTTTCTCAACCCGGGATTGTAAGTGTTAGAGTAGGCATTGTGTTGTGATTTTTAAAAATTTGAAACAAAATTGGCTTGCTCATGATTCGAAGAGGCTATTGCAAAGGGGTTCCCTATCTGACATTCTATGCTCGCATGATTTACTGCACAAAACTCGCTTGTTAGCATAAGGATTGTATGGCATTAACACCTATGTTACCCAATTGTTTCTGAATCATCGAAATTTGAGCGAATAATATGGTTATTGCATTTACTTCGTGAATACCTACAAGTTTCCTTTGCATTGTTTGATCAGCTGTTCTCACACAGTTGTTGCTAGCCATTACCTCTAGCAACTCGTATGCTTTGTCCTGTGTCTTGTTGTTTAAGGCTTCTTTAGCCGCCATGTCCACCATTGTTTGGGTATTAGGTTCCAAACCATTGTAAAAAGTTTGGACTTGCATACAAGCCGGTAAACCATGGTGTGGACATCCTCTTAAAAGCTCTTTATAGTGTTCCCATCTGTCATATAATGATTTCATATCGTATTGCGTAAAAGAGGTAATGTCGTTCCTCAATTTGGTTGATTTGGCTGGTGGAAAGTATTTAGCAAAAATTTTTTGTGCCAAATCATCCCGCGTAGTAATGGTACTTGGAGACAATGACATTAACCACGCCTTGGCCTTGTTTCTTAGTGAGAATGGGAATAGTCTTAAGCGAATGGCATGACCTTAAATGTATCACATATCTCAAGAAAGTTAGTAATGTGTAGATTTGGGTCCTCAATAGGTAGATCGCCGAACTGAACAGTTTGTTGAATCATTTGTATTATCGCAGGTTTTATTTCGAAATTGTTCGCTTGCATGGGTGGGCATTGGATGCTAGGTGTGCGCCCACCAACAGCTGGGACAGCATAATCCTTCAAAGCTCTTTCATTGTCATTATTTCCATTGGCCATTGTTTCAGTCCGTTTGATTTTCCTAATTTGTCGAAGTGTTCTTTCTATTTCAGGATCCGAAGGGATTATTTCGTTTTTAGTTTTGATTTTGCATACAAAGTAAGAAACACAAATTCAAAAGACAAAAAAAGGATAACAATAATGATAAAGAACCAAAACACTACGATATAATACAGAGCACAACTAAACCTTTTTTTTTTGGGGGGGGGGGGGGGGGGTAGTAACACTATCATTTCGTAAAGCTTTATAAACATAAATTTAACTTTGAAAAACTGATCTACATGTATTAAAAAGTTAAAAAAGATTAACTCAATAAGAAAACTTAAAAATACAATAATCTACTACAAAAACTTAACTAAAAAAAATTTTAAAAGAGGGGGCGGGGGGGGGGGGGGGGGGGGGGGGGGGGGGGGGGGATGGGGATAATACTAATGTTTCGAAAAACTTAAAAATAACAATTCTAGCTTTCAAAATTTTAACAATGTGAACTTAACAAAATCAACTGAATGAAATAGATGAAAGAAAATAAATTTCTTCTTCAAATTTAAAAAATATTTACAAGTTTTAACAAAACAACTTCAAATTAGTGCCAAAACTAATTGGTATCGATATCACTCAAATAAGAACAATCTCCTGACAACGGTACCAAAAACTTGTTGTTTGATATTTTCTTAGCAAGTGCACTAACTCGTATAAAGTAATATAGAAATAAGTAGAGTATCGTCCCACGAGAATTGTTATTGAATGAGTACCGAAATTAGTTGTTTCAACACTATTTGAAAGACCGAAATTTGAAGTTTTTGATATCAAATAAAACAAAATGAAAAAGAACAAAAATGGTTGTTGATTTTAGATGATTTTTATAATTTATATAGATCCAAGGCATCCGATTTCACCTGGTTGCATCAATACGCATTTGTATTCTCGATATTCAAATTGTTATTACGTGTTAATGGTCGAAAACCCTAATTTACTAAATATTCTCTCTCGCGAAACATTTAGCATGTTCTTTTACATAATAATTTCTAAATATCTTTCATTAATTTAAATAAGAAAAGAGTTTTCAAGATCCACGGTTTTCACTTAGGACCACACAAATCGCGTTAATCTATCTCTAGCATTTGCTCAATTTGTGGTGTTTATCAATTTAGCATTCATCATAAATCTCCTCTTAGACACACTATAAATCATTATAGGCTCGAAATGGTGATCAAGCATTCAAAACTCATGAAGAAGAATGATAAACACTCAAACAGCGCAATAAACGAACTTTAAATACGTTGAATTAGAAAAGAGCATATATTACGAAGCCGTGGAAAGAAAAAATTAGTTCATTGTATACATAATATAAAGCAAAACTATGACAAAATCCATGAACTTAAAGGAGAAAAGGATAGAAAGAAACTTGAAAATATGGAATTACAAACCAAACTTTCCTTCCTTCGCTTCTTCTTCTTCCCTCACGTTTTCTTTCTATTTTTCTACTTTGGAATTGGTTTTTACTGGATGAATTGGTGCCTAAAGACCTCTCAAACACTCCTATTTATAGAGTTTGATGTTTTAAATTTAAAAAAAAAAAACATTACATCAAGTTCTCTTCTAGTGCACCCCTTTACGCCCATGCTGCCCCTTCTTGCAAGTTGCTAATTTTGGTTCTTTTTTGTTTGGCCTTTTTTCTTCCATTTTGCCACCCAAAATCAGATCTTAAATCATATTGAACATGTTCTTGAAGTGTACAGGAAGTTCTTGCATGTTATTTGTCCATTTGGCTGCCCATTTTTTCAAGTTGAAATGAATTGTACATGTTTGTTGTTCATCCTTGCCTTAGCCACGTAAAATTATGTGTTTAGCCCATTTGCTTTTATTTGATGTATTTTGCATTCACTTGTTTATGTTGATGATAAAATCTAGTAAGATTTAGCATAAAATGAGCATTTTTGCAAGAAAATAACAATAGGAGCGAAAAGGCGCAAAAGTGATAGAAGTTTGATGTAAAACAGTTTGAAAATGAACCTAAATGATATGAATAATTATATACCAAATTAGAATTATCAATTGCTATGAAAGTAAGTACAATAGATATCTATGTACGCTACGCTAGCTATGTTACACCACTCCTAGGGAAAATGCACAAGTGTGCGGCAATCTTCAGTGAACTTTCCTGAATTCAGTATTGGAAGGAAATCCTTGGTGCCCACATCTGTAATCTCAGCGGAAGTCCCTTCCAGAAGCCCCACATTTTATTAATTTAATCTTAACTCCCAAGTAACTAAAATTACGCTCCAAATAACTACCTCAAGCCTAGAAACTACCTTTCTTGCAGCCTTCCTTATAGCCCCTCGAGCTTGAGATTACTTCACCCCTCAACCATCTCGAGCCTCGAGCAGTTGATACCCATACCAAGGGTAATAATTCTCTCTGGATGCTAGGCTCGAGATGTTGCTATTTCAGCACCTCAAGGCTTAATTCTCCTCTTGGGAAGCCTCAAATGTTCAACACGTGGCACTTTGCTTATAACAGTGTTACCCCAGCCCTACTAAATTAGGGTGTAAACAGGCTTCAAGAAATATGGGCTAGCACACCAAATTAAGGCCACGCGCACTAATCATTCATGCGTTAAAGCAACTTGATCGCCTATGTGGGAATAAAATGCCATGGAAATAGGGGCAAATGTTATTTAGTTTTTCTATAAATAAGAAACACTATTGTAGTTGTAAAGTGTCCAGCACCACTCATACAAAACTTCTTTAAGTTATCTTTAAAGCACACTTGTGCCTTTCACCTAGGAGTAGCATAACTTAACTCATCATAGAGTAGCACAGATCATGCAATATTTTCTTCATCAATAATGCAATGCTTCAGGCTTCAGGCTTGAACTTATCTTTTTAATCTGTTCCCAAAATTGACAAGAATTAAGGCTTTAGTTTAAGGCTTTGACGGCCTAGTCTTAGCCTTGATTGTGAAGGTCTTAAAACTACTATTACTGCTTAATAAGTCAAGTGAACTTAGGTTTGTGCCATTGCTTAATGCTTTGATTGCCAAGGATTGACCTTGATTGCATTGTTCCTCAGCCAGTCACCCAAATACGGTTTGCTCCATCTAAACCTTGTCATGCTCTAACTCATTAAAGTTATTACAAGCTAGGCCTAAGAATCTGATTAACTCGGGCTTATAAGTGGACTGCTGAACTCTGGGTCTGTCTCCACTTCAATTTCGGACTTTTAGGTATATAAGGAAAGGTGTCTGTGGGGGTTGCTCCATTACTGTAGCCACTACTTGAGTTAGGTTCATATCCCCCAGAATTTTCTATCAAAGTATATATCAAAAAATCCAAAAAAAAAATATTTTTTTTGAAGTCTCCTTAATTGGTGCATAAGTAGAACTCTGTTAAGATCGAGATTAAATCTTGATTTTAACCTAAGATTAAGTGAGTATGGGATGAGAAAAAAAGTGAAAGGAGACGAGAAAATAGAGAGAGAATAAGATGAGAAGAAAAGTTGATCTCAAAGAGATTGGTAATTTTCATTGAATGAAATGCAATTACACAAGATCACCCTACTTATATGAACTAGATACATTGAACCAATGCTTAACCGACTTAAAACAGCCGCCAAACTTGACTAGTTGCATCTAACGGCCAAAACCAACTTTGGCGCCAAAAAATGAATTCTAAACATTACAACTAAAATCGACTTATTACATCAAAACGTACAAGAAACATAACAATCCCCTTCCCTTAAATCATTCTTGTCCTCAAAAATGAAAAGAAGGGAATTGACTCAACAAAAACGCTTTTCCTCCCATGTGGTAAATGATTCATCCAAGTTGCTCCACATCACTCGAACTTTCTAATTTCTGGAACCTGCGTCCTGCTCCTGTTCGACCACCGCGGCAGGCTGTAAGACCAATGAGCCATTGGAACCTACTTCCGGAGGACTTGAAGAAGAGCCATGACCCTCTTTAACCTGTTTTTTAAGAAGCGAAACATGAAAGATAAGGTGATTATAAGAGTCGGGAGGGAGCTCCAACTTATAAGCCACCTAGCCAATTCTCTCTAAAACTTTATAAGGCCCAAAGAACCGAGCACAAAGCTTGACATTTTTCCTCACTGCTGCTGTGGATTGTCTATAAGGCTGCAATTTCAGATATACCATGTCTCCCACCTCGAAATTTCGATCAACTCTTTTCCTGTCTGGATACCATTTCATCCGAGCCGGTGATTGATTGAGATTGTGCTTCAGTTGCTGCAATACCAGCCTCCTCTGCTGCAACATTTCAGCCACCTCAACCATAGCTATCCCAACTCCTTGTAACCCAAAAGGAGAGGGTGGATCATACCCAAACAAAGCATTGAAGGGAGTAGTGCCCAATGAAGCATGAAAGTGGGTATTATACAAAAATTCAGCCAACGAGAGCCATCTTCCCCACGCCTTGGGATGGCTAAACACCATGCTTCTAAGGTATTGCTCAATGCATTGGTTGACCCTCTCCGTCTGACCGTAAGTTTGAGGGTGGTAGGAAGAACTAAGTGCCAAGGTCGTTCCCAAAAGTTCAAACAACTCCTTCCAAAACCGACTTGTGAAGAGCTTGTCCCTATCAGAAATTATGGATTGGGGCAGTCCATGGAGCTTGTAGATGTTATCTAGAAACACACGAGCTAACTTCTCAGCAGTCACAGGTCGAGCCAATGCAATGAAGTGCCCGGATTTGGTGAATCTATCAACTCCTACCCAAATCACCTCTTTCCCTTCTGACTTAGGCAAACCTTCAATGAAATCCATGCTTATGTGTTGCAAAATACCCTCTAGAATAGGCAAGGGTTGGAGAAGTCCTTGGTATCTATGGTCACCAGGTTTAGTTTGTTGGCAAACCTCACAACTTTGCACCAAGTTGTTCACTTCTTTCTTCATTCTCGGCCAATTAAAATGAACTTTCAACCTTTGATATGTGCCCTCCATGCCTGAATGTCCACCCCATGAAGAATCATGAGCAGCACTGATAACTTGTTGCCCAAGATCAGTCTACGTGCCAACTTACAATTTTCCCTGAATTTTGATAATGCCTCGGGTCACAGATATTTCTGCACCAGTAGCCAAATTGCACGCTTTACCCACAATGGTAGCGGCTGTACATTCTTGTGCAAATGAATCATTCTCATTGGACTGATGTAACTCTTCCATCCAGGCAGCAGAAATCACGGAAACTGCCCCAAGAGAGCCCTGCTCAAGGTCTTCAAATCTGCGTGACAGTACATCTGTAGCTAAGTTCTCCTTCCCTTTCTTGTATTCAATGTCGTAATCCAGCCCCAACATCTTCATCAGCCCTTTTCTTCGTATCCTTGTGACAATCTTATGTTCTAACAAGTGTTTGAGACTTTGGTGATCAGTCTTAATGAGGAAATGATGCCCCGCCAAGTAGTGCCTCCACTTATCTACCGCGAGCAAGATGGCAAGGTACTCCTTCTCATATATAGAAAGAGCTTGGTGCTTTGCACTCAATGCTTGGCTGAGGTACGCTATGGGTCTTCCACCTTGAGATAACACTGCCCCTATACCACTTCCATGTTACATTTGTGACTAATTCACAAACGTAAGTTAGGATAAAGAGAGTATGGGATGAGAAAGAAAGGAAGGAGATGAGAAATTAGAAGAGTTTAGATGAGAGAAAGAAGTTCATCTCAAAAGAGATGGTTTAGTATTTTCATTGAATGAATTCAACATTACATAAAATCAGCTCTTATAATCGAGCTTAACACAAGGGAATCAAACTCTAACAAACAATTGCTTTGTTCCCGCCAAAACAGCTAACCCGAGCTAAAGCCTAACTAACTTTGGTGCTCAAATATTAATTCGAATGTTTAAAAGTAAAAATACCTTATTACATTAAATCAACAATTAAGAACATAACAATCCCCTCCCCTTAAACACATTCTTGTCCTCAAGAATGAAAAGAAGGAAATTGACTTAGTAAGAAACGCTTTTCCTCCCAAGTGGTGGACGATTCATCCAAATTACTCCAACTCACGCGAATTTTCTGGTTCTTGGAGTCTGTTGCTTGCATCTGATCGGAAACTGCAGCTGGTTGTAAGACTAATGAGCCATTAGAACCCACTTCTGGAGGACTGGAAGAAGAGCTATGACCTTCTTTAACCTATTTTTTAAGAAGTGAAACATGGAAAACAGGGTGAATATAAGAGTCGGGAGGCAATTCAAGCTTGTAAGCCACCTTGCCAATCCTCTGTAAGACCTTATTAGGCCTAAAGAACCGAGCACAAAGCTTGACATTTCTCCTTACTGCTGCTGTGGACTATTGATAAGGCTGTAATTTCAAATATACCATGTCTCCCACCTCGAAATTTCTATGAACTCCTTTCCTATCAGCATACCATTTCATCCGAGCCTGTGATTGACTGAGATTCTACTTCAGTTGCTTTAAAACATGCTTCCTCTACTGTAAGATGTCAGCCACTTCAACCATTTGTGTCTCAACTCCTTGAAACCCAAAAGGAGAGAGTGGATCATACCCAAATAAGGCTTTAAAGGGAGTCGTGCCTAATGAAGTGTGAAAATGGGTATTGTACCAGAATTCAGCCAAGGAAAGCCATCTTCCCCACACCTTTGGGTGACTAAACACCATGTTCCTGAGGTATTGCTCAATGCATTGGTTAACCCTCTCCATTTGGCCATCAGTTTGAGGGTGATAAGATGAACTAACAGCCAAAGTCATTCCCAAGAGCCTAAACAACTCTTTCCAAAATCGGCTTGTGAAGAGTTTGTCTCTATCAGAAATTATGGATTGGGGCAATCCATGTAGCTTGTAGATGTTGTCTGAGAACACACGAGCTAGCTTTTCTGCAGTTACAGGTCTTGCCAGTGCAATGAAGTGCCCAGATTTGGTGAACCGATCAACAACTACCCAAAGCACCTCTTTCCCTTCTGATTTAGGCAATCCCTCGATGAAATCCATGCTTATGTGTTGCCATACACCATCAGGAACAGGCAAGGGCTAGAGCAACCCTTGGTATCTATGATCACCAAGTTTGGTTTGTTGGAAAACCTCACAACTTTGCACAAAGCCAGTCACTTCTTTCTTCAAGCCGGGCCAGCAGAAATGGAATTTCAGTCCCTGATATGTCCCTTCAATGCCTGAGTGTCCTCCCCATGAAGAATCATGAGCAGCACTGATGACTTGGTGTCTAAGACCAGTAGATTTTCCCACATACAGCTTCCCCTGGATTTTGATCACTCCTCGGGTTACAGAAATGTCTGTTCCAGCAGCCAAATTGCATGCTTTGCCAACACTTGCTGTAGCTATACATTCTTGTGCAAACGAGTCATTCTCATAGGAATGATGTAATGCTTCCATCCAAGTAGGAGAAATCACGGTAATAGCCCCAAGGGAACCCTACTCGTGCCCCTCAAACCTGCGTGACAGTGCATCAGCTGCCCAGTTTTCTCCGCCTTTTCTGTACTCAATATCATAATTCAGCCCCAACATCTTCATTATCCCTTTTCTTTGTATCCTTGTGACAATCTTCTGCTCTAATAAGTGTTTAAGACTTTGATGATCAGTCTTAAAGATGAAGTGATGCCCATCCAGGTAATGCCTCCACTTATCCACCGCAAGCAAGATTGCAAGGTACTCTTTCTCATATGTGGAATGAGCTTGATGTTTTGCACTCAAAGCTTGGCTAAGGTATGCTATAGGTCTCCCAGCTTGAGACAATACTACCCCAATACCACTTCCACTTGCGTCTGTCTCCAGAATGAAGCTTGAAGAGAAATCCGGCATAGCTAAAACAGGTGCTCTGCACATTGCAGTTTTGAGAGCATCGAAGGATTTTTTTGAGTTTCCTCCGACCATTTGAAGGAGTCCGTCTTAAGTAAATCTGTTAGGGGCTTGGCTAAGGCTCCATAGTTAGCCACAAACTTGCAGTAATAGCCAGTTAACCCCAAAAACCCTCTCAATTGTTTCAAGGTGACCGGAATAGCCCATTCTCGCGTGGCTTGTACTTTTGAAGGATCGGTTGCAACTCCCTCACAAGAGATCACATGGCCTAGATATTCCAGATGTGTTTGAGCAAAAGAACACTTGGTCAACTTAGCATACAATTTATGCTTGCGCATGACCAGAAATACCTCCCTCAGATGCTTCAAATGCTCTTCAAACGATGCACTATAAATGAGGATGTCATCGAAGAAAACCAATACAAATTTCCTAAGAAATTGCTTGTAGACATCATTTATTAGAGCCTGAAATGTTGCTGGTGCATTGGTCAAGCCAAAAGGCATAACCACAAATTCAAAATGTCCATGATGCGTCCGGAAAGCAGTCATATACACATCATGCTCACCCACCCTGATCTGATGATAACCTTGCCGAAGATCCAACTTGGAAAAAACTCGGGCTCCATGTAATTCATCCATCAAATCATCTATAACTGGTATGGGAAACTTGTCCTTCACATTCATAGAGTTAGGTTGCCCATAATCAATACACATACGTGCTGTGACATCTTTCTTCTTGACAAGAATGATCGGGGAAGCAAAGGGACTATGGCTAGCTTGTATGAAATTAGTCTTAAGCAATTCATCCACTTGCCTTTCAATTTCTGTCTTCTGGGCGTGAGGATATCTATAAGGCCTGATCTTCACTGGTTCAGCACCCTCTTTGAGAGGAATTTCATGATCCAAACTCCTCTTGGGAGGTAAGGATCTAGGCACTGTGAAAACATCTGCGAACTCTGTCACCAGCACCTGCACTTCTGGTTCGGTTATTTCAACCATTTCAGCTGAGGATATAGCAAACAACTGGCCCACCCACTGATATGCACAGCCCTGAAGTCCCTTCTTCAACTTCCTTCCTTTAATTACTTGAAGTTGAGCTTGCTCCGTAATGCCTTGCAATGTGACTTTAGAGCCTTGAATTTCAAAAGAGACCGTAAGGTTTGCATAATCAAACACCACAGGACTACAAGTTCTCATCCAAACAACTCCGAGCACCATGTCACAACCTCCTAAGGGAAGGATCCTGAAGTCATATTGGAACTTACAGTCTTGCATCAGCCAAACAAACCCCCTGCACTTGTTCTGAGTCATGACAGTCTTACCAACAGCTACGGTAAGAGCAAGGGGATGGGTTTTTATCACTTCGTGACCCACTTTCTTGGCAACCTTGGGATCAACAAAGCTATGAGTACTCCCACTATCAGTAAGAATGACAATGGATCTTTTCCCAGCCTTTCCTTTGATCTGAACTGTACTATGAGCCCCATTACCGGTTAGAGCTTTCACTGAGATCTCCATTGCTGCTTCATCTAACTCCTCTTCGATTTCCTACTCAGAATCGGTATTATCATCATCAATTTCTCCTTCATCATTAGAGTTCCCCAACCTTAGTACCTTCAGCAGACATGAGGTACTTGGGATTACACTTGTGGCCAAATTGATAAGGCTAATTGCAACGATAACACAGTTTCTGTTGCTGTTTGCCTATGTCCTGGGCTTGCCCTGCTGCACCTATGAGCTATTTCCACGGGACCTGGTTACATCACTAGACGCCAATCCGGTTTCTTCATAGAGCTTGCCTTTAGCAAAAGCCATGGACAAATCAATTGGATCCACAACTTTAACCAAATTCTTCTGCTTAGGCTTCAAACCACTAATGAAAGCAACTACATAATAAGACTCAGAAGCCTCAATTTCACTGGCAATGCTAGCTCTTAGATTCTCAAATCTAGTCATACAATCCTTCACAGTCGTCTCTTGCTTAACCTTATTGAATTTATCGACTATATCACTATCATCTTCATCACTATACCGAGCACATAAGGCCCTTGCAAAGTCATTCCAAGTAGTGAAAGGTCTACTTCTCAACAAGCTATAGAATAATACCTCATGATCCCCAAGCAGATATACAGCAGCAATTTGCACTTTTTCAGATTCATCAATGTGATAAAAATGGAAGTAACGTTCACACCTCCTTAGCCATGAGTGAGGTTGTTTCCCTTCAAATGTATCGATCTGCACTCGAGGTTGTCTATGGCTATGGTTCCTTGAGTTGGAAGACTCATCATTGCTTCCTGAATGCTGCTGCAGCAACTGGTCAGGAGGTCTGTCCAGTTCAGTTACTCGTGGTCCAGTACCAGCATTCCAATTTGAAGATTAAGGCAGCACCTGCTCATTGTTACCTTGCCTCTCATCAGAAATCAACACCTCCTGATCCCAATCTAAATTCTTTTCTTTAACACCAGTGTTCCCTCCTGAATTCTGGATGTTCTGCCCATCCTCATTGATGGACCTCATCGGCTGAGTTATCTTCATGAAGCTAGCAGGTAATAATGGATCAGGAATGGTCCTTCTGGTCTGCTCTCGATTCTCAGTCAGTTTCAGTTCGAGCTGCTGCATCTGCTGATCAATGCGCTGATTAATCTTCTCCTCCTGATTTTGAGATTGACGAGCAACCTGATCTGAAATTTTAGCCTCCACCTGCTGAACCCGTTGATCAACCCTTTCCTCAATTTGCTGACATAACGGTTCAGTGACTAATTGCGTGAATTGAGCAAGCATTGATGCAAATTTACTGTCCAGCTGAGCGTTTGTCACCCAATCTTGTCTAGTTGCATCGCTACTGCCAATTCCAACAGCATTGGCTAATCTAGTAGCGGCTCGTGCTGCTGCTGATCTGGTGGTGACACCACCGATCAAGGGGTTATCGCTTGTATCCATTAATTTGCAAATCGAACGAAGCTCTGATACCAATTGTTACGGTTGTGATTAATTCACAAACGTAAGTTAGGATAAAGAGAGTATGGGATGAGAAAGAAAGGAAGGAGATGAGAAATTAGAAGAGTTTAGATGAGAGAAAGAAGTTTATCTCAAAAGAGATGGTTTACTATTTTCATTGAATGAATTCAACATTACATAAAATCAGCTCTTACAATTGAGCTTAACACAAGGGAATCAAACTCTAACAAACAATTGCTTTGTTCCCGCCAAAACAGCTAATCCGAGCTAAAGCCTAACTAACTTTGGCGCCCAAATATTAATTCGAATGTTTACAAGTAAAAACACCTTATTACATTAAATCAACGATTAAGAACATAACATTCCACTTGCATCAGTCTCTAAAACAAAGCTTGAAGAGAAATCGGGTATTGCCAAAACTGGTGCTCTGCACATTTCAGCTCGGAGAGCATCAAAAGCCTTTTGAGCTTGATCCGACCATCTGAAAGAGTCTTTCTTTAATAGATCTGTTAGTGGCTTGGCTAAGGCTCAATAATTGGCCACAAATTTGCGGTAATAGCCGGTTAATCCCAAAAATCCTCTTAATTGTTTCAAGGTAATCGGAGCAGACCATTCTTTCATGGTTTGGACTTTTGATGGATCGATGGAAACTCCTTCACACGAGATCACATGGCCAAGATATTCCAAGTGAGTTTGAGCAAAAGAATAGTTGACCAACTTAGCATACAACTTACGCTTTCTCTTGACCAAAAACACCTCCCTCAAATGCTTCAAATGCTCCACAAACGATGCACTGTAAATCAGGATGTCATCAAAGATAACCAACACAAATCTCCTAAGAAATTATTTGAAGACATCATTCATAAGAGCATGAAATGTTGTTGGGGCATTTGTCAAGCCAAATGGCATGACCACGAACTCAAAATGTCCATGATGTGTCCGGAATGCAGTCTTGTACACATCTTGCTCTCCCACTCTAATTTGATGATATCCTTGCTGTAGATCTAGCTTGGAAAAGACTTGAGCTCCATGCAACTCATCTAGCAAATCATCTATAACTGGTATTGGAAACTTGTCCTTAACAGTCATAGAGTTGAGTTGCCTATATTCAATACACATGCAACTCGTGCCATCCTTTTTCTTGACAAGAATTACTGGAGAGGCAAAGGGGCTATGGCTGGCCTGTATGAAATTTGTCTTAACCAATTCATCGGTTTGCTTCTCAATCTCTGACTTCTGAGCATGAGGGTGTCTGTAAGGCCTAATCTTCACCGGTTCTGCACCCTCTTTGAGGGGAATTACATGATCTAAACTCCTCTTGGGAGGTAAGGACTTACGCACCTCGAACACATCCTCAAACTCTGTAATCAATGCCTGCACTTCTGGTTCAGTAATATCGATCATTTCAGTGGAAGAAATACCAAACAGCTGGCTAACCCACTCGTATGCACAACTCTGAATGCCCTTCTTCAACTTACTTCCCTTCATTACTTGTAATTGAGCTTGTTCTGACACTCCTTGCAATGTGACCTTAGAGCCTTGTACATCAAAAGAAACCATGAGATTTGCATAATCAAACAATACCGGGCTATAAGTTCTCATCCAATCGA
Organism: Simmondsia chinensis; assembly: GCA_018398585.1. Taxonomy (NCBI): domain Eukaryota; kingdom Viridiplantae; phylum Streptophyta; class Magnoliopsida; order Caryophyllales; family Simmondsiaceae; genus Simmondsia; species Simmondsia chinensis. The sequence goes on along the minus strand of JAGTTD010000001.1, from coordinate 20,094,470 downwards.
CCCCAAGCACCATATCACACCCTCCTAAGGGAAGGATTCTAAAGTCATAGCTAAACTTATGGTCTTGCATCAGCTAAGAGAACCCTTGGCACTTGTTCTGAGTAGTTACTGATTTCCCATCAGCCATGATAACTGCAAGAGGATGTGTTTTTATCACTTCATGGCCTACTTTCTTGACCACTTTGGGATCAACAAAGCTCTGAGTACTCCCACTATCAATGAGAATGATAATGGACCTTTTGCCAGTCTTCCCTTTGATTGGGATCGTGCTATGAGCCCCATTACCTGTCAAAGCCTTAACTGAAATCTCTACTGCGGCATCGTCTAAGCTTTCCTCACTTTCCTGATCTGATTCAATTCCTTCCTCTGCAATTTCCCCTTCATCAGTAAGCTCTCCAGCATTAGTTCCTTCAGCACTCATGAGAAGCATTGCATTGATCCGACTGTCAAACTGTGCCATTGACACCATCTCCTCTCCTGTTGTACCACTATTGCCAACCGCATCAGCATAGGTAGCATGAGCTGTTGCTTTGGTTGCTGCTAATCTGGTGGCAACTCCACCAGTCAATGCCATTACATTTGGATCCATAGTAGTTACTAAGATTCAATTGTATATGTACTATTTTGTTTGATATTTTCAATTTGCAAGATCAATTCAATAACCGTGAGATAACAATTGCAATGATCTCAGAATATTTGATGTCAATTTTGTTTGAATTGGAAGCCAAATGAAGCTCTGATACCAATTGTTAAGATCGAGATTAAGTCTTGATCTTAACCTAAGATTAAGAGAGTATGGGATGAGAAAGAAGTGAAACGAGATGAGAAAATAGAGAGAGAATGAGATGAGAAGAGAAGTTGATCTCAAAGAGATTGGTATTTTCATTGAATGAAATGAAATTACACAGGATCACCCTACTTATATGAACTAGATACATTGAACCAATGCTTAACCGACTTAAAACAGCCGCCAAACTTGACTAGTTGCATCTACCGGCCAAAACCAACTTTGGCGCCAAAAATTGAATTCAAAACATTACAACTAAAATCGACTTATTACATCAAAACATATAAAAAACATAACGAACTCACATATTAATCGAATTTAGATACACCAAAAATGTCTTGCCAATTTCTCCTAAACCGGTGAATGGTTGAAGTCAAATATGTGCAATCTAAATTTAGGCTCACTCTCTGGTCACGGTGAGTCCCTTTTGCACATTTATTTACATTTGTATTTACGGTGACCATATCACACAAATTAACAAACAAATATGGCAAACATGCCTCTTTTGGCCTCTAGTTGTACACTTAACACAAGACATCATTGTCTTCAACCCCAATACGGATTACCAAAACATAATTTTAGACCATCCACCGATGGTCAGAATAAGGAGATCCAATGCTCTTGAGCATTAGGAACAAGAAGGCCCAGCCTTAATTGGGTCCCCACTTGAGTATCCTCTTGATCAAAGCCCTACATCCCCAGGGGATGAAACCAGTCACAACCACGGCAATTAAGGCGGTGGTGATAAAGACACCTCGGAAGACGAGCGTATTGGACTTGATGGCCATTCTCGTAAGAGTTTTATGGCCATGCTCAAACGTCGTTTAGTAATCATGGAACGAGGGATTCAATAAGCCATAAAACAGGCCATTGAGAAACAATGTGCTGAAACATAACACACTGTAGCGGCCCAACGTGAAAACTCTGCCGCCATGAGTGTCATGATCAATGATGTTAGGACCATAATGAATGAAAAGCTTCATAGAGAACCTAAATGACTCTTAGATGAGATGAACTCAACCTGTCTTCAACTACTATCCTTATTGCTAAGAACAAGGCAAGGAAGACAGTAGTTGAGGTCAAGCCTATCTTAGTTAAGCAGGCTGAGGCTCATAATGGCTTGGCCCAAGCCGTTAGGGAAGGCATTAGGCAACTCGGTCATGTTCCTCCTTCTTCAGTTCTAGCTAGGTATCCACATGATGCTCTTTAGAGCTCATGGTTGCCAGTTGCTTAGGTTTACTACATCGTCCCTAAGACAATGGGAAACTCAGCTGTGGCTAACCCAAGTGTTACACACTTGGAACCCAACCATAGGATTGACAATGTGCCCATTAGGGTTAGAAGACCTTCGAATCAGGGATTTGGTCTTGTTTCGAGGGATCTCATCACCATTGAGCAAATGTGTTATGATTCAAGGTAATTCTTGAATCATAATCTAAGTTTGAAGAAGAATTGAGATGAGAATCAAGAGATGAGATGAGAATGGAGGGAAATTAAGGTTGAGAAACGGGAAATTGATTTCATTCATTAACATGATCTTATTACAAGAGATTACAAGCAGTTTATAGAAGAAAACTAACACTTAAGAAACAAAAAATCTAGACAGCAACAACAAAAGCATAGTTGTCACAAAACAAAATACAAAACAACTAAAACAACTCCCAGCCGACTTTCCCTCCAAAAACGACCTTCAAACCCCTATATGACTTTTAACGGGAACAACTGCTTAAACAACTCCAATTCAGCTCCTAATCGTGACAATACGCTTCCCTCAAGAACAGTCTAGCCTCAAGAATGAAAGAAAGGAAAATGTGTCCTTAAAAAGTGTAAATCTTCCCACGAACGCAGCTATGGGTCCAAGTTTGTCCAATGAACAAGCACCTCCTCTTTTCCCTTGCACTGGTGCTGTAACTTTCTTGATTCTAAGATTGCCAAAGGACCCTACATCAAGATACCATTGGAAGAAGCTGCTGGAGGATTAGCAAAACAGGAAATTCTCTCAGCCACATGCTTCTTCAAGAGTCAAACATGAAACATTGGGTGGACACACGAATCTGTAGGTAAGTCCACCCTATAAGCCACCAATCCTATCTACTCTAAGATTTCATAAGGGCCAAAATAACGAGCACCAAGCTTGACATTCTTGTGTATAGCAACTGAAGATTTCCTGTAGGGCTGTAGCTTAAAGTAAACCTGATCACCAACATCAAAAGTTTTATCAGAACATTTCTTACCAGCAAAAAATTTCATTCATGATTGAGCCACTTGCAAATTATCCTTAAGCAACTGCATCAGCTGCCATCTTTGCTCCAGAAATTCACTAACATCAGTCATTGTAGCCACAGCTCCTTGATGGCCCATAAGAGAAGAAGGATCAAAGCCAAAAAGAGCCTTAAAAGAGGTAGTTCCCAAGGAAGAGTGGGCGTGTGTATTATACCATAATTAAGCTAAGGAAAGGAAACGGTGCCAATGCATTGGATTGGAGAAAGTCATGCCCCTCAAGTATTGTTTTACACATTGGTTAAGTCTCTCAGTTTGTCCATTTGTTTGAGGATGTTAAGAAGAGCTAAGAGCAAGCATAGAACACAGCAACAAGAATAATTCCTGCCAGAAATGGCCAGTGAACAACCTATCTCTATCAGATGTGATAGACTGAGGCAACCCATGAAGCCTATGGATGAGATCTAGGAACAAGTGAGCTAATCTTACATCTATGATAGAATGATTGAGCGCAATAAAATGCCCAAACTTTGTAAAATGATCAACCACCGCCAAAATTATCTCCTTCCCTTCAGACTTGGGTAATGCTTCTATAAACTCCATACTAATGTGCTGCCATCCCCTATCCAGAATAGGCAAAGGTTGAAGAAGTCCTTGATAAGGAACATGAGCGCTCTTAGTTTGTTTACATACTTCACAAGCTTGCACCAATTTCACCACATCTCCTTTCATACCATGCCAATGAAAGTAAGTCTTCAACCTTTAATGCATGCCTTCAATACCAGAGTGTTGTCCCCCCCTCCCCCACACCAACCACCCCCCCCCCCCCCCCCCCCCCCCCCCCCCCCCCCGCCACCAAGATGATGAGTGAAATCCTAGAACAATCTATTTCCTCAAATCAGTAGCAACGCCAACGTACACCTTGCTCTTGATTCTGATAATACCACTACTAATCACCACACCAGAATCCTCCTCTGCAGCAGGTTTGACACTTAAAGTTGTGACACATTCTTGTGCAAATTTATCCCCTATATACGAATCGTGAACCTGCTGCATCCATGAAGGTAATGTTATTGAAATGGCACCACAAACTACAATCTGTCCTACCTCATGGCAATGAGATAAGACATCTGCTACACTGTTATCTCTTCCACTTCTATACTCAATTGAATAATCCAAGCCTAATATTTTCATAAGTCCTTACATTGCACTCTAATAGAAATCTTCTGTTCCAACAAAGATTTTACGCTCTGGTGATTAGTCGTGATTACAAAATGGTGACCATCCAAGTAATTCCTCCATTTTTGAATAGCTAACAAGATTTCAAGGTACTCCTTTTCATAAATCGATAAGCTTGCATTCCTAGGACACAAGGCTTGACTGAGAAAGGCAACTAGCCTTCCAGCTTGGGATAGAATAGCACCAACTCTAGAACTACAATTGTTTATCTCCAATACAAACGGCAGCTTGAAGTCAGGCATAACCATCACAGGAGCTGCACACATAGCCTCTTTCAGGTTCCGAAAAGCTTCCTATGCTGCCTCTGACCAAACAAATGCATCTTTTCTCAAGAGATCTATCAATGGCTTGGCTGTCATAGCATACCCTGATATAAACTTGCGGTGATAACCTGCAAGACCAAAAAATCCACGTAGTTGTTTGAGTGTAACAGGCAGTGGCCACTCCTTCATAGCTTGTACTTTGGTTACGTCAGTAGCTACCCCATGTCCAGATATAATATGGCCTAAATACTTCACCTGAGCCCTAGCAAAAGAACACTTAGACAACTTGGCAAACAACTGATTCTGCATCATGATCTCGAACACCATCCTTAGATGTTCCACATGAGCCTCCAAGGAAGGACTATAAGTTAAAATACCATCAAAAAACACAAGAACAAACTTTCTCAGGTAAGCCTTGAACACAGTATTCATACGAGCTTGAAAAGTAGCCAGAGCATTGGTTAGCCCAAAAGGCATAACCACAAACTCATAATGCCCATGATGCGTGCGAAATGTAGTCTTATGTATATCAGCATCCTTCACTCTAATCTGATGCTAACATTGTCTTAAATCCAGCTTTCAAAAGCACTTAGACCCATAGAGTTCATCCAACAGATCATCGATGATAGGTATAGGAAACATGTCTTTAATTGTATGTGCATTCAACTGCCTATAGTCAACACACATGTGAGAAGTTCCATCCTTTTTCTTCACTAATATCACATGAGAAGCAAAAGGGCTGTGGCTTTGGCGAATAAAATTTTTCTTCAGCAGCTTATCTACTTGCTTTTCTATCTCACTCCTTTAAGTGTGGGGATACTTATAAAGTCTCATGTTAACTGAATTGGAACCAGCTTTCAGAGGAATAGAGTGATCCAGAGATTGCTTTGGAGGAAGAACAGCAGGTTGTTCAAAGAGATCTTTATATTCCCAGATACGTTTGTCAATTAATGGATTCAAGTCCATCTGAGCATCCACAACTTGATGAGCTTTAATAGAGAAGAGGTGGCCTATCCATTGATAGCTACCTTTCTTAATGGTTCCTTCCAATCTTTGACTTGACATCATACGCAACTCGCCTTGCTTCACAATACCCTGCAGCGAATTCCTTAACCTTCTTTATCAAATGACAATGTCAATTTACTGAAATCAAACACTATGGGACTAATGGTCTTCATCTAGTCCACTCCTAGGACCATATCACAACCTCCCAATCTGAGAACTCTGAAATGATACACAAATTCATGTCCTTGCATCGCCTAATTGAACTGCTTGCATTTTGTTTGATTCAAAATAGAGTTGTCATCAGCCACTATAACTGCTAGGGGACTAGTCTTGATCAACATGTCCCACAGCTCTCACCACCTTAGGATCCACAAAACTATGCGTGCTACCACTGTTAATCAAAATCAACAATGGCTTATGTCTAACTTCCCCCCTGATTCGAATTCTATGGTGTGATCCATTGCTAGTCAAAGCTTGAACTGATATTTCCACCTCACCCTCATTAGAATCTTCCACATACTCCTGCTCTTGCACCTCAATATCCTCCTCACCCACTAGCAAATCAGAAACTTCAGATGTCTCAACACCAGTGACAGTCATCAAGAAATTTGGGTTACACTTATGACTAAAAAAGCATTTTTGATTGCATTTAAAGCATAGCTTCTGAGCCCTCTTCTCCTTTATACTCAAAGATATATTGGCCACAAGAGGATTTTCTTGAGAGGATGTTGTCCCTTGCACAATTCTGGACTGCTGGCTATTTGTTGTTCCCAAAATTTTGTTCTCAAAATGTCTACCCTTGGAATAAGCTTGAGACAATGAAAGAGGATTCAATGCCTTAACCAAATTCTTGATTCTTGGCTTCAAACCACTAATAAAACTAGATACATAGTATGCCTCAATAGCTGCTGGATTTGCAGTCATCATTTAAGCCTTTAAATGCTCAAACTTTGTCATGTAATCTTTGACAGAAGTTACTTGTGCTATCTTGTTGAAATTGTTTACCACATCACTAAGGTCTTCATCACCATACCGATCACACATTTCAGTCACAAATTCAGACCGTTAAAGGTTTGGATTATTGCGAATTAGGCAATATAACCACACCTCATGATTACCACGCAAATACACAGCAGCCAGCTCCACCTTTTTAGATTCAACAATTTGATAGAAGCAAAAATACCTTTCACATTGACAGATCTCAGAATGAGGATTTGTACCATCAAAAGATTCCAACTCCAAATGTGGTTGCCCGAATCCATTTTTTCCGTGAACTAGAGGTGTCAGGAGGCCTAACTAACTAACTCGCCGGTAGAAGCACCGCAACTCTATTAGATGAATTTTACTTGTTAATACGATCCTATAAGCCCTGAGGAGGTTAAGATTGAATCAGAAACCGTACCGAGTAAAGAGAGCTTCAAATATCTGGGATCCATGATACACCAGAATGGTGAAGTGGAAGAGGATGTTAGCAACAGGATTAAATTAGGCTGGCAGAAGTGGAGGATGGCATCTGGGGTGCTATGTGATAGAAAGTTCCCACTAAAGTTAAAGGAAAAATACTATAGGACGGTAGTAAGACCGGCTATGCTATATGGGGCAGAGTGTCGACCAATGAAACAAAAACAAACACAGAGGATGAAGGTGGCAGAGATGAGGATGCTGCGCTGGATGTGTGGCCACACAAGGAAGGATAAGATTAGGAATGATGTGACACGAGGTAAGCTGGGTGTAGCCTCGATCAAGGATAAATTGAGGGAGCACCGCCTAAGATGGTTTGGATATGTTAGCAGAAGACCAACTACAGCTCCAGTCAGGACGTGTGAACAGCTTCACACGGCAATAAGCAGAAGAGGGAAGGGCAGACCAAAGAAGAGTTGGCTGGAGACGATTCATCAAGACCTAACCCACCTAAACCTGAGAGGAGATGGCCTCGGATAGGGCACGTTGGAGGGCTAGCATAAGGGTAGTGGAGGTGGCAGAGTAGAGTAGGGCGGGGAGTGGCTGGTAGTTTAAGATCCTTAGGCAGGCATAACCTAAAGTGTAACACTTATAGGCTAGCTTAGTCTCTGATCATGCTTCTTCTTCTTCTTCTTCTTCTCCTTCTTTTTCTTCTTCCTTTCGTTTACTTTTTCCTCATAATGCACTGGTAATTGATGGGTGGTTTATCTGCAGGCACTCAACTACTTCAGGTTGGGGGTCCCTGAAAACAGTCTCCTTTCCAGCCGGAAGGGGTAAGGCTGCGTACATCACCCCCCCAGACCCTGCTTTCTGCGGGAGCCTGGGACTGTTGTTGTTGTTGTAATACAATCCTATAAGCCATTGAGTTACTGAGATTGATTCTCAAACTTTTGCTCCATCCTCTGCATTGGAGCCATCATCCGCTGCATTTATATCATGAATTGAGAAAGACCCTCTCCTTGATGAAGAACTATAGTAGCAATAGCATTAGTACCAGCAGTTGTAGCTGCAGCATAGGTAGCAGGATTATTTACAGCATTGTTGGCAACCTGGGCTTGGGTAGTTACTCCTCCAGCCATTTGAACTGTCCTCTTACATCTAACTAGATTGTGTTCAAAGATCACAAGGAGAAACTCGAGCAAAGTTGATCCAACTCAACTACTGAAACAAGAACAACAAAAACTTGTGTAGCTGCTAATTCGATCAAATTAAAGACAATTTCAACCCAATCAGAAGCAATTAACCAAACTTTGATACCAATTGTTATGATTCAAGGTAATTCTTGAATCATAACATAAGTTTGAAGATGAATTGAGATGAGAATCAAGCGAGAATCAAGAGATGAGATGAGAATTGAGAGAAATTAGGGTTAAGAAAAGGGGAAATTGATTTCATTCATTAACATGATCTTATTAAAAGAGATTACAAGCTATTTATAGAAGACAACTAACAATTAAGAAAAAAAGAATCTAGACAGCAACAACAAAAGCACAACCGCCACAAAAGAAAATGCAAAACAACTAAAACAACTCCCAACCGACTTTCCCGCCAAAAACAACCTTGGAACCCCTACATGACTTTTAATGGGAACACTACTTAAATAGATCCCATTCATCTCCCAATCATGACAAAATGTCACCTATCCTCGTCATAGGGGGCATAACTATTCAAACCCTCCTCATGTTGGAGAGGCTGCCAGGCCCCCTAAAGGCCTTCAAATAGGTGTGCAAGGAAAGGTTCCTAATTTTGGGGACTAGCCCTTTCCTCCTAGACCACTTCATACCTATGGAACTAGAGGCCAAGTTAACCACCCATGTCCTCATGATCAAAGCTTGGGGATTGATCAAGCACGGATGCACCAATAGCCTGCTAATATAGGTGTTCCCTTAGGCACGCCATATAACCCAAGGTTTGTTGGCACATACTTCATGGTCAATCAAACAAAGGGCCAAAATGATCAAGGGGATTATTCAAGGAATGGGGGCAACAACCGCTCCCACACCCAATTGTAATGGGAGCTCAGGGGTATCCTACATACCCTCCACCACATGGGGGGCAATGAAAGGTGCATAATGATGCGCAAACCTACCCCTCCAAGACCAATTGGCATCCCTTATTGAGCAAATGTATGGGCCAAGCTTCACAAGGGTCAATAAACTGTTGTATAGTACATCATACCCTGACTATGTTGACAAGGACTACCCTTTTCCTCGAGGATACAAAGTCCCTAAGTTTACCCTTTTCTCCAGAGAAGGAAGCATGTATGTTCTCGAGCATTTGGCAAGGTTCAACTGCCATTGCAGGGAAGAGGCTGATAATCAATATCCCAAACCTAGGTTGTTCCATAGTTCCTTAATGGGGACTGCCTTTCAATGGTACATTAGCCGACCACCTAATTTAATCTACTGTTGGGATGATATGGCCATGCAATTCTAGGCCCAATTCCCAAGGATGGAGCTAGGAACTTCCATGTCTAACTTGGTTCGTATAAAATAAAAATCAGGTGAATTTGTGGAAGATTATATTAACCAGCTCAAGAGAGCTAGGTTGAAATGCACTGTAGCTATTCTTGAAGTTGAATATGCCAAGCTATCATTGAATAGCTTAGATATTGAATTTTGGAAGAAATTTGAAGGTTCAAACTTCACAATGCTTCTACAGCTGCCAGAATGTGCCGCTAGATATGATACTGTTCTAAAAGAAGAGAGCCGCAAGAAAATAGTGTATGAGACTTACATAAATGACTTAATTGATGAGGACAAAGATCCTCCATATGAAATTAACTTTAGTGAGTACTTCAAAGGGCCTCCTATTTTTTGTAATACTTTGATCAAGAAGGATATCAAAGCCATGAAGTCATATTAATCCCAAGACTTGAGAAAATACTCATTTGATCCCTTAATGGCTGAGGTCATTTTTGACTGGCTTAAAGAAAATAATGAACTCATGATTACGGAAAAACATAGAAAACCTGACCCCCATTTGACAAGGGGAAAGGTATTACTGTAAATGGCATGATTCGTTGACTCATTCAACAAAGAACTAAGTGATATTTAGAAACGTGATCCGAGATGCCATTAAGGCAAGGGAATTAATATTCCCTAGAGAAGGGTAGATGGGTGTTGATAAAGAACCCTTTCCTAGTCCTCTTTAAGTCAACATTATTAACACCTTTGCTAAAGATTATGAATGTAGCCAAACTAGGAGAAAGATGGTAAGCAAGGGTGGTGACCAGCCTATTTCAAAGGTTGGTCATTAAGGCAATACTAAGGTTCCCATCACTTGTGCACACGCTCGGTGATGGAATTTTCCATTGGCATATTACTGAGCTCAATTCTCGAGAATCTACTTGTCAAACTCTATAGCAAATCATCCATTACACTAACAATGACTGAAGAGTTAACCATGGAAATCAATAGTGATCATGGTTGCCATCGAAGCATTACAAATTTGAGAAAAATATCTCGAGATCTGGAGAAGATATCTTGTAAGGCATGATACCATTATTGTAGGAAATACAAGGAGCAATGAGGATACTCATGCTATTCCTTGGTATATGTCCCCTTACTAATCCTCTTTGGAATTGAGGATGCCATTTGAGAAGTCCCACATGTATGGGCCTACTGAAGATTCCCCTTTAAAAACTTAGATCATCAACGAGGACTGGGCATCAATAGAGAAATCTAAAGTACCACTTTCTCGATGTGAGCACCAGTCAGGGACTATGACAGTCAAAACAACATCCTTCAAAGGTTCATTTTGGTACTGTTTGGAGAAGGAATCACCTCGAGCAAGAGGATGCAAGTCCCTCAAACCTTACACAAACTCAGAAAAGAAGGCAGCTATGTAACAAAGCAGCACAATGAAGAGCTCGTTTAACACTTGCTAGACTAGGCTCCCTGAGGAAGAGAACAGAGTTCATAAGGATAGGTGCACCAAGTCTATGGATTATGAGATCCAGTACTAAAACTAGACCTTTTACCTCCACTGTAAAGGTGGGACACAAGAAGCCTGAGAGATGGGCTAGTCTCTCATCTTTTGTGGATAAAGAATCTTGGTGGGAGCAACTTGCCAGGAATTCTTTGGCTTGGATGTCATCAGATGATGAGGGGTATAATCCCCTCAACATAAATTTTAGTGGAACCTCTGGACCGTGTTAAGCGAACATGGTCTGACATAGAGAACGACTTCCACGAACAAAATTTCCCCTAACTTATGGAGGAAACTCAGACTCTAGGGGTTGAACCCAAGGACCAAGCTTAAGGCCAAGACATGCCAACTAATGGAAGTCCTCAAAAGCAAGAATAGGATGTGCCAAGGAATGGCAGTCCTAAGAAATAAACAGACCAAGGGGTCCATATACAGTTTGGATCACTCCTTATCCTGCTCCTTCCCTTGGAGTTTCTGGCAACTAATGCTAAGGAAGGCCTTGAGGGACATGTGATAGCATCAGATAATGATACACAGGTGGAACTTGTAGTTGCGGTTGTAGCTACTAAAAGTAATCTTGATTTGTCTTTTAAAGTTAAAATCTCAACATCCAAGTCAACTAATGGCATTCTTGACATAATGAAGATGATGTTTGATGGGCTTAATACCACTAATAAACACATCAAGCCTCCATACATTAAGGCCAAGTTTGATGGCAATCTAGTGAATAGGGTCTTGGTGGACAATTGCACTGCCATCGATGTCTTACAATCATATATGTTGGGGTTCAGTGGTACATCTTGAGATCACTTGATAACTTCAAATGCTGCAATTTGTGGCTTTTCCAGAGCCACCACTGAGTCTGAAGGTCATCCCCATTGAGTTAATTATTGGCAGCTTAAGCAAGCTAACAACTTTCTTTGTAGCGGATGCTAACTCAAGCTATTGAGAGAGATTGGCTACATGACAATTACTGTATCCCTTCTTCACTTCACCACTTGTTAATCTTCTGAAACCATGACAAATATGAGATTGTTATGGTAGACAACACGCCATTCTTGGCTTGCTTTCACTATGTTAAGGCAAAGATCTACAAAGACGGCGTGGGACCACTAGATGTTAGAAGGACCACTCCTCAATTTTCCCAACATCAAGAAATTATAACCATCCTTAACAACCTTCTTAACAAAGCTGAGGTTCATCAAATGGATGTGGAGTCTAAAGACTGCGAATTTTGGGGATACATGAGATCCTTCTAGATGAAGGGGACCTTCAAAGCACACTAGAAGCCTTATGTGGGGGTGCCAAAACCTTCCATTAATGGCCCAAAGGGCCGTTTCTTCAGCTATAGCAAATCTCGTGGCTTGCCATGCGGATGACCAACTATGGGCTAAGTAGCCATTTGTTTGAAATGGCCTCAAGGTCCATATGAAATAAGAAAAAGAGCTGGAGCTATCTAAGCAGCAACAGCTAAGATGGAGGATTTAAGTGTTGAAGTTTAAGACACCCTCCTTGAGGTTAACTTGGGCTCAATAAAAGACCCAAGACCTACCTATCTGAGTCCTCTGCTTTCTAAACAGCAAAGGTAGCAGTATTTGACCTTGCTTTGTGAGTTCAAGGACTTCTTTGCCCGGGATCATCATGAAATTCCTAGCCCAGAAAAAAAATGTGGTTGAGCATAGGCTTCCTTTCAAGCCAGACTTGAGGCCCATAATCCAGGCCCTAAGAAGGATGTCCCAAGGAGTGATGGATTTGGTCAAAGAGGAGACTGAGAGACTCTTAAAGGCCAAATTCATCAAGACTGCCAGGTATGTTAAGTGGAAGGAAAACATTGTTCCTATTATAGAAAAGATTGGAAAAATTAGTGTTTGTAATGATTTCAGATATTTAAATGCACCTTCCTTGAAGGATGAATACCTAATGCCAATAGCTGATATTCTCATTGATTCAACCTTAATGCATGAGGTCTTATCCTTTATGGATGCCTACTGTGGGTACTACCAAGTTATGATTGCTTTAGAGGATACCCATAAAGTAGCAATAAAATGTCCTGGAATAATAGGGACCTTTGAGTGGGTGGCTATGCCATTTGGCTTGAAAAACTGGGTGCCACCTGCCGAAGAGCCATGAACAAGATATTTCACGACCTCATTGGTAAGATCATGGAAGTCTATATAGATGACATTGTGGTCAAATCAAAGTCTAAAGTTGAACACTTGGAGGACGTAAAATGAACGTTCCTTAGAATGAGGAGCCATAACCTCAAGATGAACCCATTGAAACATGCCTTTGTTGTGCACGCTATAAACTTTCTTGGTTTTTTGGTACACCAGAAGGGCATGATGTGGATATAAATAAAACTAAGGCCATTCACAAGGCCAAACTGCCTTCAAGTAAAAAGAAGCTTCAATGCTTCTTGGGGCAGGTTAATTTTCTAAGACGTTTCATTTCAAATAGCGCAGGAAAAACCAAAGTCTTCTCTCTACTGTTAAGACTCAAGTCTGAGAAAGACTTGAAGTGGGAGGAGCCACACCAAGCAACTTTTGAGGCCATCAAGGAACACTTGATCTGGCCACCATTGTTGATTCCACTCAAGCAGGGAAAACTATTGAAGATCTATTGAAAAGTTGTGTCTATCTATATTATATGCACATGTGAAATCAAGACATTACTTCTTAGCATTTACCATATACATGATTGCTCATACAGATGCCCTTAAATACATGCTAGATAGACCTCTTATGAGAGGAAGATTGAACAAGTGGAGTGTTGCTTTACTAGTTTGAATTTTTATATGTGTCAGAAAAGTAAGTCAAAGGCTAAGCCACAGATGACCATCCAAACATTCATATCGGCACAACTTCTAGTGGTAGATGGTCCCTTGGAAGCTATATTTTGATGGATTAAGGCCCCATTCAATCGCAGGGGTTGATATTGTGATGGAATCCCCTGTTGGGATTATCACCAAGTTAGCTGTCACCTTAGTTGGCTAGTGCTCTAACAATGTGGTTGAATATGAGGCATTGATCATAGGCCTACAGACTCTCTTGGAAATGCAAGTCCCTAATGTCGTCATAAGAAGGGATTCGCAGTTGGTCATTTTTCAAGTAAAAGGGGAGTTTCGGCTTTTAAGCAATACCTCAAATAAGTATATCTAAACAGTGCAAGAGAAATTGAGCAAGTTTGATGGTGTCCAGTTTGAAAATATACCTCGAAAAGTAAAACAAGTCAGCCAATGAATTGGCTTAGTTGGCCTCAAGGTGCAAGTTACATAGGACATGGTATGAGGAAGCCATGGTCACTCAAACTAAAGTATTAGACCATGTCATTAAATTCATTGAGTCCTTAAGTTTTGAGAGCAAACCTATTACGAATGAACACTTGGATTGCTTTCAAGCACATCAGTCTATCACAAGTCAACAAGAGGATTAGAGGAAGCCCGTACTGGATTACTTCAAAAACCCTTGTGACTTTGTCAAAGATAGAAAGATGAATATGAGAGCTCAAAGATTCCATCTAGATGATGAATCTTGAGTGGTATGTAAGAGGGATGCTAGGTGGCTGCTTCTAAAGTGTTTAGACTTAGGCGAAGCAATACTAATTATGATAGGAGCCCATTAGGGTGCCTGTGGATCCCATTTGGTTGGCAATAAGATGCATTGGCTTAATAGATGCTGCGGCTATTATTGGCCATCAATTATGGAAGCCTGTATTCCAAGAGTCCTTGCAGCTGATATGCATGCTATTGTCAAACCATGGATCCTTCAAGGATGGGCAATGGATAGGAGAAATTAACCTTCCTTTTAGTAAGCAACATTCTTACATTCTTGTGGTCACAAATTATTTCACAAAATGAGTGGTGGCTAAAGCATATAGGAACATCGATCAGCAAAATATGATTGATTTTATCGAGGAATACATCCTATGTAGGTTTGGAATCCCAAAAACTATTGTTATGGACCAAGTTAATGTGTTCAATGGAGCTGAAGTTAAGGAGTTTACCAAGAGTTCTAACATTGAAATCTTGAACTTAACCCCTTACTACGTTCAAGGCAATTGCCAAGCGGAGTCTACCAACAAAATTCTAAAGGCCAATATTGAGAAAATGGTCGAGGATAAACCTGAAAGGTGGCATGAGCTGCTACTTGATGCCCTTTGGTCTTATAGAATGTACAAACATGGGACAAATGGGACAACCCCCTTCCATTTGACGTATGGCCATGATGATGTACTCCCAAAGGAAGTCACAGTTCAGTATATTAGGCTAGCTCATCAAAGGAGGATTTCTAAACTAGAGTATGCGCAAGCTACAATGGATGAGCTAATTAACTGGACCAAGTTAGGCTTGATGCCCTTTACAAGTTAGAAAAAGAAAAGAAGAGGGTGGCTAAAGCCTATAACAAAAGGATCAAACCTAGATCCTGACGGAATTGGTGTCCTAAAAACCCAAATAGTTATATTTTAAATATTAAATAGATGAAATTATTTTATTTATTTATTGTATGATTATGTTTTATGAGTCAAACTTGTGTATGATTGTTTTCTAAAACATTCCATGAGATGGACAATCCAAGATGACATGTCAGATTTGGTTTAAGTAGTCAAGGATATTGAACCCTAGATAGACTTAGATCAAACTAATGATATGTTGTCAAAGTATGTTCATAGTAGGTGATAAGCTTAGACAACTTATCTGATAAGACTATAGTATGGTATTTTTGATAACTTGTCTTGGCCATGTGGTTAGCTATCCAAGAGTATCATGTTGGTGTTGTTAATAAGATTAGAATATTGTGTAAGACCATCTGAATTAGTTGTTTCGTTATTTTCTATCAGAAATAATTAATATCGTAAGATGATAACTATAAATCCAGGAAACAATTTGAACTCATGCATGGATTGTTCAATACTTTGATGTGCCAAAAGCATTAGTCAAAGTGTGCTGACTTGAATCTTAAGTACATTGGGTAATGGCATGAAGTGTGGTGGGAATAGTTCTTTTATGTGGAATCTATAGTCTCTAACAAGGTAAAGATGTCCCCTTAGTTGATTTGCAAATATAAGAACATATTCAAAAAATTTTGGCCAGAGTATTCTATATGTTTGACATTTGGAATTAATATCAAAATTGTTTCTATATTATTGAATTATTTGAGGAGGGCGAGTTCAGAACAACGGTGAGAGTTGTGTGAAAAGTAACAACAGTAGTTAAAGTTAATTTTGCTCATGGATATTTCCTAAAGTGGTTAATTGTCGTAATAATAGTTATTTTGGATATTTTTGAGTGAATAAATTTAATTCTAGAGTACAGTAAAACTTATTTAGAGGAATTAAGTTTTACTAAATGGTAATCACATCTCGTCATGAGATGATAATCAAATTTGAATCATTTCGTGCTAGGGTTAAATTGTCCCCGAGGTTCCTCCGCTAGCCTTAACTTAAAGCACTATTTGAAAAAATATTTAAAATGAATTTTTGAAATGAATTATTTGTTAATGAGATGAATAAGTTAATTTTGCTAAACATAATTCATGAAAGGAATTATTTATTCATATGATGAATAAATTTATTTTACTGGCAAATATTAATGAGATGAATTTATACAAGTGGGAAGTTACACAAAACAAAAAACAATAATAAATAAATGGAATAATAATGGGTCACATGATGTGGCCCACTACAAAACAGACCGGCACGTGTAATCCATGGCTTTTGCAGCTATCCATTAACAAAGCGACACGTGTCCCTTACCAACTGGCACAACCTATCCAGTAACTCGAATTATTACAAGTCAAGGGTGCTAGGCCTATAAATCGTAAGACTCAGGCTTGTAAGTGAACTGCTAATCGCTTGAGCTTTTCTCCATCCTAATTCCTAGCTTTTAGGTGTATAAGGTAAGGTCTATGTGGGGTCCGGTCCATCATCCCAATTACCATTTAAGTCAGGTCCATATTCATTTATTTTCTGTTAAACCATTAAACTAAAAATACCAAAAATATATAAATTTGGATGTCCCAGAAAGTTATAAATTTGGTCAAAAAGAAGATTGAGAATAGCCTGGTATGTTGAATGGCTAGCCAACATAGTCCTTGGGATTAAAAAACATGGAAACATTAGAATATGTATTGACTTTAGAGACTTGAATGCGGCTACACCAGAGGATCAATATCCCATGCCCATTGATAATGTTTCTATTAATTCATCCTTGAGGCATGAGGTATTACCATTTATCGATGGCTAATGTGGGTATTACCATGATAGCTTCGGAAGATATCCATAAGATGGCCTTCAGATGTCTAGGGTCATCAGAGACCTTTGAATGGGTAGCCAGGCCATTTGGTTTAAATAATGCTGGTACCACCTATCAACAAGTCATGAACATGATATTTCATGACTTCATTGGGAAGACCATCAAAGTCTATATAGAAGACATAGTGGAAAAATCAAAAACCAGTTGAACGCTTGAAAGATTTAAAAAGCACATTCTTAAGAATGAGGAGCTAGAATCTCAAGATGAATCCTTTGAAGTGTTTCTTCGCTTTACAAGCTGGGAATTCCAGAGGCTTGCTTGTGCACCAAAATGGGATTCGGATTGACATGACAAAAGTTAGACCCATTCTGGATGCTAAGCAGGAACTTCAACATTTTTTGGGGTAGGTCAATTTCCTAAGAATTTTTATTTCATAGTTATAAGAAAGACTAAGGTCTTCTCAGCATTGCTGAAACTCAAGTATGAAAGAGAATTTAAATGGGAGAAGCAACATTAAGCAACCTTTGAGGTCATGAAAGAATATTTGTTTAGGCCATCGGTGTTGATCCCACCGAAGTAGGGGAAACTAATGATATGCTTATTCTTTTACTGAGTCAATAGGTTGTTTACAAGTACAAGAAAATGAGCAAGGGTTTGAATAAGCTGTGTTCTACCTAAGTCATTTCTTAAATGAATATGAAATAAAATATATTTCCATCGATAAATTATGTCTATTATTGTGCCTATTATTGTATTATGCATATGTGAAGTTGAGGCATTACTTTCTTGCTTTCACTATTTATATGGCTACGCAAACTAATGTTTTCAAATACATGTTAGACAGAACTTTAGTGAGATGAAGATCAAACATATGGAGAGTTGCTTTGCTTCAATGTGAGTTAGTGTAGGAATCACAAAAATCAATGAAAGGCTAAGCCTTAGCAGATTTTTTTGGCTGACCGTCATAATATATGAATAGAATCAATCCAAGAACAAAAGGAGATCTTAGTGGTAAGGATAGCTACTTCGAGACTATACTTTGATGAATCAAGGACAAAGTCCAGTGCTAGAGTGGGATCATTTTTGAATCACTCTCTAGGTTTATCATCGAGCTTACTGTCACCCTCGTGAGGATATGCTCTAACGATGGCACTAAGTATGAGGCCTTGACTATCTACCTTGAGACCCTTCTTGAAATGGGAGCCCCAAGTGTGGTAGTCAAAGAGATTTGCAATTCATTATTTATTATGGCGCGAATTACAATGTTTTCGTGATAGTTCAGACAAGTATATCACAATAGTACATGAACTGCCGAAGAAGTTTAATAAGGTAACAATTGAGTATGTGCCTCAGGATCAAAGTAAGGCATCCAATAACTTGACTCAGTTAGCCTATGGGCACAAATTACCTAGGACATGATCTGAAGAATCCATGGTCATCAAGACCAAGGTTTTGGTTCACAGCTTGAGTTTATTAAGTCCTTTAGCTCTGAGAACAAAGTGGTTCCAAATGTTCCCTTTAACTCTCTGGAGGTACGTCAACCCACCACTGAACAGACTAAAGATTGGAAGAAACCCTTAGTGTAATACTTCAAGAATACCCATCAGTTCACTCATGGCAAAAAGATGAAGATAAGGGCTCACCTAGATGATGAATCTGGGGAGTTATACAAAAAAGATGCTAGTGGAGTACTCCTCATGTGCCTAGACTTAGACGAAGCCATGTTAGTCATAAATGGGCCACGTGAAGGGAATTGTAAACCGATTTGGTTGGAAAAAGATGCATTGGCTGAACAGACATTATGGCGATGGAATGTAAAGCGTGCTAAATACATGGGCTCTTCATGGTCCCTGCTTCTAAGATGCATGCAATTGTTAATCTCTAGCCACAGATTACTTCAAAAATGAGTTTGAAGCTAAGCGATATAGGAATATCAATTAATAAGATGTGATTGATTTGCTCATGGAATATATCCTACATATGTAGGTTTGGCATTCTATAAACTATAACTGTGGACCAAGCTAAAGTGTTTAATGGGTTTGAGGTTAAGGAGTTCACTAAGAGCTTTAACATTGAGATTTTAAACCAACTCCTTATTATGTTGAAGTAAACAGCTAAGCAGAGTTAATTAACAAAATTCTTAAGTGCAACTTTGACAAAATGTTTGTGGAGAGTCCCATAAGATGGCATGCGTTGCTACTTGACACTCTATGGGATTATAGAAAGTCTAAAAGAGATGTTAGGGGAACAACTCCCTTTCATTTGGTGTATGGCCAAGATGTTGCTCTACGAATGGAAGTAGTAGTAATCTATAAGCCCAACTCATCAAAGGAAGTTTTCTAAACTTGAGTATGGGCAAGCCATGATAAATGAACTAACTAACTTAGATCAAGATAGGCTTAATGCTTTTCATAAACTTGCAAAGTAGAAGAAAAGAGTAGTCAAAGCCGACAATAAAAAGGTCAAACCTTGGTCCTTTGCTTTGGGGGGACTTGGTCTAAAATGTGGTTTACCCCATTCATCAGAAAGACCACGCCTTAAGCAAATGGTCCCAAAATTGTAAAAGTTCATTCAAAATATATTGCAATATTTGGATGTAATGCCTACTTGCCTTAAGACCTAGATGGAAGGACTCATCCAATGGCCACAAGGGAAGGTTCTTAAAGAAATATGTGCCTACAATTTGAGAGTCTAGCAAAGAAGTTCTTAAGTTTAGATTTTATGAATTATGGGCTCAATTTCAATATCAGTGCCTTGAGGATCAAAGTAATGATCCTTGAGATACATGTAAAAACAAACTAAGAGAAGAACCATATTCTTGAGAGAAATATTTCAATAAATCAATGTTTAACTTCATTTATTGAGGTAAAGGAGTACTTGACATTTACATGAAGTTGGAAAAACTACAGCTTATCCATTGAAGTATTTTCTTTACTAGAAGAGGAAAGTTCTAATCCTAACAAGCAATTCTTCTATGATTGCTAACCGAATAGCAGTTGAGTGAGTTGGTTGTCCACTGAGATGACTTCCTCCGGAAGTACTTGTTGTTCCTCCTGAGCCTCCAATGATACTCTTTCTCACTCTTGAAACCTAGAGTTCTAGCAAGATTGCTGCTTCCTGAAGGCAGAGAGTCTATCCTTGAGTTAGCGTAACTGCTGCTCTAACTGACGGGCTTGATTTTCATTGCACTCGATATCCAGAGATTGGTGATTGCGAACCTCCCTAGTAGCTGCTCGAAGCCCTTCAAATAAAAGGTCCAAGCCTCCAAGGCCTGCAGTGTAGCTAAGGTGTTGTTATGATTCTAATAGATGGGGCATGTGAAAGATTGTAATTAGAATAAGTCATGATGTAATGTGTAGCTTAAGCCTTTAGCCAAGTCATGTAAAAAGTGATGGTTAGTTGGTAGCTTCGGTGGTCAAGGCCGGTCAATGTTGGCAGCTTGTTAGGTAAGTCGGTTAGGGGCTTGTCTAGATGCAATGTACTTGTCCTCAGCCACCATCAGCTTTGGTTGTTAATAAGTAGTTGAGTTCCTGATTGTAAGTTCATAAATTTGATGAATGAAATATCTCTTTGAGATCAATTCTCTCTCTTATCTAATTATTTCTCTATTTTCTCATCTCCTTTCACTTCTCATCTCATCTAAACTCCCTTTAATTCTATCCTTCCCTAGGTTATGATTTGAGATTAGTCTCGATCATAAAATTTAGTATCAAAGCCTCGTTTGGTTTCTTAATTAAGTGTGATTTGATATCAAATATCTTTGATTGTATTGCAAATTGATTAGGATTTCAATTTTGAATTCTTTATTGATTGATATCAAGTTCTTGCGTACTTGATCAAGAACATATTTGAAAACTACATTGAAACAAATAAAAAGAGGCTGTAATTGATGTTTTGACTTTAGATATTGAATTCAAAGATCTCACTATTGGCAATTAAGTTTGCATTGAATCAAATTCTGTTGATTCAGTCGCATTTTGATTGCAATCAAACATAACTGGCAGTTACAGTGTGAAGCAAGTATTGGAGTTGTACTGCTGGAGCAGATTGTTCTTGATCAAAACCAGAAAGATCAACTTAGGAAAGCTAAATTGAGGTTATTTCACGTTTCACAATTTAATCGTTGAGGTGAAGGTAACAGATTCTGAATTTCTAAGCTACATTTGATCAGATCCACTTCTTTGCTGCTGAATTGAATTACTGATTGAGTATTATTGAATTTTTGAGGAATTGTGCTGATCAGCATAGAAGTGTATTAGAATTTCAAAGATTCTATAGGAATTATCTGAAACCAAGTAGATACTTGCTCAAAAGTGGAATTAACAATGAACTAAGAGCAGAATTGCAGAAATCCGACTTTGTCTTAAGGATTGTGGTGAGTAGTGTGTTGAAGTCATAACTACAGCTAAGTTCGAGTCTAATTCAGAATCATAGTCTGAATTATTCAAGTAAGCACTGATGATTAGGGTTTAGTTCAACTTCTCTTTGACTCGCAAAGTTCGGCAGTTAAGGTTTGGTGTCGAAGTGTTGATTCTATGTTGCGAAGATTTTTTGCTGTAAATGTGTGATTCTCATCTTTAGTGAGCAATAGAAATCGAAGCAGTACAACCTGGAATTGGTTCACTATAACCTGATTTGGGTGCCATCCATTCAGGTTTGGTAGTGATTCATCCAGAGGTGCAAATTGAGATTTTAAGCACCAGGGGTGAAGGTAAAAAATCAGCAAGACATGAACATCAGTTTGATCATTCATTTAAATCATAAGAAGTGCAACTCTAGCAAGAGGATAAGAGCATTGGAGAAGCTAATCTTAGTTTTTCAAGGAGTTGCACTAGACTTTTTACAACTTAAAGCAAATGTAGAAGTCCTTGGGAAGCTATATGAGTGCATGAAGTTAGGAAGGAAGCAGCCTAAGGTGTTGTTAATATCCATTGATAGGCTTGAAGCAAGCTCTTGGATCCAAAGGAGTGTCAAGAGGTCAAAGAAAGGGTACAAGTTTAGCAACCAAGGCACAAGATCTACTACACAGCCTTTGGATACCGAACAAATAAGTGTTGGTTCTACTGTTAGTTGTGTACAAGTCCCTGCTTCGAATTTAGTTCCAAAGTCAGCACTAAACCTAATAGTGATTCAGATACACGAGGGGTTTGCGGTAATGCTTCGCTATCTAAAGGAGGAACAGAAGCAGAGATGGCGTGAATGGGATCAAAAACAGGAGCAGAGATGGCGTGAATGGGATCGTCATTCCCAACAATTGCATCTATAAGTAGATGGCCAACCAGAATAGCTTGATAATCAACTTCCTCAAGGTGAAGTAAGTCCTCAAGTGAAGGGATAGGCAAGGACATTGATCAAGTCCCAAGGAAGCATCTCATCTTTCAAGTCCGATTCTGAGTTCGTGTATTGGGGTAGATACTTAGCCGAAATGGGACACAGTAAGAGTGGATTCCACCTTAAGTTTTGATGCAAGTGGGAAGGAGAAGACATTTTCTAGAGTTGAAGTAACACCTTCACAAAATCAGCAAGTGGAATGGCATCAGAAGGAACCTATAGCAGTGAAGAGTGTTCCTGTGTAGCTTACTCAAGTGTTGTCACAAGGTTCCAATAGAAACACTCAAGCCAAGTGCACGCAAGAAGCTTTTACTGTAGAACCACTAAATGTGAGATCATCAAATACAACACCAAATGTGTTACCCAATTGTCCAAGACACACAACTATCTCACATCAGACAAGAAGTATGCGAGATCAGGTTGCATTGCAAGGGTTTTCGAGTGGAGTTGTGACTTATAAAAGTACAAGCTCGCGTGTTAGAACCCCTCCTAATCCGGGAGAAGGAATTTTTGAACTCGAGCCAGCTAGACCTCATTGTCAATGGGGTGCTTTGCAAGATCAGGATCTGAAACCAAGGAAGTGGTTTAAGGAACATGTGATCCAAGCTATTAAAATGCATCCCAGAGTTCAGCAGAAGGGAAGCCTTATTCCTGGACAAGAAGTTGATCTGAAGGAAGTGTACAAGTCGGGTAGAGTGCAAAATAGAGAATTGTGCAGGCTAAATTCAGTAGAGTTGGGGTTCCTACAATTATGAATGATGTTGGAAGACCCCCTAATGTTTTGGAGGTGGAGCACTCAACCATTCAATCAAGTTCTAAGATAGGGCTATGAGTTAACCGAGCCAAGAGAAAGGAGTATGCACCTGAGTTACTTTCTAATGTGCATTTTCTTGAAGTTGTGTTACATAATGGTTGGTTAGTTCCAGAAATCGAAAGGCTTATTGACAAGAATTTAGCAATGCAACATACTATAACTTGTGAAGGTTCTTATCAGCTTGCTAGTAATCATTAGCATGATTTAATTGAAGAAATCAGTGTGAGATCAGGATAAATTCCAGTTGAAGTAAGTGTGCAGCTCAGCTGGGAAATCAAGGACAGATTTAGTATTGATCCAGAATTATACAAAGCTGTTTTAGTGTTCCAGCAGGTTCTTGGGCTAGGGCATTTTGCATTCTTACTTGTGCTCATTGATAAGGGATCGAAGTTGCTTCATTTGAATCAATTCAGCTACAGCATGTCAATTGAAGGCAGGAAGCTGAAAGGGGTTCAATGAAGAGCTAAAGTCGTGGTGAGCAATCTGGAAATTGTAAGCTGCAGACAGAGGTCTGCTAATTGGGATACTTTGGGAGTTCAAGTGGTGACATTGTTCCCTTAGAGTTCAAGTGTGAAGCCTGAAAACTCATCTTGGTGGAGGACATTTCAGAAGTTGCAAGATAAGGGTTCAGTTGTTTAATATCCTCAGCTTGTGGAATGTTGCTGTGGGGAGCAATGTGCTAGGAGTTTTTTGTGCACTTTCTTTAAGTTTTGGCAAGACAAGAGAGTGGAAGTATACATTAAAGTTAGCAAGGATCAAAATCGAATTATGGCTGGTTGTGCAAGAGTGTTAAAAAAAGGGGCAGAGACTTCCATGACCAAACTTGACACGCATCAACCAGATTTCAGAGAAGCTGTTGTTGGTTCATGGAATAGCTCAGGGCTCCCATTAGTAGCAGTATTTGGGAATGTTAATTGGTTAATTGAATGTGCAAGCTGGGCCTTTAGAAGCCTTAGAAACTTGAGAACAACTGAAAGCTTCTCTCTAAACAGGACAAGAGCTGGGTTCTGTATGTGCTGTAGCACCATAACTATTGGGTTTTGCATTAGTAGTCAATGGAAGTTCATAATAGAGGCTGCAATTTTTGAGCTCAAGCTATTACTCCCAAGGTCATTAGTGCACAAAAATTGTGAGATTTGGGTGTAAATCAAGAGTCATTAGTGCACAACTATTAGTGCACAACAATGCTGAAGTCTACAGTTAAGTATGTGAAATTGGAAGACACTAAAAGAGAGTTGAGTCTGGTATGATTAACAACAAAAAAGGGCTCTTGCTGGGTAAAAAAAGTTCAAGCACTACAAATTCTGGATGGAAGCCGAGATTGATTGGTGGCAGCTGCTGTTCTCTTGGTCTTCTGCATGTTTCTACAGCAGGCTAGTGATGTTGGGCTACATTAGCTGCAACAGGGGATTCCTTGGGCTGAATATTAGAGTCAAGCTGATGTGGTTTGATCTGGGTAGACCTCCGAAGGTGCACACTACAAGTATTTACATGCATTAAGGCCAGAAGCTAGAATCGTACTCAAAATTCAGAATTCAGAAGTTCTCTTCAGCTACAAGTCTCAGCAAGGGAATTTGCCACTTTCAGCTCCAACTCTACATCAATGAGTGACCTTAAAGGTTTCATCTCTTCCCTAAGATTCTTAAGAACAAGAATCTCTTAAGGGGAGTACTGTTATGATTCCAATAGATGGGGCATGTGAAAGATGGTAATTAGAATAACTCATGATGTAATGAGTAACATAAGCCTTTTGATAAGTCATGCAATAAGTGATGTTTAGTTGGTAGCTTTGGTGGTCAAGCTTGTGGTCAAGGCAGGTCAATGTTGGTGGCTTATTAGATAAGTCGGTTATGCAATGTACTTGTCCTTAGCCATCATTATCTTTGGTTATTATAAGTAGTTGAGTTCTTGATTGTAAGTTCATAACTTTGATAAATGAAATATCTCTTCGAGATCAATTCTCTCTCTCATCTAATTCTTTCTCTATTTTCTCATCTCCTTTCACTTCTCTTCTCATCTAAACTCTATTAGTTCTATCCTTCCCTAGGTTATGATTTGAGATTAGTCTCGACCATAACAGGTGTCTAATGGCATTTTGATACTCACACTTCTTCTTGCAAAAGTGGGGAAATTTCTTACGAAATCATGGTAAGGACTCATTCAAGTGCCTCAAGCTCTCTGGCAATGGAAGGTGCCACCTTTCAATCCTTTTTCAGGACCTTCATAAGGGAGATGGCTTCTTGGCTATTGGCCCCTGTGGCTAGAGACTAAAGGGTAACCTGAGTCAAGGCACCTAATCTCTGGAACCTTTGGAAGCCTCTTAGTACCGCTGTGGGAAGGCTAACCTCCCACTAACTCCAAACCTCTCCAAGGGGGAGGAGATCCTCAATGAAAAAGGGGCAAGGGTAACCTAGAGTAAGAAGGAGAACAAGTTAGAAGCAAAGCACGACTTTAGAATAAAAACCAAAGTTTGGATAAGTTCAAGGCTTAACTCAAGAGGTATGGCTGGTGAAAATGGAGAGGTTGCTACTTGCTCCTTGGTATTAGGACTTCCACTTTAGGAGTTACCTCTATTAGAATAATTTATGGGTCAGAACCAACTCATAGTTCAAACAAAAAGACTCATAAGATGAGTGGAGGAATTTATACCTCCATGAACCTCTTCAATAACAATTGTGGGCCGTCATGAAAGTAGGAATGGAACCTAAATGAGTTCAAGCCTCAAAGGAGTTAAAGGAGGTTTCCCTCCAAATAAGTCACTTATAACAACCTCCAAGATTGAGGTGACGGAGCCCTCTACTTCTTCAATGGCCAGAGTCTACTAGCTTTGTCTCATGGAGGGATTCTGGAACTTGACTCCTTGTGGGAGAGTCTAGAATTTTAACATTCGTTGGGGTATGAGTAACCTGGCATCATGAGAAATTAGTTACGACGGCCTTGAGAGAAGTAAGTAAGAAAGCAAATCTAAATGGAACAAAGCCAATACCTCTTGTGGAAGTCTGGCTCTCTTCTTTCTCACCAACGAGAAATTGACACCTCTTTTTCTTCTTCTTCTTCCTCCATCACTTGGATAATTCTAATTGGAGGGATAGATGTAGCTCTTCTCCTTCTCCTCTTCCTCGAGGCACCTACTTCTAGCATAGGTGTAGTGGCCTAAGGGAGGGTACTCCTACAAAAGTAATCTTGTGAAGCTCCTGGTAGCCCTAGGAGTCTCTATTGTACTCTTTTGAGTGACTGGAGTTGCAGAAGGGAAATACTGAGTGAGCACCCCAAGTTGACTTGGACTGTAAAATCGTCTCGAGCGTTTGAGACAAGTAATTACTTAACAAAGCTTACTTAACTAGGGTCAGCTTCACCTTGGCTAGCTGAATGGCTCTTGAACTAGGAACTGCAACTGTTTTCTCCTTTTATTTGCTTAGTGTGTTTGTGTGGTCACTGTAACTACAAAATCAAACAAAAATGACAAATGTGACTCACAGCAACGTGTGAGCAAGCCTAAATTCTAGACAGCACGTGTTTAGCCTCAACCATTCACCTTTTTGGGAAAAGGAATGGTGCTTCTAATGAATCCAAATTTGGTTTACAACTTAATGTGGATTCTGCTTTTGCTCCAATTAAGGTAGGCTTTTTTTATGTATTTTTATGGCCTTTTTATAATAATTGATAGAAAATAAAAAAGGATATAGACCCGGCCCAAGTGGCAACCAGGGTGATGAAGCTAAGCGCACATACATTTTTTTCTCGAACTCTTACAAGTTCAGAACTAGGGTAAAGACAAACTCAAAAGCTCAACAGTCCACTTGTAAGCTTAGTCAATTAGATTTTTAGGCCTAGCACCCTTGACTTGTTATAACTCAAATGAGTTAGCTTTCAGCGTTTACAAGATTAAGATGGAGGAAACCATACTTGGGTTACTGGATAAGGACCTATGGATTCAAAGTCAAGCCTACCCCATCAAAGCCCTTAAAATTTAACCGAAACCTAAGTTCACTTGACATATCAAATAGTAGAACCGGTGTTAAGACAATGCAACCAAGGTCCAACCTTGCTTATCAAAGCCCTAAACCAATGCCTAAATTCTTAGCGCATCAACTAAAACCAAGATTTCATACCTGGGACTCGAAATTATGTATTGCCTTGGAAGAAAGCAAGTACAAAGTATTCTAATATGTGTTAAGCTAAGCTAAGTTATGCTAGTCCTAGGTCAAAAGCACAAGTGTGCTATAAAGAAATGTGAATAAGTTTATATGGTGGTGTTGACACTTTATAACTACAATAGTGCCTCTTATTTATAGAAAAACAAAATAACTATTGCATCCTACTATCCCAGTATTTCCTTCTCACGTTCGCCTCAATGCTTCTTTATCTTGTTTAATGGACGTTGAACGTACCCTAAAAACGTGTGCTTGAGCATCTTTCTAGAAGCCCTAGATCCATAGAGATGGCTAGAGTCCCTTCTAAATGGCCTACATACTTTTGGATATAGATGAGGCCCACGCCCTTGGAAATGCACTTCAAATAACTACCTCAAGCCTTAAAACCACCTGTCTTGTAGTCTTCGAGGAAGTCTCCTGAGCTTGAGCCTTTTAACCCATCAACTATCTTAAGGGGTAGACATCACATGACAGATTCAACTTTTCAAGCAACTGGGCTCGAGACACCATTATCTTAGTATTTAAAGGCCCAACATCCCACGAGGATGAGCACGTGTGACAAACGCATGACCCTTAGTCTCAAAATGGCATCGTCTCAACTCTCTAGAGTTTAGAGTGTAAACAAATGCAACCATTTTGGCCATTGGAAATTTTAAATTTCCAACGAGTGAAAAAAAACTACCTGATTCGACCTTCAATGGCTATAGGGAGCTTGAGAGAGCATCGTTTGACATTTAAATCTCTTTCAAGTATGATAGTTAGGGCTTCAAAACTTGTTACCATTTGCTCTGTGCTCTGTGCTCTGTCTACGTTGCAAATAAGCTCTTTAACACTTGCTCTAAGCTTTCAGACCTTCGTTCTTCTTGCTGTTACTTTCTTAGAGTTTTAGATTCCTTCAAAGCATAGGTCTATACCATAATGGTTTACATAGTGGTCATAGGCGATAACCCATGTAGTTTGAGTCCCTTGTTAACATGACTTCTTAACTAGACTTTAAACTCAATAGCCTTCACAGGAGGCCAAAGGCGTCAAGCAATATTGTGTACTTCTTTTGGAGTTTACAGGAATTATCTCAAAAGCCATGTGTCCCTAGATGGCATGGAGTTCTCAGAATGGGGCACTGAACTGGGTAAGTAATCAACTCTGAAGCTCTGGAATGTTTTCAGTGGCTTGAGTGAGTGCTAATTGGGTTTTATTTCTTTTACATCCCCAGCTGCTCAAGAAACTCCCAAAAATACCTAGAGTTTTACCAGGATGCTCTTGGAAGAATCTCCACTTGAAGTTACCAGGCTGATCCTTGAGGTTGGTGGTTCAAGAAAGAGAAGTAGAAGAAGAATTTCATCTGAATATCGAGCTTATTTAGGTATCCGAGAAAGAAGAAAAAGATGAAGAGGAAGTGCCAATCTCATAGCTAGTGAGGAAAAGAAGAGCCAGACTTCCTCAACAAGGGGTATTGGCTTTTCCATTTTGGCATTTTCCCTTACTTTATTCTTCCTAAGGTTGCTCTGACTTGTTTTTTATGATGTCAGAACTACAAATCCAATCATAATGGAGATCCCAGATTCTCTATCATAAAGCCATGCTCCAGAGTCCCCTTATGGAACGGAGCCATTGGGCTCAACTGTTGATGAATGACAGGATACAATCACCTCCTTTTTGGAGTCCCTCGTGGGTGATCAAGCAAAGTATGTTCCTTTATCAGATCCCTCAAGGCAAGAACTAACTCAAGCCCCTTTCTCATTCCCATGGAGGCCTTCAATTATCATTGAAGAGATATACAAATGTATCACTTCTTTCTCTAGTTCATGAACCCTCGTTATCTCAACCATAAATTGGTCCTGACATACAAGTAACATTTTCAGAGGCTTGCTCTGAGGCAAGTGCCCCTATGCTGGATGCACCAGCAACAACTCCACTTTCAGTCCCAACTGAAGTTCCAGAGGTGAGAATTGACCTTTCGTACTCTTGTTTTATTCCAAAGTTGAGGTTCATTTCTGATGTTTTAATTAGGCTACTCCCTCAAAGGGCTACTGTACGTCCTATCTGAACTAGAATATCTTCTCCTTTAGAGAACCTAGGAGTGAGTGAGAGGTTTGTGTTTCAGAAGCCAGACCAAAGTGTCTGTCCCAGGTACTAGAGACTAAGGGAGTTGGCTCATCTGCCTATTCACTCTTTAGTTTCATAAGCCCACCAATAAGAAGCCCTCTTTCTTATGAAGGCTGTAAAGGACGATCCCAAGGTGGCACCTTCCATTATCAGGGAGCTTGAAGCACTAGAAATAGTGTTTCTCAGGATTTCCTAACAATTCCCATTGCTCCCTCAGTAGAAGCGGCAGTGTTAGGATGCAATAAGGGATTACGACTCTTTTTTGAAGAAATTCAAGTGGCTAAAGCGATCAAAAGCCAACAAACCCATGACATCATGAACCTGAAAGACCAGGTCCATCGGTTGGAGTAACAGCTAGACCAACTTAGCAGGCATCCTACATCCCTCAAGGAGAAATGTTCTCCCTAAGACTCAAGACTTGGAGAACATGAGAGGGCAACAACAGAGGCCCAGAAAGAGTAGCAGACTCTCTAAGAGGAGGAAAATTCGGCAGATCAATGGTTGAATGAACCAACCAACTAGTTACTAACTATAAAAAGAGTCACTGGTTACGATTATGACTCAACTTTACTTAAAATGTATAGAAGCAATAGGACACACAAGAGATTTCCTTATATCATTTTGTAAGTGCCATGTACTTCTTCCATTGTTAAAGTCAATGAAATACATATTTTGTTTTAATATGTCCCCCATATTGGAAGTTCCTTAAGACATTTATATTGAAATTGGGCCCAACACTCAGGAAATCTAAATTTGAGAACTTTTTCTATTAAAACCCCAAATTGAAGGCACATATTTCTTTAGGAACCTTCCATTAATGGCCCTAGGATGGGTCCTTCTATAAGTAAGTAGGAATTACCTCCAAATACTTCTATAGTTTTGAATGGACCCTCCTAATTTGAGGCCCACTTTCCAAAGATGCGGTCTTTCTGGCCAATGGGCTGTACTAATTTCCAGACCCACTTCCTAAGGTCAAAAGACCTTGGTTTGGCTACTCTCTCCTTTTTCTTTCCCGGCTTACAAAGAGCATCAAGCCTAACTTTATCTAAGTTAGCTAATTCATCCATTATAACTTGCTCGCATTCAAGTTCAGTAAACTTCGCTTAATGAGCCAACCTAATAGACTAAACTTTCACCTCCATTAAGTGTACAACATCAATGGACATACATTAAATGGAAGGAGGTTATCCCCTTTGCATCTCATTTGGACATTCTACAAGCCCATAGAGCATCAAGTAGTAGCTCATGCCACCTTTTGGGATTATCCTTAATCATCATCTCATTGTTGGCCATTAAAATCGTGTTGGTAGACTCAGGTTGGCCACTTGCTTGGGAATAATAGGGAGTTCAGTTTATGATTTCAATGTTGAAGCTCTAGTAAACTCCTTAAGCTTATACTTATTGAAAACTTTAGCTTGGTCCATAGTTATGGTTTCTAGGATTCCAAACCTATATAGGATGTACTACTTGATGAATTCAATAACGTCTTACCAATTAATGTTCTGATATGGCTTGGCCTAATTCCGCTTTGTAAAGTATTCCGTTGCCACCAAGATATATGAACGCTACTTGCTAGAAGGTGAATTAATCTCTCCTATTATATCCAATGCCCATCCTCGAAAGGGCCATGGTTTAACTATAGCATGCATCTCAACTGCAAGGACCCCAAGTTCATGCCCTTGCTTTTGGCCTGCTCTGCACCCCTTAGCATATTTGAAACAGTCATTTATCATTAATTGCCAATAATAGCCATAATGTCCAATGGGCCAGTGCATCTCGCTTCCAGCCAAATGGGACCCACAGATTCCCTTATGTGCTCAAACCGTCACTAGCATCACTTTGTCTAAGTCTAGACCCTTGAGAAGCACACCACTTGCATCCTTTTTATATGGTTCTCCAGATTCATCGTCAAGTTGATAGCGATGAGCTCTTATCTTCACCTTTCTATCTTTCATATAATCACGGGGCTTCTTGAAGTAATCCACTAAGGGATTCCTCCAATTGTCACGCTGACTTGTGGAAGACTATTGTGCTTCAAAGCAATCAAAGTGTTTACTTGTAATTACCTTGCTTTCAGTGCTAAAACATTCAGTGATCTCTAGACCATGGTCTAGGACCTTCATCTTGATGACTGTGATATCTTCATACCATGTCCCGGGAAATTTATACCCCGAAACTAGTTGGGCCAGTTCAATGGCAGCTTTGTTCCAATCTCGAGGTATATAATAAAACTAACCACAATCAAACCCACTCTACAGTTCTTGCACTGTTAAAATACAATTGTTTGAGGTGACACTTATGCATTGGAATTCTCCCTTAACAAGGAAAATTACCAAGTGCGAATCCCCTCTCATAATTATACTAAGGACTTCCATTTCTAAGAGACTTTCAAGGGCAATAATTAATGCCTCATACTTAACTATGTTGTTAGAACTTGACTAATTAGGGTAACAACTAAGCTTAATGATCATTCTAGAAGGATATTCAATCACAATCCCCACTCCAGCACATGTTCTGGCCCTTAATCCATCAAAGTATAATTTCCAAGGGACCATTTCAATCACCAAGAGCTCACCTGGCTCATGGAAAGATTCAGTTTGAATGTTTGGAGGGTCAGCCAAGAAGTCTGCTAGAGCTTGGCACTTTACGAACTTTTGTGACGCATAGATTAACTCAAACTGAAGTAGAGCAATACTCCAGTTATTTAATATTCCTCTCCTTAGAGATCTATCTAGCATATACTTAAGGACATTTATTTGGGCAACCACATAAATGGTAAATGCAAGCAAATAATGCCTTAACTTTACAGATGCGTAATATAAACATAGACACAATTTTTCAATAGAAGAGTATTTGATTTAAATAACTTAAGTACAACAAAGCCTATTCAAACCCTTGCTCATTGTCTTGCATGAGCAGAAAACCAATTGACTCGTCAAAAATAGAGACATAGATCTTGAATCGTTTGTCTTGCTTAGGTAGAGTCAACACTAGTGGCTGAATCAAATAGTTTTTTATGGCCCCGAAAGATATTTTGTGTGGCTCCTCCCATTTGAAGTCCTGTTGAGACTTGAGCCTTAGCAATGGAGAGAAGAATGTAGTCTTTCCTGCAACATTTGAAACAAAATGTTTTAGGAAATTAACCTCCCTAAAAAAACATTGGAGTTCCATTTTGCTCAAGAGTGGTTTGGCCTCTTGAATGGCCTTAGCCTTATTCAAATCAACCTTAATCTCCATCGGGTGTACTAGGAAGCTTGGAGAATTTCCAACTCAAAGTCTAAAGCACACTTTTGAGGGTTCATTTTGAGATTGTGGTTCCTCATAAGTAGGAATGCATTTTTCAAGTCCTCCAAGTGCTCAACTTGGGTCTTTGATTTGATCGCGATGTCATCCATATACACTTGCATGGTCTTTCCAATGAGATCATGAAAGATCATGTTCGTGGCTCTTTGGTAGGTGGTGCTAGAATGTCTTTGTCCGAATGGCATGGCCACCCATTTGAAGCCTTCTATTTACCCAGGACATCTGAGTGTAATTTTGTGGGTATCCTCCGAAGCAATCATGACTTGGTAATACCCACAATATCCATTCACGAAAGACAATATCTCACTTAAGCATAAGAATGTGAGCTATAGGCATAGGATATTCATCCTATGGGGTGGCTGCATTCAATTCACTACAATCAATACATACTCTGATTTTGCCATTCTTTTTAATCACAAGAAAAATATTTGCTAACCATTCAATTCACCTCGCTGTTCTGATAAACTTGTCCTTCAAGAGTCTCTCAATTTCTTCTTCAGACAAGTCTATAAGCTCTTAGGAAGCTTCTTATCTTAACCTATATAATGGGCAGCAACATACGCTGCCCCCTGCTACTGTGGGCCTGAGAGGCACCGGGCCTCTCAGGCCCACCTCAGCCCCAGCAGGGGGTGCGCGGCCCCCTGTTGGGCCATCGGGCCTGGGTGGCGCAGGCCCACCTGGCCCCCATTTCCCCTCCCCTGGTTGTTGCTACTGCTCCGGGTTCGTTTGGAGATGCTTTGGACGCTGTCTCTTTCCTCAGACTCTCGGATTCGCCAGACTCTTCGGGCTCTCGGTTTCATAGGACTTCCTCTGAGTCCCGTCCTGATGCCACTTCTGATTGGTTCCGTGGTCATCTAGTTCCTTCGGGGCTTTCTGATTTCTGTATCTCTTCGAAGTCTCATGACTCGCCAACGTTGGCTACGCCTATTCAGTTCTCCCTCAACCGCGAGGCTAGTGTTCCGAGTCTTGCTTCTCTTACCCGAGGTGCTAGTGTTGTGATGTACTCATTTGCTGTTGACTCTTCCGACACTGGTTGGGCCGATGCCCCTTCTTGTTGCTCGAGAAAGGCTGAGCGCTGGATGACTCGAGCAGCGGCTAAGGCTGCCGCCGCTGCTGCTTCTCTTGGGGATTGAGCCCCCTTTTCTTTTGTCTTCTTTTCTTTTTTCTTTTTCTCTTGTATTTTTATTTGTAGGAGTCTTTTCTCCTTTCTCTTTAGCCCTTTGGCCTTGTTTCTCCTTTTTGGTTTTGTTTCTATGCGGTTTGCTTTGTTTTGTCCCCGCTTAACATGTCGGCTGTTTGGACTTGTTGGGGGGTATGCCCCTGTACTCTTGTACTTCGCACTTTTTGGTAATAAGAAAAATAAATACGCTGACTTACCAAAAATTACAAAAAAAAAATAAATAAATAATAGGCTTCAAGCATGGCTTGGTAGGCAACTTATGCTTAACCACTTTCCTCACTAAGCCGGGTGTCATGGTCCTATTGTGGACCATGACTCGGTGCATGTGCGCGGGCCTTTTTGTCTCTTGCGTGCGCACCTTAGCGCCCGTAAGGTGCACCCTTATGCTTGTGTGCGCAGCCCAGTGCCATGCGCTAAAGGTAAGCGTATGGGAGTCGTGAATGAGAACATGTCGCGCGCTGAATGTGCATAGTATTGCATGTTGTGCCGCAAGTCATGTCTCGGGTTGCAAAAGTTCCCTTAATAATAAAGACACAAGTTGTTGAATTCGGGCTTGGGGCATCAGGTTGAGAGAAGTTGCGCTTCTCAAGTCATGTGTGTCGTAAAAGAGAAAAAGTACATGTCAAGAGGTGAAAGAGCCTCAC
Organism: Simmondsia chinensis; assembly: GCA_018398585.1. Taxonomy (NCBI): domain Eukaryota; kingdom Viridiplantae; phylum Streptophyta; class Magnoliopsida; order Caryophyllales; family Simmondsiaceae; genus Simmondsia; species Simmondsia chinensis. The sequence goes on along the minus strand of JAGTTD010000001.1, from coordinate 20,059,783 downwards.
CTAGAGTAAGGCTGGCCTTAATTTAGTGGAGTCTTGGCATCGCATGGACATTTATTCCGTTGCGGTGTGGGACCTTGGCAGTTGGTATTAGAACCTTAAAAAACTACATACTCCGCCAGGAAAGCGTGGGTGTGAGTCAATTTGGGTAGGTTTTTTATGGAGTTTCCTTGTGTTGGAATGCTCTTTTATGTAATTGTGATGCTACTGGTAGGGATGGAAATGGGACAAGGTAGAACCCGCTACCAGCGGGTACCTGCCCAATTTGGGATGGCTACGGGTATAAGCGGTTGGGGTAGTGTGTATGGGTTAGGTGTACCCATCCCGTACCCGCCATAGGTGTGGGGTAGATACAGGAATAGTTTTGTACCCACCCCACCCCGCCCCACCTTATACCCACCACACCCAATCCATTTTTTCCATAGTTAACTTTAAAATGAAAATTTTCGTGCTTAAATTTAATAACCCTAATTTATTTATCAATGTTGTAAAAACAAATATAATTCGTTTTTAAAAAGATTATTAAATAAGTAATATGAACGGGCATGGATAATCATTTTCTACGTACATTAGGGAGGGTATGGGGTGGGTATTGGATACTGGTTGGATACTCGCGGTTAATGGGGCTAGTATAGGTATGGGTTTGTACCGCCGGGGTGGGTATGGGTATCCACTTCGTACCCGTGGCCGGTAATGGGGCAGGTATGTGTATAAGATTTAGGTGCCAAGTACGGCTATGAAGGAGGCACCCCCCGTAACTGCCCCGCCCCATTACTATCTGCTGGTGCATGAGTCTGTGTAGCTGGATGTCTTCACCGACATATAGTCCATGGTGGTTGGGTGTGTGTGATCACTTGAGCCACTTGCATCCTATCTTTCTATATTTTGAGCTTAAGTGGGGGATATCCCTATGTCGAGGTAATTACAAATGAGGTGTTGCAATTGCGGTGATGAGCACTAAAGGTGTTAAAACTAAGACTAAGGCACAATGGATTTGCTGACCTAGTGAGGGTTTGGGAAGACTCTACAACATGCAGACGCTGTTTGGTTAGGTGGTGGTCGGAAGCCGATGCTAGTTGTTGTGATGGGGGCCCTCGTGTGGGAGCGGCCCCGCTGAGGAGAAACACGTCCTGAAGGACATGCGTGGTGGCTTGGGCCACTAGCATATTTGAGTTGGAGGTACTCATGTTAGAGTAGCCTCGTCCTATGATTCATCACTGTGGTTTGATAGGGGTTGTCATTGGGTGAGCGTCAATTAAGTCGTAGTGTCGATGATGCAGGGAAGCGGTCTCAAACCATCTCATAGTTGTCATTGGGCGAGTGTCGGGGGTCCTAGTAGATAGGAGACACGGGGAAGCAATGACAACAAGTGTAGGGGTCAAGCCATACGGCGAGTATGGAGCAATCTAAGTCTAAGTGGGACCAAACCGTGGTGGCTCTAAAAGTCCTCCAAGTGTGGGGGCAGTGGGATCACTAAATGGAGTGGTCTAAGTGAGTGGGGAGTCATGGGGACTCCTCAAAGTCCTCCAAGGGTGGAGACAAACTGTAGTATGGTCTAGGAGGGACCGAGCAGTGGTGGCTCCCAACGTTCTCCAAGTGTTCGAACGGGCAAGTCTAGGTTAAGACTTTGCTGGTGGGCACAGACCTTTGTTAATGTTCCATTTTTGGCAAAACAAGCAACAAGTTGTGGAGAAGAGCTAAGTCAGAGAACGGGGTTTGCACTGTATCCCACGCTAGAGTAGTGTCAGCTTGCCCAATGAGTTGCTCAAGAGCCAACGTTTCGATCCATTAGTAGATCTCATATGTACTAGAATCAAGGGAGATTAGGAAGAATCAACCGTGTCTTGTGGAGACGAGCCTTGGTGAGTTTGGGATGGCAATGGCAGAAAGCCTTCTATTCAGTGCTTCAACAGCCTTCAAGCTTGTGGGGCAGCTTCTGGAGAGGTGTGAGTGCAAGTGGGAGCTTTTGTTGGGACAATAGATAAAAAAAAAAAAAAAAAAGTATGAGCTCATCCTTGTTTCCAGGCCGAGTCTAATGGGGCATAGAGTTAGGCCATCATAGAGGTGAGCTACAGAGGTCGAGGGGGTAAGAAGAGCAAGTCATGTCGAGGAATGTCGACAAGGACGTCGACTATTTAAGTGCGGGAGTATGTCATGGCCCTGTTGTGGACCATGATTCGATGCATATGAGCGCCTTTGTGTAGCGTCCGTACGCACCTCAGCGCCTGTAAGACGCACCCTTGCGCCTGTGTGCGTGGCCCAATGTCATGCACTGCTCGCGAGCCAGCGTCAGTGTGCATCATGACATGAGCCTATGGGACGTGAACGAGAGCATGTCGCTTGTTATGTTGCAAGTCCCGTCTTGGGTTGTAGAAGTTCCCTTATTAAGAAAGACACAGAACGTTGAAGTCGGGTTCGAGGCAACAATTGTCCTAACCCTGAATAGTGGTGCTAAATGGATTTTCCCTGGTAATAGGGACGAACCTCAATGCAGAAATTTTTCGTCCAAGGAAGGTTTGGGCCCTCGTCTACGCTACGAGATGCGATGTGGAGCGCTCCAGTAAACGGGGTTCAACCTTCACATGGCAAGAGCAGTTGTGGTGCTTGAGTCCCCTTGTGAGCAGCAGGGTGCACCATCCCCATTTGCATGTCACATGGTTTTGTGGCACGGTTGTGGCAACACCGTGCTTATGGATAAAGTTATGGGCCGTTGGTCATGTGCCAACGTGCACTCATGTTCAACAAAGCTACGAGATGGTTGACCACATTGGTGAGTGGCGTGCTACTTCTGTGGGATCATGTGAACTCCCCATAAGGACGGCGGCCACGAACACGAGGTGTGCTAAAGGGACTTGGTTTTTCTTGGGTGTTCCTCTCGAGCAGGTGTACATCAGGCTGCTTCTAAGAGTTAGCCGACACTGTGGGGGACATGTTAATAAAGGAATGACCCAAGGGGTTGAGACGTGGGGTTGATAATCACAGGGTGTCAATGGTGTCCGATATTGGTGATAGTGTCCAACTGGTGTGTCGTTTCACCAAGGGATGTCCTAGGCAGTTGGGACTCGTTGTTGTAACTCAAAGGGTGTTGGTGGGGTTCAACATAGATGATGGAGCGTGGCTAGGGTGCCAGCTCCTGAATTAGGCAAGCGCGTATGTGCGAAAGAGCTTCAGGGATCGATGCAGATGATATGACCTTAGTGCGTTGGTATGCGCCTAAGTGTTGTGTTGGCAAGTGAACCTATTGAGGTGTCACGCTTTAGGATTTAAGGTCTTGATGTTGGGTTGAACGTTAGTATGCCACTAAGTGAGTTTGCTTTCAAGGTCATGGGACTTGGGTGAACGTTTGACAGAAAGTGGGACTCTCGGGTTAAGAGGGGTTGCACTTGTCAAGTCATGTGTATCACGAAAGAGAAAAAGTATGTGTCAAGAGGTGAAAGAGCCTCTCTTAGAGTAAGGGCGGTGTTAATTCAGTAGAGTCTGGGTGCCGCACGGTGGTTTATCCCACTGTGCAATGTGGGGCCATGACACCAAGCATCTCATGATGATCCCAAGCAAAGCAGTCCTTAAACTCAAGGAGCTTGCTTATGCACTGCTTTCTCTAGTTCTTCAGGAGGTAGAGCACTCACATAGGTAGGTCTTGGAATTTCTAATGAACCCAAGTTAACCTCAATGAGAGGATCTTGAACTTTAGCTCTCAAGTCCTCCATCTTGTTTGTTGCTTCTCATAAGTTAGACAACTCCATCTCCTTTTCTTATAGCATTGGGACCTCGAAGCCATCTCTAGACATAAATGGTTGCTCAGCGTATAGTAGGTCCTTAGCATGCCAAGCCACTTGCTTTGCAATGGTTAAGGAGACGGTAGAATTGGTGCCCAATTTATGTGAACAATTTTATTATTGAATGAAATTTATTTATTATCATCTTTATGTTTACACATTCATTATTATGCGTGTGATTTTTTTTTTTTTTTCTTGTAACGTACCATGAGATGGGCATAGTTCATAAATGACATTTGGTATGTCTACTTTAGTGGATAATGAGATTACACCACAGATAGACTGATAACAACTTAAAATATTATTTAATGGTTAATTCATAGTGAGTGCTGATTTTGGAGAACTTGTTTGCTAAGGCTATAATATAACATTTAGATAACTTGTTGTGGTTATGTTAATGGTGATCCAGAATTTTATGTTGGTGTATTACAATGAGATTGTTACATTGAATTGGACCATGTGACTTGCGCGTTTCTGCACTACTATCAAAAGTGATGGCTCATTTTGTTATTTTTATATAATGACTTTAAATCCAAGAAATAGACTGAACTTGTTCATGGAATGCTAGTTACTTTGATGCACTAAAATGATTAGGTCGCAATGCGTAACTGAGATCTTATGTTCAATGGGTAACTACAAGAAGTGTAGCGGGAATTGATATTTTACTAGGATTCGACAACATAAGATGTCCCCTTAGTTGATTTACAAGTATCCAAGGTGATTCTAGAGACTTTGACCGGAAGCATTCCACATGTTTGAAATTTGGAATTAGTATAGAAGTGCGTTTTCTGTGTTAGTGAATTATTCAAGAAGGACAAGTCGGGCACTAAGAAGAGTATGTGAGAATGAACAATAGTAATTTAAATTATTTTTCTCAAGGGCATTTAGTAAAGGAGTCAATTGTGAGTAAACAATCAAAGACAGTCTAACAAGTAAATACATTTCTTTCTAGAGTTCAATGAACTTATTATGGGGAATTAAGTTTTACCAAATGGTAATCAATTGTTATCACGAGATGATAGTAAGATTTAACCCATTTGGAGCGAGAATTAAATTGTCCCTGAGGTCCTTGCACAAGCCCCTAAAATATGCACTTTAAGAAATCAAGAAAATTCATGAGATGAATAAATTATTTTATTATTTTACTAAACCCAAAATTCATGATGAATTTATACTGGAAAAATTAATAAGAAAAGGAAGAAAAATATTATCGAACCAATTAGCACGCAACATGTGTCATGCTCTAACTACGGAAGGGGGCGATCCGTGTCCCACCCCCCCCCCCCATATGCCGACCAGCTTGCGCGCTAGAGGCGCTTACCTAAGGTGCTCGTGGCACCGGGTGACGCAGCTCCCAAGATAATTTTTTACTTGCTTTTTGTTTTTTTGTTTTGGATAAATATTTTGGTATTTTGACTATCAAAAATTCTATTTTTATTTTAAAAATTAAAAGGTTAGATTTATGGCCTTCTATATAAATAGAAAGATGACTTTTTTAGGGTTTAAGTTATTCAACTTTTTGACCTAAGTCTTCAATTAAAGAATTAAAGAGGCAAAAGTCTTCTCCCATTTAGCTCTTTAAAAATTCTTTTTAATAACTTCTTGATTTCACGATGCCCACAGGTCCAGTGTTGAGAGGAATTACGGAGAAGATCTCAAAGATATCGTTCGCGCATCTCTTACACTTATGGTCTACAACGGGATGCGTGAATTCTCGATTGATGCTTTAAATTTGTATTTTATTTTTGTTTTTTCCATTATGTTTAGCATGCTATGCGTTGTCATGTATAATTAGAGTAGAAATGTTTAGTTCTTAAAAATTTAGAATTTTAATTTGTAATTCCATTACGCTTGATCCAATGGTTATAGGAAATTTAGTTTAACGAAATTAAAAGCATCTACCCAATAGACAGCCCTTTAGGCCTTTGATAAGGAACTTGGCTTCCATCCATAAGGCTTCCTTTATTCCTTGAAGGTACCCCTCATCAAGAAGGACTCTCATGCATCCCCAAACTTCAGAGCCATCTGACTCCACCTCTTCCTGATCAACCTCAACTTCAGTGAGTGGGCTCTCAAGGATGGGTATCACATCTTCATGTTGGGCATCTCGAGGAGTGGCCCTTCTTACTGCCAACGATTCCACATCATCCTCTTAGAATTTCTCCTCAATGGAATTAAAGCAAGCCATGGTAACTACCTCACATTTGTCATGGTTACATAAGATCAACAACTAGTGAAGTGAAGATGGGATATAGTAGTTGGCATGTAGCCAATCTTTCCCAAGCAACACATTGCAGCTTGAGGTGGTATCCACTACAAAGAAATTTGTTAACTTACTTAGAATGAAAATAGTTAACTCAATAGAAATGACCCCTTCGGACTTGGTGGTGCCCTCACAGAAGCCACAGATTGCCATGTCAAAAGTTGTTAGAAGGTAAGACGTTGATGGCTGCACCGTTACCCAATAAGACCTTATTCACCAAAACGCCATCAAATTTGGCCTTGTTGTACACAAGCTTAATATGTTCATTGGTTGCAGTAGGCCCATCAAACATCATCTTTTTTATGTTAGGTAAGTCATCAGTGGACTTAGATGTTGAAGACTTAAATTTAAAAGACAAAGGATCATAAACACCTTTGGGGACTGCTACTTCAGCCACGAGCGCCACCTAGGGATCTTCGTCTACTGCTATTACATCCCCATCAAGGAGACCCTGTACCTCAATTGCCATGAACTCCGGAGAGAGAAGCAAGGTAGTCTTGATGTCAGGTTGCTCAGGGAGGGATCCAAACTGCATGTGGATCCCTTAGTCTGTCGCGTTTCTAAGACTATCATTAATAGACATGTCCTGATCTTAAGGTTGTTCTTTAGATTCAACCTTAGGGGCTTTGAACTCCTCTATTGGCCTAGGGAAGTCTTCCTCATTGAAGTCATTCTTTATCAGACCACGTCTAGTTAACACAGTCTAGAGCTTCTACTAGATTGATGCAGAGGGGACTATCTCAGCATCATCAAATGCCTTTCGAGCCTATGAATTCTTTGCAAGCTGCCCCACTAAGATTTTCTTTCTTCTGAAGCTGAGAAACTGGCCCATCTCTCGAGCTTTTTATATGGCTCATTCTTAGCCTTAGTGGTTATGAGGTTTGCCTTTCCTTTTGGATCTTCAAGATCCATTGGTTCAGCACTCTTACTCTCGTGGCCTGTATCTTCCTCAACATAATCTTTGGCCAAACAAGTATCAAGTTGAGCTCTCCTTTTTGCTGCCTCCTTGTGAAGCAGTTTCCTGTTTTAAGTTCGAGTAAGAATGGAAGAGCTAGCATTTTCTTGCTTAAGCTGGTTTTTCTTCCAAACATTACCAAAATGAATCCCCAAGTGTTGTTGTCCTTATTGTCGTGGTCCTTGGTTGGTGTCCACTTTAATCAGGTGGTATTTTTGGTTCCTTTTAGGATGTCCATTCCTTATGATCAACTAAGCCTTCAATGTGAGACCTTGAGTTGACCTAATGAATGAGGCTTTCTTTGAGGACACTAGTATACCCCCTTATAAGTCCAACTTCTTCATCTCATACACCAACTTATGACCACAACCTTCACAAAGGGCATGAGTCAGCAGCCAAACCTTCCCATTACCTATTTTTTGGCAGAAAAGATAGTCTGCCACTGGTCACTAGTGGACATGCTTATCTCTTCTTCTCTTGAGGGAAGAATGGCTCCCTTCATCAGTTTCTCTTTCAAAAACCTTTTAAAGGTGGCACAGTCCCTAGTTGGATGCTCCGTCATGATGTGCCATTTGCAAAACTTATCCCTAATTTTAATAGTGGTTCTTGGAAATCTTAGCGCCCCCCACTCCAGCAGTCATTCAAATATGGCATCGGCTATGGCTATCCTTTCCTTATATTCATTCATCCTACGAGGAGACTTACCAACAGTTCTCTCAATACAAATTTTTCAAGGCTTGACCGCCTTTATACATTTACTTGTACAGGACTAGGGAATGGGGGAACTGATGTTGTCCCACATACGTAGGATGGTAGCCCCCTTGATCATTATGGCCAAATTGTTGATTAGCCATAATGTATGGGCCAACAAATCCTTGGGCCTGAGGCATGCCTAAGGACGCACCTATATTAACAGACTGTTGAGCCATTATAGCCTGATCAATCCCTAAGGTATATGCTTTAGGAGCAGAAAGTTAGGTTCCCCCCACTCTCATACGTGAAAGGAGGCTTAAGAGGAGGACATTAATCCCTAGTATTGGGAATTTATCATTGCATGCTTGCTCCGAGGCTCTTATTAGACTTTGAAATGGCCTCTACAACATGAGAAGGGTATACATGGCCCTGTCCCCCAATCTTAACGGAAGGCATGACCTGAACATTGGTGTTGAGGTCCCTTGAGGTCAAGGTATACCCTTGATTCAGAGGGCCAACGACCCCATAGGTTGTGTTATCATTCCTATGGCGGTCCGAGTGGTTAACCCTTGTATTAGCCACAACTAGATTCCCTACTCTCTCAGGGATGGTGTTGGTACCCTGAATAGCTGGCATCCATGAGCTTGAAGGAACATCACGAGGACATCCAGTGGAAATTGTGGGAGCAAGAATTGGTTTAATTGCCTAATTTTTTCTCTAATGGCTTAAATTAAGCCGTTGTGAGTCTCATCCTACCTTCTTAAGATAGGCTCAACTTCAACTACCGTTTGTCTTGCCACGTCCTTACCTATAGGCCTAGTGGTGGAAGACAAGGTTGAATTCATCGCAACCAAGACTTTATCAGTGTCTTTGTGAAGTCTTTCAAAATTGAGGTCCCGACGTCATTGACAACGGTTCTCAATGTGGATGCATTTTCACGCTAAACCACTAGAGTATGCTCTGTCTCAGCACTTCATTTCTCTTTGACTTCTTCAAAAGCTTGCTCAAGTCTTTGACCAATGAGTTCCATCAGCATTTGAGCAAGGCCATGAAACTCTTTCAAGAATAGTCATCAAGCTCAATACGGTCGTCTTCTAGGATGTCTTCATCACCATCGCTTTTGTTACCACAGCATGACTCAATTCATCCCCACGTGATGCAGGGATTTGTTCAGAGATGCTCAAGTGGTGGCCCTACCAAAGACAACCCTTTAGGTTCCTCATGCTTGAAAGCACTTGCCCTCCTTGTTCTGACCATTGGTAAATGGTCTGAGATTATGTTTTGGCGATCCACGATGGGCTTAAAGACAGTTGCGTCTTGTATAAAGCCTCTCACTGTGGTTGGCAAAAGGTGTGTTTTCTCCTTTGTTTGCTTAATGTGTGTGTGTGTGTCTGGTCGTCGTAAATGCAAAATCAATAAACATGAAAAATGGGACTCACAGCAACATGGAAGCGAGCTTAAATTCTGAACTGCACGTGTTTGACCTTAACTAGTCACCTTTTTGGAAAATGGGATGGTGCTTGTTAAGGTTTCGAAGATTAGGTCTTGAAACTTAACCTTGGCTGGGATAGTGAGAGTATGAGATGAGGAAGAATATAGAGTTTAGATGAGAGAAAGAAGGGAAATTAGATGAGAAAATAGAGAGAGTTAGATGAGAGAGAGAATATTGATCTCAAAATAAGATTGTATTTGATATTTGATTGAATGATTCTGATTTACAGCTGAAAGCACCTATTTATAAGCAATCTAAGCAAAACAAGTACATTGCATCAAGACTTAACTAACTAACCGACTAAGCAAGAAAAATATCTAAATCATGAAAATATCTTCTAACTAACATAACTACTAAAATATCTAACTAACTACCTAAGGCTTAAAGAGCCAAGACCAACAGTAGCAGCTAACGACCCCTACAGCAGGTTTACAATGCAGGATTATTACATGTCAGCAGCTCAAGACAATGCAATGCCACTCTAAGACCATTACAAAGCAACAATACCAAACTAATACATCACTAACTACTCTAATCAGCAAATAACAGCACTAACAGCAGCAGACAGCATTACAGCCACCACATATCCAAGCCTCGGATTCTCGATTCGTAACATTCTCTTCCCCTTGAAAACATTCTTGTCCTCAAGAATAGAAGAGAGTGAAGCTATGAACACACTCAATGTAGATCAAACTTGATTGGTACTGCAATGGACTTGCTGAAATTTGCTGCAGCTGAAACAGGCCAACAGTGCTCAAGCTCTGTACTGCAGCAGGTCCTTAATATGAAGCTTGCTCTATATAAGGAGATGTCTTGTACCATCTGGTGGTCAACACTGATCAAACCAAGCACCAACAACACACGCACAACTCTTCATGCTGCAGTTAACACAGCTCCAAATCCATTCTTGTTGCTGTAAGTTCCAACACGCAGCAGCAACTCTGCAAGTCAGGTTATAAAATGCTACATAACAAAGTTTGGATGTCATTGAACCTATAAAACTGCATATGAAGTCATTCAATTGCTCGGGAGGCCTTCCAAACTCAAACCAAGAGAAACAAACATTAAATTCTGCTTGTAAACATTCCCAAATGCAGTTCGAACAGCTCTAAAACATAATTATTTCCTTCCGAACTTGCCGATCGGCATGCCGAAACTGCATATTAGCTACTGGAATTTGATTCCTTACTGACTTAACGTGCTCTGCTGCAATGATTTTCAATTTATTCAGCTCACACAACCACCTCCTGACCCAACTCATGACATGCTTAATAAATCCTTGATTGCTTCCCAAATGCACTGAAGTTGATGCAGAGTCCAGTAATGCAGCAGTGCTAACTTGTTGCGATTCATGATAGCATAATGCAGCTCGATTTTGGTTCATATTGAAACCACTTGAAGTGAACCAGTAATTACACTTTCCAAAGGACAAAATAGCATCAAACAAACTTAATCTGAACAACACATTCATAACTGTCAGTGAAGAATCTCCCCAAGAATGTTTTGCAACCTTCAAAACGTCCTTTAATTGAATCTTGAGAATAAACTTGTGAGAATTCCAAATTCCAACCACGTCTTCCCATTCCCTTACATAGAACACACGAATTAGGAGTTTATGATCCATTGTTGAATGCCAAGTGTACACTGACATATCTTGAACATCCAAAACTTGGCCATCAATTCTGTTATGGCAGCAGCTCACTACTTTTGACCTGCACACCTTATTTCTTTGGACCCAAAGCTTATCCAGCCCCCAATTATGCCTCAAATAATCGAGATTTTTTGTATTACCAACCAACACAAGCATAAGTAACAAATATAGCCAATGGAGATACCAGCCCAACTCTTGATCAGCTGGAAACTTCTTTAGAATCTGAAACGTTCTGCTCCAAACCTTGCTATTGATATGCACTCCAATTTCAGCTAAAATTCTCCTTGAAGTTGTATTGATCTTCTGCCTCCAAACATTAAGGAAATATTGGAGCTTATGCATATGATTTTTCCATTCCGAACTGCCACAACAGAGGACCCAAAGCCCATTCGAATTCTGCACCAGATCAGGACCTTCCATCTGTAGATTAATCCAGTTTTCAAATGCCATAACCTTTACCTATACATGGCTTCTTGCACTTGTTGTGAGGTCATACCCGAGGCCAAACACCACCTCAAACCATCCACAGTTGTTCAAACCACTAACAACAGTTATCATCTTTTCAAGTGCTTTTGTGTGAACCGAAACAACACGAATTCCGGGACAATGGGAACTTCATTGTCACACGAATTATGCAGCTTGTGAAATGTATAATTCCTGCCTTTACAGCTGGCTGTGATGTTAACTACACAATGATCCATAACCTCAACCTTTTTTCCACCATTGTGTTACAAATTAATAAAAATTTATTGGTAATTCATTTAATTTTTAGTATTACTTACAAGTTTTAGTCCTTATATTGTAATAGGCTGATTAATGCATTTGGACAGAATATCTGGCGCCCAAAATATCATATTCTGCACAGCTCATATTGCGTGTGGAAATCTGTTAGTTGCAAAAGGCGGGAAATGCAGTTAAGCAAGTGTTTGAGCGGTAAAATGCATTAGTCAAACTGGGCACTTCTCCTTTGGGTTAAAATTGTATAAATTCAGTGCTTATGAATGTAACTGATCATCCAATGAAATTAATACAATTCCTTTATGGAAAAATTCTAATTTTCTCATCCCCTTCTCTATACTTCTCATCCCCTTCAATTCTTTTTCTCATCTCAAACTCTCTTCTACAAGGTTAGGTTTCCAAATCAATTTTGGGAACTTAACAATTGGTATCAGAGCTGGTTTTATCAATCAAACCTTGATTAAGCTAGCTTAAACACAAACAAAAATGACCGACAGAAATAGAACAAGATCAGGAGCTGGTGGTGGTGCGGTTTCGGTTCTTGATGCTCCAAATGATAGAAATCAGGAACTTCACGATCAGATAAAGAACATGGAGGCCAAGTTTGGTCAAGAATTTGCTGAACTTAATCAACAAAGTGCAGAAAGTAGAAGCCAAACCGAGAGTATTCATCAAATTCAAAAAATATTGATGGAAAAAGATGAAAAGAAAGAAGATCGACTGCAACAATTGGAGAAACGACTTGAAAATTTACAAGATCACATGACCAAGCACAAAGAATCAAGTGTGGATGCAATTTTAAAGCCAGCGAGCTAGATTTTCCCTCAAAATCGATCGGAGCTGCAGCAACCCAGTGAAAGACAGAGCTTCGAACCTGCACGAGACCCCGTTAAACACCAGAAATCCAGACCACTGTAGGGCCATCTACCAACGTCAAACCAGCTGAATCTCAGCCTTTGCAACGTGATCTTGATGTGGAAAGTCCAGATCGAGTCTCAAACTTTGAGAAAAATGGATTTATAGCAGCACAAAAACCCCCTGACAGTCAGCCTCGACTGTCAAATGCTCACCCGGATGCAGCAGCTGATGAAATCGAACCTGTTGTGAGACCCCCAGAACGATGTTATCAGCAAAGAACTGAGTCCAATGATAACACCTTGAGTGGCAGAAGCAGCTCGTACCGATAGCCAAGGGTGGAGATCGACCCTTTTGATGGGAAGCAACTGGAATCGTGGTTAAGGCGATGTGATCGTTTCTTCTTATACTACAATGTACCAGAGGAGGAGAAGCTCCAACTCGCAGCAGTACACTTACATGGAGATCACGAGGTTTGGTATTACAATTTGTTGAAATCCAAACCAACTCTGTCTTGGGGCAAATTCGTAGAGGAGATGTGTGAGCGGTATGGAGAAGGAGAATCTACCGATGCTGTGGATAGCTTTAATAAGCTGGCCCAAACATCAACCGTGAGAGAGTATATGCTCCGATTCGAGAATTTGAGAGCAAATTTGATGTCCATTTTGACCATTGCTCCCGAGGATGCCGAGTCTTACTATGTGTCCTGTTTTGTAAGTGGACTTAAGCCTAGGATCAAAAATATGGTGAAAGCCATTGGTCCTAAGTCTTTGTCCAGCGCATACAGCAAGGCAAAATTGATAGAAGCAACTCAAGTCCCTTCTTATGACAAAGGGAAGCACTCGGTCAGCAGCAAACCGAGACCCCCCCTACAACAGAACAAGCCTTACAGCAGCAAAAGCAGTGACAGGTTATCAGGTAGACTTTGTTTTCGATGCAACCAACCGTATCAACCCTGGCATAGGTGCAAATCACAAGCACTTATGTATGTAAAAGGGAGCCCAGCACCTGCAAAAAATGAGGCTGACAGTGGAGAATCAGATGCTGAACCAAAAGATACCGAATGCATTTCACAAGGCTGCTCAAGTGATGATGAGGTCGAAATTTCCATGAAGGCTCTAACTGGAAGCGGAGCTCATAACACGATAAAAATCAAAGGACGGGCTGGGAAAGACTCCATTAGTATCCTCATTGATTGTGGAAGCACTCACAGTTTCGTTGATCCGAAGTTAATTAAGAAGGTCAAGCACGAAGTGACGAAAACTCATCCGTTGGCAGTTATGGTAGCGGATGGGAATTCTTTGACCACACAAAACAAATGCATAGCCTTCCCTTGGTCTATGCAAAGCCATCATTTCACCTTTGATTTCTGAGTGATTCCTTTGGGTGGTTGTGACATGGTGCTCGGAGTAGAATGAATGAGGACCTTCAACCCGGTTGTCTTCGACTTCGATAAAGTGACCGTGGCTTTTGAGGTTCATGGCACCAAGGTATCTTTACAAGGCATGTCCGAGGAAGCTCAGCTCAAGTTGATCGAGGCAAAGGATGTGCAAGGTGGAATTAAAAAGAAGGCGATACAATGGATCGGGCAATTATTCATGGTGAGCTCGGTTATGCAGCAACCGATTCATCCTCCTGTTGTTTAGATTTTAATTGATGAGTTCGGGGGCATCTTTGAAGAGCCTAAGAGCATCCCCCCTCAAAGAAGTGTGGATCATGCCATACCTTTGCGAGGAAATGCCGATCCATTCAAAATTAGGCCATATCGGTACCCCCATGGCCAAAAGACTGAGATCGAGCGACAAGTGGAGGAATTACTTCGGTTGAGCTTCATTAGACCAAGCTGAAGTCCTATCACTTCACCTGTGATCCTTGTAAAGAAGAAGGATGGGACAGCCCGTATGTCCATCGATTACCGTCGTTTGAATACTTTAACCGTGAAAGACAAATTTTCGATACCGGTCATAGATGACTTGCTTGATGAGCTTCATGAGGTGTGCTTCTTTTCCAAGCTGGACTTACAGCAAGGGTATCATCAGATCTGAGTTCTCGAATCAGATAGATACAAGACCACTTTCCAAACTCATCATGGCCATTTCGAGTTTGTTGTTATGCCATTCGGTTTAACAAACGCCCCGGCCACCTTCCAAGCGGCTATGAATGATATTTTCAAACCTTATTTGAGGAAGTTGGTGCTGGTATTCTTCGACGACATACTGATTTATAGTCCGACATATGAAGCTCACCTCACACACCTTCGACAAGTATTCATCTTAATGCGACAACACCAGTTTTTTGCAAAATTGTCCAAATGCTCTTTTGCTCAAGTGAAGCTTGAATATCTGGGTCATATCATCTCATCAGAGGGCATAGCTACTGATCCTAATAGGATCCGAGCAATGCAAGAATGGTCAACCCCGATCCCCTTGAAGCAATTGCGAGGGTTCATGGGATTGACCGGATATTATCGAAAATTCATTAAAGGTTACGGTTCCATTGCTAAACCCTTAACGTAGCTATTGAAAAGGATGCTTTTGGGTGGAACGAGAAGGTCCAGGCCGCTTTCGAAGCCCTCAAAATTGCCATGTGTTCAGCACCGGCTTTGACCATGCCAAATTTTGCCGAAGGCTTCGTTTTAGAGACCGATGCAAGTGGTACGGGTGTTGGGGCTGTCCTCTCTCAAAGCGGAAGGCCCATTGCATATCTAAGCCAATCTCTAAGCCTCAAACATCAGGCAATGTCGACCTATGAAAAGGAGTACCTCGCAATTCTCTTAGCCGTGGAGAAATGGAGGCACTAATTGGAAGGTCATAAATTCACCATACTGACGGACCACCAAAGCCTCAAATATCTCCTCGAACAGAAGATTGTGTCAAGAATTCAAAAGAAAGGCTTGATGAAAATGTTAGGCCTTGATTACGACATCGAGTATAGAAGTGGCAAAGAAAACGCAGCTGCAGATGCACTGTCAAGGCGTTTTGAGGACACTGTTTCAGGCACATGCTCAGCCATTTCGGTGGTAATTCCTTCTTGGGTCGAAAAGCTACACAAGTCCTAAGAGGGGGATACATTTGCTCTGGAAAAGGTAGCTGCTGCCACGCTCCAGACCGACACGAAAATGGCTACAGAAAACAGAGAAGTGACAGTGCAGAATGGCTTACTGCGTGTTCGGGGTAAGCTGTACATTGGTGCTGTTACCGACTTGAGAAAACAGATCATTCGAGACTCGCACGATGCTGCTTGGGGAGGTCACGAGGGTGTGGAAGGCACCTATCAACGAATTAAAGCTTATTTCACGTGGCCGAGCATGAAAAAGGATGTAAGCGACTATGTGAAGTCTTGTGATGTTTGCCAACAAACAAAATTGGGAGATCCGCGATACAAAGGACTTCTTCAAACTCTTCCCATTCCGGACAGTGCTTGGGCTCACATTAGTATGGATTTCATTGAGGGGCTACCGAAATCCGAAGGCAAGGAGGTCATATGGGTCGTGGTGGATCGCTTCACCAAATATAGTCATTTTCTTGCCCTTACTCGACCCGTTACTGCGGAGAAATTGTCAAAGCTCTTTTTCGACAACATCTACAAGTTACATGGATTGCCCCAATCCATCGTGTCGGACGAGGATAAAATATTCACAAGCAACTTTTGGAGGGAATTGTTCAAGCTCATGGGAACCACGTTGGCTCTTAGCTCTTCCTACCATCCCCAAATGGGTGGACAAACCGAAAGAGTCAATCAATGTTTGGAGCAATATCTCCGAAGCATGGTCTTCTCGAAGCCCAAGGAGTGGAACCGTTGGCTTTCCTTAACCGAATTTTGGTTCAACACACACTTCCACACAACCCTTGGCACTACACCCTTCCGAGCATTGTATGGATATTCCCCACCTTCTCCTATGCTGATCCAACAGCCCAAGCTAACCGGTTCAGCAGCAACGCAGCTTGTACAGCAGAGGAGACAGATTTTGCAAGCGCTCAAAGACAATCTCCAACAAGCTCGGGCCCGAATGAAGTATTATGCGGATAAGAAGAGGGTAGAAAAGAACTATGACGTTGGGGACATGGTCTACCTCAAATTACAGCCTTATAGACAAGCAACTGTGGCTGTTCGACGCAACGTCAAGTTGTGTGCTCGTTACTTCGGTCCTTACAAAATTCTGGAGAAAATTGGCAATGTGGCGTATAAACTCGACTTACCCTCACATTCTTACGTTCACCCTGTGTTTCATGTGTCTCTCCTCAAAAAACAGGTGAAGAGAAATGCTGATACGACGCAAAAGCCTCCTATAGCTAAAGCAAATGGCGTCTTACTGCAGCAACCAAAATCTGTCAAAACTGAAAGAAAGTTGCGGCTGAACAACATGAAAATCCACCAAGTCCAAGTCACTTGGAGCAACTTAAATGAGCACTTTACAACATGGGAGGACTACAACTTCTTGAAGAGTCTATTCCCTAGCTTTACTTCTTGAGGACAAGAAGATTCTCAAGAGGGAGGGAATGTTATAAATTAATAAAAATTTACTTGTAATTCATTTAATTTTTAGTATTACTTACAAGTTTTAGTCCTTATTTTGTAATAGGCTGATTAATGCATTTGGACAACATATCTGGTGCCCAAAATATCATATTCTGCACAGCTCATATTGCGTGTGGGAATCTGTTAGTTGCAAAAGGCGGGAAATGCAATTAAGCAAGTGTTTGAGCGGCAAAATGCATTAGTCCAACTGGGCACTTCTCCTTTGGGTTAAAATTGTATAAATTCAGTGCTTATGAATGTATTTGATCATCCAGTGAAATTAATACAATTCCTTTATGGAAAAATTCTGATTTTCTCATCCCCTTCAATTCTTTTTCTCATCTCAAACTCTCTTCTACAAGGTTAGGTTTCCAAATCAATTTTGGGAACTTAACAATTGGTATCAGAGCTGGTTTTATCAATCAAACCTTGATTAAGCTAGCTTAAACACAAACAAAAATGACCGACGAAATTAGAACAAGATCAGGAGTTGGTGGTGGTGCGGTTTCGGTTCTTGATGCTCCAAATGATAGAAATCAGGAACTTCGCGATCAGATAAAGAACATGGAAGCCAATTTTGGCCAAGAATTTGCTGAACTTAAGCAACAAAGTGCCGAGAGTAGAAGCCAAACCGAGAGCATTCATCAAATTCTGAAAATATTGATGGAAAAAGATGAAAAGAAAGAAGATCGGCTGCAACAATTGGAGAAACGACTTGAAAATTTACAAGATCACATGACCAAGCACAAAGAATCAAGTGTGGATGCAATTTTAAAGCCAGCGAGCCAGATTTTCCCTCAAAACCGATCGGAGCAGCAACAACCCAGTGAAAAACAGAGCTTGGAACCTGCACGAGACCCGGGTAAAACACCAGAAATCCAGACCACTGTAGGGCCATCTACCTCCGTCAGACCAGCTGAATCTGAGCCTTTGCAACGTGATCTTGATGTGAAAAGTCCAGATCGAGTCTCAAACTTTGAGAAAAATGGATCTACAGCAGCACAAAAACCCCCTGACAGTCAGCCTTGACTGTCAAATGCTCGCCCGGATGCAGCAGCTGATGAAATCGAACCTGTTGTGAGACCCCTAGAATGATGTTATCAGCAAATAACTGAGTCCAATGACAACACCTTGAGTGGCAGAAGTAGCTTGTACCGACAGCCAAGGGTGGAGATCAACCCTTTCTATGGGAAGCAACCAGAACAGTGGTTAAGGCGATGTGATCGTTTCTTCTTATACTACAATGTACCAGAGAAGGAGAAGCTCCAACTCGCAGCAGTACACTTACATGGAGATCACGAGGTTTGGTATTACAGTTTGTTGAAATCCAAACCAAATCTGTCTTGGGGCAAATTCGTAGAGGAGATGTGTGAGCGGTATGGAGAAGGAGAATCTACCGATGTTGTGGATAGCTTTAATAAGCTGGCCCAAACATCAACCGTGAGAGAGTATATGCTTCGATTCGTGAATTTGAGGGCAAATTTGATGTCCATTTTGACCATTGCTCCCGAGGATGCCGAGTCTTACTATGTGTCATGTTTTGTAAGTGGACTTAAGCCTAGGATCAAAAACATGGTGAAAGCCATTGGTCCTAAGTCTTTGTCCAGCGCATACAACAAGGCAAAATTGATAGAAGCAACTCAAGTCCCTTCTTATGACAAAGGGAAGCACTCGGTCAGCAGCAAACCGAGAAACCCCCTGCAACAGAACAAGGCTTACAGCAGCAAAAGCAGTGACAGGATATCAGCTAAGCTTTGTTTTCGATGCAACCAACCGTATCAACCCCGGCATAGGTGCAAATCACAAGCACTTATGTATGGAAAAGGGAGCCGGGCACCTGCAGAAAATGAGGCTGACAGTGGAGAATCAGATGCTGAACCAGAAGATACCGAATGCATTTCACAAGGCTGCTCAAGTGATGATGAGGTCGAAATTTCCATGAAGGCTCTAACTGGAAGCGGAGCTCATAACACTATAAAAATCAAAGGACGGGCTGGGAAACACTCCATTATTATCCTCATTGATAGTGGAAGCACTCACAGTTTCGTTGATCCGAAGTTAATTAAGAAGGTCAAGCATGAAGTGACCAAAACTCATCCGTTGGCGGTTATGGTAGCGGATGGGAATTCTTTGACAACACAAAACAAATGCATAGCCTTCCCTTGGTCTATGCAAATCCATCATTTCACCTTTGATTTCCGAGTGATTCCTTTGGGTGGTTGCGACATGGTGCTCGTAGTAGATTGGATGAGGACCTTCAACCCGGTTGTCTTCGACTTCGATAAAATGACCGTGGCTTTTGAGGTTCATGGCACCAAGGTATCTTTGCAAGGCATGTCCGAGGAAGCTCAGCTCAAGTTGATCGAGGCAAAGGATGTGCAAGGTGGAATTAAAAAGAAGGCGATACAATGGATCGGGCA
Source organism: Simmondsia chinensis (assembly GCA_018398585.1). Classification (NCBI taxonomy): domain Eukaryota; kingdom Viridiplantae; phylum Streptophyta; class Magnoliopsida; order Caryophyllales; family Simmondsiaceae; genus Simmondsia; species Simmondsia chinensis. The sequence goes on along the minus strand of JAGTTD010000001.1, from coordinate 20,040,425 downwards.
ATTATTCATGGTGAGCTCGGTTATGCAGCAACCGATACATCCACCTGCTGTTCAGATTTTAATTGATGAGTTCGGGGAAATCTTTGAAGAGCCTGGCAGCCTCCCCCCTCAAAGAAGTGTGGATCATGCCATACCTTTGCGAGGAAATGCCTATCCGTTCAAAATTAGGCCATATCGGTACCCCCATGGCCAAAAGACTGAGATCGAGAGACAAGTGGAGGAATTACTTCGGTTGAGCTTCATTAGACCAAGCTGAAGTCCTTTCACTTCACCCGTGATCCTTGTAAAGAAGAAGGATGGGACAGCCCGTATGTCCATCGATTACCACCGTTTGAATACTTTAACCGTGAAAGACAAATTTCCGATACCGGTCATAGATGACTTGCTTGATGAGCTTCATGGGCGTGCTTCTTTTCCAAGCTGGACTTACGGCAAGGGTATCATCAGATTTGAGTTCTCGAATCAGATATATACAAGACCGCTTTCCAAACTCATCATGGCCATTTCGAGTTTGTTGTTATGCCATTCGGTTTAACAAACGCCCCGGCCACCTTCCAAGCGGCTATGAATGATATTTTCAAACCTTATTTGAGGAAGTCGGTGCTGGTATTCTTTGACGACATACTGATTTACAGTCCGACATATGAAGCTCACCTCACACACCTTCGACAAGTATTCATCTTAATGCGACAACACCGATTTTTTGCAAAATTGACCAAATGCTCTTTTGCTCAAGTGAAGCTTGAATATCTGGGTCATATCATCTCATCAGAGGGCATAGCTACTGATCCTAACAAGATCCGAGCAATGCAAGAATGGTTAACCCCGATCACCTTGAAGCAATTGCGAGGGTTCATGGGATTGACCGGATATTATCGAAAATTCATTAAAGGTTATGGTTCCATTGCCAAACCCTTATCGGTGCTCTTGAAGAAGGATGCTTTTGGGTGGAATGAGAAGGCCCAGGCCGCTTTCGAAGCCCTCAAAATTGCCATATGTGCAGCACCGGTTTTGACCATGCCAAATTTTGCCGAAGGCATCGTTTTAGAGACCAAGTGGTACGGGTGATGGGGCTGTCCTCTCTCAAAGAGGAAGGCCCATTGCATATCTAAGCCAAGCTTTAAGCCTCAAACATCAGGGAATATCGACCTATGAAAAGGAGTACCTCGCAATTCTCTTAGCCGTGGAGAAATCGAGGCACTATTTGGAAGGTCATAAATTCACCATACTGACGGACCACCAAAGCCTCAAATATCTCCTCGAACAGAAGATTGTGTCAAGAATTCAAAAGAAAGGCTTGATGAAAATGTTAGGCCTTGATTACAACATCGAGTATAGAAGTGGCAAAGAAAACGCAGCTGCAGATGCACTGTCAAGGGGTTTTGAGGACACTGTTTCAGGCACATGCTCAGCCATTTCGGTGGTAATTCCTTCTTGGGTCGAAAAGCTACACAAGTCCTAAGAGGGGGATACATTTGCTCTGGAAAAGGTAGCTGCTGCCACGCTCCAGACCGACACGAAAATGGCTACAGAAAACAGAGAAGTGACAGTGCAGAATAGCTTACTGCGTGTTCGGGGTAAGCTGTACATTGGTGCTGTTACCGACTTGAGAAAACAGATCATTCGAGACTCGCACGATGCTGCTTGGGGAGGTCACGAGGGTGTGGAAGGCACCTATCAACGAATTAAAGCTTATTTCACGTGGCCAAGCATGAAAAAGGATGTAAGCGACTATGTGAAGTCTTGTGATGTTTGCCAACAAACAAAATTGGGAGATCCTCGATGCAAAGGACTTCTTCAACCTCTTCCCATTCCGGACAGTGCTTGGGCTCACATTAGCATGGATTTCATTGAGGGGCTACCGAAATCCGAAGGCAAGGAGGTCATATGGGTCGTGGTGGATCGCTTCACCAAATATAGTCATTTTCTTGCCCTTACTCGACCCGTTACTGCGGAGAAATTGTCAAAGCTCTTCTTCGACAACATCTACAAGTTACATGGATTGCCCCAATCCATCGTGTCGGACGAGGATAAAATATTCACAAGCAACTTTTGGAGGGAATTGTTCAAGCCCATGGGAACCACGTTGGTTCTTAGCTCTTCCTACCATGCCCAAACGGATGGACAAACCGAAAGAGTTAATCAATGTTTGGAGCAATATCTCCGAAGCATGGTCTTCTCGAAGCCCAAGGAGTGGAACCGTTGGCTTTCCTTAGCCGAATTTTGGTTCAACACACACTTCCACACAACCATTGGCACTACACCCTTCCGAGCATTGTATGGATATTCCCTACCTTCTCCTATGCTGATCTAACAGCCCAAGCTAACGGGTTCAGCAGCAACGCAGCTTGTAAAGTAGAGGAGACAGATTTTGCAAGCGCTCAAAGACAATCTCCAACAAGCTCGGGCCCGAATGAAGTATTATGCAGATAAGAAGAGGCTAGAAAAGAACTATGACGTTGGGGACATGGTCTACCTCAAATTACAGCCTTATAGACAAGTAACTATGGCTGTTCGACGCAACGTCAAGTTGTGTGCTCGTTACTTCGGTCCTTACAAAATTCTGGAGAAAATTGGCAATGTGGAGTATAAACTCGACTTACCCTCACATTCTTATGTTCACCCTGTGTTTCATGTGTCTCTCCTCAAAAAATAGGTTAAGAGAAATGTTGATACGACGCAAAAGCTGCCTATAGTTGAAGCAAATGGCGTCTTACTGCAGCAAGCAAAATCTGTCAAAACCGAAAGAAAGTTGCAGCTAAACAACATGAAAATCCACCAAGTCCAAGTCACTTGGAGCAACTTAAATGAGAACTTTACAACATGGGAGGACTACAACTTCTTGAAGAGTCTATTCCCTAGCTTTAGTTCATCAGGACAAGAAGATTCTCAAGAGGGAGGGAATGTTACAAATTAATAAAAATTTACTTGTAATTCATTTAATTTTTAGTATTACTTACATGTTTTAGTCCTTATATTGTAATAGGCTGATTAATGCATTTGGACAGCATATCTGGCGCCCAAAATATCAGATTCTGCACAGCTCATATTGCGTGTGGGAATCTGTTAGTTGCAAATGGCGGGAAATGCATTTAAGCAAGTGTTTGAGCGGTAAAATGCATTAGTCCAGCTGGGCACTTCTCCTTTGGGTTAAAATTGTATAAATTCAGTGCTTATGAATGTAATTGATCATCCAATGAAATTAATGCAATTCCTTTATGGAAAAATTCTGATTTTCTCATCCCCTTCTCTATACTTCTCATCCCCTTCAATTCTTTTTCTCATCTCAAACTCTCTTCTACAAGGTTGGGTTTCCAAATCAATTTTGGGAACTTAACACATGCCTTGTACCGACATTGCCTTCTTCAACGTCAAACAACAGCCCCGAATGTTTAGCTCCTCCAAATACTTGTAATTCATTCTTTCCCAGATCGAAGGGACTTCCAACATCAGTTCCATCAGTTAAAACCTCTGCTGGACAGCTTCTGGACTGATCTGAAATCAGTTTCAGCATGTTACAGCAGTTATACACTTCTAACAACTCAATTTCTTGCTCAACCACCTTGCTTCGCCTTTGTTGAACCTTGAAACGTACTCGTGCAGCTTAATTAATTCTTTTCAACAGGAAATCGACTCTATTTGGCTTTGTATAAACTTGGAAAGCTTCTCCCGGATCAGGAGGCAGGTCGTCATATGAGTGTATAAGATGCCTTGGGGAAGTGTCCAACAAGTTTTGTGGTACTTTCCATGTCACTACAGCAGTAACACCAAGTTTTTCAGATGGAATCATAGATTCTGCTGCAACTAATCCTTGTATTCCTGCATACATATCGGGAAGTGTAGCATCTTGAGTTAATTCCAGTTGATCATCAAGCATACTAGGTTGAACCACAACCAAATGCTTCAATTTTGGCTTGAACAAATTCTTTTTGCCCACAACATCTCCCAATGCTTCACTTAGACGATTTCTCTTCGACTTACTCTTTGTTGTCTTAATCATTCCTCGGACTTGTGAATCATATTCCCCATCTGGATGCATGTCATGTTGTACCTCAGCGTCATCAAGATACTCTAACTCCAACAAAGAGTCTTCATAAGAATTATCTTGTTCAGCCTCAGGTTCTTCACACCTGTGTTCATCGATTTCAGCATTGTCGTGGTCGAGTTCATCTTCAACAACAACAGATTGTACCTCCTCTTTTTGCTCAACAATGAACTCTTGCGGTAGAACCACTTTCGTAGGTGGAACAATCTCAATTTGTTGCAACCGACCTTGCCCCTTTGCATCCTTTGCATCTTTGTCCATCAACAATGACAGAATTTGATCCACCTTTTGATCAAAACTTTTCTGTAAGTCTTGAAGGTCCATTTTAGTAGCATTCTGAGATCCAATCGTAACATTTACACCAACTTCAGATCGAATTCTCTCTCCATCAGCCATATTTGCAAATGAACAACAACTTCGATCTATAATCAGTTCTTTCGCAGAGTACACTATCGAAATTCGCAAAAATATCAAACTTGTTTTGCAACTCCTCAACAATCGATTGATTTATGAAGTTATACTCATTCGTTCGCACAAACAATCCCTTGCTATCGGTTCCACGATCGTAAATGATTATAAACCCTAACTGATAAACTTCGAACAGAACTTCGAACAAACCCTAACCTCGCGCAACTTCTGACAGGAGCGTTTTGTCGAGCAATTCAACTCACACTTCTGAATTAGGCTCGACTCTACACAAAATCAAGTTCTTAACACCACACTCAAGCAATCTTAATGAACGAAATCGGATTTCAACACCTTCGATCCTACTGGCAGATTTTCGCGTATGCTATCAGCGTTTCGCCTAATCAATTCTTGACTCAATAGCATATATTTCTCAAAGATCACCGTAGATTCTGATGAATTCTCACTAATTTTATGCTTAGCAACACAATATCGACATCATCCAACAACAAATATGAATTCTCAATGAATTGCAACTTGAAGTTTCAGTAGACCATTACCTCAATCTTCAACCTCCGAATTGCAACATCTGTAATCACCTCCATTCCGATGATTTCTGCTATTTTGAGGATGATCAGGTATAATGTGGATCATATAGCTCAATTTCTACTTCTTCTTCAACCGATCCAATGGACGATCGATCAAGTTAGCTCAACATCAATTTCAGCAACTGCAACTTACTTCGTTGCTCCACTTCAGCAGCAAATGCTTGATCGATGCTATTGAATTTCAATCTGAATCATCTTGATATTGAATGCACTCAACAAATACTGATCAATTGAACCTCCTTCAATGTAATATGATCACTTAAATTCCCAACCGAAAACAACCTTCCCAGGTTTATGCAGCAAGTGATGCCATACCGCCGAAATTCTTCAACCAATTCAGATTTGAATTTCTGATCACCAAATCTGAGTTAAATCAGTATCCAACCTTCTTTTGTTGATTAATTGCAACACAATTAATTAGATTTTATAATTTTTTTTAGATATGAGCTTGATTCGGAAGCCAAATCAAGGCTCTGATACCAATTGTTAAGGTTTCGAAGATTAGGTCTTGAAACTTAACCTTGGTTAGGATAGTGAGAGTATGAGATAAGGAAGAATATAGAGTTTAGATGAGAGAAAGAACGGAAATTAGATGAGAAAATGGAGAGAGAGAGATGAGAGAGAGAATATTGATCTCAAAATGAGATTGTATTTGATATTTGATTGAATGATTCTGATTTACAGCTGAAAGCATCTATTTATAAGCAATCTAAGCAAAACAAGTACATTGCATCAAGACTTAACTAACTAACCAACTAAGCAAGAAAAATATCTAAATCATGAAAATTTCTTCTAACTAACATAACTACAAAAATATCTAACTAACTACCTAAGGCTTAAAGAGCCACGACCAACAGCAGCAGCTAACGACCCCTGCAGCAGGTTGACAATGTAGGATTATTACATATCAGCAGCTCAACACAACGCATTGCCACTCTAAGACCATTACAAAGCAACAATACCAATCTAATACATCACTAACTACTCTAATCAGCAAATAACAGCACTAACAGCGGCAGACAGCATTACAGCTACCACACATCAAAGCCTCGAATTCTCGATTCGTAACAGTGCTTTTGATGAATCTTACTTCGGTTCGCAACATATTTTGGATTCTGCTTTTACTTTAATTAAGGATACTTTTAATGTATTTTTGAGAATTTTTTATAATAATTGACAGAAAATAAAAAGGGATATGGTTCCTGCTCAATTGGTTGTTAGGGTGACGGGACTAAGCCCACACACACGTTTCCTCAAATCCTTAAAAGTTAGGAACTGGGGTGGAGACAAACTCAAAAGCATAGCAATCCTCTTGCAAGCTAGATTCAATTAGATTTTTAGGCCTCGCAACTTTGACTTGTAATAACTCAAATGTGTTAGACTTTGACAAGATTAAGATGGAGCAAACCATATTTGGGTTACCAAATGAGAACTAAGGCAATCAAGGTCAAGCCTTTCCCTTAAATAAAAACTCAATCCTAAGTTCACATGACTTATCAAGCAGTGACACAGGTGTTCAAACCAATGCAATCAAGGTCAAGCCTTAGTCGTCAAAACCTTAAACCAATGCCTTAATTCTTACGTCGTCAATTGTTGGGATTAGATTAAAACAAAGAGTTCACACTTAAAACCCGAAATGATGTATTACCTTTGAAGAAAGCGAGTACAATGTATTCAAATATACACCAAGCTAAGCTAAGTTACGCTATTCCTAAGTAAAAAAAACATAGGTGTGCTGTAAAGAAACTTGAAGAAGTTTGCATGGTGGTGTTGGACACTTTACAACTATAGTGGTGTCTCTTATTTAGAGAAAAGCAAAATAATTGTTCCATCCTACTATCCTAGCATTTCCTGCCCACGTCTGCCTCTTTGCTTCTTGGTGCACAAAATAGGTGTTTATCATGCCCTTAAACTGTGTGCTCAAGCATCTTTCAGAATGGCCCATTTCCATATAAAATGCAGGAGTCCCTTCTAGATGCCCCACGTCCCTTTGGATGCAGTTGAAACCCACGCACCTTGAAATGCACTTCAAATAATTGGCTTGAGCATCAGAACCACCTATCTTGCAGCCTTTTGGGAAGTCCCTTGAGCTCGACCTTTTACCCCATCAACCATCTTAAGAGGTTGACATCCCATGAAGGATTTAGCTCTTCAAGTAACTAGGCTCGAGACATTGTTATCTTAGTATTTAAAGGCTGAACATCACTCAAGGATGGCCTCACATGACAACATGTGACCCTTAGTCTCAAAAATGAATCATCCTAACTCTATCGAGTTTGGGGTGCAAACAGCAGGCTCAAGGAAGCACGTAAAATACTACTTAGCGCCCCTGGCCTTTAAGGAGGACAAATAGACTTGATACCAAGCTAAAAAACTAAGGGCGGCAAAAGGGACATAACTAAGAGGAACAAGAACCGCATAGGCAAACCTAATGGTTAGGTTAGTCTAATAGAGCTCCTCCAGTAGAGGAAGCTGCATGGAGGCCCTTTTGGCCCATCAAAGGTTCTTGGTTCAAATGTTAGCAAACAGAACGTCCTAAACCATCCCAAATTTCTTGGCAAACAATCCAAGCCTATAAGTCTCTACTCTAGGGTGAGTATGATGATAAAATGGGAGGTCTTTGTTATGATTGACCTTGTATGTTTTGTTGGTTTTGAGTCCAATTGTAATAAGCTTCCTCAAGGCTTAGTTGAGTGCTACGTTTTATTGTATTTCTAGGCATAAGAATCCTAAGTCCTTTGGCGCCAAAATTTAGATGTTAGTTAGGAAGTCGGTTAGAGCTTGGTTGGTCTTGTTTCTAGTCAATTGTGGCGACTGCTTGCTTAAGTTGGTTGTCTAGTTTGTTTTGCTTAAATAGCTTAGATCTTCTTGTAAGAGATTCATTTAATGAAATACAAAATATCTTATTTCTCTCTCTCTCATATAATTTTCTCTCTAATTTCTCATCTCCTTCCCTTCTCTTCTCATCTAAACTCTCTTCTATCCTATACTTCCACTAGGTTAAGTTTAAGTTCGATCTTAAAGCTTAATAATTGGTATCAGAGCCAGGTTGCTGCCGATAGAGAAAATTTTGGTTGATTGAAGCTGGAAAAGCACAAAGAGAAAGAATCAATGGCTAGTGGTGTTACAACTCAATCAGAAAATGCAAATGCTGCTACGGCTCCAACTTATGCTTCAGTTGCTAGTGCCAATGCTGCAGCAGGAGCTAAGTTTGTTGCAGCTGATCAATTGAGCAATCGAAAGGAGGAAATGTTCACTCGAATGCAGAAATTACAGCTAAAGTAGGATCAAAAGAATGTTTATCCATTGATTCAGCAATCACAACAGTTTGAGGAAAAGTTTGTTGAACTGCGGAATCAGATCAATAGACAGAATGCATCTTCAAGTGTTGGAATTTTGTTAGCTACGAGCCAACAAGCTCGACCTCAAGAGGTGATGAACCTCAGGTAGCTGGTGTGGCAGCTGGACAGCAGGATCATGTGCAACCTCAGGCAGTTAGTGTGGCAGCTGGACAATAGGATCAACCTCCTGATCTAACACAATCTCGAGCTGCAAGTGTGACTCTTAGACAATCTAATCGTCCACTAAATCAGATGCAACATATGAACTCTGGAACAAACGATGCTTCATCAAGTAATAGAAGTGGAAGTTTTAGGCAACCAAGGATTCAAATAGAACCTTTTGATGGTAAACAACCTCAATCACGGATTAGAAGATGTGATTGGTACTTTCATTTTTATCACATTAACGAAGCTCAGAAGGTTGAACTAGCTACTATTTAGCTCCAAGGAGATCACAAGGTATGGTTTTACAGCCTTTTGAAAAGTAACCCTTTATTGTCTTGGGCTGAATTTGTGAAAGAATTCTGTGAACGTTATGGAGATGAGGACTCCAGTGACATAATGGATAATTTCAACAAGGTAGTGCAAGTTACTTCTATAAGAGAGTATATGACAAGATTCGAGAACCTAAGGGCCAGTATGATCTCTACTTATCCTCAGGCCACTAAATCTTATTATGTTTCCAGCTTCATTAGTGTCTTAAAGCCAAAGATTAAGAACCTTGTCAAGGCAATTGGTCCAAAAACATTATCAAAAGCCTATGCTAAGGCTAAATTATTTGAAGCCACAATTCTTGCATCCAATGAGGGTCCAAGGAACAGAGGCAGTAGTTTACATCAGCAACAGAAGGGATGAAGGAAGTTAAGGTATGTTCATTCTGATGAGAAAAAGGCCCAAAAATTGTGTTTCAAATGTAATCAGCCTCATTTCTTTGGACACAAATGCAACCCTAAGTTCCTTATGTTAGTAAGAGGAGCTGTTGTAGTTAATGAATCTGAAGATGAAGAAATAAAGGCTAAAATGGATAGTTCTGAACAAGATTCACCTGATGAGTCCCTAAATGATGAAGTGGAGATTTCAATGAAGGCATTGACCGAAAATGGAGCTCATAACACCATTAAGATCAAAAGGCAAGCAGGCAATAAAGCCATTGTGATCTTGATAGATAGTGGTAGTACTCACAGCTTTATTGATCCAAAGGTGGTTAGGAAAGTTGTATAAGAAATGATCAAGACTCATCCTTTAGCCGTAACTATGGCAGATGGGAATTCCATCCTAACTCAGACTAAATGTCAAGGGTTAAATTGGTCTATGCAGAATCACAAGTTTGTTTATGATTTCAGGATCTGGCCATTGGGAGGTGGTGACATGGTTCTTAGTGTGGATTGGATGAGATCTTTCGATCCTATTGTCTTTGATTTTGCAAAACTGACTATGTCCTTTGAGAGGCGAGGATCTATTGTGAAACTGCAGGGCATGGCTGATCAGGCTCAACTTCTGTTGTTAAGTGGCAAGAATTTGAGTGGAGGAATTAGGAAAAAGGCTTATCAGTGGGTTGGACAGTTGTCTGCAATCTCACATACTGAGTTAGGAGAGCAATCTCATCCTGTAGTGCAAGCTTTAATTGAGGAGTTCAAAGATATGTTTGAGCAACTAGATTCATTGCCTCCAAATAGGAACTTGGATCATGCGGTCCCTCTTAAACCAAATTCTAAACCTGTGAAGCTCAGGCCTTACAAATGTCCACATTCTCAAAAAAACTGAGATAGAAAGGCAAGTTGAAGAATTACTCAAGACTTGCTTCATATGACAAAGCCACTGTCCTTTTGCTTCTCTTGTTATCTTGGTTAAGAAGAAGGATCGCACAACTAGAATGTGCATTGACTACAGACATCTTAACTCGCTTATAGTCAAGAACAAATTTCCTATACTAGTTATTGATGATCTTTTATATGAGCATCATGGTGCACATTTCTTCTCCAAGATGGACTTGTGGCAGGGTTATCATCAGATCAGGGTGAAGGAGCAAGACATTTATAAGACTGCCTTCAGAAGTCATCATGGTAACTTTGAGTTCGTTGTTATGCCTTTTGGATTAACTAATGCTCCAGCTACTTTTCAGGCAGTAATCAATGGTGTCTTCAAGCAGTTCTTGTTCTTTGACGACATTTTGATTTACAGCCCAACCTTGGAGGAACATTTGGGGCACCTGAGAGAAGTGTTCTTGGTGATGTGCAATCATAAGCTTTATGTTATCACCCAGGAATCCAAGGCATGAGGGGGCAGATGAGCTGCGGTTAGTTGCTGGTTTAGGGTGCTGCTTTGGGCTGTTTTTTAGCTTTAGTTTATTGTGGGCAGCGTAAGTTGTAATAAGCTGCCAAGAAGTGCAGTTTCGGTAGTAACAGGTTTACTTGTTAGGTAATTGTGGCTTGGCACCAAATAAGGCTTTAGGAAGGAAGTTAAATATTTTCTTTTATTTGGATATTTTAGCTTAAGTCGGTTAGTAGCTTGTGTCTTGATTCAATGTTCTAGTTTGCCTATAAGTAGTATGATCAATTGTAATATTTAGGCATTCAATCAAATAAACAACAAATATCTCTATGAGATAACCAATCTCTCTCTCATCTAACTCTCTCTACTTCTCATCTATATTTCTCTAACTTCTCATCTTAATTCACTTCTCTTCTCATCTTAAATCTCATATATCTTCAAATTACTTCTCTTATGCTTTGTGAATCAATCACGAGCATAACATTTGGTATCAGAGCTAGGTTAGGCTTCCAAAACGAGCGCTTAATCAAAAAAAAGTTTTGAAATCAGACTGTTGTGCTGCGCAAGTGACTTTAGATGCTTTGCATTTGATTTAGTTGAATCAAATTCAACTCAATTGAGTTTATATTGTGTCAAGCCTTGATGCTAGTTGTAATTAATCAACAAAAACAAGCTCTAGAGACGAATTTTAGTTGATTCCAACCATTCGAAGTGCAAGAACATCTACATGAACAACCGGATTAATTCAGCTCAAATTTAGTAGTCCATGTACTGTTTTTAGTGATGATTCTGTTGGTGATTTGTGAAATGTTCCGCGGATTGGCTTGTGCTGCCATTAAGTTGTTTGATTAGATTGAAGTTCAACAAGGAAAGTCGAGTTACAAGTTGTGATTTTAGTGATCTGAACTTCGCATAAAAGGTGTTCGATTAGTTGTGTTTAGCTCAGTTTTTAGCTGAACTAAAACAAATTCAGATCGTGAAGTTAGTGAGCTGGCCAGACCCAAGAAACACCATTCATCATGGCTGGTGGAGTAACTACAAGATCTGGTGCAGGAGCCGGAAATTCAGCCACTCTTGTTGATCCTAACATCTCTTATGCTGCTGTAGTTGGTGCAAGTGCAGCAAAGGATGCATAGTTTGTTATTAATGAACAACTGAATTCGAAAATGGATACAATTTCGACAAGAGAGCGATCAACAAAGGAGTGAAATGTTTGATCAACTTAAGCAAAGTCAGCTGGAAAATTACCTGGAGAGGGAAGAAAGAATGCTTCAGTTGCTGAGGCAGGTTCAACTGGAAAGTAATCAAACAATTGAAGGTAGAATAACTCAGCAGTTGCAGCAAATCGAAGAGAGGGTTACTCGTTTACAAGATCAGGTTAATAGGAAGTCAAGTGTTGGGATTTTGTTGCCTACAAGTCAGCAAAGGAAACCTCGTGATGGGATACAACCTTAAGTACCCGATGCTACAGCTGAATCTTAAGAAAGACCTCCAGTGGCTAATGTGTCTATTAGACCTCAAGCCCACCTCCAATCTGCTGATGTTAGACCTCAAAATCGCACTTCAAAAGCTGATTTAACTGCCAGACCTCATGAGCATCCACTTGAGCAGGTGCAAATTCGATCTACCAGCAGGGATCTTGGACAGAATGGTCACCCTCAGGATCATTCAGTGCAATTCAGATCGAACACAATGGATGCAGGACAGTTTGATCATCCACCTAATCAAATACATACTCAATCTGCTTGCTTGTTTGGGGAACATCTTGTTCGGCCACCAGACCAGGCTTAGCAGCATTTTCATGGACCGAATGCTTCTGAAAATGGTCTCACACGAGACAGGGATGTTACATTTTGTAGTAGAGGCAATGGCTTTAGACAACCAAGAGTTCAAATTAAAAATTTTGATGGAAAGCAGCCACATTCTTGGCAAAGAAGATGTGAGCGTTACTTCCACTTTTATTCCATTCCCGATGAGCAAAAGGTGGAATTGGCTGCGTTCTATCTTCATGGATATCATGAAGTTTGGCTCTATAGTCTATTGAAGAGTAGTTCTACGCTTACTTGGGCTGAATTTATGGTTGAGCTTTGTGAACAATATGGTGATGAAGATTCAAGTGACATTACTGATAACTTCAACAAGGTGGCTCAACTTACAACTGTGAAGGAGTATATGACAAGGTTTGAAAACCTTAGAGCAAGCATGATAATTGTCTATCCTTAAGCAACTGAGTCATTTTATGTCTCAAGCTTCATCGGTGGATTAAAGCCCAAAATAAAGAATCTGGTGAAGGCAATTGGTCCTAGTTCTTTGTCCAAATCCTATGCAAAGGCTAAGCTCTTTGAGGCCACGGTTCTGACATCCAATGATGGCTCAAAGCACCGAGGGGAAAGCTTCCAACAACATCAAAAGGGGTCAGCTAAATCCAAAGTTGCTCGTACTGTTGAAAAAAAGCCTTAAAGACTCTATTTTAAGTGCAATCAGCCTTATGAATTTGGTCATAGGTGTAATCCTAAATTCCTCATGGCAATTGGAGGAGTTGGTGTTGAAGAACAATCGAAAAATGATGAGTCGGATACTGATATTGATGGTTCAGATCAGGACGCTTGCATGGAAGATGAAGTTGAGATTTCCTTGAAGGCTTTGACAGGACAAGGAGCTCAAAATACACTCAGAATCAAGGGAAAAGAAGGCATGAGATCTATTATCATCTTAATTGACAGTGGAAGCACTCACAGTTTTATTGATCCTAAAATGGTGAAGAAAGTGGGACATGAGGTGATTAAGACCCATCCCTTAGTAGTGACCGTGGCTGATGGAAACTCTATCCTTACTTCGAACAAGTGCCGAGCTTTTAAGTGGTCTATACAGGAGCATCAGTTCACATACAATTTCAGAGTCCTTCCCTTGTGTGGATGTGATATGGTGCTTAGAGTTGATTGGATGCATTCGTTCAACCCGGTGTCCTTTGATTATGCTAAGCAAACTGTTTCCTTTGAAAGCCAGGGATCTAGAGTTACATTGCGAGGCATGGAAGATCACTAGTTTGCATTCTTGAGGATAAGAATGTTCTCAAGGGGAAGGGAATGTTATGGCCTGGGAATCCAAGGCATGAGGGGGCTGATGAGCTTCGGTTAGTTGCTGGTTTAGGGTGCTGCTTTGGGCTGTTATTTAGCTTTAGTTAATTGTGGGCAACGTGTGTTGTAATAAGCAGCCAAGAAGTGCTGTTTTGGTAGTAGCAGGTTTAATTGTTAGGTAATTGTGGCTTGGCACCAAATAAGGCTTTAGGAAAGAAGTTAGATAATTTTTTTGATTTGGATATTTTAGCTTAAGTTGGTTAGTAGCTTGTGTCTTGATTCAATTTTCGAGTTTGCCTATAAGTAGTACGATCAATTGTAATATTCAGGCATTCAATCAAATAAAAAACAAATATCTCTATGTGATGACCATTCTCTCTCTCATCTAACTCTCTCTACTTCTCATCTATATTTCTCTAACTTCTCATCTTAATTCACTTCTCTTCTCATCTTAAATCTTATCTATCTTCAAATTACTTAGCTTATGCTTTCTGAATCAATCACGAGCATAACACTTTATGCCAAATTGGCTAAGTGCTCTTTTGCTCAACCACAAATAGAGTACTGAGGACACGTGATTTCTCATGGAGGGGTTTCTACAGACCCTTTTAAGAGTGACCAACTCCAGTTACACTCAAGCAGTTAAGAGGTTTTTTGGGATTAATAGGTTTCTACAGGAAATTTGTGGCCAGTTATGGGGCAATTGCTAAGCCACTTACTAATCTCTTGAAGAAAGATGCCTCCAAATGATCTGATAAGGTTTAAGATGCTTTTGAAGCCTTGAAAATAGCCATGTGTGCAACTCTAATCCTGGTAATGCCTGCCTTGAAGGAGGAATTTATGTTAGAAACTGATGCTTGTGGAAGTGGTATTGGGGCTGTGTTATCTCAGAAGGGAAGACCGATAGCCTACCTCAGCCAAGCTTTAAGTCTTAAGCATAAGGAGTTGTCCACTTATGGAAAGGAATATCTAACAATTCTTCTGGCAGTTGATAAGTGGAAACACTATTTGCAAGGCCATCGATTTATCATCAGGTCAGATCATCAGAGTTTAAAGTATCTATTGGAACAAAAGATCATTACCAGGATTTAGAAGAAAGGTTTGATGAAGATGCTAGGTCTTGATTACTCAATTGAGTACAAGAAGGGGAAGGAGAACTTAGTAGGAGATGCTTTATCTCGAAGAATGGAAGAAGCTGAATATGGTTCTTGTGGAGTTGTATCTCTGGTGCGTCCTGCTTAGATGGAAGAAGTGTACAAGTCATATGAGAATGACAACTTCCCACAAGAAGGCATCACTGCCTTTAGCATTAACAGATCCAACACCATTACTCCTGATGCTGAATTGTCCATTGTCAAGGGAATTATCAGATTGAATGGTAAGTTGTACATTGGTTCTTCTTCAGATTTGAGACAGCGGGTCATTAGTGCATCTCATGACTCTGCTTGGGGAGGCCATTCTAGCGTAGAAGGAACTTACTAAAGGCTTAAAGGGTACTTCAGCTGGGCAGGTATGAAGAAAGATGTGAAGGAATTTGTTCAAACCAGTGAGATTTTCCAACAAACTAAAAGTGGTGACAGTAGGTACCAAGGCCTACTTCAGCCTTTACCTATTCCGGATGATGCTTGGCAACATATAAGCATGAACTTTATTAAGGGCTTACAGAAGTTAGAAGGTCAAGAGGTTATTTTGGTGGTTGTGGATTGCTTTACTATGTTTAGCCATTTTTTTGCCTTGGCTTGACCAATTACAACTGAAAAATTAGCAAGAGTGTTCCTTTATAGTGTCTATAAACTTCATAGATTACCCCAATCTATTACTTTTGATCTGGACATGCTTTTCACGAGTCACTTCTATAGAGAATCGTTCAATCTGATAGGTTCCACATTGGCCTTAAGCTCATCCTACCATCCTCAGACTGATGGACAAATGGAGAGTGTAAATCAGTCAATTGAGCAGTATTTGAGGAGCATGGTTTTCAACCATCCAGGTGCATGGGGTAGATGGTTATCTTTATTAGAGTATTGGTACAATACTCACTTCCATTCTTCAATTGGTATTACTCCCTTCAAGGCGCTATATGGATATGATCCACCCACACCCTTAGTTCTGCAAAAGGATACTTTCTCAGTTTTAGAAGTATCTGATTTAGTACTTCGGAGAAGGCGGCTGGTGCAACTTCTTAAGGACAATCTCCAACAAGCTCAAGCAAGGATGAAGTACTATGCTGATAAGAAGCGTGTGGACAAGTCATTTGAAGTAGGGGATATGGTATATCTGAAGCTTCAACCCTATAGGCAGGCAACTGTGACCGTATGCAAGAGCATTAAGCTTTGTGCTCGTTACTTTGGTCCTTACATAATCATTGAGAAGCTGAGAAAGGTGGCCTACAAGCTGGAATTACCCCCTGATTCTTATGCACATCTGGTGTTCCATGTTTTCCTTTTAACGAAACAACTTAAGAAGGGCAAAACTTATTCTTTTAATCCCCAAGAAGTTACGTCCAGTGGTGCTTTACAGCAGGTACCTGCAGCAATTCTGGATTCAAGGGTGCAACAGGCTTCAGGAAGGCCAGTAGAAGAAGTTCTCATGCAATGGGTTAACTTGGAAGAAGGTGATGTTTCTTGGGAGGACAAGAGGTTCTTGAAGAGTCAATTTCCAACCTTCCATTCTTAAGACAAGAATAGTTTCAAGGGGAGGGAATTGTTATGATTCATCTTGTATATTTTGTTGGTTTTGAGTCCAATTGTAATAAGCTTCCTTAAGGCTTAGTTGAGTGCTGCGTTTTATTGTATTTCTAAGCATAAGAGCCTTAAGTCCTTTGGCGCCAAAATTCAGATGTTAGTTAGGAAGTCAGTTAGAGCTTGGTTGGTCTTGTTTCAAGTCAATTGTGGCAGCTGCTTACTTAAGTCGGTTGTCTAATTTGTTTTGCTTAAATAGCTTAGATCTTCTTGTAAGAGATTCATTGAATGAAATACAAAATATCTTGTTTCTCTCTCTCATCTAATTCTCCCTCTAATTTCTCATCTCCTTTCCTTCTCTTCTCATCTAAACTCTCTTCTATCCTATACTTCCACTAGGTTAAGTTCAAGTTTGATCTTAAAGCTTAACAGTCTTTAGGGCACAAAATTGCCTAACAGTTCTGAGAATTGATGTCAACAGAGATATCAAGATCTAGGTTTAGTTTCCTGAAGCAGAGGGGGCCAAGTTTACTCTCCCTAAATGGAGTCTGCTGAACCGCTAACCTACCATGTGAAGCCAATAGCTTCTCAAGGTAGTGCTCAGAGGTCCACCTTCGAGGCAAAAGAACCTTCATGTGTGCATAGTACTCCTCATAACAGGTGACAGCATCTTGTGGGGACAAAGAAGCCTCTATGACAAAGCTGGGAGAAGTACACTTGAGCCCATAATTGGACCAGCCAAAGGAATCCTTTTACTTGGATAACATAGTTTTTCACTATGATGTCCCAAAGGCACCCTTATACTTGGGCCAAAAGTAATGGTCCCAAAGCTGAAGGACTAGAAGCCCAAGTTAACTGCCACTATCTTAAGAGACTAAAGAATTATGTTTACGGAGTTGGCCAAAAAAACATTTTCATCCAAAACAAGTAGAAAGAAACCTCTTCTTCTCTTGACCTTTGCCCGTAGTCATGGACTTCTCTTAAAACAAAGTTGACAAAACTCTCATAGCTAGCGGACAATGAGGTCACAGAGAAAAGAGAAGCAAGAGCCTTAGCCTCTTTTGAGATGAAAGAGTCCAAGGGCAAAATGGACCCTCTAGGTGAAAAACCTATCACAGCCGCAATGTCCTCCACGATAATGCCAAGAAATCCCTCTTGGAGGATAAAAGCATTATAACAGGTGTTCTAAAAACAAGTAAGGACATCATAATAGGGAAGTCATACATGAGCGAGACCTCAGACAGTCTAATTGCATCGAATATGCGAAGTTCCTTCCACTTCTCCTCAAAACGAAGAGTCAGGTGGTCTACCCAATCTGCAGACTTCTTTGTCAAGATAGTCCACCCCCTTAAAGGGATAGACTCTTTGCAGATTAGTCTTCCTCCCCAAGAGTGACCTGCAAACACAAAGAGTAAAGGAGACTCTAGAGTGTCAACAAATATGCCATCAAGGCTGGGTACCTCCTATGAGGGGTTAATGATTGGGCGAAGAGCATATAGTTCATGTGAAGAAGAGGGATCCTCCTCATTAATGCAAGAAAAGTCCTCTTCAAAGGAGGTAGCATCATTGGGGACCTGGAGCTTTTCTCGAACCACTGAGTGGTCTGATTGGACAAAATGCATCAAGAACTCCACAGGGCTGTCAGCCTTGGGGTGGAAATGGAGACGTATTGAACGTATTTGGGCCATTTCTATGGTCTAATGTTAAACCTTCTAAAGAAAAGTGCTAAAGAATAAACAAAGAGCAAGAAAAGCAAGTACCAAAGCGTAAGTGATGAGCGCTTGAACAATTACAAGAAACAGAGCACAATGCATGAGGTGAACAATTTCAAGACCCGAACTAACATATTTGTAGAGACGCAAGTACAAAGACAATCCAAGCATCAACAACACTGTCTCGAGCTCCCTGTAGTCATTGAGGTTCAAGTCAAACAATTTTTTTAACAATTGGAAATATAAAATTACCAAAGGCTAAAAGGGGGCATTTGTTTACACCCCGTGCTCGGGGAGTTGGGATGATGCTTGAGGCTTCAATGACCTTTAGAAATAGAAGGCTGCAAGAAAGGTGTAAAAGGGACTCGAGCTCAACGGACTACCAAAAAGGCTGCAAGAAAGGCATATCACAGGCTCGAGATGGTTATTTGGAATGTATATCAACGAACGTGGGCCTCAAGCATATCCAAAAGGACGTGAGGTATCTAAAGAGGCCTCGAACATATCAAGAGAAAAGCGGATGTACATGGGACATCTAGAAAGCCCTTGAACAGGAGTGTTTAAGCACATCTATTGCCATTTCACTAAGGGAACAAAAAATGGAAGCAGAAAATGGAGAAGATATGCCAGTTTTTAAGGATGCGGCAATTAGAACTTAGGCTTGTAAATAAGAGGCATTTTTATCATTGTAAAGGATCCCACACCAACATCCAAAACTTCTTCAAGTTGTATTTACAGCACAATTGTGCTTTATTTCTAGGAGTATTGTAACTTAGCCTAGCATTGCACAGCAAAGCTTGTACATTGTTTTGCTTT
This sequence comes from Simmondsia chinensis, assembly GCA_018398585.1. NCBI lineage: Eukaryota > Viridiplantae > Streptophyta > Magnoliopsida > Caryophyllales > Simmondsiaceae > Simmondsia > Simmondsia chinensis. The sequence goes on along the minus strand of JAGTTD010000001.1, from coordinate 20,021,469 downwards.
CACCAAGGAAATACAAATTTTCGGGTTTCATGAATGAACTCTTCATTTTAAATTTGTTCCCAAAATTGATGAATTAAGATTTGAGTCATTAGTTTAAGGCTTTGACAGCCAAGCCTCAAGCTTGATTGTGTTGGTCTTAACACTGGCGTCACTACTTAGTGAGTCAGGTGAATTTAGATTTAAGTCCTCATTGCAGGGCTTTGATGGCTATAGCTTAACTTTTATTGCATTAATCTAAATCAAGTGACCCAAACACGATTTGCTCCACCTAAATCTTGTCAAACTTTAACTCACTCGAGTTATTACAACTCAAGGGTGCCAGGCCTAAAAAGTTACTCGGGCTTGTAAGCGGACTGCTGAGCTCTTAAGCTTGTCTCCATCCTAATTTCTAGCCTTAAAGTGTACGAGGTAAGGTGTATGTGTGCTCCGCTGCGTCACCCTAACTACAACTTGAGCTGGGTCCATATCCATCCTTTTTTTGTCAAACCATTAAACTAAAAACACAAAAAACACATACCTTAAGTCTCCATAATTGGAGCAAGTGTAGAATACACATTATAATTGTGAACTGAAGTCAGGTTCACCAAAAGCATCAACCCTCTCCCTAGAGATGATTGATTAAGGTCAAACACATGCAATTCATAACTAGACTCGCTCCTTATTTGCTGCGAGTCCTTTTGTGCATGTTTGTTTGATTTTGTACTTACAACGACCACACACAAACACGTGCTAAGACAATAGAAAATAAGCAAGCACTAACATCATGGCAACAGGGCAACAGAATAGAGATTATAGAGAAAGTCGCTAGTGAGAGAAAGGGAGAATGCTATGACAAAGGACCTCACAAAGAAGGGAATCAATTTTGGTTTCTGCTTTTGATTTTTTTTTTTTTTTTTTTTTTTTTTTTTGCTAGGGCTTTTTATTTTGGTCCGTTATAGTCAATGAGTTCCGTTAACTCATTTTAAGAGTTGATTGGACCGATCAAAAAAAAAGGCAAATTGAGGCTTATCGACATGCTAGAAAGCTGGAATCATTGTTGTTATGGAAGAAGCCAAAGGTTATGGAGGCTGAAGAGTTGAACCTGTTGGACCGAAAGGTTTTTAGCATTATTCAACTTACTTTGTCCCAAACTATGACACATAATATTGTCAACAAGAAGACAAAGGTGGTTTTGATGGAAGCTTTCTCGGCATGTAAGAAAAACCATTGGTGAACAACAATGTACATCAAATGATAAAGTTTTTTTAATTTTAAAATGGAGAACATAATTACATTATCCAATACTTAAATGATTTTAACACATTTACAAATTAATTTACATCTATAGAAAATTTTGATGACGAAATACGAGCACTTGTATAATTTTGCGACTTTTCCCAGTAGTCGTGAAGCCACAAGAATAGCGATTAGTAATTCTGCTGTTAGAGAAAAATTAAAAATTGATGACATACATTATTTATTCTGGCAAGGTGTGCCAACGTGATTCCAATAATAATCGAGCTTTAAATATGAAAACTCAAGACAAGGGTTTTCAAAAATTGCATAGGAGAAAAGGTAACAATAGAGCAGGACAAAAGGAGTTCTATTGGCGCTATAGGAAATCAGAACATATGAAACAAGACTGTATAGTCTAAACACAACTATGAGCAAAGCCTGTGATTGTAGTCATATATGATGCTTTAGCTCTTACTGTACATTCACTAGTAGAGACTAGGTTTTATAGTTGAGGATCTCATTTCACACTTCATCAAGTAGGAATAGGATACAAAATTATGTGGTTGAGGATTACGATATAGTATATTTGGCAGATGGAAAACAATTGGAAGTTGTCAGTATGGGTGATTAGGTATTTTTTTTACCAAAGGGATTGTTGTGGATTTTACAAAATGGATATGCACCCAAGTTGAGGACAATTTGATATCAGTGGGACAATTTGATGCCAGTAGTTATTATTTCACTTTTCTAGGTGGTAAGTGGATGGTCCCAAAGGGTTAGTCATATCTCATTATCCAAAGTTGGTCACACTGTTTTTAACATCAATGTTAGCTTATGGTACTGCTGTCACCGTAAACTCAGCTTTGAACAATCGAAGCATGTCAGCTAGAAGCCACTTCCAACAGTCAGATATCAGTTCAAGAAATAGATATGAGCATGGATTCTTCAAAAAGATGGTTTTAATGTAGGATTAAGTACACCTAACAAGTGGAAGCTAGTAGTGAGAGCTAAAATGAACTCATTATATAAGAAGACTAACCGAAGCATGAATCAAGTTGTTTTGCTAAGGAAGAGAGTACTTCAACTAAAGCTAGGGTGAGCTTTGGTCAAAGTTCGCATATGATGATTGTGTATGATGGGAAGCACGGAAGACTATGATACCAAAGGTTGTATGCAATCCTCATCAATCTTCAAGTGGGAGACTTATTAAGTATCGAAACTGATGGTCTCACTTACAGCCACATTCAGTGTTGGTATTACTGGAGTCCATTCGAATGGCTACATTAAGTGGTCCTAATAGTAGTGTTTGTTGGGAAATTAGTAGAAATTAAGTAATCAGAAAGCGGCCTTGAGATGCTAGAAGCTAACTTGAGATAGGGACAGAATAAATGTTACACCAACTCTGAGAAGAAGTGCAACACAAAGACCTCAAATTGAATGCTATAGACCTCGAATTCAAGAAAATGGCTCAAGAAATATATTTAAATGTAAAAGTGAAAGTCAATTAGAGAAGAAAGATCAAACAAAAGGAAGATGCCTCGCAGTGGAGTTCACTACTGCCGTAAGTAGCTTATGTCCCTCAACTACACAAACAAGACCGCCAAGAACTTCGAATCCCAAGGTTAACACAACCACTGTACACAGTATTATACTCCTAGGTGATGGTTGGATTATGCCTCAACTTGCTCAGTATTAGAAGAACAATGACACTCAGAGACTGAAGAAGATGAAGTGTTTACAGTGTTTTCTATGTATTGATCAATGCCCCAAGGCACTGTATTTACAGGCAAAATTACTTCCCCTTCAAGCAGCCATCGATTATGGAAAGTGGGTGAAAACTTTATCCTCAATATGGAGAGTGGACTTATCTAAAGAAGCAAAGAATTCGACCTTAGTTAAGGAAACAACGAATATGGAGAGATTGTGCGTTGAAATGGTCAAGACTTGTATCTCAAGCTTGAGCTTGTAATCTTGAGCTCGAACCAGAAGTAATTGACAATGCCTCAAGCTAGCACCCCCGAGGTTGGCCAAGAATAATAGCTCAAGCTTGGGCCTTCAACCTCGAGCTCAAACCTAAAAAAAACTATCCTTGAGTTTGTTTTTGACAAAAAACAAACAATGGCCATAAAATAAAAGTCCATCTTGTAAAAAGTCCAAACCATGCTGCAATGCATAGGCGGCCCAGTGAGAGGGGCTGCATGTACGCTTGTGGCCTACAATGCAAACTCTAGGCCCACGAGACTTTACCGAGTAAAAAGAGAAGAGGGTTATTTAAAAATGCTTTCCTACTTCAAGAATTTCTATATGGGATATAAGGCTTGGAGCAATAAAAGCTAAATTGAAGCAAACCTACCCCCAATTTCCAACAATTTCAATAGAGTGATACTTAACAACAACAACAACCCAATGCCCATGAAGCAAGGTCTGCGGGGGTAAAATCCACGCATTCTTACCTCTACAGGGTGCTACCCAGAAGGAAATCTATGTCCGGAGGGTCCCAACCCTAGAAAGCAAAATAGATCAACATTCATAAAGTTAGGTTATATGAAAGTCAAATCGAGTCAAGTCAAGTCAAGTTAGATGAACTAATACAATAACATGTAAGCATGCAAATATCCATAAACATCGTAGCAAAAATAAAGTACACGTAAACCTAGATATATTGTGGCCTAGAAACAATAGGCTACATTTCCCTAACATCTAATTAATTACATGTATTTTTTACCACCACTTAGCTCTATCTAATATCATTTCTCGATCAAGATTGAGGTGCATAAAGTCATATCTAATCGCCTCCATCCAAATTTTCTTCGTCCTACCTCTACCTCTCCTCTCGTACATAGTATGTAGTGGCTCGCACTTCCTAACCAGGGCAGAGATCGATCTCCTTCTAACATTGTCCAAACCATTGTAGGCATTGTTCCCTCAACTTGTCCTCAATTTGGGCCTCACCTAATTTACTTCTTATAACATCATTTCTGATCCAGTCCTTCCTAGTATTTCTGCATATCCAACGCAACATCCTCATCTCCGCCACCATTCTAGGATGTCCCCACAAAGTGATGCTTGCTCCTATATTTCTAAGATGCATGTAAGTAGAGTCTTCTAGTACCTAGTGTAGTAAATTGATCAAGAAGAAGATAGTGATACTCTATTTGTTAGGAAAATGTCTCAAAATTACTTGGTATTTTAAGAAGAGAAGCAGTGAGAAGGCCGATCGATCGGGGTGGAGCTCGATCGATAGGGAAAGTTACGTAAAAGAAGGACGCCTCCAGTGAGCAAGCCGATCGATCCGTGAAGTACCGATGGATTGGGACCTCGATCAATCAGGTCCCCCTGATCGATCGAGAAGCGCATTTTTCCAGCGCCTATAAATTCAGACGTAGGGTTACGTCATATTGTATCCAATTCCAAAAGTGAGGTTTTCCCCATAGTGGCGCCGCCACCAATACAAATTGAGTGTGAGAGAGTATATTGTAATTCTTCTTTTGATTCAATAATAAAAAGCTTTGATCTTCGCCCGTAGTTTTATCCCCTTTCGATTGTAAAGGGGTATCCACGTAAATCATTGTGTCATTGTTTCTTTTCTCTTTTACTCCATTTATTTTTCGATTTGTCATGGTATTTGATTCGATTGTATACCAGGAGTATTGTTTATTTCCGCTCAAATTGGTATCAGAGCCTAGTTATTCGAATTGGTACAATGGCATCAGATATTAAGTCCGAGGTAGAGAAGTTCAATGGTCAGGGAAGCTTCAGCTTATGGCAAGTCCGTGTGAAAGGACTCCTGACTCAGAACGGCTTGAAGAAAGCACTGGAGGGGAAAGAGAAGAAACCCGAGACTATGACCGAGGCACAATGGGAAGAGATGGATGATAAGGCTCTAACGGCGATTCAGATGTGTTTGGCTGATGATGTTCTGTCAGAGGTTTTGGAGATGGAAACCACAAAGGAGTTATGGGAGAAATTACTAGACATGTTTTGCCACAAGTCAGTGTCCAACAAACTCGCAGTGAAGCGACGGTTATTCGCTTTCCATATGACAGAATGTACATCTCTTAAAAACCATCTTAGCGAGTTTACCTCTATTGTACAAGAATCAAAGGAATTGGATGATGTCCCTAAGGACGAGGATCAAGCTATGTTATTACTGTGTTCGCTCTCTAATTCGTATAAGGGCTTCGTAGAAAGCATGATATACGAGGGTAGGCCGACCATTACTGTTGATGAAGTGAAAAGAAACCTTGTGAGTAAAGAACGAGTAGATAGGGAGTTATCTGACTCGGTGAATGACTCAGGTAGTGGTTTGCATGTGAGCGGTAGACCAGAACATAGGAGATCTAATGGTATGAAAAAGTCTAGGTCTAAATCTAGACATAAGAACCTGTCGTGCCATTATTGTCCCAAGAAAAGGGCACATAAAGAAAGATTGTTATAAGTACAAAAATAAATTGAAAGAGGGTAACAGGGGTGACCAGGGCAAAGACAAGTCCACTGAGGCTAGTGTTGTAGAGGATGATAGTGATGGGGAGTTTCTATTAGTTGTTGATTCTCAATCCAAGCCCAAGGATAAGTGGGTCATGGATTCGGGTTATTCATATCACGTTACTCCAAACAGAGACTGGTTTTCCACGTATAAGTCTATACAAGGTGGAGTTGTCTTGATGGGTAACGATGATGCTTGTAAGGTAGTGGGGATTGGAACAGTCCGTGTGAGGATGTTTGATGGGGCTATTAGAACCTTGAGTGATGTACGTCACATCCCGGAATTGAAAAAGAACTTGATTTCTCTAGGTACCCTTGAGTCTAGTGGGTACAAGTACACTGCTGAAGGTGGAGTCATGCGGGTTAGTAAGGGTGCTTTAGTTGTGATGAAAGGGAATAGGGTTGGTACTTTGTATGATCTTGCAGGTACGACTGTGACAGGTTTAGTTGTTGTTTCCACATCTGCTATGATAGATGCAAAGATCACAAGATTGTGGCACATGAGAATGGGTCACATTGGCGATAAGGCATTGTCTGAGCTGAGTAAGAGGGGACTGCTTTGTGGTCAGTCAACAGGACTTATGGAATTTTGTGAGCACTGTGTGTATGGGAAGCAGAAAAGAGTCAGCTTCAGGTCATCAGTACATCAGACAAAGGGAACATTAGATTACATACATTCTGATCTGTGGGGACCTTCGAGAGTGGCTTCTAAAGGTGGGTCCAGGTATCCTCTAACGTTTACTGATGATTACTCACGTAAATTTTGGGTCTATTTTCTGAAGTAAAAAAATGAAGTGTATGATATCTTCAAGAAATGAAAGATTCTGCTTGAAAAACAGACAGGGAAGCCGATAAAGAGGTTGAGGACTGATAATGGTCTTGAGTTTGTTGAAGGTGACTTCACTAGATTTTGTAAAGATCAGGGTATAGTCAGACACAGGACATGTGCAGGTCGACCTCAGCAAAATAGAGTGGCTGAAAGATTAAACAGGACATTACTTGAGAAGGCTTGATGTATGCTTTCAAATGTAGGCTTGAAAAGAGAATTGTGGGCAGAAGCAGTTAGCATGACTTGCTATCTTGTGAACAAGACACCGCATTCTTCATTGCAGATGAAGATACCTGAGGAGGTATGGTCTGGTTCTACTTCTGATTATTCTCAAATTAAAGTATTTGGTTGTCCTGCATATGCATATGTTAATGATGGAAAGCTGAAGCCTAAGGCCAAGAAATGCATCTTTCTTGGTTATTCGTCAGGTGTGAAGGGATATAGATTGTGGGATCCAAGTGCTCAGAAGTTTCTGACTAGTAGAGATGTTACCTTTGATGAGTCTGCTCTACTTAATCAGCCACACACACCCTCCATTGACAGTGATACAGTTCAGATTGAGAAACCTGATGTTACGGAGATACAGTCAAATCAGCAGGTTGTTCAGCTAGAGAGTATTCCAGCACCTCTGGTACGGGTTTCTAATGTTGTTATTGATAATGCAGAAACAGGTCAGCAGGTGGAGAATAGTACTATAGCTGGTGGCAGATCGAGGCGTCAGATCAGGCCTCCTGAGAGATATGGGTATGAGAAGATTATTGCTTATGCCCTCACTACTGCTGAGTCGTTAGATGACAGTGATCCGACTTCTTATTCAGAGGCTGTATCGAGATTAGATGCTGAGAAGTGGCTCGTTGCTATGAATGAACAGATGCAGTCTCTTCATAAGAATCAGACTTGGGAACTGGTGAAGCCTCAAACAGGGAAAAGACTGACTGGTTGCAAATGGGTCTTCAAAAGAAAAGAGGGCATTCCTGGAGTTGAAGATGCAGGATACAAGGCACGTTTGGTAGCTAAAGGCTACAGTTAGGTACAGGGTGTTGATTTTCATGACATATTTTCACCTGTAGTTAGACATACCTCGATTCGTGCACTTTTGTCTTTAGTTGCTATGCATGACTTGGAACTTGAGCAGTTGGATGTAAAGACTGCATTTTTGCATGGTGAACAAGAAGAGAGTATCTTTATGCATTAGCCCGAGGGTTTTGTTATAGAAGGAAAGGAAGATCATGTGTGTTTGCTTAAAAGGTCGTTATATGGTTTGAAGCAATCTCCTAGGAAGTGGTATAGGAGATTTGATCAGTTCATGACAGGTCATAAGTACATTAGGAGTAAGTACGACAGTTGCGTGTACTTCAGAAAGACTGATTCAGGCTTTGTTTATTTGCTTTTGTATGTTGATGATATGTTGATTGCAGCACAAGACATGAAGGATGTTGATAATTTAAAATCTATTTTGAAGAGTGAGTTTGAGATGAAAGATCTTGGAGCAGCTAAGAAGATCTTAGGCATGGAAATTCGTAGAGACCGAAAATCCAAAAAATTATACTTGTCCCAGGAGAAGTATATTGAGAAGATATTAGACAGGTTTCATATGAAGGATGCTGATCCAGTTAGCACGCCCTTAGTAGCTCACTTCAGACTCTCAGCATTAGATTCGCCTCAGACTGAGGAGGATGTCAGGTATATGTCTTAGATTCCCTATTCTAGTGCAGTGGGCAGTATTATGTATGGAATGGTTTGCACGTGTCCAGATATTGCTTTTGCAGTGAGCAGAGTTAGTAGGTACATGGCGAATCCCGGTAAAGAGCATGGCATGCTGTGAAGTGGATTCTCAGGTATCTTCGTGGAACTTCTGATTTGTGTTTGGAATATGGGAAAAGAAAGTGTTGTTTGGTTGGGTATGTAGATTCAGATTATGGTAGAGACCTCGATAAGAGGAAGTCAACATCAGGGTATGTGTTTTGTTTAGGTGACACAGCTATCAGTTGGAGGGCATGTCTACAGCCTGTTACATCACGGTCTACTACCGAGGCCGAGTATAAGGTAGTTACAGAAGCATTCAAAGAAGCCGTCTGGTTGAGAGGATTGATCAGTGAAATCAGTGTTGAGCAGGGCACAGTTAGAGTCTACTGTGATAGTCAGTCCGCCATTCACCTAGCGAAAGATCAGATGTCAGATCATAACAGAACGAAGCATATAGATGTGAAGCATCACTTTATTAGAGATCTGATTGACGAGCGGAAGGTGGAGTTGAAGAAGATTAGGACTGAGGACAATCCAGCTGACAGGTTCACTAAGGTTCTACCAGGGAGCAAGTTCGAGCATTGCTCGAATTTGGTGGGTCTTTTAGTTTAATGTATGTTAGCCCCGGTTAAGGGGGCATTTGTGGAGAAGGTGGAGTTGTTTTATTGTTGATGTTAATTTTGAGCCAAGGTGGAGATTTGTTAGGAAAATGTATCAAAATTACTTGTTATTTTAAGAAGAGAAGCCAGTGCCTTTAAATTCAGACGTAGGGTTACACCATATTGTATCCAATTCCAAAAGTGAGGTTTTCCCCATAGCGGCGCCGCCACCAATACAAATTGAGTGTGAGAGAGTATATTGTAATTCTTCTTTTGATTCAATAATAAAAATCTCCGATCTTCGCCCGTGGTTTTCTCCCCTTTCGATTGTAAAGGGGTTTCCAAGCAAATCATTGTATCATTGTTTCTTTTCTCTTTTAGTCCATATATTTCTCGATTTAGTGTGGTATTTGATTCAATTGTATACCAGGAGTATAGTTTATTTCCGCTCATGTTTATATACTAATTTCCGTTGCTCCCCTCTTTGTATGTTTTGATCGAACCACATAAACTTTAATGTTTTCATTTCCCCCAATCCCCTTTTGTTTGGGAGTGGTCTTAACAATTTCTGGTCGAGTTTGAGTGGACCCATCCAAGTGAGGTCAAAGTTGCCAGGTCTAGAATGCAGTAAGGGAAGGGCTACTTGTGACTGAAGCAACAGCTCACGTACGCATATGTATTACGTGACAGGGTTGCTTAGTGTTAGTTGTATGCTCCCTCAGGAAATATGAGAATGTTTTGACTTGAAAATTAAATACAAAATGAAAATTCAGTTAGATAATATTGTATGATATCTCACCCAGAAAGGGATTTCTCGGATCACGGGCTTCTTGGATCATTCAAAATCGCTACCTTATTCACACTCCATCATCATTCCCATTTTGTTGATACTGATGGAATCCTAAATTTATGGATTTTTGCTTGCCAATTGCTCTCTTTTCTGTTTACAATTTTGTATCAACGGCGGTGGATTCAGAAATTTAATGGCGCAAAATATTCAATATGTATAGTAAACAATAAAATAAAGGTAGTGCCATTGACAAATCTGGATTTATTTAGGCTCTGTTTGTTTCGAACGAAGTACTCTTCTCTAGGAAAGTATTTTCATAAAAAAATGCAATTGCTATTGAGCTTTTCCATTGTTTGTTTTAACAGAGTAACATGTTCTCACATTGCAATGTTCCTCGTTTGTTTTACAGGAATCATCTTATACCTAGTAATAGAGCAACATAAGTAGCAACACATTATATTTGAAATTATCTAGAGTTTGTGTGGTTGTGAAATTTTTACTAAAGTACCATAAGGCTCAATCATTTATCACATATTTTGACATTTAAATGTACACAATGAGGTATATGAAGTTGAATATTTAATTACTCAGGTACTATAAATTAAAATTTGATAAATTTTTATAAGAATTTGACCAAATATACATAATTATGATAATATTTACAAGCCATGTCAATGTTTTCAGCAAATTACAATAAAACATTTATCGTATGCTGATGTAATCTACCGAAATGTGGCCAAAATCATTTTAGAGTGATCCATATTTGGACCGATGTATCTTCTAAATTCTTTAGATTACTCGGAATGATGACTTCCCTCCTTTTGAAAGGGAAGTCATTTTCACCCATTTGAGGGAAAATGTTTTCCAATGTAAAACCTCTTCCATCAAAAAATGCACGCCAAACAACAGAAAATGGGAAAACCAATTCCTAGAATGTGATTTTTCCCTAAACAAACGGAGCCTTAATGTTAAATAAAGGCTTATTTTTTGACGACATGTTTGCTGTGACCATAATAAATTGAATTATTGACAATATCCTAAAGCACCGATATAATCAAGCCATCTAAAAAAAATATTAAGAGACTTTATCACTTAAATATCTTAATATTTGAACATTTATCATATCGGTACCATAAAGTTTAAAATTTTACCTCTTGGTTTACCTCCGGTAGAATTTGGGAAATTTCTATCAGATTAAGTGAAATAATTCTTCAAGAAAACATTGACATGGTACATAATTTCAACAATATATACGTGTTACATCAATGTTTCCGTTGAATTTCGCAGATTTTGACAAAAGTTCATTGAACTTCCATGTAATATGCCAATATATTGTAAAAATCATGTGTCATGACAACATTTTCTTGAAAAAGATCAACAAACAACAAATTGCACCTATATATTGTATAAAACATATTCAACATCAACATATATCGACAAAAATTCATCAAATTCTGATTAAGGGTATTCAAGTGATAAAAGTTTTAAAATCTTAAATTACCTAATTGATGCAACGCAAAGTGGAAGAATTAGGGGAACGGAAAGGTTCAACGGCCATTCCTTTAATTTTATTGATTTTTGTAATAAAACAAAGGGGAAAATAATTGCTTAATCTCACAACTCAAGAAAAAGACTTAAGATGGGCTTACATCCAGGTTGGGGGTCCTCAGAAACAGCCTCTTGGTAGGGTTACACCCTAAAGCGGTAAGACTATGTACATCCACCCCTCCCAGACCCCACTTATGCGGGAGCTCTTGAGGCACTGGGTCTATTATTGTTGTTGTTGTTGTGCTTAACGTTGAAGACATCAGAAGTCCTCAGGTCAGGTGGAAGTTGGAGATGGTAGGCATTGTCGTTGATTTTCACCACTACTGCCAATGGACCTATCTTACGAGCCGTGAGCTTATTGTACTCCTGAGCTAGAAATTGTTCTTGGGTCAAGATTGCCCATACTTTGTCGCCAACCTAAAACTGAACTACTTGTCGCCTCTTGTCTCTAGCTATTCTATACTTGGCATTGGCTTCTAGCAACCGAGCTCATGTCTACTGATGGATGTCCCTAAGTAAAGGGATGAAGTCATCCGCCTTTTTGTGAGGACGGGTGAGGTTCGGAACTGGCACCAAGTCCATAGGAGATCGTGGGACAAAATCATAGACTACCTGGAATGGTGTAAACATTGTACTTCTATTGACAAAGCTGTTGTAGGCAAACTCAACCTGATGCATCTTCATCTCCCATCCCTTGGCATTATCAGCGACGAGACATCGTAGTAAGTTACCCAGCAACGGTTAGTGACTTATGTCTACCCATCCATTCGAGTATGGTGGACGATGCTAAATGTCAGAGACGTATTCGCCATCTTCCATAATGTCTTCCAGAAGCGATTCACGAACCTGACATCCCGATCAAAAACAATGCTTATTGGCAACCCGTGCAACTTGTACACCTCGCAAAAGTAAAAACCTGCAACATGTATGGCTTCAGCAGTTCTCTTGCATCCAATGAAATGCACCATCTTGGAGAAGCGATATACTACGACAAAGATAAAGTCAATGCCACCGGTGGTTTTCGGTAAGCCCAGTACAAAATCCATGTTCATGTCTTCCCACAGCTGACTCGAAACTGATAAAGGCATGTAACGACTGGCGTTAATCACCCCACCCTTAGATATTTGACAAATTCGGCTTCTCTTAACAAACCTCTCAACCTCCTTCCTTACGATAGGCTAAAAGTAGTTGGTGATAACAAGCTTCAATGTCTTGTCCCTACCCATATGCTCCACGTTGTGCTTCTCCTCGATAATCTTGAGCCGCCAGCTTGACTATGGGATGCAAAGTTGGTTCCCCTTAAATAGGAAACCATCATGAACGGAGTAGCCGAGAACAAAACCCAACTGAGCTTCTCGCCATATCTCTCCAAACGTGGGATCACCGTGGTACCGGGACGCCAGCTGCTCAAACTCGATAATCTCCATCATGCTTTCTGTCAAGACGAGGCTTCTCCTACTCAGGGCATCCGCCACTTTATTCATCATGCCAGACTTGTGCTTCATGACAAAGTGAAAGAGTTGTAGGTAACTAGCCCACTTGACGTGTTTGTTTGAGAGTTTATCTTAGCGGTTGAAATACTTGAGGGCCACGTTATCAGAATATAAGACAAACTCCCAGTAGGCTAAGTATGACTTCTAATACCGCAAAGCCCTAACAAACGCGTAGAACTCAACGTCATAAGTAGAATAGTTTAGCTGGCTCCCGTCAAGCTTCTAACTGAAATAGGCAATGGGCCTCCCCTCTTGCCTAAGGACAACACCAATTCCAAAGCATCCATGTGGAGCTCAAACGTCTTGTGGAAGTTGGATAGTGCAAGCACTAGTGCCATCGTTAGCCTCCTCCTGATATCCTCAAAGGCGCGGCTACCTCCAGGGTCTAGGCGAAAGAACTTCCTTTCATACAATCAGTTATCAGCAACATCACAGTACTGAAGTGAGCCACAAACCATCTTTAGAAAGACACTAACCCATGGAAGGTCCTGATCTCGCTAATTGTCTTTGGCGATGGCCAGTCTTGTATTGCTGCTATCTTCCCTTCATCTGCTGAGATCCCGTCCTTGGACACAATGAAGCCAGGGAAAGTGACCTGATCCCTTGCAAACTCACACTTCTTCGAGGCAACAAACAAGTGTTGTTCCCGTAACGTACTCGGCACTGCCTTGATATGCCCCACATGTTCACCCCAATCCCGGCTATAGATCAGAATATCATCAAAGTACACAACCACAAACCTTCCAATGAAAGGATGAAGTACTTGATTCATGAACCGCATGAATGTACTTGGCGCGTTGGACAATCCGAATGGCATGACTAACCACTCGTAAAGTGTTGGAAAAGGTGTCCTAGAAAAACCAAATTAGTTAGTTTTAAATATTGAATAAATAAAATTGTTTTATTTATTTATTGTCTGGTTATGTTTTATGAGTCAAACATGCATGATTGTTTTTCTAAAACGTTCCATGAGATGGACGTTGTTCAAGATGATGTGTCAGGTTTAGTTTAAATGGTCAATGAGATTGAACCACAGAAAGACATAGATCAAACTAGTGACATATTGTCAAAGTATATTCGTAGTCGGTGATATGTTTGGAAAAGTTGTCTGATAAGACTATAATATGCTACTTTTGATTATTTGTCTTGGTCATGTGGATAGGGATCCAAGAGTATTATATTGGTATTTTCAATAAGATTGAAAAACTGAGCAGGACCACCTGAATTAGTTATTTTCTTTACTGCTATTAGAAATAATTAATTTTATAAGACGATAACTATACATCCGGGAAATAGTTTGAACTAATGCATGGAATGTTAATTGCTTTAATGCCCAAAATGATGAGGTTAAAATTGAATAACCAGGATCTTACGTCGTTGGACAATTGTATGAAGTGTGGTGGGAATGGATATTTTACTAGGAATTTACATTAAAAATTGTCCCCCTTATTGATTCGTAAATATATGAACATATTCTAGAATCTTTGGCCAGAGTATTCCATATATTTGGACATTTGGAATTAATACGAAAATTGTTCCTGTATTATGAATTGCTCAAGAAATGTGAGTCGAGAACTACGGTAATAGAGGTGAGAAAAATAACGATAGTAGTTGGAGTTGTTTTTGCTTACGGTTTCTAAAAGAGGGGTTAATTATCGCAATAATAATAATAAAATTATATGGGAAATTCTTGAGTGAATATATTTAATTCTAGAGTGCAATAAAACTTATTTAGTGGAATTAAGTTTTATTAAATGGTAGTCAATTGTTATCAAGAGATAATAATCAGAGTTGACCAATTTGGAGCTTGAGTTAAATTGTCCTTAAAGTCCCTCCACAAGCCACAACATAAGTACTGTTTGAAAATATTTAAATTGAATTCACAGGATGAGTTATTTATTTATAAGATGAATAAATTAATTTTACTAAACATAATTAATAAGATGAACTATTTATTTATGAGATAAATAAATAAATTTTATTAAATAATATTTATGGGATGAATTTTATACGCGTAGAAATTAAACAAAACAAAAAATGCCCAGCGGATGAAAAATTGTAAGTGGGCCCCATGCGGAGCCCACATGCAATTTATTTATTTATTTATTTTTATTTTATTTTTTTTATAAATATGCAATGCAATGTGCCGTGGGTTGCGGTAAGTTCTGTTATTTTTTTGGTTTTAGGTTTTGGAACCTAATTTTTCTCTTATAATAAAATTTAAAATTAGTTTAATATTTTTTTAAATTAATATTTAGCATAATTTTTTTGAAAAATTATTTTTTGAGAAGATTAAAAGCAAAAATTTTATTCTAAAATTGTTTCTAAATTAAATATTTTGTAAGTCCACACTCCAATTTTAATAGGGGTCATTGCAGGAAAAATCTTGAGGTGTCAAGAAATTCCTTCCTCCAATTTCCGATCTTCAAATTCGGAGTTTGGATTTACGCTTTAGGTATGTCCAAATTAAGTATTTGATATTTAATTTGTTCTTTTTTTTTATTTCGTTTTATTCTACGTGCCATAATTATATTTGTTTTATTGGATGTTTTGATTGTTATATTATAAGCCTATATAAGTAAGATCTAAGTCCAATTAAATAGTTTAATTAGATCAGGGCATTAGATTTAAAAATAAGAATTTTAAATTAGTTTTCCGTTACACCCGCTCTAGTTGTTTCATGGAAAAAATTTTGAAATACGTTTCCAACCGTTGGTATCAGAGCCAACTCTAAATATGCTCATAATTGACATTAAAACATCAGGTTTGATAAAATTGAAGTATGTAGAATTACGAAAGTATGAAATTAAGAATTTTATTAAAGAAAAAAGACTACCCTGAATATTATTGTTAAAAGAGTTTAACGACAAGATTGAATCTTCATTAAAATTTTAAATTGTTTACAATTTTGGATGATTCATAGGTGATTAGATTTTGAACCTAGATAGAAAATATTCAATTGCTGAATAATTTGTAATAAACCAAAATAAAGAAAACATGATTTTGTTATTAAGGAGTTTAATAATAAGATTGTTCTTCAACAAATTTAAATTGTTTAAACTAGGATGAACCATAATTAAAGTTGTGGGAGTATACTCCTAAATACTCTAATGGGATTAGATATTCAAGTAGTTGAATGATTTAGATATATACAATGTCACAAAGAATATCTAATATGATTAGATGTTCGGTTTATGATTTAATGTGATTAAGATTGAATTAAATTATTTATTTAATTATTTAAATAATAAAATAAATATACAAAAATAAAATAAAAAAGGGATTGGGGATGTGCCCAGCGGCCGGGCACGCCCCCAACAACTAAAAAAAGTATTTATTTTTTATATTTTTATTATTTAAATATTTTGAAGAAATAAATAATTGATTAGGATAAGATCTTGATTAAGATTATGTGATAATCTCTTTTAAAAGAATTTAGAAAAATCTTTAATTGTTCCAATCTTTAGGCCCTTCAGTAATGTTAATTCAAATTGTTTGATAAAATAGTACTTACTAAATTTTGTTCGCATATTTAATATTTTAAAGAGTTAAATATTTTGTATGATGTGAATACAAGTTATGAGGCCATATAACTTGGTGAAATATTTGATTTCATCTAGTGGGAGAATTTTTTCGTATAAGTCTAATTAGATTAGTTAATTCAATAGTTGAATTATTTGAAAAGAAATTCTCATAATGTAACTAATAAGATTAGATTGTACAGGTTGTGTAATTAAAGGAACCTATTATGATTAGGGATTTATTTAATTGTTAAATAAAATTTTGAATAAGATTCTAATAACTAATTATGAGATAATCAAATTTTAAGGGAAAGATCTGCCATTGTAAAATTCCACGTGGGAGCGAGGATCAGGAGTTGATACCTCACGGTCTCCATTACAAATCTGATAGCATAGTGGACAGGCACTACTCTCGGATGAGGGCGTTTGTTCACGACATACAGGGTTAGACTTCTTCATGATAGATAGAGATAGAGGAAAACAAGTGCAGCCTCGCTAATGTGTAGTATCTTACTTACTTGAACTAAGGTCTAGGTAATGGTATACACTTGACTAGGATGGTATGATAGTCTGCTATAGAGCGTTATGATACTGCCTTAGAGCCCAAGGTAGAAAAGGTGAGTTATATTTTTAAAAAACATATTATTTGAGAATAGTTTTCAGTTGACTAATTACTTGTTACGCCTCTTCCATAGTAACGAGTATTTTGGTTAGCTCATCGTTGCACACAAATAGAGAATGGTTAGGTGGATCCATTCTTTATCTATTTGCTAAAATAATTTAAATTTCACAATACTCAAAATATCAAAATATGTAGCAGTATAGTAGGTGGACGCGACTCCCCGAGGAAAGCGTTCATTTGCGGAATACAAGGTTAGCCTTCTAAGAGATGAACTGAAGTCCAAGCAATCAAGTACGGCCGCGCAGACATGTAGTATATTGAGACCTTGTATGAGTGTTTAGGTAATGATGTACACTTGACTAGGATGTACATTAGCCTCCCTAAGGAGCTCTACTATAGGACCTTAGAGGCTGAGGGAAAATTGATGTGTTAAATGCGTTTAGTAAAGAGCTTATAAGAAACATATTTATTGAGAAGTGTTCTCACCCTTCTGATGTCTTAATTTTGGCCTCGCCGACAGGGATTTTTGGGTGGTTCGGTTTGGTCACCACGGCATACATGTAAGTGTCGGACATTAAACTCCGAACTTTGATTGTTTGCTAAAAATTAAGAAAAGTAATCTTATGTGTTATATGACTTGTTTTATAGTTTTTGTTTTTAGACAGGTTGTTAGATTATGCATTGCGATCAATACTGGTACGTCTTGTCTATTCTAGTTTGTTCCTTATAATATAATATATTTTAGGACATGTTGAGCACTAGGAGATGCTCAGAGTTCTCTAGGTTGCTACTAGTAGATCTACTAAGTTGAAAAGAACGTTAGGAACGTTAGATTAGACTAAAGAGTTAGTCGGATGCGAGATTCAGACATTAGATGTTGAACTTATTCTAATATTAGTACTTGAATTGCCAACTGTAGTAGAGACGATCAGATACTTAAAAGAAGCGTTTGTTCAGAGAAATAGTAGCATGAGAATAGTTTATGAGAAAAGGTTTTATGAAAACTAAGGGAAGAGTCCATTTAGTGTAAGCATCTATCTTAGAAATTAGGAACCTCAAGAGGTTAAAATAAAACGTGAGTCAAAATAATTTTGCCTCTTTAATAAGAGCACTAGACTTTAAAAGGAATTGCCTAGATACTCAGATACTATTGTTGCTAAGACAAAAGGCCAACATGACAAGATATTTGATATAATGTCTCCTTTAGTTATGACTAGTAGGTAGTTCACTAGTATACTGGTCATGAAATGTAGTTTTGTATTTGAGTACCTATCTTGATGTAATTTAAAATTTTGATTTCTATTCACTATTTTTGAAACAGACTTTCAGTTATTTTTTAAAATAATTGACTGATTATTATGTAAATAAAATGTTTATTTAAAAGGTATATTGATAGGTAGTTTACTTACTTTGATCAAAACTACGTTAATGGGGATTTATTAGTGTAATACAAGCCAGACTTTTAACCATATAAGAGAAGAAATTCCATAAACCTTATTGCATTTAAGTGGTACTTAATCTTAGGTCATAGTAATCTAATATGATTCAAAACTGGTTTGAGATGTCTTATGGATCATTAAGTACTTGAATAATAACCAGTAAGCGAATCATTTTCGAATTAATGGTGACTGAAATTTTCTTAAAGAGCAATGACAGTAGGACCACTAAACTATGAGGACTTATTCATAAACTGTTTATGGGTAGCTAAAAGTTGAAGCGAGCGGAAGCGATGAGTATTTCATAAAATATTTATGAATAACTACTCAATTAATTGATGAATGGATAACCTATGAAGATTGAAGTCTTGAATTCTTTGAAAGGTTCAAAGAAATAAAGACTGAAGTTGGAATTAGTTAGGTAATTACTTCACGTCACTTTAATTTGATCAAAGTGGTGGGTTCGGGAGAGTTCTTAGTTTTCCTTATTACAAAGAGTTATAGGAGGGATAAATAATATGTTACTAAATATGGTACAATACATATGATGAGTCACATTTACAAATCAAAAGATTTACTATGTAAAATGTTTTAGAAAGTGTTCTAAAAGTACAACAGATAGCTTGTATTAGATAGATTGACGGTATGAGATACAATTTCTCAATAGCATGGTACAACTTATAGTGTAGATGATTTATTAGATATATCTTCAACTACGTTATTGTCCACAAGGTACATGAGAGCTTTGGTATAGTGAGAGGATGGTCAGGGTCACCCGATGGATTCATATATTTAGTCTTAATAGTTAAGACTGATGATGAATCTGATCCTTTAGACTGCAATAAAACTTTTAAGTATAAAAATTCAGGCTATTAGATCAGGGCAATAAAAGTTAAGTTAAAATAATTGTATTTTAACTAAGTCTGGGAACTTGTAGAGGCGTCGAAAGATATTAAGTCCATTGAGTTGGATCTAAATGGATCTACAAGTATGTAGAGTTGAGTGGACGAGAAAGTAGAGACCTTCAATGCTAGATTGATGGCAGTGGGTTAATACCCTATAGGAAGGAATCGTCTTTGATAAGGCCTTCTAGCCAGATGTTATGCTTAAATCCATAAGGATACTGTTATGATTCTAAGCCAATTGTGATGTAATAAGGCTTAATTGTTGAGTTGTAATAGCTTATATTTTGAATTGGTAGTTTTGGCACCAAACTAGTATTGACGGTAGGTAATTCGCTTGGGTCAAGAACCGGTCAATGTTGGCGGCTAGTTAGGTAAGTCGGTTGAGGCTAGTAGTCCAAGTCCATTGTATCTTGATTCATATAAGTAGTTAGTTCATGTGTAATTGGAATTCATTGAATGAAAATTCAACCTAATCTCTTTTGAGATCCTTCTTTCGCTCATCTAATTCTCTCTATATTTATCATCTCCTTCACTTCTCTTCTCATCTACACTCTCTCTCACGAGGTTAAACTTCAAGAATTATCTAGAGGTTTAAAAATTGGTATCAGAGCCTCGTTTGGCTTCAAAATTAAACGTGAATTGATATCAAATATCTTGAGTCGCATTGCAAATTGCTTGAGAATTCAATTCTGAATTCTGTTTGACATTGCTGCAGTATTATCAGGAAAATTTCTTGAATGACATAAAAAAAGAACTGAATTGATACATAAGGACTAGCAACAATGGCCAATGGAGGCATTACAAGGTCTGCAGTTGCTAAATCAGCAACTAATCCTTCTTATGCTGAGATCGTTAGTGGAAATGCTGAAGATGTACCGTAGGTAGTTACTTCAGATGTTTTGAATGCACAGATGACAGCTATGATTATACAGCTTTATCAATCATAGCTGGAAAGAAAGCAAAGAACTGAAAAGCGGTTGCATAACTTGCTTAAGGAACAAGAGCAAATGTTTAATGAAAGGTTCAGCCTGTAGTCAAGGCGTATTGAAGAGAACATTTCTAATCAATTGAATCAGCAGAAGCAATAATTTGAGGAGACATTGGCTGAAAGAATTGATCAGTAGACACAGTTGTTTGGTGAGAAGATTGCGGAAATTCAAAGTCAGTTCATTAGACAAAATGCACCTTCGGTTCCTGATCCTCTGCTCCCTGCTAGTTCGTTGCCTGTGAATCAACAGATGAGACCTCCGGTGATGTCGCAACCTAATGTTCCTGCTAGACCTGTCGTAGCCAGTGAAATACCTCAATTTATGACTCAAGCAGTTGATGTTAGAGCTCCAATTCGAAGTCAAGATGAAGAGTATTGGTTAGACAGGATCGATCATTTGATCAAGCCCAATCAAGACCTACTAGTTTGAATGTAGGACAGGCTGTTCGACCACCGGAGCAAGCAAATGTTCACAAAACTGCTAGTTTGATTGAAGAGCAAAGTGATCATCCTCCTGATCAGTGGAACCAGCAGCGTTCAAGCAGTATTGAGGTGACATCCAACAATAAAAATAGTGGCTATAGACAACCAAGGGTGCAGATTGATCCGTTTGATGGGAAGCAACCTCATTCATGGTTGAGGAGTTGTGATCGTTATTTCCACTTTTATCATATTGATGAGGCTGAAAAGGTTCAAATTGCTGTAGTTTATCTTCTTGGCGATCATGAGGTTTGGTTTTACAGTTTATTAAAGATCAATCCTTCTCTCAATTGGGCTGAATTTGTGAGAGAGCTTTGTGAGCGTTATGGTGATGAAGACTCTAGTGACATTGTTGATAGATTTAATAAGGTGATACAAGAAACATCTGTGAAGGAGTATATGACAAGGTTTGAGAACCTTAGAGCTAGTATGATAACTGAATATCCTCGTTAAAGCAATTGGCCCTACAACATTGTCTAAGGCTTATGCTAAAGCTAAGCTTTTTGAGGCAACAGTCTTAACCAGGGGCCGTGGAGGCATTTTCAAGTCCCAAAAAGGATTTGTTAGGCCCAAGTATAAGCGATCAGATGAGAAGAAACCTCAAAGGCTTTGTTACAAGTGCAATCAACCTTATCAATTTGGCCATAAATGTAATCCAAAGTTCCTCATGTCTGCTGAAGGAATTAGTGCTGATGAACATTCAAAGGGTGACGAATCTAATTCTAGTGAGAATGACTCAGATTAGGAGACATTAGAGAACCTTATTGATGATGAATTTGGAAGTTCCATGAAGGCATTGACTGGTAATGGCACACATAACACAATCTGGATCAAGGGAAAGGCAGGGAAGAGATCCATCATCATCCTTATTAACAGTGGGAACACCCACAGCTTCATTGATCCAAATGTGGTTAAGAAAGTGGGCCATGAGGTGATCAAGACCCATCCTCTAGCAATGACAGTAGCCAATGGAAATTCAATGATGACTCAGAACAAGTGCCAAGGATTCCAATGGTTTATGCAAGATCGCAAGTTTGGGTATGATTTCAGGATTTTGCCTTTGGGAGGATGTGACATGGTACTTGGGGTTGATTGGATGAGGTCCTATAGTCCAGTTTTGTTTGATTTTTCTAGGTTGATAGTTTCCTTTGAGATTCAAAGTTCAAAGTCACTTTGCAAGGAATGGTAGATCAAGTTCAATTGCAGATTACGAAAGGAAGGAAGTTAGTGAAAGTTTTCAAGAAATGTGCGTACCAGTGGGTAGGACAGTTATTTGCAATATCACCAACTGAGGTTATGAAGATTGCTCAGCCTGAAGTGCAAGCAGTGGCGGAGGAATTTGAGGAATTGTTTGAATTGCCCAAAGCTTGACCTCCCAAGAGAAGTTTAGATCATGCTATCCCATCCAAATCTGATGCAGAGCTAGTAAAGCTTAGACCATACAAGTATCCTCATGCTCAAAAGGCAGAAATTGAGAAATAAGTGGATGAACTGCTCAAGACAAGCTTCATAAGACAAAGTCACAGTCCCTTTGCTTCTCCAATCATTCTTTTCAAGAAAAAGGATGGCACAGCAAGAATGTGTATTGATTACAGGCAGCTCAACTCTGTGACAATGAAGGATAAGTGTCCTATACCAGTTATAGACGACTTGCTTGATGAGTTACATGGAGCACAAGTCTTTTCTAAGCTTGATCTACTGCAGGGTTATCACCAAATCAGAGTAATGGAGAAAGATGTGTATAAGACTGCATTCAAAACACATCACGGACACTTTGAGTTTGTAGTTATGCCATTTGGATTAACAAGTGCTCCAGCTACCTTCGAGGCTCCCATGAATGATGTCTTCAAACAGTTCTTAAGGAAGTTTGTGTTGCTGTTCTTCAATGACATCCCGATTTACAAGTGCCTTCTTTGAAGAACATTTAAAGCACTTGAGGGAAGTGTTCTTGGTCATGCGCAAGCACAAGTTGTATGCTAAATTGGACAAATATTCATTTGCACAGACTCATTTAGAGTATCTTGGCCATGTGATATCGCTTGAGGGAGTTTCTATTGATCCATCTAAAGTCAAAGTAATGACAGATTGGCCGGTTCCGGTTACCTTGAAGCAACTGAGAGGATTTTTGGGTCTAATTGGATATTACTGCAAGTTTGTGGCCAAGTATGGAGCTATAGCCAAGCCTCTAACAGATTTATTGAAGAAAGATGCCTTCAAGTGGTCAGATGAAGCTAAAGTGGCATTTGAAACTCTAAAATCTGCAATGTGTAAAGCACCTATGCTAGCCATGCCTGATTTCACCTTGAGATTCATATTAGAGACTGATGCTTATGGAAATGGTATTGGGGCAGTGTTGTCTCAGAAAGGAAGGCCTATAGCTTATCTCAGCCAAGCCCTAAGTCCTAAACATCTAGCACTTTCCACATATGAAAAGGAGTATCTCGTATTTTGCTTACTGTGGAGAAGTGGAGACACTACTTAGATGGACACCATTTGACAGTCAAAGACTGATCACCAAAGCCTAAAACATCTCTTAGAATAGAAAATTGTCACAAGGATTCAGAGGAAAGGGCTAATGAAGATGTTCGATCTTGATTATAACATTGAGTACAAGAAGGGAAAGGAGAATGATGCGGCTGATGCACTGTCACGCAGATTGGAGGACTGCGAACAGGGCTCTTGTGGGGCTCTTTCGGGGATTGTACCTGCTTGGATGGAAGAGATACATCAGACCTATGTGAATGATCCCTTTGCACAAGAATGCATAGCAGCTTTCAACATTGGCAAGGCAAACAACTTAACTCCTGGTGCAGAAATGACAGTGGCTAAAGGCATTATCAAACTTAAGGGGAAGCTGTATATTGGGACTTGCATTGATCTTAGACACCAAGTTATTAGTGCTTCACATGATTCAGCATGGGGAGGCCACTCCGGAGTCGAAGGAACATACCAAAGGATCAAGGCTCATTTCAGTTAGCCTGGATTGAAGAAGGCAGTGACAGATTTTGTGCAAAGTTGTGAAGTATGTCAGCAAACTAAGCTTGGAGATCATAGATATCAAGGGCTTCTTCAGCTCTTGCTTGTTCCAGATGGTGTATGGCAAAACATAAGTATGGATTTCATTGAAGGACTGCCTAAATCAGGGGGAAAAGAGGTGATTTGGGTAGTAGTTGATCGGTTCACCAAGTTCAGCCACTTTATTGCTCTAGCTCGACCTGTAATAGCTAAGAAATTGGCTCGTGTGTTCCTTGATAACATTTACATGTTACATGGGTTGCCTCAATCCATAATCTCTAACAGGGACAAGCTCTTCAGAAGCCATTTTTGGAAGGAGTTGTTTAGCTTGTTGGGAACTACCTTGGCCCTTAGCTCATCTTACCATCCACAAACCGATGGCCAAACTGAAAGGGTCAATCAATTTATTGAGCAGTATCTTAGAAGTATGGTGTTTAGCCATCCCAAGGTATGGGGAAAGTGACTGTCGTTGGCTGAGTATTGGTATAATACTCATTTTCATGCTTCTCTAGGCACTACTCCATTTAAAGCATTGTATGGGTATGATCCACCAACTCCTTTGATGTTGCAAGGAGTTGTTTCACATGTGGCTGAGGAGACTGAGTTAGTGCAGCAAAGGAGGCATCTAATGCAACTTTTGAACGATAATCTTCACCAAACACAAGCTCGGATGAAGTTTTATGCTGACCGGAAGAGAGTGGATAGAACTTTTGATGTGGAAGACATGGTTTACTTGAAATTCTAGCCTCATAGGCAGTCCACAGCTACCGTGAGAAAGAATGTTAAGCTTTTTGCAAGGTTTATTAGACCTTACAAAGTCTTGGAAAGAATTGGCAAAGTGGCATACAAGCCTGAGCTTCCACCTAACTCATATATACATCCTATTTTTCATGTTTCTCTTCTCAAAAAGCAGGTAAAGCAAGGCCAAAGTCCCTCATCATCACCTCCGGAGGTCGGTTCAAGTGGATCATTGATTCTGCAACCTGCAGCTGTAGTGGAATTCCAGCAGAAGCAAACTGTCAGCCCCAGCAGACCGGAGGTTCGAGTGTCTTAGAGCAATTTGGATGACTCTTTCACTACTTGGGAAGAAAGACAATTTTTGTTGAGCCAATTTCCTTCTTTTCAATCTTGAGGACAAGAATGTTTTCAAGGGAAGGGGATTGTTATGATTCTAAGACAATTGTGATGTAGTAAGGCTTAATCGTTGAGTTGTAATAGCTTATATTTCGAATTGGTAGTTTTGGCGCCAAACTAGTATTGAAGGTAGTTAATTCGGTTGGGTCAAGAGCCGGTCAATGTTGGCGGCTAGTTAGGTTAGTTGGTTGAGGCTAGTAGTCCAAGTCCATTGTATCTTGATTTATATAAGTAGTTAGTTCATGTGTAATTGGAATTCATTGAATGAAAATTCAACCTAATCTCTTTTGAGATCCTTCTTTCTCTCATCTAATTCTTTCTATATTTCTCATCTCCTTCACTTCTCTTCTCATCTACACTCTCTCTCACGAGGTTAAACTTCAAGAATTATCTAGAGGTTTAACAGATACTCATCAACTATGTTTCATATGATGAGATACGGCAAAGTGAAGATCAAGATGATGTTCTTTGAATGTTTATCTTGAAAGGTTATGTATATGATACAACCAGACAAGTTTGTTGCCAAGAGTCAGGAGCATATAGTATGCAAACTGATGAAGTGAAATTTATACACTTAAATAACCATCTTATTCATTGAATACTTGATTTGATGACGGTTAATCAATTCCTAGGGATTTGAGTCAATGGTTAGTGAACCATTAGTGTACAAGTAACATAACAAGAAAGTAGAGACTTTCTGAGTGTTGTATATAGATGACATTCGACTCATTAAGAATGGTGTAGAGTTGTTATGAGCTGTTAAGTTTTTATTATCCAATCAGTTAATTAAAAATGAAAGGCCTACGATGAATCAATTATGTTCTAAGGATCAAGCTTTTGCAAGATTTAAAAGAAAGGATGTTGGGTTTATCACAGGTCATTTGTTTTGAAAGGGAGTTCAGACATTTGATGTCAAAATTTGCATTTACCCTTATAGTGGGAGTCATTAGATGGTGAAAAGTGAACCACTCTTGTATTGCTTACTTCATTATGGAAGTCGGGTACTTGACAGTTAGGGAGTTGTTGAGTAGACTTGTTGATTCAGAGGGTTGCAAAAGAAAGAGATAGTGACAAATGAATATTGGTTCAAGTCTATAGTCAAAAAGTTGACTGGACCCTAGTGCATAGTCGTGCAATGCAGGCTATTTGGGTTTTAGGACGAGGGGGAAAGTGTTGGAAAAGGTGTCCTAGAAAAATTCAATTAGTTAGTTTTAAATATTAAATAAATAAAATTGTGTTATTTATTTATTGTCTAGTTATATTTTATGAGTCAAACATGCATGATTGTTTTTCTAAAACGTTCCATGAAATGAACATTGTCCAAGATGACGTGTTAGATTTGGTTTAAGTGGTCAATTAATTGAACCACAGAAAGACTTAGATCAAACTAGTAACATGTTGCCAAAGTATGTTCGTAGTCGGTGATAAGCTTGAACAATGTCTGATAAGACTGTTATATGATACTTTTGATGACTGGTCCTGGTCAAGTGGATAGGGGTCCAAGAGTATTATGCTGGTATTTTCAATAAGATTGGAACACTAAGGAGGACCACCTGAATTAGTTGTTTCTTTACTGCTATCAAAAATAATTAATTCTATAAGACAATAACTCTAAATTCGGGAAATGGTCCGAACTCATGCATGGAATATTAATTACTTTGATGCCCAAAATGATGAGGTTAAAATTAAATATCCAAGATCTTATGTCGTTGGGAAATTACATGAAGTGTGGTGGGAAGGGATATTTCACTAGGAATCTACAATGAAAGTTGTCCCCCTGGTTGATTCGCGAATATATGAATATATTCTAGAATTTTTGGCTAGAGTATTCCATATATTTAACATTTGAAATTAATACCAAAACTGTTTATGTAGTACGAATTGTTCGAGAAAGGCGAATCGGGAACTACGGTGATAGAGGTGAGAAAATTAACGATAGTAGTTGGAGGTTTTTTTGCTCGCAGATATCTAATAGAGGGGTTAATTGTCGCAATAATAATAATAAAATTATATGGGAAATTCTTGAGTGCAATAAAACTTATTTAGTGCAATTAAATTTTAGTAAATGCTAGTCAATTTTTATCATGAGATGATAATCAGATTTGTTCCGTTTGGAACTAGAGTTAAATTGTCCCTGAGGTCCCTCCGCAAGCCTCAACGTAAGCACTGTTTGAAAATATTTAAATATAATTCATGGGATGAATTATTTATTCATAAGATAAATAAGTTAATTTTACTAAACATAATTCATGAGATGAGTTATTTATTTATAAGATAAATAAATTAATTTTTATTAAATAATATTTAAGAAATGAATTTTATACATGTAGAAATTAAACAAAAGAAAACAATTACATGCCCAGCGCATGAAAAATTGTAAATGTGCCCCATGAGTTATTTAAGCTGCTTGTTCCTATTCAAAAAAGGGTTTGGGAACCGTTAAACTTTCAGGCAGGAGAATGCTATGAGTATTTCATCACTTTTGTGGATGATACTCAAGGTAAGGATGTCTATACCTATATTGAGATGAAATTCAAAATCCCTTAAAAGAATTTAAGGTATAAGTCGAGAACTATCAAGGAAAAATGAAACCACTTTGATTAGGTTGACACTATGAATATCTTGAAGGAGGGTTCTTAGATTTCGTAACAGCAAATGGCTTTGGAAAAAGAAGGAACATAACCTTCTTGAATATAATAAGATTCATCTTGAATCATGCTACTTTACATATCTCGTTAAGAGGTTATGCCATAGAAATCATTGCTTTGTTGAATCTAATCTATCCAAATTAATTCCTAAAACATTTTTTAGGCGGTGAATAGATACAAAGCAATAACAACAACAACAAACCCAGTGCCTGCAAGGGCTCCCGCAAAAGCAAGGTCTGAGGGGGTAGATATACGTAGCCTTCCCCTTCAGGGGGCTACCCTGAAGAGAGGCTGTTTCCGAGGACCCCTAACCTGAGAGACTGGTCCGCCGCAAAGAGCATGTGACCTAGCAGCAGGAGAGCAACAAAGCATGAGTAGGGCAAACAAACGGCGATCAAGAAAACAGATACAAAGCACACAAGACACAGGACACAAAGCAAGCCACATCAAGAAGAAATCAAAGGATAGGTGGGCAAGTTTGCAGGCAGGTCGTAGCTCATGAGAGTAAGTACACAACCCAGGTGCGCCAGAAGGATATCACGGCCTAGCACTAAAACGCTAGACTACCCTACTCCAACTGGAGCATCTACAACCCCTATAATAGCCCTCCATTGGGCCCTATCTAAGGCCATCTCCTCCCGAAGGTTTAGGTGGGTGAGGTCTTGTCGGATCGTCTCCATCCATCTCTTCTTTTGCTTGCCTCTTCCTTCCCTGCCTAATGTAGTAAGGGGTTGTTCGCACCTCCTTACTGGAGCGTCGTCCGGTCTCCTTCTAACATGTCCGAACCACCTCAAACATTACTCTCTCAACTTATCTTCAATGGGGGCTACACCCAAATTGTCTCTTATGACATCGTTTCTGATCCTATCCTTTCTTGTGTGTCCGACATTCACCTCAGTATTTGCATCTTCGCCACCTCCATCTTCTGTGTGTGCCGTTGTTTCATCGCCCTGCACTCCGCCCCATACGTCATGGCTGGCCTCACAACTGTCTTATAGTATCTTCCATTTAGCTTCAAGGGAAACTTTCTATCACAAAGTACCGCGGAGGCCATCCTTCACTTATGCCATCCCGCTTTAATCCGGTTGTTGACATCCTTGTCGACTTCGCCGTTGTTCTGTACCATGGACCCCAAGTACCTGAAGCTCTCCTTCGCTATGGCCTCAAATCCAATCTTAACGTCTTCCCGGCTAGGCGTGGTGGAGGGATCGAATTTGAGTTCCATGTACTCGATCTTAGCTCTACTGAGTCGTAAACCCTTCGACTCTAGTACCCCTCTCCACCGTTCCAGCTTCTCATTTACCTCTTCCTGCGACTCCCCCACCAACACTGTGTCATCTGCAAAAAGCATGCACTAAGGTACACATCCCTGGATGTGCCTAGTGAGCTCGTCCATAACCAGAATGAATAGGTAGGGGCTCAAAGCCAACCCCTGGTGTACCCTTACTGTTATCGGGAAAGCGTCTGTCTCCCCGTCCTCTGTACGCACCATAGTCTGTGCCTCCTCATACATGTCTCTAATGGCTCGGATGTATGGCACGGGGATGCCTTTCCTGGCCAAAACTCTCCAAAGGACCTTCGTTGGCACTCTATCATATGCCTTCTCTAAATCAATTAAAACCATGTGAAGGTCCTTTTGTCTCTCGCTGTATTGGTCTATCGTTTGCCTTAGGATGTGGATGGCTTCATGGTTGATCTCTCGGGCATAAATCCGAATTGGTTCTCGGACACCTCTATCTGTTGCCTTAACCTCCTCTCTATGACCCATTCCCACAACTTCAGAGTGTGGCACATTAGTTTGATACCCCGATAGTTGGCGCAACTCTGAATGTCGCCTTTGTTCTTATATATCGAAATCACTGTGCTCTTCCTCCATTCCTCAGGCATCTTCTCCCCCAGAAGGATTTGGTTAAATAGTTTAGTCAGCCAACTGACGCCTTTCTGTCCAAGGCATTTCCATACTTCTATGGGTATGCTATCTGTGCCAACTGCTTTACCCCTTCCCATGAATTTCAGGGCTTCCTTGACTTCATCGGGGCTAATTTTCCTACAATAATAATGGTTCTGATGCTCCTCAAATGTTTGAAGATCACCTAAGGATATCTCTGTCCTTCCTTGTTCATTCAAGAGCTCGTGGAAGTACATTTTCCACCTAGCCTTAATCAGTTGCCTGTGCATAAGTACCAGTCCATCTTCCCTCTTATGCATTGTACTCTGTCCAAGTCCCTAGTCTTTCTTTCTCTAGCTTTGGCGATTCTATATAAGTCCCTCGCACCGTCCTTGGTCTCTAGCCTTTTGTCAAAATCCTCATAAGATTTTGATTGTGCTTCTCTAACTGCTCTCTTAGCTTCTCTCTTGGCTTGCAGATACCAATGTCGCATATCCTCATCTCTGTTATGATCCCATTCTTTGAAACAAACTTGTTTTGCCTTAATCTTCTCTTGGACCTCCTCGCACCACCACCAAGACTCTCTGTTGCTTGGTACCCTTCCCTTTGACGTGCCGAGGACTTCCCGTGCCAGTCTACTAATCTTTTGGGCCAGTTGGTTCCATATCTGGTTTGTATCTCCCTCGATGTCCCACCCGAGCTCGGCCTCCACTCTTTCCTTGTACACCTTATACTTCTCCCCCTTCAAATCCCTCCAATAGGTTTGCATCTGCGCGGGTTTGCTAATTCTTTTGACCCTCTTCTTGGCCTTTATATCCGCCCACAGCACCCTATATTGTATAGACAAGTCTTCTCTTGAGGTAGCCCTGCAATCCCTGCAGTCTCTTTGCGCCCTTCTCCTAAATAGTATGTAGTCAATCTGTGTTCTTGTCCCACCGCTTTGGTACGTGATGATGTGTTGGTCACGCTTTCTGAAGAAGGTGTTGGCCACCGTTAGGTCATATGTGACTGCGAAGTCTAGTAGGGCTTTCCCCTTTGCATTCCTAGTTCCAAGACCAAATCCTCCGTGGTAAGAAGCGTAATCGTCCTCCGTCGCGCCGACATTCTCGTTAAAATCCCCGCCAATCATCACTTGTTCAGCTTGGGGTATGCCTTGCATCATTGTGTCTAAGTCCTCCCAGAATGCTGCCTTCTCATACTCTATTAGTCCAGTTTGAGGTGCTTAGGCACTAATCATGTTTAATACTTCTCCATCTAGGACCAACTTGATACTTATGATCCTATCACCAGCCCTTGATACTCTGACTACTTTATCCTTGAGGCTGCTATCCACAACGATACCAACTCCATTCCTACCTCTGACTTTACCCGCATACCAGAGCTTGTACCCCAGAACATCCCTGGCTTTCGCGCCAACCCATTTAGTCTCTTGCAGACAAAGGATGTTGATCTTTCGCTTCATCATCATTTGGGCCACCTCGAAACTCTTTTTCGTTAGTGTCCCGACATTTAGTGTCCCTAGTCTCAAGTTCCCTGTCCCCTTCTGCCTCGCCCCCACCCCCCCCCCCCCCCCCCTTCCCCAACCTCCTTAGAGATGGCCTCAATCTCTGAGTTCCATAATTGATAACGTTCATCCACTAGCTGTGACTATCGCGGGTAAGTGGTCAACATAGACAAGAAGCTTATTATAACATAAACGCATGAAATAACCACCACAGACAAAGAACATAGTATTCAAAATAATGAAAAGAGAAAGAACCAAATGAAAAGTATCCAACAATGGTAAATTAAAACACTACCCTACTGTGATTAAGGAAAGATCAAACCTGGGGCTGGTGCGCAGTAGATACTCTGACCCGATTAATACTTACCTAGGGCCGACAGATTTTGCTTACCTGGGTCGGTCTATCTGAATAGATACAAAGCCTAGCCTTAGAAACCTTCAAATTTGGGGATGTCCAGTGTATGTACGGATACCAATAGGTTGGAATTGAAGACAGCAGAGTGCTTGCCCACGGTTTATCTTAGAGGAACAGTGGGATGGTCTAATTTTAAAGTCCTCTTAAACAAAAGGTTTGTTTGAAGAAAAATTTCATAAATGAACACAATAAGAGAAGTAAACTTGTGTTCGAATAAATAATAGTATACTTATTATATCCAATGGCACGATATAACTGACAATATGGTTGAAGCCTAAATGCACCCCCAACCATTCTTTATATTGTACCTAGTACATGAGAGCTTAGATGTACTAGAAGATGTTGAGTTATGTATAGAGTCTAGTTGTATTAGATCTTGTTTATTAGGTAGAGGATTAGGTCAATCCTATTTAGGCCCATGACACAGTAGAGTTTTTAGTGTGGTGACTCTATATATACACAGGGGTTGTGTATATAGCCATTAGGGTTTGAGTAAATTGAGAAAAAGGTTGAGAGTCAAGATGTCTCATGCAAACTCCAATTTATATAATGAAATTATTATGCTCCCCTCCGTGGATTTGGGCTTCGGCTGAACAACGTATACTTCAATATTCTTGCCAATCTCCTTTTGTGTGTGATTGTGGTATTCTTAATAATTGGTATCAAAGGCCCAACAGAAGGATTGTCAAGGCACTTGATAGATACATTCCACCAGCCTTAACAGTTGAGCATGATATTGAATCTGATCCTCTTGACTACAATGAAGCTCTTCAAGATAAAAATGAGATTCAATAGGTCAAAGTAATGAAATCTAAGTTAGAAAATATGTATTATGACCATGTTTGTGAACTTTAGAGTCATCGAAAGGCATTAAGTCGATTTGATCAAAATAAATCTACAAAAGAACAAGAGGAATGGACAAGAAGGTTAAGCTTCAGAGGAAAACTAGTAGCAAACGGTTCAACTGTGACAAGACCTACTCACTAGTCATTAATTCTTAAGTCCATAAGAATATGTTATTCATTGCAGATCATTATAATTATGAGATATGGCAAATCAATGTCAAGTCGGCCTTTTTGAATGGTCGTCTTGAGGAAAACATCTATATGATTCAAGCAAATGAATTTGTTGCAAAGAACCTAGATCAAACGGATGCAAACTAAAGAAGTCAATTTATGGACTTAAACAAACATTTCATTTATGGAAAATTAAATTCAATGAAGCTATCAAATCCTATGTTTTGAACAAGTGGTTGACGAACCATGTATGAATGAGCAACATAATCGGAACATAATAACTTTCTTAATATTATATGTGTATGACATTTTACTCATCGGCAATGACGTACAGTGCTATTAAAATTTGGTTATCCTGCTAGTTTGATATGAAAGTCCTAGAAGACCTATTTATATTATTGGGATCAATCTTTAGTAGGATAATAAGATTAGATTGTGGGACTTATCAAACTACCAGTATTAAAAAGATATTGGCAAGATACAATATGATAGACTCAACTAAGCATTTCTCACTTTTAGGAATGTGGTCCTTCTTTCTTTCAAGAAATGTTTTAGAACACCACAAAAGAAAGAGTGACTGAGGAGTACACCATATGCTTTGGCTATGAATAGGCTAATATTTTCCTTGTTACGTACAAGGCCAGATGTTTGCTAAGCATTTAGAATGGTTTGCACATATCAATTAAACGTTAAGGGCTTTGCAGATGGTGGCAAGGAATACCATATACTCAAGAGCTTAAAATTAAAGACTAGGGTTGATTATGGGTATGGGTGAATCCAAGACTCGCCCAACCCATTTAATTTGGGTAGGATTGGGTTGGTTCTTTTGGGTAGTTAGGTTTAAATGGGTTACAATAATTTTACCCATGGGTCTTGTGGATTTTAATGGGTAAACCTATTAGAAATAGTGTCCTAAAATCCAGATGTAATCGGTTAATATTACTTTATTAATAAATAAAATTGAAGTTTCCATCATTTTCTTATTAAATTTGTGTAAGTGAGCATATATACTGCATGTAATTTTCTTTTATGTATCATCCATGAGATGGACAGAGTCCTCATATTACATTTTACGTATTTGTTCTAAGTGGATAATGAGATTGAGCCACGAATAGACCTGGAACAAATGCTATGGATGTTATTTGAATAACTCGTGGCCGATGATAAGTTTGGACTCCTTATCTGTTAAGATAATGACTCGATATGACTTGTCTTGGTCATGTGGATGAAGATCCAAAAGTGTTATATTGGTGTGTTTAATAAGATTAATACACTAAGTTGGACCATGTGGATTGCTTGCTTCTGGACAACTATCGAAGGTGAGTGATTCATGTTGTACTATTTGAACAATAACTCTAAATCCTAAGAGTATTTTTGGAATTGTGCATGGAATGTTAGTTACTTTGGTATACTATACGCAAGGTCAAGACAAATGACTAAATTCTCACATATACTGGATAACGGCATGAAGTGTGACAAGGATCAAATATTCAATACGGAATCTACAGTCTCTTATAAGATACAGATGTCCCCTTAGTTGATTGGCAAGTGTTTGGATGATTTGGAAACTTTGGCCAAAGTGATCCAGGTGTTTGACATTTGGAATTTATATTATGAATTATTCAGCAAAGAGTCAGTTGGTAACTAATGGAGAAGCTGTGAAAAGGATAATGGTAGTAGTTGTAATTATTCTTTGTTATGGACATCTAGTAGAGGGGTTGTTGTCATCAATACAGTCTATTTATGATATATCGAATAAATGGTTTAAGTCTAGAATATAGTGAGATTTATTTAGTGGAATTAAGTCTTATTAAATGGTAATTAAATTTTACCATGAGATGGTAATTAATTTGACCCATTTGGAGCTAGATTTAAATTGTTCCTAAGGTCCCTGCGTAAGTCTCTGTATTTATTGCCATTGAAAAATTATTAAAAATTTATAAGATGAATTATCTATTCATGAGATGAGTAAATTTAATGTGCCATATATTATCCATGAGATGAATAAAAGTTAAAAATTACAAAATAAAATAATTTTTAAAAATTAAAATTCATAAGATAAACTTTTACATATGGGAAACAAAGCAAAAAAAAAAAAAAAAAAAAAAAAAGCCGAAAAAACTGCGTAGGGGTCGCGCTCTGTGACTACGTGGATGGACCAACCAGCGTGTGAAGCAGAGGATCCGCGCCTTCAGACACGGACAAATCAAACCGTGCCACATGGCACGCTCTGGCATAGCCTAGGCACGATCCACGCCTTCAGGCGCTAGCCAATCCGACCGTTAGATATGGCACGCGTTTTGAAAAATAAAGGCACAAAATTTGAACTCCCCGTGAAACGCTGCGTTTACCTCTTGTTTTCAATTGATACGATGCATTTTCCGATTCATTTATGCGCACCCCATATCAACAAATTTGTATTTTTTTGCTCCAATATACTACTATAAATAAAGGTATCTATTTCAAAGGTTTGGCTTATGTTCAAAGATAAAGAGTTTTAGAAAGTATTGACTTTCGATGACCTAATTAAAGAGAAAAATTTCCGTTGAAATTTTTCTTTCTACAGTTTAATATTTTTCAGAGCCCACTCTCCGGACAGTTTGAGGTCATTGCGTAAAAGACATCTGGGTCTCCGTTTTCTCTGCTTTATGGAGTTCGTTATTTTTGTTGGATTTTTATCATTCTGTCATTCTTTATTATTGGAGCAATTCAAGGTATTCTTCTTTCCTTCTCTTTTAAGTTTTTACTTTTCTCTTTATTTATAGTTTTTTCTTATTATGCATGTTTTAAGTTCATGTCATTGCTATAAATGTATTAGAGCAGAGGCCTATAGATTTAAATTAAAAATTTAAATATGTAGATTTAAAATTAAGAATTTTAAACCAACCCCAGATTTAAAATTAAGAATTTTAAACCCTTCCACTGTGTTAACTTTATCAAATTAGGGAAAATTTGAAAAATTTGTCCCAACAATTGGTATCAAAGCCAGCCTCTGATTACATTCATAATATACATGAATAGGTATAATAAGATCAAAATAAATAAACTTGCGATTTAAAAAAATAGAGATTTTATTAAGAGAGACAGGTTATTTAAACTAACGATTTAAATTGTTAATGATTTAATAGTTAGCTAGATTGTTTAAGGTAACGATTTAAATTGTTTAAATCATTAAGGACTTATTAGTTAATTTATATTTGTCAATTCATGAAATTACATTCATATTATTCACATGATGAGATTGTACATATTTAATCATGATTTAAAAATCGGATAAAATTAATCTAGTGAGATCAGATTCATTATTTTTAAATAATAAAAATTCGAAAGTCTGACGCTAACATCAAGTCAACAATGACGTCAGCAAATTTCTTTATTAAATTAAAAAATATACTTTTTTGGGATGTGTAGACGTCGGTACTAGTTCCCATAATAATTAAAAATTAATTTTTTATTAATTAATTTAATAATAAAATGAGATTCTAAAGTAGATTATGAGATAATCTACGTTGTAAGACGGTGGTGTTTTAAATAAAAATAATTAATTAATTAATTTTATTAGTTAATTTTAGAATGAGATTCTAAAGTAGATTATGAGATAATCTAAGTAGTAAGACGGTATTGTTT
Source organism: Simmondsia chinensis (assembly GCA_018398585.1). Classification (NCBI taxonomy): domain Eukaryota; kingdom Viridiplantae; phylum Streptophyta; class Magnoliopsida; order Caryophyllales; family Simmondsiaceae; genus Simmondsia; species Simmondsia chinensis. The sequence goes on along the minus strand of JAGTTD010000001.1, from coordinate 19,985,565 downwards.
TAAATTAAAAATAATTAATTAATTAATTAATTTTATATGCTAATTTAATTTTAGAATGAGATTCTAAAGGAGATTATGAGATAATCTAAGTTATAAATACAAGTTATTTAAAAACTACTAGTTTATAAAAAAAATCAAGTGGGAGCGAGGTTCAATTGTTGAAACTTCACGGTCTCTATTATTGGTCTAGCAGTATAATAGATCAATAGACCTCCCACAAAGGATGTCGGTTTGTGGGTTATGGGGTCAGACTTCAGTTAGGATAAATCGAAGTGCAAAGAAGCGATGTGACTACGCTGCCGTGGAGTATTACGTGTATTTGTATGGAGGTTTAGGTAATGGTTTACACTTGACTAGCATGATACATTTGCCTCCCTGAGGAGCTTTGTTGTGCTATGTTCGAGATTAAGGTCAAGTTCTATGTTAATCATGTTTAGTAAAAGTTACAAGAAAACATGTTGTTTGAAAATAGTTCCCACCCAAACTAATTTTGTACGACCCCGCTACCGGGCAGTAAGAAGTGGTGTGTTTGGGTCATCATTGCATGCATGATAGTACAGTTTAGTAGATACCTAACTTATTGTGTATGCTAAAATGAAATAATAGATATCACTGCATTATACATGACTCTTATAAGATAGTTACACGATTGTTTGCATTTAAAGTGTTTTTTAAAATTGCTGTGACTGGGGAACTCCACTCGATTCTGAAAGATAATGCTTTAACTGGACCAAATTAGTTTGCCGGGAAAAACAAGTTGGACATAGTTATTACTAACAAAGGACTTACTGGAAAGAAAGGAACGGGCAAGGTTGCTAGTCTAGCAACCAAGTCCATAAAGAAGCTAGCAAAAGGAAAGTGTTTCTTTTGCGGGAAGACTAGCCACTGGAAGAGGAACTACACTAAATACTTAACTTCTCTTCTTACAAAGATTGCTAAGCCATCTGGTGAAGATATATTAATATCTCACTTAATTGAGTCATGCGCAATTAAGAGTCCACCAGGTTTCTGGTGTGTGGATTCAGGCTCAACTAACCATATCTGTAATATGTTACTGGGGCTCAGGCTAACTAGGAGGTCGCATGATGGGGAGTGGTACCTGACAGTTGGAGATGGTACAAGAGTAGTAATCTTAGGAGTAGGAGAAGTTAGCTTAGTCTTTAATGGTAGAGTTTTGTTTTTGAAGAATTGTATATTTGTACCTGCATTGCATAGAAATTTGATTTATGTCTCTCGTTTGGTAAATAATGGTTATCCATTGAATTTTAGTTTTGAACTATTTATTATGAGAAATAAAGTGTTTATTTTCAAAGGTACAAGTGTGTATGGTTTATTCATGTTATTTCCTGATCAAAACTCTAATATTTTTTTTAATGAGTCTAACACAAGCTCACTTGTTCAATCTCCCAAGAGAAAACAACCTAAAAGGGATATTGCCTACACATGGCACCAATGTTTAGGTCACATTAATTTGAATAAAATCCAAAGACTAGTAAAAGATGGACTGATAGCACCCTTGGACTTGAAGTCATCACCTGTCTGCGAATCCTGCATAGAAGGTAATATGACCAAGTCTATCTTTAAGAGTAAAGGCAATAGGGTTGGTGACTTGCTTGAGCTGGTTCACTCAGATGTATATGGACCAATGAGCTTTCAAGCAACAGGTGAGTATGAGTACTTCATCACATCAACATGTGATTACTCAAAGTATGGATATATTTACCTAATGAGACATAAGTCAGACTCTTTTAAAAAGTTCAAAGAGTATAAAGCTGAAGTTGAAACGCAATTGGATAAATAAGTTAAGTCACTTCAACCAAATCAAGGTGGTGAATATCTTTCGGGTGAGTTTCTAGATTTCCTAACTGCACTCCGGATACACTGCAGCAAAATGGTGTTGTAAAAGGAAGGAATAGGACATTGTTAGAGATGGTAAGGTCCATGATGAGTCGTACTACTTTACCGATCTCTTTTTGGGGTTATGCCTTAGAGACAACAGCATATCTTCTTAACTTAGTTCCATCTAAGTCAGTTCCAAAAACACCTATGGAGTTATGGACTGGACGAAAGCCAATTCTGGGGTACCATCGTATTTGGGGGTGCCCAGCACATGTAATGAAAAAGAATCTTGACAAGCTAGAATCAAGGACGGAGGTGTGCATGTTTGTTGGTTATCCTAAGGGAACAAGGGGTGGTCTTTTCTACAGTTTTTCTTATCAAAAAGTTTTTGTAGTAGACTACAAAAGTAAAAGTAGAGTAGTGTTAGAGGAACTAAAAGAAAATGCCACTAATTCTGAACAGCTAGACACAACTTGGGACACAGTAGCTGCATTAGATGCACCCACTGATAGGGTCAAGACTATTCTAGGTACACGAGAGCCTAGGCGTAGTGGGAGGATTGTCATGGCACCTGACAAGTTCATGGCGAGAGCTTAGTGGTTAACCGTGACATTGAATCTGATTCTCTCGGCTACAATAAGGCAATTAAAGACAAGGATACTGACCAGTGGGTCTTAGCAATGAAATCTAAGATAGGATCTATGTATTCTAATCAGGTCTGGGATCTTATAGAGGAACCTATTGGAATTAAGCCCATTGATTATAAATGGGTCTACAAGAGGAAAAAAGGAGTAGACAGGAAGGTAGAGACCTTAAAGCATGACTAGTTTCCAAGGGTTTTACCCGAAAGGAAGGAATGGATTATGATGAGAACTTTTCACCAGTAGCCATGCTAAAGTTCAGAAGGATACTCCTATCCATTGTAGCTCATTATGATTATGAGATTTGGCAAATGGAAGTCAAAACGGCCTTTCTGAATGGTCGTCTAGAAGAAGACATCTATATGGTGCAACCGGACGGTTTCATCGGAAAGAATCAGGAGCATAAAGTATGCAAACTAAAGGAGTCCATATATGGACTGAAACAAGCATCACGCTCATGGGATATCAGATTCAAAGAAGTGATTAAGTCTTATGGTTTTCAGTAATTGATTGATGAACCATGCGTGTACAAACGATATCAAGAGAAAGTAGTGACTTTCTTGGTATTGTATGTTGATGATATACTACTTATTGGGAATGATGTAGCAGTGTTGTCAGCTGTAAAGATTTGGTTGTCAAGTCAGCTCGATATGAAGAACTTAGGAGAAGCCAGCTATATTCTTGGGATCAAGCTTTTGCGATATCGTAATAGTAGAATGCTGGGTCTTTCTCAAGCCACTTATATTGTCAAGATGTTGTCAAGGTATCGCATGGAGGACTCTAGGAAAGATCTTTTAACTTTCAGGCATGGAATCTATATTTCTTTAGAGCAGTGTCCTAAGACAACTCAAAAGGCGGAGCAGACGAGGAATGTTCCATATGCTTTGGCGGTGGGAAGCCTTATGTGTGCCATGCTATGCACGAGACCAGATATCTACTATGTTGTTGGTATGGTAAGCAAATATCAGTCTAACCTGGGTCCGATGCACTGGGTGGCAATGAAGCATATTCTCAATTTTTTAAGAATAGCTAGAGATTATATGCTAATCTTTCAAAATAATGAGCTAGTTCCAGTTGGCTATACTGACTTAAACTTCCAATCAAATAGAGATGACAGATGTTCAACGTCTAGGCATGTTTTTACCCTTGGAGTAGGAACCATGAGTGGGAGGAATGTTAGGCAGTCTTATATTGCTGACTTCATCATAGGAGCTGAAAATGTTTCAGCTTCAGAAGCTAGAAAGAGGACATGTAGGTTCAGATAGAGTAACTGACTTCACTAAGACTTTGACTTAGTAGACATTGGGATCATATACAGAAGGGATGGGTATTAAGTCTGTATTAAATTAGATTGAGGACAAGTGGGAGATTGATAGGAATAGTATCTTGAAATTTAGATTTATTGTGTTAATATTACTTTATTCATGAATAAAATTAAAGTTCCAGTCATTTCCTTGACATATTTGTGTAAGTGAGCATATATGCTACATGTGACCTTCTTTTATGTATCATCCATGAGATGGACAGTGTCCTTAGATTACATTTTAAACGTTTGTTCTAAGTAGACAATGATATTAAGCCATAAATAGACTTGGAACAAATGGTGTGAAATGTTATTTAAATAAATCATGGTCGATGATAAGTTTGGACTACTTCTGTTAAGATCATGACTCAACACTTTAGATGGCATGTCTGTTGGGAAAACATATAAATTTTGATGGAAAAATAAACTCCGATGCCGACTATTGGGTTCACAGTTCTCAACTATGGTCATAACAATAGGCACCTATTAGAGCACTTAGAGTAGGAGACTCTTCTCTCTACCTAAGCCCCTGGTCGTAGAGTCACGCTTCGTGACACCTCATGTGCAACAGTTCCCGAGAATAGGTTTATCTCTATAAACCCTTTGCCCTAATACCGGTTGTTGGGATGAATTTCAAAAAATTCTCCCTTAAAGTTTACGCAGCGGAACGGGTTTAGAATTCATAACTCTAAACCTATGGTTGATTTAAAATTCCTAATTTTAAATCTACTGACTTAAATTCATAATTTAAATAAACAGATCAAAATTCTTAAATTAGATCTATAGGCCTTTTACTCTAACACATTCATAACAATACATAAACTTAAATAGATATAATAACGAATTCTGTAAGTAAATAGAAAAGCGAAAACTAGAATAAGAAGGAAAGAAGGCATACCTGGAATTTCTCCAATAATAAAGAAAACCAAGAAAATCGAGACCCCGTAATCTTCTACGCAATGACCTTGAACTGCCCGGAGGGTGGGCTCCCAAAAATATTAAACTGAGGAAATAAAAATTTCAGAAGAAATTTGTCCCTCCAATTAGATCTCTAAAACAATTTCAGAAACCCAAAATATTTGTTTTGATTGAATGCCAAAGCTCTAGAATAGGTACCTCTATTTATAGGAGCATACTAGAGCGAAAAAAAACAATTTTTCGATGTGGGATGCGTAAAAATTAATTCCAATCTTAATACAAAACACAGTGTATCATTCAAAAACAAAAACAAAACAACGCGTTTCAACTACTGTGCACGCGTCTTTTAGCCTTGTCATCGCGTGCCACGTGGCAAGCGGTGATTGGTCCGTGCCTGATGGCACGGATCGTCATTTGTTGGCCCGGCGCGGACACGTTGCTACACGCACACACGGATTTCCACCATTATTTTCGTGATTTTCCCTTTTTTTTTTTTTTTTTGCTTTGTTTTTCACATGTAAAAATTCATCTTATGAATTTTAATTTTCAAAATTATTTTATTTTATAATTTTTAACTTTTATTCATCTCATGAATAATGTTTGGCAAAATTAATATACCCATCTTATGGATAAATAATTCATCACATGAATTCTTTAATATTTTTTCGATGGCAATAAATACAGAGGCTTGTGTATGGACCTCAGGGACAATTTAAATCTAGCTTCAAATGGGTTAAATTAATCATCTCATGAAATAATTTAATAACCATTGAATGAGACTTAATTCCACTAAATAAATCTCACTACACTCCAGACTTATAATATTTATTCGATATCTCCCTAATGGACTGTAATGATGACAACAACCCCTCCACTAGATGTCCATGACAAAGGATAAATATAACCACTACCATTATCCTTCTCACAGCTTCTCCATTAGTTACCAACTCGCCCTTCAATGAATAATTCATTTATACTTGAACATATTCATAGTATAAATTTCAAATGTCAAACACTTGGAATACTTTGGCCAAAGCTTCCGAACTATTTAAATATTTGCGAATTAACTAAGGGAACACCTGTATCTCATAAGAGCCTGTAGACTCCCTATTGAATACCTGATCCTTGTCACACTTCACGCCGCAACCCAGTGTACGTGGGATTTCAGTCATTCGTTTAGCCCTTACTTATAGTATACCAAAGTAACTAACGCTCCATGCACAAGTCCAGAATACCCTCAGAATTTAGAGCCGTCGTTCAAACAATACAACGTGAATCACTCATCTTCGATAGTAATCTTGAAATAAGTAACCCACACGGTCCAACTCAGTGTGTCAATCTTATTAAACACACTAACCTAACACTTTTGGATCTCCATCCACATGACTAAGACAAGTCATCTAAAGTGTCACATTATAGTCTTAACATACAAGTGGTCCAAACTTGTCTTCGACTACAAGTCTTTCAAACAACAATCCATACCATTTGCTCTAAGTCTATCTGTGGCATAGTCTCATAAACCACTTAGAACAAACATGTAAATTGTAGTCTGAGGACTACACCCATCTCATGGATGTCTCCTAAAAGAAAATCACATGCGGTATAAATGTTCGCATACATAAATTTAACTAGGAAACGACTGGAACTTCAATTTTATTTATTAATTAAAATAATATATCCAGAATAAATCTGAATTTCAGGACACTGTTCCTAACAATCTCCCACTTGTCCTAAATCCAATTTATGACAAAGTCCGTACTCACCCCTTTTAAGTTTGAACCAAAAAGTCTACTGAGCCTAACCCTTAGTGAGCACAATTACTCTATTGTTAAGTCAGCAATACAATGCTGCTTGACATTCCTCTCACTAAGGGCTCCCACTCCAAGGGTCAAGACATGCTTAGACGTCAAACGTCTATAATTTTAATCTGACTGGAAGTCTTAAATCAGTATAGCCAACTGGAACCAGCTCGCCACTTCGAAAGATTAGCATAGGATCTCTAGTTCTTCTCAAGAACTAGAGAAAACTCTTTACTTCTAGCTAGTCCATTGGACCCAGGTTAGACTAACACCTACTTACTATATCATAGCATAGCAGACATCAAGTCTCGTGCATAACATGGCATACCTGAGGCTCCCACTGCCAAAGCATACGGAATATTCCTCAATTGCTCCTCCTCTTGAGGTGTCCTAGAACACTACTCAAAAGAGAGAGGGACTCCATGCTATACCTTGACAACGTGTTGTCAATATAAGTGGCTAGAGAGAGATCCAACATGACTTGTAGTTTAAGATTTTTAGGCAGGCATAACCTCAAGTGAAGCACTTATAGGCTAGTTTGTTCTCTGATCATGCTTCTTCCTCTTCTTCTTCTTCTTCTTCTTCTTCTTTTTCCTCCAAATTCATTGGCAATTAATTGGTGGTTTATTTGCAGGCACTCAATTACTTCAGGTTGGGGGTCCTCGGAAACAGCCTCCTTTCCACTCGGAAGGGGTAAGGCTGCGTACATCACCCCTCCCAGACCCTGCTTTCTGCGGGATCCGCGAGGCACTGGGACTATTGTTGTTGTTGTTGTTGTTGTTGTTGTTGTAGAGAGAGATCCAACTTCCTACTCTTACAACCTTGCAGAAGCTTAATCCTAAAAGTAGAGTTGGCTTTTCCCATGTCCTTCATATTGAGCTTTCTTGACAACAAAACCTTTACAGTTAATGACACCCCTACATCATTCTCAATGAGTAGTATAACATTGACATATAACACTAAGAAAGTAACTACTTTCTCTCAGTGTTATTTGCACACGCATGATTTGAGCAACCAATTGCTCAAAACTATAAGACTTAACTGCTTCATGGTGGCTAAAAGGATCAAATTCAATGCCACGGCCAACCACTAAGGCCCCCGCTATGAACCTGTCAGGTGTCCTGACAATCCTCCCACCACACCTCAGCTCTCGTGTACCTGGAACATTTTTGTTCCTATCAGTAGGTGCATCTAATGCATCCATTATGTCAAAAGTTGTGTCTAGCTGTTTAGAATTGTTGTCATTTTCCTTTTAATGCTATTTTGTTTTTGCCTTTGTAGTTTACTTACAAAATTATTCTCCAAGTGCTTTGCATAGTATTAAAAACCCTTTTGATCAAAAGAACTATAGAAAAAGACTGTCTTTGTTCCTTTTATCTGCAACACCATTCTACTACGGTGTACCTAAAGCAGAAAGCTGAGATCCTATCTCATTTGCAGTTAGGAACTCTAAAGAATCACCCCAAAATATTCGCCACCTCGATCTAATCAAAGTGATTTAACTTGTTTACCTAATTGCTTTTCAACTTCAGCTTTGTACTCTTTGAACTTTTCAAAAAAAAAGTCCGACTAATGTCTAATTAGGTAAACATATACACATCTTGATTAATCATCACTAAACAAGAATAAGTACTCATACCCACCTCTTGCCTGAACACGTATTAGTCCACATACATCTATGTGAACCAACTCAAGCAAGCCACCAACCTTGTGGCCTTTACTCTTAAAGATAGAATTGGTCATCTTTCTTTCTATGCAGGATTTGTAGATTGGTAATGACCTCAAGTCCAAAACCTCTATCAGTCCGTCTTTCACCAGTTTTTGGATCCTGTTCGAATTAGTATGACCTAAATGTTGGCACCATGTGTAGGCAATATCCCTTTCAAGGTGTTTTCTTTTAAAAGGTTGAACAAGTGAACTTACGTTAGATTCATTTAAACAATTACCTTAGTTTTGATAAGGAAATAATATGAATAAATAATTCATTCATTTACATTTGCAAATAAACAATTTATTTCTCATATTAACATCTCCATGATCAAAATCAATTGAATAACAATTATTCATAAAACAAGACATAGAAATCAAATTCATGCGCAGAGAAGACTTAAATAATCAATCCTTTAAAACAAAACTCTATCACTAAGGTCTAAGCTAACATCTCCTACACTTAAGACCACTATTATTGTACTGTCCCTGACCATCAGGTACAACACCCATCGTGTAGCCTTTAGCCTATCCTGAGCTCCTGTAACATATTACAGATATGGTCAGTTGAACCTGAGTCCACCCACTAGGAAACTGGTGGACTCTCAACTACGCATGACTCAACTAAGTGAAATATCAACATACCTTTACCAGATGGCTTAGCAGTCTTTGTAGGAAGAGTAGCTATGTACTTAGTGTAGTTTCTTTTCCAGTCGCCTAGTTTTCTTGCAAAAGAAACACTTTTCTTTTGCTGACTTCCTTATGGACTTGGTTGCTATAATAACAACCTTGCCCTTTCCTTTCTTTCTAGTAGGTCCCTTGTGAGTAATAACCAAGTCTAACTTATTTTTTAAGGCAAAGTAATTTGGTTCAGTGAGTATATTATGTATTTAAAATCAAGCAAAGTTCGCTAGCCCTATCCATATAAAATATTGTAAATGCAAACATATGTGCAATTGTCTAACAAGAGTCATGTATAATGCAGTGATATATATTCTTCCAATTTAGCATACACAATAAGTCAGATATCCACCAAACTGTACTATCATGCATACAATGATGACCCAAACACATCACTCCTTACTCCCTGGCAGCGAGGTCGCACGAAGCTAGTTCAGGTGAGAACTATTCTCAATTAACCTGTTTTCTTTTAACTCTTACTAAACATGATTAACTCACCGTTTTACCTTAGTCTCTAACATGACACAATAGAGCTCCTCGGGGAGGCTAATGCATCACGCTACTCAAGTATAAACCATTAACTAAACCTCCATGCAAATACACGAAATACTCCACGACAGCGTGGTCGCATTGCTTCTTTGCACTTCGGTTGATCCTAAAAGAAGTCTAACCCTGTAATCTGCAAACCAACATCCTCCACAGGGAGGTCTATCGATCTACTACACTGCTATACCGGTAATGGAGACTGTGAGGTTACAACAATTGAAACCTCGCTCCCACTAGATTTTTATAACAAGTGGTTTTTAATTAACTTGCATTTACAACCAGGATTATCTCATAATCCCCTTTAGAATCTCATTCTAAAATTAACCAAAATTAATTTATTTATTTCTTTAAATATACTATCGTTTTATAATATTAGATTATCTCATAATCTTGTATTAGAATCTCAGTCTGAAATCCAATCATTAAAATTAATTAATCAATTTTAATTAAAAAAATACCAACATCTAATTTAGATTATCACATAATATATTTTTCAAAATCTAATTCCAAAATTAAATTGAAATAGTTTTATTTAAAAGTTATAGCGACTTTGCGCTTAGACTATCCCATAGTCTATTTTTAGAATCTTATTTAAAAATTTAATAATAAAATTTAACTTTTATTTTAAAATAAAGATAACTTAGACCATCATATAGTCTATTTTAGAATCTTATTCAAGAATAATTTAAAATAACTTTTATTTAAAATATACTAATTCACAACGTAGATTATCATATAATCTAATTTAGAATCTGATTCTAAACAAAAATTAATTATTAAAATAATTAATTTATAATTATTATGTAAATCAATACTGACGCCTACACGTCCCAAAAATTTTAAAAAATATTTAAAAAACTTTTTTTTTTAATTGCTGACGTCAACAACAGGCGCTGACGTCAGCGTCTGCTGACAAAAATTCTTTTTTTTTTATTTTTTATTTTTTTATAATTTTAAAATAAATTGAATCTAATCTCATTAGATCAATTTTTGATTATTGTTAAAAATATATCAATCTAATCTTATTAGATTAATTTTGTTCGACTTCATAAATCATGACTGAGAATGTACAATCTCATTATACGAACAACATAATCGCAAATTTATGGGTTGTTCCAAATTAACGATTAATTCATTAACTATTTAAACAATTTAAATTGTTACTATAAACAACCTAGTTAACTATTAAATCTTTCAACCAATTTAAACAATTTAAATCGTTATTTTAAATAGCCTAGTTAACTATTAACTCTTTTAACTGATTTAAACAATTTAAATCATTACATTAAAATATTCTAATTAACAATTAACTACTTTAATGATTTAAATAATTTGGATCACTAATTCAAACAATCAGCTGAATTAACTGTTAATTCTTTATTGATTTAAACAATTTAAATCAAACCGTCAACTTAAACTAACTTTTCTTCTTAATAAAATTTCTATTTTATTAAATTGCCAATCTATTTATTTCGATCTTATTATACCTATTTATGTATATTATGAATGTAATAAGAGTCTAGCTTTGATGCCAATTGTTGGGAAAACAAATAAATTTTGTTGGAAAAATAAACTCTGATGCCGACTATTGGGTTCACAGTTCTCAACTATGGTCACAACAATAGGCACCTATTAGAGCACTTAGAGTAGGAGACTCTTCTCTCTACCTAAGCCCCCGGTCAGAGAGTCACGCTTCGTGACACCTCACGTGCAACCGTTCCCGAGAATAGGTTTATCTCTATAAACCCTTGACCCTAATACCGGTTATTGGGATGAATTTCAAAAAATTCTCCCTTAAAGTTTACGCAGCGGAATGGGTTTAGAATTCATAACTCTAAACCTAGGGTTGATTTAAAATTCCTAATTTTAAATCTACTGACTTAAATTCATAATTTAAATCAATAGATCTAAATTCTTAATTTAGATCTATAGGCCTTTTACTCTAACACATTCATAACAATATATAAACTTAAACAGCTATAATAACGAATTCTGTAAGCAAATAGAAAAGCGAAAACTAAAATAAGAAGGAAAGAAGGCATACCTGGAATTGCTCCAATAACAAAGAAAACCAAGAAAATCGAGACCCCACGATCTTCTACCCGATGACCTCAAACTGCCCGGAGGGTGGGCTCCGAAAAATATTAAACTGAGGAAATAAAAATTTCAACAGAAATTTCTCTCTCCAATTAGATCACTGAAATAATTTTAGAAACCCAAAATATTTGTTTTGATTGAATGCCAAAGCTCTGGAATAGGTACCTCTATTTATAGGAGTATACTGGAGTGAAAAAAATAATTTTTTCGATGTGGGATGCATAAAAATTAATTCTAGTTTTAATACAAAACATAGTGTATCATTCAAAAACGAAAACAAAACGACGCGTTTCAACTACTGTGCACGCATCTTTTAGCGGTGATTGGTCCATGCCTGATGGCACGAATCGTCATCTGTTGGCCCAGAGCACGACACGCTGCTACGCGCCCACACGGATTTCCACCATTATTTTCGCGATTTTCCCTTCTTTTTTTTTTTTTTTTGCTTTATTTTCAACATGTAAAAATTCATCTTATGAATTTTAATTTTCAAAATTATTTTATTTTATAATTTTTAACTTTTATTCATCTCATGAATAATATTTGGCAAAATTAATTTACCCATCTTATGGATAAATAATTCATCTCATGAATTTTTTAATATTTTTTCGATGGCAATAAATACAGAGGCTTGCGCAGGGACCTCAAGGACAATTTAAATCTAGCTCCAAATGGGTTAAATTAAATCATCTCATAATATTAATTTAATTACCTTTTAATGAGACTTAATTCCACTAACTAAATCTTACTGCACTCCAGACTTAAATTATTTATTCGATATCTCCCTAATAGATTGTAATGATGACAACAACCCCTCCACTATGTCCATGATAAAGGATAAATGTAACCACTACCATTATCCTCTTTACAGCCTCTCCATTAGTTTCTGACTCGCCCTGCACTGAATAATTCATTTATACTTGAGCATATTCACAGTATAAATTCCAAATGTCAAACACTTGGAATACTTTGGCCAAAGTTTCCAAAGGGGACACCTGTATCTCATCAGAGACTGTAGATTTCCTATTGAATACCTGATTCTTGTCACACTTCACGCCGCTACCCAGTGTACGTGGGATTTCAGTCATTCGTTTAGACCTTACATATAGTATACCAAATTAACTAATGCTCCATGCACAAGTCCAGAATTCCCACAAGATTTAGAGTCGTCGTTCAAACAGTACAACGTGAATCACTCATCTCCGATAGTAGTCGAGAAATAAGTAACCCACACGATCCAACTCAGTGTGTCAATCTTATTAAACACACTAACCTAACACTTTTGGATCTCCATCCACATGACTAAGACAAGTCATCTAAAGTGTCACGTTATAGTCTTAACATACAAGTGGTCCAAACTTGTCTTCGACTACAAGTCTTTCAAACAACAATCCATACCATTTGTTCTAAGTCTATCTGTGGCATAGTCTCATAAACCACTTAGAACAAACATGTAAATTGTAGTCTGAGGACTACACCCATCTCATGGATGTCTCCCAAAAGAAAATCACATGCAGTATAAATGCTCACATACATAAATTTCACTAGGAAACGACTGGAACTTCAATTTTATTTATTAATTAAAATAATATATCCAGAATAAATCTAGATTTCAGGACACTGTTCCTAACGTTGTCTTGGTCATGTGCATGGAGATTCAAAAGTGTTAGTTGGTGTGTTTTATAAGATTGATACACTGAGTTGGACGATGTGGATTGCTTGTCTCTAGAATACTATGGAAGATGAGTGATTCATATTGTAATGTTGGAACGATGACTCTAAATCCTGAGAGTTTTCTGGACTTGTGTATAGAATGTTAGTTACTTTGGTGTTTTATAAGTAAGGTCTGGATAAATGACTTAATTCCCAGGTGCACTGGGTAGCGGCATGAAGTGTGACAGGGATAAGATATTCAATACGGAATCTATAGTCTCTTATGAGATACAGATGTCCTCTTAGTTGATTCACAAGTGTTTGAATGATTCCGAAACTTTGGCCAAAGCGTTCCAGGTGTTTGACATTTAGAATTTATACTATAAATATGTTCAAGTATAAATGAATTATTCAGTGAAGAGTGAGTCAGTAACTAATGGAGAAGCTGTAAGAAGGATAATGGTAGTAGTTGTAATTATTCTTTGTCATGGACATCTAGTGGAAGGGTTGTCATCAATACAGACTATTTGGGAGATATCGAATAAATGGTTTAAATCTAGAGTGTACTGAAATTTATTTAATGAAATTAAGTCTCATGAAATGGTAATTAAATTTTATCATGAGATGGTAATTAAATTAAACCAATTAGGCCTAGATTTAAATTGTCCTTAAGATCCCTGTGCAAGCCTATGTATTTATTGTCATCAGAAAAATATTAAAGAATTCATGAGATGAATTATTTATTCATGAGATGAATTAATTTAATTTGTCAAACATTATTCATGAGATGAATATAAGTTAAAAGTTATAAAATAAAATAATTTTTGAAAATCAAAATTCATTAATGAATTTTTACACGGAAGAAATAACCCAAAAAGTAGCCATTCAACTGCACAAGGATCGCGATCCGTGACTACGCGAATGGACCAACCAGCGCACAACACATGTCGCACTCTGCGTTGTCGTACTAGAAGGATCTGCGCCTTCAGACATGAACCAATCAGATCGTACACGCTCTAGCATAGCTTGGGCACAATCCGCGACTTCGGGCACTCGCCAATCCGGCCGCGACATGTGGCACGCGTTTTTAAAAATAAAGGTGCGCTATTTGAACTCCCGGTGAAACGCTGCGTTTTGCTCTTGTTTTCAATTGATACGGTGCATTTTACAATTGATTTATGCGCATCCTACATCGACAAATTTGTATTTTTTCGCTTCTGTATACTACTATAAATAGACTTACCTATTTCAAAATTTTGGCACTAGTTCAAAGATAACGGGTTTTAGAAAATATTGACTTTCAGGGATCTAATTAGAGAAAAAATTTTCCGTTTAAATTTTTCTTTTTACAATTTAATAATTTTCGGAGCCCACTCTCCCCGCGGTTCGAGGTCATTACCTAGAAAGCAGCTGGGTCTCGGTTTTCTCTTCTTTTTAGGAGTTCGTTATTATTTTTTGAGTTTTACCATTCTAATATTCTTTATTATTGGAGCAATTCCATGTATTCTTCTTTCCTTCTCTTTTAAGTCTTCACTTTTCTATTTATTTACAGTTTTTCTTATTTTGCCTATGTTAAGTTCATGTCACTGTTATGAATGTATTAGAGTAAAGGCTTGTAGATTTAAATTAGGAATTTAAATTTATAGATTTAAAATTAGGAATGTTAAATCAACTCTAAGTTTAAAATTATTATGTTAACTTTATCAAATTAGAGAAAATTTTTAATATTTGTCCCAACAAAACCCACTAGACCCAATAATACCCAATTCATGTAAATTATGTTGTTAAGGACATGGCCCGTAGCCCATTTGCACTTCAAATTAAATGGTCTCACTCTCACCCATAGTTATTAAACTCCCAATCCAGATCTTAGCATCTTACGATTCCATGATTCCACAATCTTTGATCGATCCGGATCCTAAGTAGAATCGTAATTTCGTAGAATCTTACGATCCGTTCATATTAGATGAAACTATTGGATATAATCATAATACGATTTTACAATTCTATCGATTCTACTTCGATCCTACCAATCCATACATAAAATGTTAAAAAGTAAAAACCTGAAGTATATTTACAAATGAACTTACATTCTTACCCCTAATAAAAAGAAACCTAAGTAAAGTTTTTTATATACTTTTATGAAACTTAAATTAAGCTTAATTTTTAAGTTATAACCTTAATATAAAGTTTGATAAGCAGCACATATCTTGATAAATGTCACCATAATTTGAGCATACAATAACAAATATATGTTACATACCAAATATTTGATTACATTTCTTATACATATCCTTATAAGTTAAGGTGTTATACGAAACTTTCAAAATTTAAGGTTTTTTTTTTTCAATAATTAGGAGCCCAAGTCCCAAGTGCTCAATGGTTCATGGGAAGGGGGATACAAGCTAAGCAATCAAAAAGGCAACATCAATCCAGGTACAACATTATAATTACTATCATCTGCTACAAAAATTGATCAATGCTGCCATCTTATTAAGTAACTAATAATAATACCGAAATTCATTACACTATACATGTAATAGAATCTTACGATTTTCGATTTGATCCTACTATTCCGATTTTATATGTCTCTAACGATCCTAAGTAGAATCTCAATTCTAACAACATTGCTTTCGCCGCTCCAAAATCCTCACTAACCGCCCATTTTTCAGATAAATCTAATAATTTCACCAAAATCCAGCCATTGAACATGGATCTTTAATCCACCTATTTGCACTTCTCTTTGCGCAGCTTAAATTATACCCAATCCTTGGTGATGATTTTAGTGTAATGAATGTTTGATGATTTTCATGTAATGAATGTTTGATGATTTTCATGTAATGAATATTTGAATAGGATCACCATGGGTAACCCAAGAACCAGTGGAACCAGAGCCATAACTTTTGAAATGCTTCTTATGGGTATATGGGTGGGTCTTTGACCCAAAATTATTGGGTCTTCATGGGTTGGACCACAACCCAATCCAACCCCCCCATTGAACACCCCAATTAAAGATTATATGTTAGTCTTTCATAGAGGAACTCACTCCGGTAGGATATACTAGTTGGATTTGTAGTCAAATAAAGAATTCTAGACCTTCGAGGTTTGGATATGTATTTTAACTTATCGCAAGAGCCATTAGTTGAAAAAGTGTCTAGCAATCTTCCGTTACTAGCTCCATTATGGAAGGACAACTCGAGAAAACAAAGAAGACTTTTAGGCCAACAAATGACACATCAGTATTTAAATTTCTATAGCCAATGGGTTGGAAGATCCATGAGGAATAAATATGTGATGCATTGCTAATCGAGCTTAGGACAAGTGGAAGATTTTAAGGAAAACTGTCATTATTACCTAATTATGTATTTTTTATATTCATTAATAAATAAAATCATTTTATTTATTCTCTTATTAAATTGTACTAGTTATTGATGCACGTGCTTATTTTTTCGAAAGGTGTCATGAGATGAACATATAACTTAATTGTATAACAATATTTGATTCAAGTGAATCAAAGATGGACTTAAATAAAAAAGAGTGATATATTTATGAAAACATGTTCACAAATAGTGATAATTTTAGACTACTTATATGTTTACCACTATAATATAGCATAAGTGACGACTTATCTAGGTCATGCAAATAGAAACCCAAAGGAATATCATATTAGAGTTTGTTAAGACTAGAACACCAAATTGGATTATTTTAGTTGTTTATTTCTTAACTACTATCATACATAAATTTTTTTTCTCGATAAATAGCAAGAGACTCTTAATATAGGAGTGTGCGCACCCACCGAAGGTAGGACCTGAGAAACCCAACAAAGTAGGGAAAAACAATAGTATCATAGATAAATAATTTATATTATGTTATTAAGCTATGACTCTAAATCTTGAGAATGTCTAAGCACTCGTGTATATTGTATATCACTTCGATATACTCATAAGAGAAGTCCATTAGAGTCACCAATATCCTTTATTCGTAGGTGGTAGCAATTAGTGTAGTGAGAACAAACAGTCAATAAGGAATTTATAGTCTCTTCTCGAGATAAAGATAAATGGATTTGAAGTGTACAAAAATTAGGGATCTATAGTACTTCAAGTGAATGTCATTGAAATTTTCTCATATCATAGAATTTTTGGGAAAGGAAAATAGGCAACTTATGCAAAAGTGTGAGAGACAAATGATAATAGTTTAAATTTATTTTTTTCCTCATGGATATCTAACAAACATGTCAATCACTTAGGTAATGAGAGTATGAAACTTCTTGAATGAATATCTTTAATTTGGGGCACAGTGACATTTTTTAAGTGGAATTTAGTATTTATATACCAAATATAAACATGTGATAATAATTAAACTGGACTCATTTGGAGCAAGAATTAAATTTCCTTATGGTCTCTTCGTAATCCTCAACATATACATCATTTGCAATTTAGACTAAAAGGAAAAAGGAACATACCCAGTGCCTCAAGTGCTCCCGCCTACGCAGGGTCTTTTGGGGGGGGGGGGGCGGCGGGAGGCTTTGATAAACGCAGCCTTTCCCTTCAGGGTATTAACCTGAAGAGGGTCTTGGGGGGGTAAATTTATGAAATAAATTTTTTGTTCACGAGATGAATAAATTTTAATGCAAAATTGTATCCAAGGGATGAATATATACATGTGAGAAAAATAAAATAAAAAAATGAAAATTGGAAAATTGATTTTGCTTACGCATGGCTCAATCCAAGGGCATGTGGCCTAGCACATGAGATGCACCCGCGTGAACCTGTGCTCGCAAGGGAACGCAGGGATGGCCACATCACACATACACAAGTCTCGCTTCCTAGCAGGCACCTACGTCAAATGACACGGGACTGACAATGTCACTACTGCGATATATTTTCCTACACATCCCACATCAACTGATTGGCTTAGTTGATGCCCAAAGCTTTATTATAAATAGGGTTTTGAGTATGAAATTTAACTTTCTAATTAACTTTTGAGAACATAGTTTTTGAAAGATTTATCTAAACTAAAAAATATGAGAACAATATTTTCTTAAAGATTTATCTAAATTAAGAGCATGAGAACAATTTTCTACTTTTTGAAATGGAAGAACTGCTTACTAAAATTTTTCGTGCTTAAATATTTTCAAAGTCACACTCTAGTTGTTTAGAGGAGATCAAGAATACTTCACAATCTCGATGATTTTGGCCAGTGTTATTCATGCTGTTGAAGTAGTCGGTTCTTCTTTTGCATGTAGGCTTTCAAAGCAAGTAGGCATTAAATCCCAGTGATTTATGCTTTTCTTTATTTTTTGCTTTCCTTTATGCTAAGTGTATGTTTGTCTTATTGCAAATTTATATGTGATGCATGAACATATTAAATTCTTGAATTTATTTTCATTGCTTTTATTTCTTAATTTCTACAATATTTTTGAAATATTTTCTTATAGAAGAGGCAACAAGAGATGGAGTTGACGAGGAGCCGGCAATGATAAAGGGATATTAAAAGGATGAGGAAGCAATGTGGCGACTGGTTGAGATGACGCATCAAAACGGGGCAAACACAGGGGAAAGACAGACGTGGAGATAGCTACAGCCATGAAGGGAATGTTAGTGTAAATCTCACAAATACTTGCAAAATCCTTGCAAAGGGGCAACCAGAAGATCTCATATGTTGAGGCTATGTAATCACTTTCCTTAAGGCTTATTTCGGTGTACAAAATATCCTAGGGGACACAACAACAACCAAATATGGAGTGAAGATGTGTAAGGGGAGAGATTGACAAAGATGTAGAGAGATTAATTAAGTTTAACAAACCAAACACTTGGATTTCACACAAGAACACTTGTAGTTGTTCTTCAAAACCTTTTCCTTGAGATTCTCTTGTTCTTTTTTAGATAAATCTTTCAAGATGGGATCTGGGTAATATGTATGTAAAAATAGAAGAGATGTCCCTTCAAAACATAGAAGAGCCACACTGATTGGGGAAAAACTGCACGAAACCGCTAGAAAGTCTGACATGTGTGTCGACACACAGGGGCTGTGTGTCGACACAGACTCACAGCTCACTACAAGATTGTGTGTCGACACACAACATTCCGCCGTGCGCTTCTGTAAAGCTATGTGTCGACACACGGGCCATGTGTGTCGACACACACCTATTCCCCAATGGTACTATTGGATTGTGTGTCGACACACATGGCCAATGTGTCGACACACACCCCTCATATGTTTTAAACACTTAAACACATACCGTGACTATCTCATACACATCTTATACATATATCAAACAATGTTATACACATTTACTAATACACATTTTGAAAATAAACCAACATTCCCCCACCACTTTCAAAATACAATCAATCTCAATATGACATCTTGAATAAAGGACGCCACATCGTGCATCAACGTGGGTGTCTCCTGATTGAACCCCCCGGCTAGTGAAAGGACCATACATTTAATCGAATCGAAAATGGTAGACCAAGCTTTGAACCGTACAACCTATTTGACTAACCGACTATCCAATCACGCACTAGGCGTACTCCCCGTACACACCCTACACCTCCCAGATCGACACATTTGTGGCCTTGTGTCCTATACCCTTCGTAAGTGTTTCAGGGCCAAACCCTTAGTCAAAAATCACCCCTTTGAAGCGGCCAAACTTCAACACACACTAAGGCGGACCTTATTGATCATGTCCCTGCGACGCGACATTTCATAAGTTCTAGAACCAGGTCCATTAAGAGCATATGCTCATCCTCTTAGAATCTCTGACACAGGTATCAAGCACTTCACACTCGGGATGGTAATTCTCATTTTGTGCTTGCAGTCACACAAATGACAAGTCTCTCTCATTGAACCCGAGACCTAGCGTTATACTAGGCGTTGAGTTGAGGGTCTATCATGGGCGACTAAAAATGACAGGTTTCACACCAATCCATTCACTTGTTTTCAGAACCAAGTCTCTAGCTAGGCATTTTGTAAATGGATCCGCTAGATTCTAACTAGTCCTCATGAAGTCCACAGTGATGACACCCTCTCGAATGACGTGCCTCACTATAGTATGTCTGACACCAATGTGTCTGGACTTCCCATTGTACACCTCACTGTACGCTTTAGCTAGTGTAGCCTGACTATCACAATGGATAGATATCTGTGAGATTAGCTTAGGCCACAAAGGTATCTCATACAGGAGGTCCTTTAACCACTAGGCTTCCTTAGCCGCAGACGCGGGAGCTATAAACTCCGCTGCCATAGTTGAATCAGTTATGCAAAACTATTTCTTGAAACCCCAAGAAACCGCACCCCCACCAAGCAGGAATACCCATCCACTTATGGATGCACAATCCTCCACGTCGGAGATCCAAAATAGGAGGATACCCTACATAAGAAAGACTATAACTCATAGTCTTCTTGAGGTACTTCAATACACGATCCACAGCTTTCCAGTGGCTCTTACTTGGATTGCTAGTATATCTACTCAGCTTTCCAACAGCAAAGGTTATATCTGGCCTTGTGCTTGTCGTGGCATACATATACCAATGACCTGGGCATATCTCAGTTGTGACACTGGAGCGCCCTCATTTGGTACTAGTTTCACACTCGGGTCCAACGGAACGGATGCCGATGCACACTCATCAAAATGTAACCTTTTCAACACATTTTCAACGTAGTGAGACTGTGTCAAGGAAATGGAATCACCGCTCCTTACAATTCTAATACCGAGGATCACCTCTGCCTCACCCATGTCTTTCATGGCAAAGTTTTCAGAGAGAAACCATTTGGTTTTCTCTACTTGTCCCACATCAGTACCGAATATCAGCATGTCATCGACATACAAACATATTATGACCCCTTTTCCATTATCAAACTTGCTATAGAAACACTTATCTAACTCGTTCATAATGAATCCGTTGTTTAGAACAACTTTATCAAATTTTTGATGCCATTGCTTCGGGGCTTGCTTTAGCCCATAGAGAGAACGTATGAGTTTATACACTTTTTTTCTCTTGGCCTGGAACAACAAAACCTTCCGGTTGTTCCATGTACACTTCCTCCTCTAGCTCACCATTCAGGAATGTCGTTTTGACATCCATTTGGTGTATCGCTAGTTTATCAATCGAGGCAAGGGCAATCAATACCCTTATCGTCGATATTCTTGCCAAGAGGGCATACGTGACAAAGTAGTCCAACCCATGCTTTTGGGTGAACCCTTTAGCCACCAATCGGGCGTTGAACTTGTCAATCATTCCATCGACTTTCATCTTCTTTTTGAAGACCCATTTACACCCGATGGGCTTACTTCCTTGTGGACGGTCCATAAGGATCCAGGTATTATTACCTAAGATGGAATCCATCTCATCATTCACAGCCTCTTTCCAAAAGGAAGCATCATAAGACCTAATTGCTTCATTAAAAATCATGGTATCAGTTTCCATGACACAACAATATGTCACGATCCTTGAATTCGTGACTTTGTTTCAGATGGGACTTGGAACGTGAATTGATAAATTGAGTTGAGAATGACAGAATTTAGAGAGAGAGTTTGAGATGAGAGATAGAATTAGAATTAGGTTTTAGTTGAGAAGAGAAATCGAGTTTAGGTGAGAGAGAGAAATAGAAAGAACACCTGAGATGAGAAGAAGAATCATTTGATTCATTCTTTAATTGGTTTCATTGAATTGTTAGATTGATAGATGCTTATTACATTGCTAATGCTTCCTATTTATAGAGAATTAAAAGAACAATCTAGAACTTCCTAGAATTAATCCTAGATTTGAAAAATACAAATAAATGGTGGGAAATAACCAACAATTCAAATAATAGAGGCAAAAGGGGACTATTCAAATAATTGGTGAGAAAAACGGTTGGAGGAGCGTCCAACTTGGCCATTTCCAGATTATTCTAGATGCTTCCATATATAGGCACGCCTTAGGAGCTGCTGGAACACTTACAACGGTCGTTTTGAAGCTGAAAGCCAACCATTGACACTATCGGGTGCTTAGGACTGGACTATCGGGTGCCTAGGACAAGCCCTTGACACTGCCTGGCCGACCTTGTGACGCTGCCAGGTCGCGAACTGGCCCGACCCTGACCATGAACCTCTGCGACCTTGACACGATCCTGCTGCGAACTGGGCGGAACCCCGCTGTGAGCCTTTGACATCCAACCCTGACACCCGAACCTCTCTCCTTGGTGCTCTCGGCTGCTGCATAGGACTTTGTCACGGCTAGGGTCGTGACAATCCCTTCCCCTTCAGTTTGTCCTTGTCCTCAAGGATGTTATTTACTTTCTAGCTATTACAATATACTTTCCTAGTACATATACTTCTAGCATCTTTTACTAAGTACTTAGATTTTTTTTTTTTTTTCCTTTTATTTATTACATCATATTAACCCCTAAATACTTAAGTACACAAAGAGTTCTACCCAATCCCTTTTCTTGAGGTCAAGTCAGGACAAGGTAGGTTTAAATGAGTTGCATTTTGAGTGCCAATTCCAGTCCGAGGAAAGCGCTCCCATACTTGGGCCTTGACATTGGCATTGATAATGTAACCTTGTAACCTTTGCTGCTGCACGTCCTTGGTTACCCACAGCCACGGTTCTTTGTGCATTGGATCATCATGTTGCTGTTGGTCACTAGGTACAGCCAAGGTCACCATGTTGTTGCGCACGGCTATTATTTCATGTGATTCCTCGAGGAATGATTGTACCGGTTGTTCTCTGACATCACCAGGCCATTCATGAGGTAGCAGTAGCTGGTCAAGGCTGAGTTCTTGGCTGTCCAGATGTTCTTCAGGTTCTGGCGCTACGTCTGGAAATGGCTCGGTTGTTTCCTCAATGATTATTATGTCTATGTCCTCATCAAGGTTGCCTCCGGTTTCCTCAACGATGGTTGATTCAACCGGTTTATCCACAGTCTCGATATTGTGACTAATGTTAGGATGGTCTGAGGGATCAATTCCTTGGGTGTGCGTGTAATTCTTCAACCTCTTATCCAAGGAGTCGATGGTTGCTATCATCTCGTTTAATTTCATTGTGATTTTTTTAAATTCCATTGTGATTTTTTCACAAGGCATAGCTGATCCACTGAGCAATGGCATTTGATTCTACTGCTGGCACTTCACTTACTGCTGATTGCGAAGTGATTCAGCTGTTGGATCTCACTCGCTGCTGCTTGAGCTGGGACCAACGCCTTGACAGTGTTAGCTCGCTGGTGTCGTCTATGTGCAACAACCTAACAGCACTGGTTCGGTTCTGATTTTTTTTTTTTTTTTGATGATAAGATCCTTGATCTCAAGATGAATGAAATATGAGTGCAGCGGAATTTTTTTTTTTTTGGATAACGAGCCACCGATCGAAGATGGCTCTGACACCACTTGTCACGATCCTTGAATTCGTGACTTTGTTTCAGATGGGACTTGGAACGTGAATTGATAAATTGAGTTGAGAAGGATAGAATTTAGAGAGAGAGTTTAAGATGAGAGATAGAATTAGAATTAAGATGAGAGATAGAATTAGAATTAGGTTTTAGATGAGAAGAGAAATAGAGTTTAGGTGAGAGAGAGAAATAGAAAGAACACCTGAGATGAGAAGAAGAATCATTTGATTCATTCTTTAATTGGTTTCATTGAATTGTTAGATTGATAGATGCTTATTACATTGCTAATGCTTCCTATTTATAGAGAATTAAAAGAACAATCTAGAACTTCCTAGAATTAATCCTAGATCTGAAAAATACAAATAAATGGTGGGAAATAACCAACAATTCAAATAATGGAGGGAAAAGGGGACTATTCAAATAATTGGCGGGAAAAGCGGTTGGAGGAGTGTCCAACTTGGCCATTTCCAGATTATTCTAGATGCTTCCAGATATAGGCACTCCTTAGGAGCTGCTGGAACTCTTGCAACGGTCGTTTTGAAGCTGAAAGCCAACCATTGACACTATCGGGTGCTTAGGACTGGACTATCGGGTGCCTAGGACAAGCCCTTGACACTGCCTGGCCGACCCTGTGACGCTGCCAGGTCGCGAACTGGCCCGACCCAGACCATGAACCTCTGCGACCTTGACACGGTCCTGCTGCGAACTGGGCGGAACCCGACTATGAGCCTTTGACATCCACCCCTGACACCCGAACCTCTCTCCTTGGTGCTCTCGGCTGCTGCATAGGACTTTGTCACGGCTAGGGTCGTGACACAATATGGAGCCACTTGGCCCACATCGTTCCGTGAACCTTCTACCAAGAACGTGTAGAAGTCCGAACCGAAAGATTTCTCTTTCCTTGCTCTCTTACTCCTCCGGAGTTCTAGAACACTTTCAGGGACATCTTCCCTTTCATGACGAATATCATCATATGACACTTAATTGTCAGTTTCAATCGGTACATAGTCCCTCAGTCTAGGGATAGAGGTAAACCGATTCTCATCAATTATCGCGTCTCTCAGTTCTATTATTGTATTCACATTGATATAATCATTAGGCTCGATTACATAGAACCGATATGCCTTGCTATGAGATGCATAACCAACAAAGATGCAATCAATGCCTCTTTCACCTAACTTTTTACGTTTAGGTTCAGGGACTTTAACAACTGCCCTACACCCCCACACTTTCAGATAAGTCAAATTAGGGGCTCTTTTGTTCCACAATTCATATGGGGTTATCTTATTTATCTTATTTGGAACTATATTAAATATGTGGCAGGCTGTTAACATGGCCTCACCCCAAAACCCATAGCTGAGACGGGAATAGGATAACATGGAATTAACCATTTCAGCTAGAGTCCCGTTTTTCCTCTTAGTCATGCCATTCTGTTGTGGCGTATACGGAGCAATTATTTTGTGTATAATTTTGGTGGTTTTGAAATACTTAGGATCGTAGTATTCCCCACCACGGTCCGACCTAAGGCGTTTGAGGAAGGTCTCACAGTGTAATTCAACTTCTGCTTTATAAGCTTTAAATCTATCAAGCGAATCATCTTTGTGACTTATCAGATATGCATAACAAAATCTCAAACTGTCATCTATAAATATCATAAAATAATGCTTTCAACCTAAGCTCGGTGTGTGCTTGAAATCACATAAATCGCTATGCACTAGGTCAAGTAGATTAGTCTCTCTTTGCACTGAAGGAAATGGTAATTTCATAATCTTAGTTAACATGCACGTTTTGCATTTATCATTAATTTTATCTTCGTGTGGAATCAATGAAGAATTAACCATTTCATACAATCTACGAAAATTCACATGACCTAACCTTTGATGCCATAAAAACGACGATTCAAGCATATAAATAGAACTATCAATTTTATTATCAATGTTCATCTTGAACATACCATTGCACAAGTACCCTTTGCCAACAAAGACTCCTCCCTTTGACAATACAAACTTGTCGGCCTCGAAGACCAACTTGAACCCAAACTGATTTAATAGACCGCCAGACACGAGGTTCTTCTTAACGTCAGAAGCCAAGCATACATTGGTTAAAGTAAGGGATTTCCCAAACGTAAAAAGTAAATCAACTTTTCCCTTCCCTTTAACTGGTACCGACGCCCCATTTCCCATGAACAACTCAGTTCCGTTGTCCATGGGCTCAAAAGTTGTGAAGAACCCCTTGTCCTTACACACATGTCTCGTAGCCCCCGAGTCAATCCACCAAGAGTTATCACTCTTGACTAGATTGACTTCTGATATCATCACCACAAACCTCTCGTTCAAATTTTTGGCGCGATGATCAAGCCCCTTGCCTTTATTCTTTTTAAGGGGATAGCAATCCTTACGTAAGTGACCGGGCTTCTAACACTCCCAACAGACCATTTTTGGCCTCTTGTCATTCTTCTTCTTTTGGAAGTGTACGGTTCCCTTAGGTCCCTTGCTTGACTGGCCTTCTTCTGTGATATTGATTTTACCAACATCACCAGGGCAATCTTGTTGTCATCCTGTACCCTGTAACCTTCCTCAACACGTAAATGGTTAGCCAATTCCTGAATTGACATATCCTCGTTCATGTGTTTAAGACTTTTCTTAACATCTTTCCAAGAACGAGGAAGTTTGTCAATTAAGGAAGAAACAACTATGGTATCGTCCATGTTTATTTTATGATGTTTGAAATTATTCAATATTCGTTCAATTTCATGGAATTGCTCCATGACAGGATGATCATCTACCATTTTATAATTATTAAACTAACTAACCAGGAACGTTTTGCTTGTAGCATCCTCGGCCATATAGCGTGCCTCAAGAGCATCCCACAGTTCCTTCGCGGTGGGCACGTTCGAGCAGATATCAAACAGGGCATCAATCATACCATTCAGAATATGCCCTCTACAGATGTAATCATCGTTCTCCCACTTCAGTCTGGCCCTCTGCTGGGCCAATGTCTGTCCCTCCTCAGAGACGGGGGATGGAAATGGTGTATTCAGGACATACACCACATTCAACATCGTGATGAGGATGTGCATCTTCCTCTGCCATCGGCGGAAGTTTCCGCCATCAAACCGGTCCAACTTCACAAAGTTGGCTGTCATTTCCCTTAGTGATGAAGCCATAACCCAAATCATGAATTTAGCCTTAAGATTGTTGGTGTAAATCTCACAAATACTTGCAAAATCCTTGCAAACGGGCAACCAAAAGATCTCAGGTGTTGAGGTTATATAATCACTTTCCTTAAGGCTTATTTCAGTGTACGAAATATCATCGGGGATACAACAGCAACCAAATATGGAGTGAAGATGTGTAAAGGGAGAGATTGACAAATATGTAGTGAGATTGATTAAGTTTAACAAACCAAACACTTGGATTTCACATAAGAACACAAGAACACTTGTAGTTGTTCTTCAAAACCTTTTCCATGAGATTCTTTTGTTCTTTTTTAGATAAATCTTTCAAGATGGGATCTGGGTAATATGTATGTAAAAATAGAAGAGACGCCCCTTCAAAACATAGAAAAAGAGCCACACTGATTCGGGGAAAATCGCGCCAAACCGTCAGAAATTCTGACCTGTGTGTCGACACACAGAGGCTGTGTGTTGACACACAGCTCACTGCAGTGTGTCGACACACAACATTCTACCTTGCACTTTTGTAAGGTTGTGTGTCGAAACATGGACCATGTATGTCGACACACACCTATTCCCCAGTGGTACTGTTGGATTGTGCGTCAACACACATGGCCCATCTGTCGACACACACTCCTCATATGTTTTAAACACCTAAACACATATCGGGACTATCTCATACACATCTTATACATATATCAAACAATGTTATACATGTTTCCAATACACATTTTGAAGATACACCAACCGGGAAATAAGGCAACAATGGCATTGAAACTAACCAGGCATAGCAAAACTGCTACAACGGTGGAAGAGGTTGCTAATGGTGCTCTCGCATCTCTCTAAAAACCTCCAATAGTTCTTCCTTTTTTTTTTTAATTATGTTATTTTCAATAGGTCGGGTGTCATACTAATTAGAGGGTCCACGATGAATATACTCTAGTACCAAATTAGAAACCAAAATGTATGATATAGAAATTACAAAAATCGGAGAGAAATGGGGGAAGATAAAAATTAGAGGGGGGAACTAGGGAGACAGAGAAAAGAAAGATATTTAGGCAGAAGATAAATTTATATTCACTAAAGATGTCATTCTAAACACAAGCTACTGCATATTCATAAAGTAAAACCTAACACAGGGTAAAAATGGAACTACAAATTTGAAAAACTTAGGCTAAGCCCTTAGTGAGGCTCGCAACGTTGTTATTCTATTTACTAGAATTTCAATATGAATATTATATTTCATCCTTTCTTTCTGTTGTACTCTTCTTCCCCTCTCTAATTTGAAGATTCCCTAACCTTCTACGTTTCTCATATATTTAGCAATTATAATGTGGATTTTGCTCACACTCTAAATAAGGAAACTTTACTTATATATTATTGTTTTTTCATTAATATCTTGAATGAAAAGTAAATTGGACATGGATCCAACCTAAGTGGCAGTTGGGGTAACAGAGCAAAGCCCACAGACACCTTACCTTATACACTTAAGAGCCGGGAATTGAGATGAAGACGAGTTCAAGAGCTTAACAACCTATCTTGAGCTCGAGTCAATCATGTTTTTAAGCATGGCACCCTTGACTCCAAGTATCTTAATTGAATTTAAACTTGACAAAATGTAGGTGGACCGAACCGGATCCGAATCACCGGATTAGGACCAAACATAATCAAGGTCAAAGCCTTGGCCATCAAAGCTCCAAAACAATAACTTAAACCCAAATTCATCTGATTCACTAAGCCATGTCACCAACCTAAGACCAAAGCAATCAACTCTAGGATTGGCCGTCAAAGCCTTAGATCAATGGCGCTAAACTTAACTTGTCCAAACGGTTGGTGACAAAGAGTATGGCAGAAGGGACTACCATCCCATACACCATAATTAAACGCCCAAATGTATCATGTGAAAAAGCAAGACAAAGCTACAAGTAATCTACTCCTACGGAAAAAGAAAATTTACTAAGCACAAGTGTGCTATAAAAAAGGAATTGAAAAAAAAACTGTAGAAGTTTTTGTTTTGGTGCTGAAACCCTTTGCATTGTAACAAGAGCCCTTTATTATAGAATAAAAATCTAACTGTGGCGTCCTAAGTTTAGCCTTCATGCTTCCATAACCCTGAACTGGCACTTGAACGTGCTTTAACACAAGTGCTCAAGGTCAATTTGGTCTTCCCACGTTTGCTCACTCTTTCTTGGATGTCTAAAGGCCCACGTTCTTCATACGGGCTTCAAACTACGGCCAGGAACTCTAGCAATTTCCTTTCCCGTAGCGCTCTTGGTAATTCTCCCAAGCTCGAGCTTGCTATACCCAATCAGCCAACTCGAGTGGCTATTATACCGGGGCTTCAATTAGTTTATTTGCCAAACTTTTGACATCGTCACTTTCACACCACAAGCTTTTTGGGTCTCGAGCATGATCCCAGGTGTTGAGCATGTGTCCTTTTAGCCTAAAATGACATTCCTACTCCCTCAAGTTTTGAGTGTAAACACTAATCAATATAAGTTTCATCAAGTTTGTACGATTGTTTGCATTAACTTACAGCAGTCCTTTCTTTCTCAAAATTTTTCTAGTTAGTAGGGGTGTTCATGGGTATGGATATACTCATGACCCACCCAACCCAAAGAGATTGGATTGGGTTGGTTTTGGAGAATTTGGTTCCTAATGGGTCTAATGATGAATATCCATGGGTACTTGGATGGGTTTTGGGTAACCTATGCATAATCCTTAATCATTAAGAGTGTTTATACATTACCTTCTAATGTAAAATTCTATAAATTAGAACTTTAAAAAGTGAAATTATCATTTAGGTATCCTTAAGTTTGAGCATTTATTGACATTTCAATATATATAATGAAGTACCATGATATTTGAATATTTTGTCACCTATGTATCCTATGTCTATGTCAGAATATAATGAATTTTTGTAAGAATTTGACCCACTTTATACAAAAAAAATTATGATGTAATAATTATGATAACATGTATAAGTCATGCCAATTTTTAAACAAAAACTTAGCAAATTGTGATAAAGAGTTCCTTGAATGTTGATGTAAACTACCTAAATATTGTCAAAATTATATGTCAAGTTAGCATTTTTGGCAAAATATCATCAAATTTTAATAAAGATAGTAATATATTGTCGGAATTATGTTTTATTTTAGCATTTTTCAATAAAAATCTACCAAGTTTTTACAAAAGGGTACCTAATTATTGATAAAATTTTAAATCTTAAGGTACTTAAGTGATAAATTGTTGACACCTCAAGGTACCCCGTTGTATATAGTGAAACGTCAGGGTACAGTAAAATCTCAGGGTACCTAATTCATATTTTATATTTTAAAACTTTAGTACTCTTGTTTCTTTATTTGGTTCAAAGTATTTGAACATTAGTTAGAACAATGACCAACGTTAGTAGTGAATGGAAAATTTTCATGTCAACCACACTCATTATCACAAAACAACCAACTCACCCTAAATATGAACTATATGCAAACTAGTCGTGAATTTGTGAAAACATTAGCTGCGCTTGCTCACTTTCAAAACAATATGTGTGTTAATCTAACCAGAATCGGTACATCACAACCACTCTAGGATTGGCCAGCACGAGTATGACCATGGTGGCATATCGATTAAGCTCAATTACAAGTTGAATTTTTTGAATAAAATCCTAAAACATATCATATTTAATTTAAATCCGCATGAAAATAAATATGTATGTTAAATATTAGAATTAAGAAACTCGGATTTCAATCACATAATTATATCATGTTTTGAGATCCACAACCTTCTAAAACCAACTCAATAGCATGCCAAAGTTAAATAAGTCTTATTGATTATGGATTTATGGGTTGACCCAACAAGACCCAAAACTAACCCAACCCAAACCCAGAATGCAATTGGTTTGTGGGTCTAGGTTGGCTTTGGGTTGGGTATTAAATGGGTCACATGGATTATTACCCATACTCAACCCGACACATCCAATGTTCACCCCTAGAGGCAGCCAATGGGTCGGGTCAGCTCGAAACCCAACCCAGCCCACCTCGTTTGGGCCGGACCCGAGCCCAGTTTGTTGGGGGGCTTCTGCCCCCAGTGTCTCTCATCTCACCCAACTAGAGTTGGCCAATGGGCCAGGTCAGCACAAAACCCAGCTCGACCCACCCTGTTTGGGCCGAGCCCGGGCCCAGTTTTTTTGGGGCCAGAAGCCCCCTAATGTCTCTCATCTCACTTAACGGCTCTTTGAGCCATTAGGTGACAACTTTATAAAAAAATATTCCTATAAACACTAACCTCATTTTCTTATTTCACCACACAACAATCTCTCCAATTCTCTCTTCGTCACTTACATATAATTATTTGCTCTAAATATCTCAAGTTCAAAGTTTCAATTGTGTTCTGCTAGTAGAAGCTTGTAGAAGTTCAAATTTCAGTTTTCGCTTCGGCAAAATTAGTATTGAAATTTATTTATTTGTCATTTTTATTTACCTTACTTGTATTCTTACTTCCATTTTATAATTATAAATTAACAATATCATGGCACATAATTCATTTTCATCTAGAGCTGGTCGATCTAGTTCTAGCTCTTCTCGGCCACCTAAAATCCCTAAAACGGGTAGAGAGGTTAAGCTTAATACCTAGGAACGTACTTTCTTAGAGCCCGGTCCGTCACCTCCCTACACAAACATCTGTGATTGGGAATAAGAATAGCTCTATGAGCAGCGGGATTATCCTAAATCAGGTGGTGCGGGATGTTCTAAACCCGAACCCACACACACCAACGATGAAACTGAAACCCGCACCTCTACTGGCAGTAGTAGACATAACTAGCAATGTATGGAAACTTTTTACACTAGATCGTTAACATAGTAAAGCATATTGTACATTATGTGATCATCCAAAATTTTTCAGTCATCCACTTAAT
The DNA here is from genome assembly GCA_018398585.1 of Simmondsia chinensis. Taxonomy (NCBI): domain Eukaryota; kingdom Viridiplantae; phylum Streptophyta; class Magnoliopsida; order Caryophyllales; family Simmondsiaceae; genus Simmondsia; species Simmondsia chinensis. The sequence continues at coordinate 19,953,920 of JAGTTD010000001.1, read as the reverse complement.
AGTGGGGCTGGCATGGTAAAAAGACACCTACAAAGAGGCCAACTCGAATTAAATGCAAATAAAACCCAACAAACTCTCGTACTGCAAGCGACGGGTGCACTTGCTAACTTTAAGTTTACAAATGAAACTAACAGACACGAACTAATAAGATACGTCATTTTGGTTGAAAGGCTGTTTACCACCGGCGAAGACCCTAGATTCATCTAGTTCTGTCAAACCGCATTAAACCCCGCCGCTCTAAGGGTTCCTCGGAGCACTTTGAAGCAGGACGCCTTTAGAGAATTTATAAACATTAAAAATGACCTTCAAGATATTTTAAAGGTGAACACGAGCATGTTCTCATTGATGTCAAACACGTGGAAGTTGAAATCCGATGTACCTTTCATGTGCATAACGGCACATTGGATTGATTATTCCTATATTATGCAAAAACGAATAATTCATTTTTGCCTACTTGAATATCCCCACAGTGCTCATGTAATAATGGGTGCCATTATGGATGCATGCCCTGAGTGGGGGATAGACCTCAAAATTTTCAGTATTATTTTTGATAATGCTACTAACTATATATCTGTCAAACAAATAATTATGTATATGAGGCCCATGTAAGATGGAAAATATTTTTATTTACGTTGCTTCTATCATGTACTGCATTTAATAATAATAAATGGTTTGTAACTTATAGATGTTTCTCTTATGTCTTTAAGAGAAGTAGCTAAAACAATTAAGACATCTGGAACTAAGCAAAGAAAATTTAAAAAATTTTGTTACACACGTGGCATTCTTTATAAAAAAATTTAAATTAGATACATGTAATAGGTGGTCATATACAGTTCATATGTTAGAAAGAATCATACCATATAAAGATGTCTTGATTGAATTTGTATAGTAAAATCCTTCAGATCTAAGTTCTTTTATTTTTGAATTTATAGATTGGAATGTAATTAATGGAGTCTATAAATTTTTTTTTTCTTTTTAAAGAGGCTACGATATTTTTTTTTAATGTTATTATCCAACCATTACACAAGTAATATCTAGACTGGTAGATATTGCTACTTGGATGGGAGATAACTCCTGCGACCCATGTTGCAGGGCTCTATTTCTACCATGAGGGAAAAATTTTTAAAATATTAATCTAAATTACCACTAGCATATTGTATTGCCACCTTTTTTATCCACGTTGTAAACTTACTGGTTTGCAATTATTTGCACAAATATTTTACAAAAAAATAAATCCAACTTTTGATGTAGCATCTTATATCGCTGGGGTTGATGAAAATTTACGTAATTTATTTTCCGTGCATACTCAAAGATTATCATCTGATAATACAGATGTTTTTTTCTACATCATCTTTTTCGTCCTCTTCTAAAGGAAAATCATATGCGTGAGATATGTTGAACCAATTAAAGCCCAAACAAAGTCCCACATCATATGGTGAACTAAATTTGTACATGTGTTTGCCCATGCTCGACTTCAACTTGGCAGAGGCGAATCCATATTTTGATATTTTCACTACAAATAAAATGACCAATACTAACAAATTAGAAAAATTTCTGTTACAATTGATTTACCAATAGCAACAAAATTTTTCTATTGTTGCAAATGGAAACTCTCATACACATGCCATGTAGAACTGACCCCTTTGTAACAGAAAAACCAATATGTTGGTATTGTATATATCACTACCAACAGAACACTTTGTGTTTGATGGTAATGGTATTTTAATAAAAAAATTATCACATCTCATGAACTAAGAAACGAATTTTTACTTCCTGCATTATTACATTTAAAAAAAAAATAAAAAAAACAATTTGTCAGAGACACATAAATAATTCAACTATATTAAATTTTTTTTTGTCCTCTTAATATTGGCAAGAATTTTAAATTTTATATCAATTCACAAAATTTTGGGTAAAAAATTCCAGCCAAAGCTCCAAATTATGGGTATAAAAAATTTTATTAATATTTTATTATAATAATTAAAAATTTATGCCCTAAAAGCCAGCACTCTTTCTCTCTCTCATTCTCCTATCTCTCTCTTTCACTGCCCTCTTCACTCTCTCTCTCGATCGATTGGTCTCCCTCGCTCGTCTCTTCACTCTCTCTCTCTCGCTCGTCTCTTCACTTCTTTAATTTAGTTTTGCGTCACCGGTGCAGGTCTGGTATAGAGAAAGGGATTGACACTGCAAGCGAAGGTATCAATTTCATTATTCAATTTCCTATGTAGTGTAGTTTAATTTGCAGTTAATTGAGCGATTATGCTAGGTTTAGACTGTTTGAAAGTACCTCAAATCTCATCTTTAGATCTTCACTCTTTCATCTCATCGTTCACTTATTTCAGGTACAAAATAGGGTTAGTTTGTAATAAAATAGGGCTAATGTAAGATTCCTGTCAATTTGTTGAAGATTGAGTAGTTTAATATAAGACTACTGTCAATTTATTAAGGATTGAATAGTTTAATGTATGATTACCTAAAGTGTTATTGTTTGGTATAGTGTTAGTTTCGATGTATGATATCATGATTAGTTTGCTCAATTTTTGCTTGATTTTCAGAAAATATGTACTAAGTATATGGTGTTTTAAGCTATTTCTTCTCTTAAATGTAGATTTCAATGAGTTCTAGTATATTAGATTATAATGTTTGATGCCTCGTGATGATTAGTTGTGTTTTTTTCATGTTTTTTAGCTTTGATTTGTTTTGGTATTTGTGTAGTGAATTTGAGTTATTGATTCAGATTATAGTTAGTAAAATACAAATTATATAGAATTTGGTCAAGTAACAAATCTTACACTATTCCTATGGTAAATAAGAGATTAATATATATAATTAATGTAATTTTACTAATATTCTGTCCTATGGTATTTATACATTCTAAGTGTAGGATTTGTCCATATGGATGTGTTTAAAAACAAAGCTTAGGTGAAAAGCTCATGAGTTTCACCTCAATTTTACGATGGTGTAGAAGCATTTGTTATTGATGCGCTTGCTATTGTGGGCGTGGATGAGTCGATACCTTACCCATGTAAGACTTGTGCAAATCGATATGAGTTGGACATAGATAGAGTGAAACTTCACCTTACACTTAAAGGCATGGATGATAATTATCCACGTAGCAAGTGGTATCTCCATGGGGAGGTGGAGCATCCCGAGCTAAATGATTTTGCTAGTGAGATGGATACTTCTGATGAATCATCAGATGATGATATGCATGAAATGTTAGAAGATGCTTATGGATTGCAGAGTCCTAATTTGAGTGAATCATCAAAACCACCTAAAAAGGGACGTAATGTTGAGGCTAAAAATTTATATAAACTTATAGAAGATGCAAATACACCCTTGTACCCTGGACGTGATGAATTTAAAAAGCTTTCGTTTATTGTTGAATTATATCATCTTGAATGCTTGCATAGAGTGGCTAATGCTGGATTTGATGCTTTTCTAAAGATTTTTAAAAGAGCTCTTCCAAAAGGTGAGACATTGCCGAACTCTTTTTATAAAACAAAAAGCATAATTCAAAAGTTGGGTCTTGGCTACAAAAAGATTGATCCTTGCCCCAACGATTGTGTGCTATTTTGGAAAGAGTTGAAAGACTGTGACACATGTCTTGTTTTTGGTTCATTAAGATGGAAAACTACAAATGGTGGGGTTATGGTGTCACTAATTAACGGTGCTAAAGTTCCTAGCAAAGTGCTTCGCCATTTTCCCTTGATACCAAGACTAAAGAGGATGTTCATGTCATCAATAACAGTTGGATCCATGAGATGGCATGCAGATGAGCCCACAAAAGATTATAAGATTAGGCATCCAATGGATACTGCGGCATGGAAACATTTGGATGAATGTTACCCTAATTTCTCTTCAGACCCACGCAATGTTAGGCTTGGTCTATCAAGTGATGGGTTCAATCCCTTTGGGATAATAGGTACACAATATAGTATATGGCCGGTTGTTCTAATGATGTGTAACTTACCCCCATGGATGTGTATGAAGCAAGAGTACTTCATGATTTCTTTGCTCATACCTTGGCCTAAGGCACCAGGTAATGATATTAATGTTTACCTACAACCTTTAATCCAGGAATTAAGTGAGTTATGGGAGATTGACGTGGAGACATATGATGCCTTGAAGAATGAGACTTTCTCATTGCAAGCTGCATTATTGTGGACAGTCAATGACTTTCTGGCTTATGGTAATTTGTCTGGGTATAGGGTTAAAGGAAAATTTGCATGTCCTCATTGTAACATAGATACACGTTCTCATTACTTGAAAAGGAGTAGGAAATTATGTTATTAGGAACATCGACACTTTCTTAGCAATGATCATAAATATCGTCGTAATAGAAAATCATTTAATGGAACCAGTGAAAGGAGGCATGCTCTGAAATTAAATCAAGGCCAGAGTTGTTGGACCATATGGTAGGGTTAAATATGACTCTAGGCAAAGGTCTTGCATCTCAATAAAAGAAGAAGAGAAGGGCAGATGAAGTTGGACTCTGGAAGAAGAAGAGCATAATCTTCTAGCTCCCATATTGGGAACATCTTCTAATAGGACATTAATTTGGATGTTATGCATATTGAAAAATATATCTTTGAAAGTTCGATCGAGACTCTTTTTGATATTAAAGGGAAAACAAAGGATACATTACAATCACGCCTTGACCTCCAGGATATGAATATTCGAAAGCATCTTCACCCAAAAGCGGAAAGAGGAAGGATAGTTTTACCTCCATCATACTTCACATTAAGTGATGAAGAGAAGAAGGAACTTATGAATGTATTGACTAGAATTAAGGTCCCTGATGGATATGCATCCAACAATGCACAATGTGTGCACATAAAAGAACGTAAGATATATGGATTGAAAAGCCATGATCATCATATTTTGATGCAATAGATTTGCCATTAGCAGTGGAGATGAGTCGGATAATAATTGAGCTATGAAACTGTTTAAGAGAGTTATGCTCAAAGGTGGCAGTGCAGCATGAGTTTGAGTGCTCAGGAGATCACATGAAGATAGTTCTTTACGATCTTGAACAAATATTACCCCTTCTTTCTTTGATATAATGGTGCACCTAGCCATTCATTTGGCATATGAGGCAAAGTTTGCTAGCATGGTACATTTTTGATTTTGTAGTGTTTTAAATAATCAACACTTACTTTTGTAATAATGTCTTCTCAATTACTTAGTACGTATTGGTCTAGGTTCCTTCATAGGCTTAAAGATTATGTGGGTAATAGAAGTCAGCCCGAAGGATCTGTTGGCAAAGGAGACCTTGCAAAACAGTATTTAAGTCTTTGCTCAAGGTACTTACATAGTATTGAGAGAAGAGAGACTCGTTCTAAGAGAAATAAAGACTTAGATGATGGTGAAGTGCGTAAAGGATTATCAATATTCTCCCTCAAATGTCGCTACACATCAAAGAAGGATGTAGATGCCTCTGATGAATTAAGAGAAGAAGCACATAGGTTTGTTTTTGTTTAATTGTGATGAAATCCACATCTTGTCATGAATGGTATATGTGGGATTAGGAGTAATAATTCATTAGTTGTAGTTGTTAGTCGAGTCAATTATAGATGTATTAGCTATTGTTAGTTAGTTAGTGTTGGTTGGGAGTGGTGAATTAGAGAATTGGAGGGAAAGTTAGTTAGTCAAGTAAGTAGGTAGTTAGTAGTTAGGTGAGCCAGATATTTTGCTAGTTAGATATTTTCTTCAACCGCCATATGCATAAGCTTGTAGTATAAGTAGTATTAGCCCATCATTTGTAAGAATCATCTATTGAAAGAAATTGACAAATATCTTTTCTTCTCATCTTAATTCTCTCTATCTTTCTCATCTCTCTTTCAATTCTTCCTCATCTCATATTCTTTCTCCTAGGTTATGATCCAAGATCTTCTTAAATCATAACAATTGGTATCAAAGCTTGCTGAAATTGCACTCGAACTTGATGATTTTGTGTTCAAGCAAGATGGCCATGGCTGGAGATTCATTACATAAGTCAATTTAGACGGTGCTATGGATACTTCAGGACATGATTGCAATAGTGAAGGCTATGCAGCAATCACAAGAGAAGATCCAAGCACAGTCTTCTGGAATGCAAGATCAATTCCATAAGCAGAATGATGCAGCATTGGCTCAGGTTAATGTTGCAGCATTACAACCTGTTCAAGATGAATTGATGCAAACGAATATTACAGCAGTGGAATTGATATCGATTCAGCAGCAAGTATTGAAAATTCAAGATAAGATTGATCAAGCAGCATTTCAATTTGTTGTACATGATTCCCTGTTACTGCAATCAGATGTTGCAACAGGGAAATTGAAGGTTGATATGGAAGATCAATTCAAGTACAATCAGAAAGTTATTACAGCAACAAATCAGGTTTAATTAAGGCCTCTTGTCCAAGGAAAGGGAAGGCTGATATTACAGCAAATTCAACATCAATTCAGGGTGAAGTTGCAGCAGTACAATCTATTGTGCGTGAAGAATTGGTGCCACTGATTGTTGCAGCAATGAATTCGAAGGCTCATATAGAAGATCGGTTCAACAAGCAGCTGAGAATGAAGTCTCATGAGCTGGTCCTAGCAATGTCAAGTATGCATCATTCAAGGGTGCAGAATCATTCGTGTACCGTGGGAATGCAGGATCATATCTATAAGTTGGCAAATTCTTTTGGCGTAAGAGTAAGGCCAATCTTAAATTATAGCGGTAGACCACCTGATTTCCAACTTCCTAAGCCGAATGAAAGAATTTCTGAAAAGGTTTACATGATCAAGAGTACAAGAAATAGGCAGTCCAAGATAAAGAGCAAGGCATTTGATAGACTTCAAACACAATCTTGGATTCAAAGTGGTCATACATACATTTGTTTCTATGACAATACTTCGATCCGAAAGTATGGAAGAAACCTTTGTCTCTATGAGGTTCAAGATTTCCAAAGGGTTAAATTAGGTGCCAATTACTTACATGGAGTTCAAGAAGTATGGGCTTATAACATGGTCCTTAGCAACCTTTCCAAGTCTTGGCACGAATTTGTAGTGGAAGTAAGTAAGAGGTATGATGATATGATAGATCAATTTGATATCAAAGGCCAAAATGCTTCTGCTAAGAAGTTTGGCTTTCAACTTAAGCATTTAAAGAGGGGAAGGATGATCATTAAGTATAAGATCAAGAACACTCCAAAAGTGCGAGTTGAGGGAAGAGCTTATATGGAGCCTGCAACTGGTTTGGATGAACATTCAGAGAAAGATATAGAGGGATGCACCCAAGCTTGTAGTGTGTGTCATCACACCATGAGTGCAGGAAATTTAGTGGAAGAGTATAAAGCTTGGCGTAAGTTGTTTCAAGTGTTAGGGTCCTCTCTGGGTCACTATGATCGTTCCTTTTTCATTGAACCTATAAGGACTACTTCTAATAAAGTGGATAGGAATGAACTCTTGTAGCAAGGGAAGCAACTGATACCACAGCTTAAAGGCAAATTGCCATTAGTTCAATTCAGAATGAAAGTCTTTGATGTTAGGAAGAATGCAGTGGATCTCTGTACAGCAACAGATCCCAGTAAGAGTTCCAACATGGGGATTAGATGCGACCAATATGAGGGTGGAAACGATCCTATTCCAAACAAGAAGATTGCTAGCTTTCCTCAGTATATTTTTTATTGAATTTTTTGGTCCAACTCACCCAAGATTATCAATTGCTGAATTGGAGCACTTGACAACTCTTATAACAAATCAAAATTGGAGGCAGTATTTTGAAAAACTTCATTTCGTAATTGCATTAGATCACCAAAGTCTGAATGGTCGTTGGGAACAGCTGATAACTACAAGAGTGCAGAACATTGGGCCAAGGAAGATGCTGGAACTGATCTGTTACTGGAGATACAACAAAAGGAAGGGAAGTGTTGCAGAGGGTGTTCTATCTAGAAGGCAAGAGGAGAAAGTTCTAGTCCTAGGTTCAGCTGCTACAACTGTGTTGTCTTCTTGGTCAGATGAAGTTTACAAATCTAATTCCAAGGATCAAATTGCTCAAAAGTACAGCCTGAATTTGAGCATAAGTAGAGGTGGCCCATTGGGGGGTAGAAACCCTACAAAATTAAGGTGAAAAACACATGAGGGTGGGAGGATTGGAACCTCTGACCTCCAGCGTGTTAAGCAAAGCCCCCACCATATGAGCTACAACCTTTTTGTGATATATCGGAGTAAAGAAAGTATTAAATTATATATATATCTCAAAAAAAGGGGGGGTGACCATCCGGGCCTTATATAGTTTGTTTATAAAAAATATTTTGAGATATATATGTTTATAAAAAATATTTAAAATATTAAATTAAACATAGAAGCAGTTGTATTAGGTAAGAGTATGCCTTATATAGTTTGTTTATCCAATAAAATAAAAAAAAATGGAGCTCACATAGTAATTGGTAAGGCTTACATGTTAGAGGTATAGGGTTCGAATCCCTTTTGGGTCAATTTTTTTGCAAAATCTGTTAAATTGTATTTTTACCCAATAAATCCACAAAGAAATTGTAGCTCACATGGTAATTGTGTGCTCTATATGTTAGAGGTATGGGGTTCAAATCCCATTAGTGTCATTTTTGTGTCCAATTTTTGTGATATTAAAAAAAAAACTAGGAGGACTTTCAGGCAATGAAGACATTCATCAAACAATTAGGATGCACTTTCATTGCAAGGGTAGGGGAAAAAAAAAAGCTGAGAGATGGTACTGTAGGGAATATCATATGAATTTTGTTGAAAAATAAACTCTGATGCCGACTATTGGGTTCACAGTTCTCAACTATGGTCACAACAATAGGCACCTATTAGAGCACTTAAGTAGGAGACTGTTCTCTCTACCTAAGCCCCCGGTCGGAGAGTCACGCTTCGTAACACCTCACGTGCGAGAGTTTCCGGGAGCAGGTTTATCCTTATAAACCCTTTGCTCCAATACCGGTTGCGGGGATGAATTTCAAAAATTCTCCCTAAAGATTACGCAGCGGAACAGGTTTACAATTTATAACTCTAAACCTAGGGTTGATTTAAAATTCCTAATTTTAAATCTACTAACTTAAATTCATAATTTAAATCAACAGATCTAAATTCTTAATTTAGATCTACAAACATTTTACTCTAATACATTCATACCAATACATAAACTTAAACAGGTATAATAACGAATACTGTAAATAAATAGAAAAGCGAAACTAAAAGAAGAAGGAAAGAAAAACATACCTGGAATTGCTCCAATAAAAAGAAAACCAGAAAGACAATAATATTCTTGAAAATCGAGACCTCGAGACCTTCTACGCAATGACCTCGAACTGCCCGGACGGTGGGCTCCGAAAAATATTAAATTGGATCTCCGAAATAATTTCAGAAACCCTAAATAAACATTTTGACTCGAATACCAAACCTCTGAATAAGCCCCTCTATTTATAGAAATATTCCGGAGCGAAAAAAGCGAAAAATTCGATGTGGGACGTGCAAAACAAATTGCAGTTTTAAGTCCAAAATGCAACGTTTCATGCATAACACAGTTAAAACCCGTCGTTTTAATTAACAGTTCAACCGCCTTTTATTTTAAATTAGAATGACACATGTCGAGCCGTGATTGGCCCATCGCAGAACACCCGGATCGCCACAGTGGGCGTCCCAGCGGTTGGATCCGATATACGCTGATCGCACTGTGCAGGCTTTTAAACCCGATTTTTTTTTTTTTTTTTTTTTTTTTGCTTTGTTTCGCACATGTAAAAATTCATCTTATGAATTTTAATTTTTAAAATTATTTTATTTTATAATTTTTAACTTTTATTCATCTCATGAATAATATTTGGCAAAATTAATTTACCCATCTTATGGATAAATAATTCATCTCATGAATTCTTTAATATTTTTCTAATGGCAATAAATACAGAGGCTTGCGTAGCGACCTCGGGGACAATTTAAATCTAGCTCCAAACGGGTTAAATTAAATCATCTCATAATATTAATTTAATTACCATTTAATAAGACTTAATTCCACTAAATAAATCTCACTGCACTCCAGACTTAAATTATTTATTCGATATCTCCCTAATATACTGTATTGATCACAACAACCCCTCCACTAGATGTCCATGACAAAGGATAAATACAACTACTACTATTATCCTTCTCACAGCTTCTCCATTAGCTACCGACTCGCCCTTCACTGAATAGTTCATTTATACTTGAATATATTCACAGTATAAATTTCAAATGTCAAACACTTGGAATACTCTGGCCAAAGTTTTCGAACTATTCAAACATTTGCGAATCAACTAAGGGGACATCTGTATCTCATAAGAGACTGTAGATTCCCTATTGAATACCTGATCCTTGTCACACTTTACGCCGCTACCCAGTGTACGTGGGATTTCAGTCATTCCTTTTTGACCTTACTTATAGTACACCAAAGTAACTAACGCTCCATGCACAAGTCCATAATACCCTCAGGATTTAGAGTCGTCGTTCAAACAGTACAATGCAAATCACTCATCTCCGATAGTAGTCTAGAAATAAGTAACCCACATGGTCCAACTCAGTGTGTCAAACACACTAACTTAACACTTTTGGATCTCCATCCACATGACCAAGACAAGCCATCTAAAGTGTCTCGTTATAGTCTTAACATACAAGTGGTCCAGACTTGTCTTCGACTGCGATCTTTCAAACAACAATCCATATCATTTGTTCCAAGTCTATCTGTGGCTTAGTCTCATAAACCACTTAGAACAAACATATAAATTGTAGTCTGAGGACTACACCCATCTCATGGATGCCTCCCGAAAGAAAATCACATGCAGTACAAATGCTCACATACACGAATTTAACTAGGAAACGACTGGGACTTCAACTTTATTTATTAATTAAAATAATATATCCAGAATAAATCTGGATTTCAGGACACTGTTCCTAACAATCTCCCACTTGTCCTAAATCCAATTTATGACAAAGTCCGTACTCACCCCTTTTAAGTTTGAACCAAAAATCTACTGAGCCTAACCCTTAGTGAGCACAATTACTCTATTATAAAGTCAGCAATACAATACTGCTTTACATTCCCCACTAATGGCTCCCACTTCAAGGGTAAAGACACACTTAGACGTCGAACGTCTATCATATTAATCTGACTGAAAGTTTTAAATTAGTATAACCAACTGGAACCAGCTCATCACCTTGAAAGATCAACATAGGATCCCTAGTTCTTCTCAAGAACTAGAGAAAATATTTCACTGCCACCTAGTCCATTGGACCCAAATTAGACTAACACCTGCATACTATCCCATAGCATGGCAGACATCAAGTCTCGAGCACAGCATGGCATACCTGAGGCTCCCACTGCCAAAGCATATGGAATATTCCTCAATTAATCCTCCTATCGAGGTGTCCTAGAACACTACTCAAAAGGAGAGGGACTCCATGCTATACTTTGACAAGATCTTGTCAATATAAGTGGCTAAGGAAAGACCCAACATCCTACTCTTGCAACCTCGCAGAAGGTTAATCCTAAGAGTAGAGCTAGCTACTCCTACATTTTTCATATTGAGCTATCATGACAACTAAGTCTTTACAGTTAATGACACCCCTACATCATTCTTAATGAGTAGTATATTGTTGACATACAATACCAAGAAAGTCACTAATTTCTCTTAATGTTGGTTGTACACGCATGGTTCGTTTAACCAATTGCTCAGAACTATTAGACTTAACTGCTTTATGGTGGCTAAAAGGATCAGATTCAATGCCACAATCAAACCACTAAGGCTCCCGCTATGAACCTGTTAGGTGTCCTGACAATCCTCCCACTACACCTAAGCTCTCGTGTACCTGGAACGTTCTCGTTCCTATTAGTAGGCGCATCTAATGCTCCCACTATGACTTAAGTTGTGTCTAGCTGTTCAGAATTATTGTCATTTTCCTTTAATACTACTATTTTCTTTTCATTTTTGTAGCTTACTTGCAAAATCCTTCTCTAAGTGTTTTGTATTGTATTTACAAAAAACCTTTTAAATCAAAACTGTAGAAAAAATTGTCCTTGTTCCTTTTATTTGTAACACAATTCTGCTGCGGTGTAACCGGAGCAGAAAGCTAAGATCTCATTTCATTTTGCAGTTTGGAAATCCAAAACTCACCCAAAAAATATTCACCACCTCGATCTAATCGTAGTGATTTAACTTGTTTACCTAATTGCTTTTCAACTTCAACTTTGTACTCTTTGAACTTTTCAAAAGAGTCCGACTAATTTTTAATTAGGTAAACACATACATGCCTTGAGTAATCATCACTAAACATGAATAAGTACTCATACCCACCTCCTGCCTGAATATGTGTTGGTCCAGATACATCTATATGAACCATCTCAAGCAAGCCACCAATCCTGTTGCCTTTGCTCTTGAAGACAGAATTGGTCACCTTTCATTCAATGCAGGATTTACAGACTAGTAATGACCTCAAGTCCAAAGCTTCTATCAGTCTATCTTTCACCAGTCTTTGGATTCTATTCGAATTAGTGTGACCTAAATGTTGGTGCCATGTGTAGGCAATATCACATTCAGGGTGTTTTCTTTTAGAAGACTGAACAAGTGAACTTACGTTAAATTCACTTAAACAATTACCATAGTTTTTATAATGAAATAACATGAATAAATAATTTATTCAAGTACATGTGTAAATAAACAACTTATTTCTCATATTAAAATTTCATTATCAAAATCAACTGAATAACAATTATTCATAAAACAAGATACAGAAATCAAATTCCTGTGCAGAGTAGCTACAGATATACAATCTTTTAAAACAAAACTTTATTACTAAAGTCTAAGCTAACATCTCCTACGCTTAAGACCACTGTTATTGTACTCTGCCTAACCATCAGGTACAACACCCATCGTCTAGCCTTTAGCCTAGCCTGAGCTCCTGTAACATATTACAGGTATGGTCAGTTGAACCTGAGTCCACCCACCAGGAATCTGGTGAACTCACAACTACACAAGATTCAAATCAATGAGATATCAATATACCTTCACCAGATGGCTTAGCAGTCTTTATGGGAAGAGTATCTACGTTCTTAGTGCAGTTTCTTCTACAGTGGCCTAGTTTTCTCGCAAAAGAAACACTTTTCTTTTGCTGACTTTCTTATGGACTTGGTTGCGACAATAACAACCTTGCCCTTTTCTTTCTTTCTAGTAGGTCCCTTGTGAATAATAACTAAGTCTAACTTATTTTTCAAGGCAAAGTAATTTGGTTCAGTGAGTACATTATATATTTAAAATCAAGCAAAGTTCGCCGGCCGTATCCATATAAAATACTTGTAAATGCAAACATATGTGTAATTGTCTAACAAGAGTCATGTATAATGCAGTGATATATATATTCTGTCAATTTAGCATACACAATAAGTCAGATATCCACCAAACTGTACTATCATGCATACAATGATGACCCAAACACACCACTCCTTACTCCCCGGCAGCGGGGTCGCACAAAGCTAGTTCAGGTGAGAAATATTCTCAATTAACCTGTTTTTCTTGTAACTCTTACTAAACATGACTAACTCACCACTTTACCTTAGTCTCTAACATGAAACGACAGAGCTCCTCGGGGAGGCTAATGCATCACGCTAGTCAAGTGTAAACCATTACCTAAACCTCCATACAAATACACAAAATACTCCACGGCAGCGTGGTCGCATCGCTTCTTTGTACTTTGGTTTATCCTAAAGAAGTCTAACCCTGTAATTTGCAAACCGACATCCGCCGTAGGGAGGTCTATCGATCTACTATACTGCTAGATCGGTAATGGAGACCGTGAGGTTACAACAATTGAAAACTCGCTCCCACTTGATTTTTATAACTAGTGGTTTTTAATTAACTTGCACTTACAACCTGGATAATCTCATAATCCCCTTTAGAATCTCATTCTAAAATTAACTAAAATAAATTAATTAATTTATTCAAAAACACTATCGTTTTCAAGCAGAGATTATCTCATAATCTCGCATTAGAAATCTCATTCTAAAGCCAATCAATAAAATTAATTAATTAATTTTAATTAAATGATACTAATATTTAATTTAGATTATCACAGAATCTACTTTTCAAAATCTAATTCCAAAATTAAATTAAAATATTTTTTTTTTAAACAGTAGCAATTTGTGCTAAGACTATCCCATAGTCAATTTTAGAATCTTATTCTAAAGTTAAACAAGCTTAGACTATCCAATAGTCTAGTTTAGAGTCTTATTCTAAAATTTAATTAACAAAATTTAACTTTTATTTGTCAAAATAAAGTTAACTTAGACTATCTTACAGTCTACTTCAGAAACTTCTTCTAAAATAATTTCAAATAACTTTTATTTAAAATTACACTGATTTACAACTTAAATTATCTCATAATTTAATTTAGAATCTCATTCTAAAATAAAATTAATTAAGAAAATAATTAATTAATAATTGTTATGTAAATCAGTAAATAATAATTTTTTTTCAAATATTTGTCACTGACTTCTGCGTCAGCCTGACGCTGACAAAACGAGTCAGGATTTTTTTTTTAAATTTTAAAATTAAAATATTTAATTTTAAAATAAATTGAATTCAATCTCATTAAATCAATTTTATCCGATTTCGTATAAAATAATTAAATCTAATCCCATTAGATCAACTTTATCCAATATATAAAAAAAAATATTTAAATCTAATCTTATTAGATCAATTTTATCTGATCTCGTAAATCATGACTGAGAAAGTATAATCTTATTATACGAACAACACAATCGCAAATTTATAGGTTATTTCGAATTAACGATTAATTCGTTAACGATTTAAACAATTTAAATCATCCCCATAAACTATCTAGTTAGCTATTAACTCTTTTAACCGATTTAAACAATTTAAATCGATACTTTAAAACAATCTAATTAACAATTAGCTACTTTAATGATTCAAACAATTTAAATCATAAATACAAATAATAATCTGAATTAACTGCTAAATCTTTATTGATTTAAACAATTTAAATCAAATCGTCAAATTAAACTTACTTTCCTTTCTTAATAAAATCTCTATTTTATTAAATAGCGAATCTATTTATTTCGATCTTATTATACCTAGTCATGTATATTATGAATGTAATTAGAGGCTGGCTCTGATACCAATTGTAGGGAATATCATATGAATTTTGTTGAAAAATAAACTCTGATGCCGTTCTCAACTACGGTCACAACAATAGGCACCTATTAGAGCACTTAAGTAGGAGACTGTTCTCTCTACCTAAGCCCCCGGTCGGAGAGTCACGCTTTGTGACACCTCACGTGCGAGAGTTCCCGGGAACAAGTTTATCTCTATAAACCCTTTGCTCTAATACCGGTTGCGGGGATGAATTTTAAAAATTCTCCCTAAAGATTACGCAGCGGAACAGGTTTAGAATTCATAACTCTAAACCTAGGGTTGATTTAAAATTCTTAATTTTAAATATACTGACTTAAATTCATAACTTAAATCAACAGATCTAAATTCTTAATTTAGATCCCAAGGCCTTTTACTCTAATACATTCATAACAATGCATAAACTTAAACAGGTATAATAACAAATATTGTAAATAAATAGAAAAGTGAAACTAAAAGAAGAAGGAAAGAAAAACATACCTAGAATTGCTCCAATAGAAAGAAAACCAGAAAGACAATAATATTCTTGAAAATCGAGACCTCGAGACCTTCTACCCAATGACCTCGAACTGCCCGGAGGGTAGGCTCCAAAAAATATTAAACTGGATCTCCGAAATAATTTCAGAAACCTTAAATAAATATTTTGACTCGAATACCAAACCTCGGAATAAGCCCCTCTATTTATAGAAATATTCCGGAGCAAAAAAAGCAAAAAATTCGATGTGGGACGTGCAAAACAAATTGCAGTTTTAAGTCCAAAACGCAGCTTTTCGTGCATAACACGGTTAAAACGCGTCGTTTTAATTAACAGTTCAACCACCTTTTATTTTAAACTAGAATGACACATGTCAAGCCGTGATTGGCCCATCGCAGAACACCTGGATCGCCACAGTGGGCGTCCTCGTGCGCTGGTTGGTTGGATCCGATATACGCGGATCGCACTGTGCAGGCTTTTAAAACTCGAATTTTTTTTCTTTTTTTTTATTGCTTTGTTTCTCACATGTAAAAATTCATCTTATGAATTTTAATTTTCAAAATTATTTTATTTTATAGTTTTTAACTTTTATTCATCTCAGAAATAATATTTCAAAAAATTAATTTACCCACTTTATGGATAAATAATTCATCTCATGAATTCTTTAATATTTTTCTAATGGCAATAAATACAGAGGCTTGCGTAGGGACCCCAGGGACAATTTAAATCTAACTCCAAACGGGTTAAATTAAATCATCTTTTGATATTAATTTAATTACCATATAATGAGACTTAATTCCACTAAATAAATCTCACTGCACTCCAGACTTAAATTATTTATTCGATATCTCCCTAATATACTGTATTGATGACAACAACCCCTCCACTAGATGTCCATAACAACGGATAAATATAACTACTACCATTATCCTTCTCACAGCTTCTCCATTAGTTACCAACTCGCCCTTCACTGAATAATTCATTTATACTTGAACATATTCACAGTATAAATTCCAAATGTCAAACACTTGGAATACTTTGGCCAAAGTTTTCGAACTATTCAAACATTTGCGAATCAACTAAGGGGACATCTGTATCTCATAAGAGACTGTAGATTCCCTATGGAATACCTGATCCTTATCGCACTTCACGCCGCTACCCAGTGTACGTGGGATTTCAGTCATTCCTTTTAGACCTTACTTATAGTACACCAAAGTAACTAACGCTCTATGCACAAGTCCAGAATACCCTCAGGATTTAGAGTTGTCATTCAAACAGTACAATGCGAATCACTCATCTCCGTTAGTAGTCTAGAAATAAGTAACCCACATTGTCCAACTCAGTGTGTCAGACACACTAACTTAACACTTTTCGATCTCCATCCACATGACCAAGACAAGCCATATAAAGTGTCTCGTTATAGTCTTAACATACAAGTGGTCCAGACTTGTCTTCGACTATGAGTCTTTCAAACAACAATCCATATCATTTGTTCCAAGTCTATATGTGGCTTAGTCTCATAAACCACTTAGAAAAAACTTGTAAATTGTAGTCTGAGGACTACACCCATCTCATGGATGCCTCCCGAAAGAAAATCACATGCAGTATAAATGCTCACATACACGAATTTAACTAGGAAACGACTGGGACTTCAACTTTATTTATTAAATAAAATAATATATCCATAATAAATCTGGATTTCAGGACACTGTTCCTAATAGGTACGACAGCAAGGAAAACGAGTACCATAGTTACAAGACAAATTGCAGTTAGGTCAATCAAAATATAGTTTTGGTTGTCAATCAAAAGACAAATGATGTTGCTAATTCAGAAAGGCAAATGCAATTTGGCAACATTAAAGTTCATCAAAGCTACAAGTTTCTTAATAAGATTTTTAGGGCAGGAATCTTCAAAAGGGGGTGTATAATCGTATATGTGGGATTAGGAGTAATAATTCATTAGTTCTAGTAGTTAGTCAAGCTAATTGTATTAGAATGTATTAGCTATTCTTAGTTAATTAGTGTTAGTTGGGAGTGGTGAATTAGAGAATTAGAGGGAAAGTTAGTTCGTCAAGTAAGTATGTAGTTAGTAGTTAGGTGAACTAGATATTTTGCTAGTTAGATATTTTCTTCAACCGCCATATGCATAAGCTTGTAGCATAAGTAGTGTTAGCTCATCATTTGTAAGAATCATCTATTGAATGAAATTGACAAATGTCTTCTCTTCTCATCTTAATTCTCTTTATCTTTCTCATCTCTCTCTCAATTCTTCCTCATCTCGTATTCTTTCTCCTAGGTTATGATCCAAGATCTTCTTGAATCATAACACATCTACATCGAGTAAGTCATTTCCATGACTCATAACATTTGAATCCTCTTATCACATTCAATCATCCGTGTTGATTATGTTATGTTGGTTTTTTACAAAGAGCATAAACAACTGCTTTCAATTGAAAATACGGAAATGCGACAATTAGATATCGAAGAAATTTACAAAAAAGACTTTTGTACTTGGTTTGAATCTAACGTAAGTTCGAAGATGGTATAACATTGGGCATCAAAATAATCAAGTGAATCCTACGTTTTAAATACATGTATTAGTCTAATTTATATTTAATTTCTTAGGTAAATCTTCATCTGCCTGCGGATCCTGTTGTAGTAGAAGACCTGCAATTGGTAAGCAAATGGCCTAGCATGCAAATGAAGACAATGACACGAATCACTTGCAATGGTTTTGGATTTCGTGTCAAAGTGTAGACACCAAAGCCGTAACTCAAAATTTTGGTGTTGTTGTCACTGCTAGTACACATACAAGTGGGTTGCTGACATGTTATAGTGTGCTAACAGAAATATTAGAATTGAACTATCATCAAGGAAGAAAGGCCATTCTTTTTCAATGTGATTGGATTGATCCTAATAAGGGTGTCAAGAAAAATCGACTTGGGTTTACTCTTGACAACCTAAACGTATTGTGGAAAATAGATGAACCTTTTGTTCTAGCTTCCTATTCATTACAAGTGTTCTACACTCCTAATGATGAGAGAAAAGAATGGCATGTTGTCACTAACACACAACCAAGAGACTTATTTGACATGGGAGAGGAAAACACACCTGAAATAGATTGCGTTCCATCTACAACAATGATGGATATTAATGTTGATGATATTGACATTGTTAGAGAAGATATTGAAGGGTAATGGTTGACATACGTTTAAATGAGGCTAATTTACTTGACAAAAATGATGAGGAGTATTTCTACTAAAGTGATAGTGAAGAAGATGATACCCTATATGATTATGATTGATACTAAAGTTTGAGGAGATATGTTATCAACATCTTTATATGCTTATGACAAAATTTTTGTATTTGAATTATTAAATGATTCCAATGTTTTCCATTTTCTTTTTCTCAAATTTCCTTATTGTCTGCTTGAATGTTGTGATATTTGGTTTAATTGTGTCGTTGAGCTTTGAAATGTTGAATTCTACTGTTGTATGTATACCATTATGTTGCATCATTTTCTAACTCTAAATTGTGAAGGACGCCATGGCACCCATTGAGAGCAACAAGGGTAGGAGAAAGATGGTAACAGGCATATGATTTAAAGGTGTGACTGATCTCTTAAAAGTATTTTTGTATTTGTTATTGTAACATTACTTATTGAAACTGAGTTGATATCTTTATGCACAGTCTTAAGGAGTCTAAAAAGAACAAAAATCAACAATCTTCTCTACAAATGCGATGTAGTCCTAGGTTGGTTTCCTCCACTTTACCTAGGAATCAAAGTGATGTTGAACCTCCCATTAAGAATCTACCACAGTAGAGACCACCTAGAATATACCAAAAAACGATAATTAGAACCCAATTCCAAAGCAAAATCGAAGCAGATCATAACCTGTTAGCCAAGCTCGACATGCCCCATTTATTTAGACCTCTACTCTTAGAAGAAGTCCTAGGAAACTTCAACAAGTGCAAGAAGATATTAGGGGGAGATTTAGAAGGCAAAGTGACTCCAAATGGTGAGCTTATCCATTCTATTTGTTGTCTCTATTAATCTTGGTCAATTTATAATTTAATTATGCTTTCTAACTATATTATAACATTTCTAATCTTTAAGCTTCTAAATGCGGTGATGTTATTTGTCCTCAAAGGAAGGGACATGTTGGGAGTTCACATGGAGCAAGTTAAACAATCTCATCTGTGTAGTTTCTTGTTTAATATACATATTATTTTACAATTCAATTACGTTCTCTAATTATTAGCGTTTTTCTCATTTGAAAAGGATTTTGACTTCTATGATGATGTTATCATTTATATAGATTCTGAAAGTCGTGTTCCCACTTCATCCGGCGGAGAAACACAAGCAACCGATGATGGTCAAGATACAGGTTATGTCACACAATTGTATGGGAAATGAGTAATAAATATACACAAGTCTAGTATATATATAGAGTCTGCAAGGGTATCATAGGCTTAAATTGGCTCAATCATCTATTTTATAAACAAGATCCAATACAACTAGATTCTATCCATAACCCAACAAAAGCCTACTTGGATGCTTCACAAAACTAGCTTTTTTCCTTCTATCTTTAGTTCATCTATTTCTTACTTTGTTTCGGCAAATGGGTTGTACTGTTTGATTCACGTGCAGCTTGATTAACCTTGTGTTGATATGACTATGGAGTCTAATTTGATAAAATTTTGGAGAAAAACAACACAGAGATGATGGTATTGACAATTGTATAGCACACCTAGAGTTTTGATATCTATAGTTGATGTCTTTTCTAGTGTTAGAGAAACACCGTCAAAGGATTCAAAATTTTAAAGATTCAAATAGAATTGAAAACTTGAGTATGAAGTTGTAGAAAATTAAAGATTCAAATAGAATTGACAAGTGAATGAGTTAATGGTCTTCCTTGACAACAATTGATAAAAGAACTCATGCATAGTCAAATATGTTAGTGATTGCATGACTAACTTTGTTTTTTAAGCTTGAATAGTTAATAAAGTCGAAACGTTTAGGGTTTCTTTTAAATTTGTCAATTTGAAGTTTCTTGTGTTGTTGGGTGCTTGTGTTAGTATTTTATGCTTTTTAAGCTTGATGGGCTAATGATCTTCTATTTGGGTTTAAAATTATACTAAAAAAACTACATTGAATTTGTAGGATCGCAACCAAGTGAAAAGAGGAAGGGAGGAAACAAAGTCCACACCCCGAAGGAGCCTATTTTTTGTTGATGTGAACAACCATGGCCAGCCCTATTCAGATTCACAAAAGAAAATGTCCACTTTAATAGGATTACGCACGGGATCCTAGAACATTACCGATCGATATTGAGGAATGGAGGAGTATGTCGGAATGGAGGATTACCCACATATGGGATGTAGTGAAGGTAATGCATTTTCTATCTATCATGTAAATTTAAAGGACTTAGCAACATCGGTTTGAATATTATAATAATTGTGGAATGAAAAGATATGCCAATAAAGTGTACATACTGATTGCTCTTTGTTTGACTACAGCAATCATACTACTTCCCAAAAGGAAAAGAGGCATATAAATGGGTGAAATCAAAGATGGAACAATTATGGAGAAGTAACAAATGTATGTGGAGAAACAAACTCATTAAAGGAAAGACAAAAGATCAAGTTATAAAGAATAGACATTCTGGTAACCTGTTCAACAATTGTAAGAATTTTGTCGAATTTTGCTTTTCTAAAAATGAACAAGTATACTAATATGTTTCCACAAGCATTGTGTCGCATTATATTTTGTTATATATTATTCACTTGTCATGTTTTTGGGTTTAGGAACGCCGCGAGAGAGGCATCAAAAAAAAATCAAAACTAAGGCATTATTGTGGCACAAAGACTCTTGCTAGAAGATGCAACGAGAAGGTTGGTTTAGTCTTTTAGTTTGCTTTGAATCATGGGGTTTGTTTTTGCGGAATTTTTATTCAAAAGTATATGTTCTATGCGTGTACAGATGATAACTGATGGGAAAGAACCAAATAAGCTCACAATGTTTCAACAAACCCATATGCCAAAGTCTTTATCCAAACTTGATGTTAGATCTGCCGCTGCTATAGTATGGTTTATCTATATTTATTTTGTATTTTAATTTTTTTCCATGTCACTTCTAAAAGTTATGGTCATCATTCTTAATATGATATCAGGCAGAGATTGATAGAAGATTAGAAGAGCTTCCAAAGGATCTTGATGAGATAGCAAGAATAGAGGAACGCAAAAAAATATTTGTAGCAGTTGTGGGAGAGGACAAGAATGGATACGCGAAAACCTATGGGTTAGACGTTAAAGTCCCTCGATCTGGGGTGAGAAGCTCTCTCCTAGCTCAAGAGCAAGAGAAAAATAGGAAGTTGGAGGCTTAGCTCAAAGATGTAAAATAAAGCTTGAAATCTGTATGTGAGAGGGTAGATTTTCTAATGGCAACTATCACGAAAAGGGGAAGAAAGGTTAGTTTGCTTTTGCATTGCTTTGGAATTCTACGTCATACAAAGTATAATTAGTTCTATTAGAATTGAAAGTTGAAGTTTAATTGCTTTGGATTTTCTATCCATGGTTTGGATTTTGTGTTTAATCTATGGATTTCTTTGTATTTTTGTTTATAGATTTGATCGATCAGTGCTGGAAATCTATGGATAGTTATAGCTTCATTGATTTGATGAGTTTGCTATCAACACGCCATCACCAGATCCCATTCAATCTCCAAAGTTAATCGTACTTGGTCGAGAGCAGTACCAGGATGGGTGACCTCTTGGGAAGTCATTACCCTTAGGTTGGGGGCACTCAGAAACAACCTCTCTTCAGGGATAATACCCTGAAGGGGGAAGGCTGCGTACATCCCCTCCCCCCCCCCCCCCCCCCCCCCCCCCCCCCTAAAAAAAAAAAGACCCTACTTAGGCGGGAGCCCTTGGAGCACCGGGAATGTTGCTTGTTGCTGGTGATTTGTGATGCTTTTCCATGGAAGATTGACCTACATTATCTGGCATTAGCTTTACAACTCGCATGAGGTTGTTGAAATTAGACACACCACTGTCATTTCATCAAGGAAAAACTCCTTCTCAAATTGGATGTCCATCTGCGCAATCGTACGTTCATGTTGTAGGGATAATTCTGAACATTTTTGAGAAATTGTGCTTTATAGTGGTAGGTCAGGTCTTTGATCCACTTTGCATGCAAGAAGCTCATGCATTCCCTTTCCCGCTGTTATTAAAAGAATCATCATGAATGAGATCCTTCATTTCAGGCCCCAATTGGTGTATGCTAACCCATGATGGACCACCTGTTTGTCTTTGATCCACTTTACATGCATGTTTGACGACTTGGTAGTATTGGATTATTGAGGTAGTGTGCTTTTATTTGCAACCAATTTTTTTACCCTCTATTTAACTAGAAAACTTGTTAGAAAATATCTTCATATCCAAAAAGTAAGAAGGTGCCTGTTAGCGTAGCATCGGTAGTCGCTGCCATTTTAGTGAGTCAGTGTTTCAATTGAATGTTTATCTTTGTTTTACAGGAAGCCAATTCATCTCGTGATGATGAAGTTTATTATGAGGAACAAGATGGGGATGATGGCTTAGACGATGAGGATGTTGGGGGTGGAAGATAAGCTGTATGAATTATTGTCCGTCGTACATTTGCCAAGAAACTTATGATGGACTACTTCTACCAACGCTCCCATTTGTTGGGCATTATGTATTTTGGCTAACCTTGCAAATGATGGGAAGAATTATTTTGAATGTTGTCTTTTGCTCAACTATGCCTTTTTTTTTTTTTTTTTTGAATTTATGGATGATTGTAGTTAGATGTAATGCATGACAAAGTTGTTGGTTGGTATGACGATAATGTTGGGTTTTTGGTTTTGTTGCTTCATTTAAGAGGTGTAAAGTTCTTATTGACGTATGATCATTGTCACGTCCAATTATATGTTCTAATTGGTTGAAAAATACGAAATTTAGTTGGTTAGGATATGCAAGTATATATTTGTAATAAAAGCAATGGCATCATAATGGAATGATGCTATAAGTAAAAGCAACAGAAGTATAATGCTTATTAATAGCAATAGAAGTATGTCGCTATTATTCATTAGCAATAGTGACAGAACCATGATAACATTGCTAAAAAAAATAGCAACAAATATTAATTGTTGTTTCTAAAATGAATAGCAACAGAAATGCAACTTTGTTACCATAGGTAATACTAACAGAAAGCATTTTGTTGGTATAAGTAATAGCAACAAATTGTCATGTTATTACGAAAGGCAATAGAAACAAAACTAGCAACAAACACTTGTTTGTTGCTATTAAGGTGCAATTGTAACAACACATATTTTCTGTTGCTATAAAAAAATAGCCAATAGCAACAAAAATAGCCTTGTTGCTATTGGTCTCTTTTTTTGTAGTGTGGTGTTCAAATAAAACCCAATATCCCGTGCTTTCCACCATGGCACGCGATATACTAAAGTGTCCGGTGTCTTTAGTAGCATCGAAGTGTGATGTTAGTGCAGGTGGTAGATTGCTTGGATCAAAGAGAGCGAAGCTAGCATCTTCAATGCTTGAAGGACTGGATGGCTGCAGCGGATAGAGACCAAGACCGACTAAACTTGGGTTCATCAAGCGATGAAAAAGACGATCATAGCACCAGTACAGCAAGTACCGCACCAACAGCAGCAAGTTTAGACTAAGTTATTATATTGTTATAATTCTAATTTTTTATTATATATTTTCTTTAAACAAATATATTTGTAATTTTATATGGCACTATCATATTATTATAGTTGTATTTTTTAACAAGTTATGATACATTTTATTTCATAAAATGTATTTATAATTATGATTGTGTTGTATTGTATTTATATGTTATATTATTTATCAATAAATTATAATTATTTTTTGGTCAAAATGATTATATATTTTTATAATTTTATAAGGCGCTATTATAATTGTATTGCACGTTATATATATATATAACAATGAGACCCTAGGTGGGCTCGCTGGGCCAAGTGCAAGGCCAGGCCCGGCCTAGCCTGGCCCATGCCACCCCTATTCACCCCTAGTTACAACCCTAAGTTTTTTTAATTCCAATAAGAAAATATCAAATTTTGTCGTGTGTTTAGGAAACAATTACTCATCGCCACTCAAGATCACCGTTGAATAATTATTGAACAATACCTAAATTTTTGGTAATGACCTAAGATTCCTACATTTTGAATTATTACAATTTTTCATGAATTCTTATGTTGAATGATCTTAAGATTATTCCATATTTTGCAAAAACTTAAATCAATCAAGCGTCAAATTAAAGCGTGGAAATCTACTACCACAAATAATATTTATCACCATTACACCAACTTTAGGACATTCTCATCATTGGGTTTTACTCAAAGGCTGAAGTCCGAAGAGTTGAGCATCTTCTCAAACAACGAGAAAAGCTATTTTCTTACAACCATAAATATTGGGCCCAATATGCTCATTTAAAACTGGCTACTGGATGGAAACCACAGAAAACGTAGAACTCAGATTGCTGGACTAAAGGGGAATTCTGGAGTTGGATAGAAGATAAGTAGGAAATTAGGTCTATATTCCTATGAACGTAGAACTCAGATTGCTGGACTAAAGGGGAATTCTGGAGTTGGATTGAAGATAAGCAGGAAATTAGGTCTATATTCCTATCAGAATACATCAGCCGGAGATAGAGCCCATAATTTCAAAGCAAGTGAATGATAGTCTCACTCATACTGTCACCATGGACAAGCTCAGGGTAGGTCTTTATCAAATGAACCATTATAAAGCTCCTGAACCTAATGGCTTTGGATCTGATTTTTTTCAACAATTCTGAGACCCAATGGGTTATGAAATTACAAAGGACATCAATGCCTGCCTTCGTCATGGACGTATGCTCTCTGAAGTTAATCATGGGTTCATTACTCCAAACCCCCAAAATAGTCCATCTGAGCGCAAAATCATGTTCATTTGATTAATTTATGTACTACGATATATAAGGCTATAATGAAATACTAGCCGAGTGGTTCATTCAATTCAGTGTGCTTTTGTTTCAGATAAAGCACTTCAGGATAATGGTCTATGGCTCATGAAATCATGACAGCGACCCAACATAAATGAGGTAAAAAGGGTTGATAACCCTTATATTGGATATGGAAAAAGCATATGATAGAGCAAAGTGGGATTTTCTTTCACAAGTTGTCACTCAAATTGGGTTTTGTGCCAAATGGATAAATTAAGATTATACAAGGTTTTCCTTTGTATCCTATTCATTGTTAACTAATGATATCCCGCTAACTAGTTTAGGCCCTCTATAGGTCTCCATCAAGGAGTTCCATTGTCCACATACCCGTTCATCCTCTATATTGATGTGTTTGTCAAAACAAATTAATGGAAGATTGATTTAGATCATAAGGGCTTATGGGTTAAGATTTCCCATTGTACCCCAATAATTCCTTGTGTGATTTTTGCCAATGATAGTGTTCTATTCTGTGAGGCATCTTATGAGTCTTGCAAATTGCACAAAGAGTTGTAGGACGGATATGGCACAATCGCGAGTTGACTAATACATCTTAGTAAATCTTTTTGGGTGTCTTCAGAAAATGTGCCCTCGTCCACTAGGCAAAAGATAAAAGGGGCTGTTCAGGATGAATCTAGCAGTAAGCCCTAGGAAATTTCTGGGATGCCGAGCTGTGGTCGTGCAACTAAGCAGGAATTTCAAGACACTCAGTGATATGATCCTAATTAGCTCCTTGGAAGGCAAATCTATCATCCAAAGCTAAACGTCCAGGGTTAATTTAGTCGAATTTAGTAGTTATTCCTTTCCATAACATGCTATACTTCCAAGTCTAGTGGCTATTAGCGATCAAATACATAAAACAAATATTTAAAAAAAAAAAAACAAACAAACAAACAAAAGAGATCGAAGCAAAGTTATCCCAACACTTTCTGGGATAAAATATGTACACCTAAATGTATGGGCAGACCAGGGCTGAGGAGGATGAAAGTAATGAATAAAGTTTTTCCATGCAAATTAGGAAGGATTATTCTAACAAAGCCTCATAACATTGAGTACAGTTAGTCCATATTAAATAACGTCAATAATACAACATCTTTGACTATGTTCCAATCCCTCAACATTCATGGGCCTGGAAGAATATTCTAGGATGCAGAGATTTGTTCAAAAAAGGTATACAATGGACTATAAATAAAGATAGCAGCATATCATTTTGGTTTGATTTGCGGTGATTGGATGCATCACTAGCAAAAATGTGGAGGACCATGCTATTTTTAAGGACTCGAATTTAAAAGTACCATACTTTTATCTGTGATAGGGAGTGGGATTTAAGAGAACATTTTAGAATTATCCCAAAGCACATCCTAGCTCTCATGCTAGCAATTCCAATCTAGATCAAGCAACAGGATTATTACTCTGTTTGGGGTTCTACAACAGAAGGGACTTCCTCAGTTAAATCAGCCCCTTGGCCTGCACGTGAACTTTCCTTTTAGGCCCATATCAAATGGTCTTTCAAATAGATCTCGGGCCTTGATATAACTCCTAAAATTAAGGTCTTTAGGTGGCATCTTCTCCAGGAAGCTTTACCATTGTGGGAGCCCTCACGCAAAGGGGAGTGTAGATCTCTGATGTTGTCCTCTTTGTGTGAGCATGGATCATCTCTTCACCCAGTGTCAATTTGAGCAATGAGTTCAAGCTAGATACGAAAGGGTGGATTTCCCAGTCACCAGGATGGACCTTTTTTAAGTGGCTTGTCACAAGGTATTCATACTGCCAATGAGAACGATGGTACAAAGCAAATTGGATAGCTCTTTACTCTTTTGTGCAATCTAGAACCATTGAAATAAGGTCATTCTCCTTGCATAGTAGTCCCCCGGTAAAAGGTGCTTTGTTGAAGCCCAATCTAAGGATTGGGAACGGAAACTTAGAACTAGCTAGACCAAGCTATACGTCTACAAAAGTTGTAACCAGGAAAAATAAGTCCAGTGGCCTTCTCCAAATATGAGATGGATAAAATTGAACTTCAATGTATCTAAATAAAACAACTTACCAGTAGCACATGGTTGTAGATGATTAAGTAATGTCTCAGTCCCAGTAGCAGAAGATTATTAACAAGGACTATAAGTGTCCGGTAGATTAGGACAACTATGTAGGACATTTGGGATATGCTAATGGAATTTCACAAGGTTGGTGTGTCTCATGGACTCTGAGAGGGCAGCCAATTGGGACAGCCTGGAAGGGTAGAATGGAGATTGGTTGGGGACTTAAAGAAGATTTTGTATGATGACTCACTAGGTAGGGCTGTCTTCCGATAGTTCTATTAGTGTACTCAAATATATATTAAATTTTGTTTGCACATACTAATTGGATAATTTATCTTGCTATGTCATGTATTATTTGTTATTCTCAAGTATAATTGCATATTTTGGCATCTTTACAAGTTGGCAAACTAAAACATAACCGAATGCCACCAATATAATTAAACGGGTAACCTGTACAGTACCCATATATTAATTGGGTTGAGCTATTTAACAGGTCGGCTTCATGTCAACCCTTTTCAAAAACCCCTCACAACATGACACCACACCACACAACACATTTGCAACTCCTACCAAGAACTTAAGGGGCAAGAACACAGAAAAAGAAAAAAAGAAAAGAACACTCAAATAATAAAATGGAAAAGTACATATATTCCGTGTGAAAACTAGACTACAAAATTAGGTGTTACAAGAGATCTTCAGTGATAGCCATTTTTCAAAGATACCAATCCCCCAGTCTAAAAATAAATTAAGATCTTATAATTTTTGAATAAGAAAAAAGAAAATGTTCAGTACCTCACATTCTGACTGTGCAGCAACTCAATTGCAGCAGCTACCACCCCCTTTCCCTCCACAGTTATGTCCAGACTTGGTTCTTCGATCTTCCGGTTCAAAAGCTTATCAAGCTCCCCTCGCAATTTCTGAAAATCAAAATTATTTTTAGGGACTCCAAGCATGACTCTAATAAGAATCTTACATTGGAGTAGTGAAAAAGAAGAGAATGATATGTAAGCCTAGTGGGTTTACTCCACCTAATGCCAACTGGTCTTAAAATGGAATCTCACTCGGGCTTATATATAAACCTCATATATGTCAATTCCATTGATTAGGCCTAAGTAGGCCTAACGAAGTTTACCAAATAGTGTTCAAAAATTGAATTACAATCACAGAATAAGTCATGGTTCATAGTCACCATTGAGCTCAAACAGGGTTTCACACACGCAACATTCTATGTTCAAACATACACATTCACCTTTTAGGAACATAAGCTATTTTAAACTTTTGTCTTGTAAAAACTTGAATGAATAGGCATACACTAGTTAATTTTACTCTTGTTCGTAAATACATTTAATAGAAACTAAGGTTATTCGTGCCATTAGTCCTTTTACTTCACTTCTTTGTCAATCTAATCCTCGTACTTTTAATTATGTTAGTTTATTCCGTATGAAATTAAAATTGTTTCAATCTAGTGGAAATTGTAACATTAATTAGCACTTATATGTGCTTTTCATGTCAAGTGGTGTTTAGAAAGCGGTAAACCTTTACTCAGAAAATTTGTTGTTACAATTTTAGCAAGAAATTAGTGTTAATTTCAACATTGGAGTTGATGGAAATAATTTCAATAGCATAGAGACTAAATTAATATATTTAAAAGTACAAATACTAAATTTGACACAATAAGCAAAGTACGAGAACTAACAGCATATATAATCCTAAAAATTATTAATAAACAAAAGAAAAATCACATTCATTCTTGGAGATCACCAAGAGCCATTCGAGTGAACTAGTACGAAATTCATGAGGCAACAGCTGTTATGTAACACAATAACGGCCTTTTACCTGCTTCAATGAGCACCATTTCAATCAAATATGAATACCAAAACCTCAGAGACAATGGTAAAAACACAAACTGTGCATCATACCTTAATTAGATCTAGAACACTTTTTGAAGCAGAAAAATGAAGATAGCCTCCAAGCATCTCAATGCCCTCTCCCGATTTGCTGGGAAGAAGATTACCTCCAAAGAGGAGCAGTGCGTAATCGGATATATTAGTTGAATCTCGGATGTAAATGCTCGATGTTTTGACCTTCTCGCTGTATACCATATATGGCAAAGGGAGGAGATGAACGCCCGCGTTAACAGATGCAGGATGAGTGTCAACTTTTCCAACTTCTTTAGAGTAAAGTGCTGTCCGTTTTCCCCGCCTTTTACACTGCACAACATTAGGGTACAGACCAGCACACAGAATTGCACATACCATCTCCAAGTCATTGCTATGCTGGTTATATGCCTGCAGAAACAGGGACATTCTTGTTCTTAGCATGATATCAAATACAAAATTATCATGCCACCATTACAAACAAATTTTGAGCTAAAAGTTACATGATCGGCCGTTATGCATGAGATATTTTTGTACTTCCAGTATTTATTTTATTTAGGAACACTTGTAAATATCATGTTGCCGATCCACGTTCATGGTTCGTGGTAACGTTGTCATGGAAGCAGATGATGCAGACATTTCGTAATAGGGCACAGTTATCAATGTCGTGTTGGGAACATAAGCTTTTCTTTTAAGCCTTATATTTTCAAAAATTCAAATCATTCATTTATTTTTATACCGCTTTAATAATTGTTAACATGTAAACTCATTTATTAATTATGTTTAAATAGATAAAACATAATACAAATGCATTATGGACGACATTACAAACGTACTATTACATAAAAGCCAATTTTAGGTTGGGGGTCCTCGAACACAGCCTCTCCTTAGGGTAGCCGCCACCCCCCCCCCCCCCAAAAAAAAAAAAAAAAAAAAAAAAAAGACCTTGCATTGGCGGGAGCCCTTAGGACACTAGGTTTTTTTTTTGTTGTTGTTGTAATATGATTCCACCGTTCATATGCTAAAAACTATCTTGTACTCAAAGTTAAGCAAACATAAATATAAAGTAACTTATGTTAAAAAACCTAATGATCACCACCCATTACATGGGTCGCACATCCTATTTCCACAACTCTCACACAGGGCTGGACATAATCCAAAGCAACCGCTTGGGGCCCCAAATTTTGGGGGTCGTTTCTAAAGTCGCAATTGTTAATATTAGATTAAAATTTTTATAATTTGTTGTACTAGTATTATGTTATTAAGAAAAATGTCATTATATATAAAGGGCCTCATTTGAAACTTTCACTTGGGGCACGAAATTGTCAAGGCCGGTCCTGCTCTCACACCATGTTCATAACATGCCATGATCCATGAGTCCTGTGGTTACAAGGAACCATTGCTTTTCCCCCTTCAACAGAGTAAAAATGCTGATATTGTAGAATCCAATTAATCTGAACAAATATGGCAATCAAGCTATGATGTAGATTAATTTTTTTCCCTTTTGCAACCAAACTATGTATCACGTATGTAAAGACAGGACCTCAAAGTAGCCGTTGCAACCTTATGTACCAGCTCAGTAAGACAACCAATTCAGGTTGAACATCAATGTGGAAGGTGAAAGGCAAAAGGAGATATCGCACACAAAAGAGAGAGGCAACGGAAGCAGTCTGAAACTAAGAACAAGGATGTAGATGAGCATAGGCGTCCTGAAACAGTGTTGGCATCGGCAGGAGAGGCTCCCTACTTGCCAAGAATTTGCCTCCCTCAAAGCTTGCCAACCCCTAGAGACTTTGAGCTTGAAATTCGCTCATTGGTTGAACTCTATTCAGCTCAAAAAACTTTGAAATGAGCTCAACTCGAACACATTCAAGCTAAAACTTGCCTCATATACAAGTTCAAATAGCTCAAATAAACAGCTAGACTGACTTCACTCTAGCTGTTGAGTACAGCCTTTTCAGCTCAAAATGAGTCAAGGATTTTGAGCTCAACAGGGATTGTGAGCCGGCTTTGGCAGCTGAGTTTTACAAGTTCAGTGCACCAATCATCAAGAGTATAATAAATGAATAGGATGTTCCTAAACAAAACAAAGTCAAGGACAAAAACCTACCCATATTCAATTGACAAAGTAAATAATGTTATCAAAAGCACGGTAAGAGCAGGAAAACAAGGAATACGGAGCTCACACTAGGACTCTTTGACTTATCCACGAAGCCAATGTCTGATAGAAGATCTACAAACTGTTTCTGCATATCATCCATCATTTGTAGTGTTATGGGAGACAGAAAGTTCTCCCAACAAAAGGCTCGCTCTTTTCCAGTATGTTTTGCATCTTTCCATCCTTCAAATGCCTTAAGAAGTGCTATGTGGTCACTACAACAAAAAAGCATATGGCATTAGCAAAATGAATAATTCCTAGAATTCACACAGTTGTTCCTCAATCAGCACGAGTAAGAACATGCATATATAAAGGATCTCACCTGCATGAATCACCAGCGAAGTATCTCTTTGCAGCATCAGCTTCCTCCTTCCTGTTAATTGGGAGAACGAATGGATCACGATGTGCAAGAGCAGCCGCAATAACTAAAGCGGGATTCAAGCACTGAAAGATGGCCCCCATGAGAAGCATTTTTCCAATATTTGGATCCAGAGGCAGGATGCAAAGATGTCGACCTGTTGAAAAATTCCTCAGATATAATACTGGTTGTGCAATCTGCCCACATATATGTCACCAAGACTTTCCATTCCTTCCTAATGTATCAAGGCTGAGTAAGAGTATCTTGGTATGTTACTTGCGTCATCAAATCAAACAAAGAAACATAGTAAAATCCTAGAAAATAGCCAGGTCTAAAATCTAGATACCCAACCGTGACCCTCAAATCTAAGGTCTAGGTAACATCGGTCTACATATCATATTCGCTTTGAGTTACTAACCAAGAGGAGTGAGTTCTTCCCCATCATCTAGAGCTCCAATAGTCTTTAGCAGTTCAACAGCATTTTGAACAGAGAGAGGATCTGGGGGCTGAAGTGCTTTTGCCAGAAATGATCCAATTGCCCCAAGCTGCAGACTTTTGATGTGTAAGCATAGCTCCTGCAAAGGTGTCCTGAGAATCTCTGGCAACTGGTATTGGGGCATAGCATCATGAATAATTCTCGGATACAATCTATAACAAACCCCTGGTTGCACTCGTCCAGCACGTCCACGTCTCTGTCATTGTTTCACCATGTAACATATGAGAAAAGAGATCAGTATGTAGAAACAAAAGAACTCAATATGTAGAAACAAAAGTGATGGAGGTACTCATCAATAGAAAGACAGCAGGATTTTGACCAGGAGCACATACCTGATGTGCTGAAGCCTTTGAAATCCATGAAGGTAATAAACAAGCTAGCTTGTTCAAGGCATCATAACTAGTCTCTTTTGCCTTTCCACAATCAATCACATACACAACATCATCAATGGTGATGCTGCTTTCTGCAATATTTGTTGCTAGTACAATTTTTCTGTGATAATTATTGAAACAAGTTCAATCATTTGTTGATTCAAAATTCTGAACACAACCTCAAGGCAAAAGGGCGACTAAATAGGAGTTGAAAAATGCCGCATACTGTTCCCCCTCATTTTAAAATACCCAACATAGAGAGCACGTAAAAATCATATAACAATCACTATCCCTTGGCTACATAACTAGCGAGCAAAGAATCACAAATAGGATATTATTTAAGATTACTTGCCTTATCATGCAACAAGTGATTAAAGAATCCCAGATGCATTCAAAGGCAGATAAAGAAGGTAATAGCACTGCAAAATTATGACATTTCCTATAACGTGCAAGACGTCTTCCCAATTAATTCATGCCAACAGCTTGACAGATTGCATAGATGATGGAGAACAGATGAAAAGCAAATGCTGGTGCTTGGTAAGAGAGAACCACCTAAGCGCTATCACCAGTTCAAGTAGTTAACAAAATACAAGTGTGATGCAAAAAGAATTTGAGAAAAGCTTACTTGGGAAAAGAACCAGCCATATTTTGATGCCACGTGATCTTACAGCAGAAGAAAATGCAAAATAATAATGCCATCCAGATTATAGCATAACAAAATGAAAGCCGAGGTAACAAATAGTTACACACTCCCAACCACAGCTACAGCACATAGTTCTCACATATCCCTACTAGAAGTCCACCTGGTTTTTTTAAATGGAGGTAAATAGCTAGGACGTGTTCTTACATCTGAAAAAAAAGCTAAGTGTATCTGATACTATCACCTTCTGTTTTGAGAAAACATATAGAGGGTTGCCCTAATCTTAAAGATGTTATGACATTTTCCAAGCAAATTCAACTTTATGCAATTCTTGTATCAATAGAAAGAACTTCTAGATCAATTTTAAAAACAAAGAAAAATTGAAAATTTTCAATATATATCTAAACCACTTAAGATCCCGGGGAAAAAACCCTAAATTTTCTGCTAGATAAAGAAAAGAGCACGTAAACAAACCCTAAATGCAAATCTGGAAATAGATTACTCGCCTCACATCTGGAGGTGGTCGATCAAATATTTCCCGCTGATTGATGGTAGGCATTGAACCATGTAGCGGAAGAACAAAAAACTTTCTGGTGTCTCCAAGAAAGTTGTTGGCTCTGACTCTGTCAAGAAGCTTGGAAATTTCATCCCAGCCAGTGAGAAATACAAGAAGTGCTCCATCACCCTCATGGCGACAAATATACTCAATTGTTGACTCAACCTACAAGAAGAGGAGCAAAAGGATAGTCACAGGTAAGAAGTCCAAAATGCAACCACCGTGTTTATCAAAGAGGTCTTTAAAGCAATTCTACTTTCGATAAACCATATCATTCTTTCACAATAAATCCAGCATCAGCCCTTTTTCCACCAACGGCGGATGTAACTATCCATTTACAGCCCCCAAAGCTTTGATAAACCTAAAAAAAATAGTCAATGAGTTTTTTTGAGCTACTAACTAGCCATTCTTAATCCGCTATCAAGCTAATACCAAGCAACTAACAATCTCTTAACCAGTTCTTTAATGTGCACGGATTATTCACAAAGTTTAAATAGTTGAGCACCTGACTTGGAATTGGACCTGTTAACCTTAGCAAACTCACTCCAACTCATTTCCTTAAGCTTAGTGAGAATATAAATCTCTGTCTGATTATTGAACACCCCCCCCCCCCCCCCCCCCCCCCCCCCCCCAAAAAAAAAAACACCAAAGTCAGTCAAACCCAGGGTAATATCAAAAGAGAGTAATACGTTGAACAATAGGTTCATTTACACTCTTTGATACAATTACATGGTCGAACGCGCTAGGCCAGTACCTATCCAGAACCACCAAAAGCAACGACTCAAAAAGAGAGTTTACACACGTAGCGGAATTGTCAGGATTGTATAACATTTTTTAGACTTTGAAGCCACAATTTATTCCCACTATATGTCTGAAGGGATGACTAAAAAGTTTCTATAGCAACCAATACCAATGCTTGGCTTTGAGTGTTCTATCTTTTTGTTCTGGTGAAAGATGTCCAATTTTTCTTTTAATAAACGGTGATGCCATTCTTATCAAGCACAAGATGAGATGCTTTAGGCCTCCGGGAGTTGTTGGGTTCAAAAAAAAAAAAAAAAAAAAAAAAAAGGGGATGAGATGCCTTGGTGTATACTTCTATGTACGATATCGCATTGATGGATCAATCAAGAGAGTTTGTCAATTCTAAACTTACACCGTGGCGGGAAATTTAGAACAAAAGAAGTTCCAATAAATAGAGTGGAGACCAAGCATATGGAATGTAAATTGTTAAAGATGGATTGCGCAGGGGAAAGAGAATATTAACAGAGAAGGAATCCCAAGAGTGATGAGTATCTTGAGTCAGTTTCCAAAGTAATGAGAAATTAATAGGGATGTAAAGCATAAGATTCAAGCAAGTTGGCTGAAAAAAAGAAGTGTTTCATGTCGTGTCTGTCATCCTAAGGTCCCGTTGAAACCCAAGGGGAAATTCTAGAGGGCAGCGATTAGACATGTACATTACGGTTTTGCATGTTGGACAATATGACTATAGATGAGGATGTTATGATGGATATATGGACACACGAGAAAAGAGGAGCTTACAACAAGTGCATCTGAGAAAAGGTGAAGGTTGCACATAATGAGAATAGATGAAAAGACTCACTTGAGATCGTCTAGGAATGTGAAACAAAATCTTATGGTTGCCTTGTGAGAAGCATTGAGTTGATAGGAGCTCGTCGTGTCAAAAAAGGGAGAGATGGACCCAAAACGCATGGCTATGTTGCGTGAAGAAAGCATTATTCCATTATAGCATTAACGAGAAATAATTCACCACAGAAAGCATTATTCCATTATAGCATTATAAAGCAACTGTAATGGTTCAGATAGCGAAGATGAGGATGTTGCGGTGGATGTGTGGACACACAAGGAACAGTAAGATCAGAAATGACATTATAAGAAGCAAATTGGGCGTGGCCCCAGTCGAGGATAAGTTGAAGGAGCAACGACTGCGGTGGTTTGGGCATGTTAGGAGGAGACCAACCACTGTCCCTGTCAAGAGAAGTGAACAACTTCATACTACAATCTGAACGAAAGGGAGAGGCAGGCCAAAGAAGAGTTGGATGGAGACGATTCGACATGACCTTACCCACCTCAACCTAAATGAAGAAATGGCCAAAGATAGAGCAGACTGGAGGGCTAGCATAGGAGTAGCTGATATTGCGGTTTAGGAGAGAAGAGCGCAACTAAGATCGTACCAGCGCTCATAGACTTATATGTATACCTGTTTGATTTTATTTGCTATTGTTGTGTGTTGATTGTTTGTTGCTCTGTCGCTAGGTTGTTATATTGCTATTGCTGCTTCATGCTTTATGTTTTACGCTTCCTATGTATGTGCTATTGTTTCTATGCTTTCCAGGTTGGGGGTCCTCGGAGACAACCTCTTTTTAAGGTAGCACCCTAAAGGGCTAAGGCTGCGCACATTCCCCCCAAACCCTGCATATGCAGGAGCCCCGAGGCACTAGTTTTGTTGTTGTTGTTGTTGTTGTTAATGGCTCTGATAGTTGTCGAACAATTAGTTGCTGAAGTAGTTAATTTCATTAAGTTAGTTATAGTTACTTTTTGGAATGGTTGGCCAAGAATTCTTGTGGAGCACTTGTAATTGGACTCAGCCTTATATAGGGCTAAGTGAGCTATACAAATTCATACATGAATGAGGAAAATCTCGAATTCTTTATCTTATCTTCACTTCCCCCTTTTTCCTTGTCTCTTTGAACTTCTGTCCGCATTCTTGTTTACTTCTTGACTCAATTTTCCTCCACTTTCTCGTGAGGATATTGCCCCGGGTTTTGAAAGATGGAGTCATTGTCTTATTGGTAGTTCTTTGGGTGGACTTATAGCCTTTTGTCGTTGTATTGCCATTGCTAACTTGCTTTGGGCCTCTAAGGGGCTTGAATGTGTTATTCCTGGTAAGGACGTCTTCTACTTTCGGTACAAGTCTTTTGATGCGTCGGAAAGGGTGCTTCATGGTGGTCCTTGGTATTTCAAGGGCCATTATCTCTCTCTTGAGCATTGAAGGCTTAAGTTTATTCCTAGTGTTGACCTCTCTCGGATCCCCAATTGGATTCAAATTCACGACCTGCCCGAACCTATTTGGTCAGAAAGATCCCTCAGTTCTATCACTCGCTAGTAGGGTGGGGAAACCCCTCTACATGGACAAGCCAACTCTTGATGGGACCAGACCATGACGAATTTTGCACAGGTTTGTGTAGAGGTTAATGCTCAGGATTCTCCTACGAGGAAATTGCTGGTTGAACTCAAGGGTTCCCGTTTTCTGATAACTATTAAATTCGAGGGTTTGCCCATTGTTTGTCGCAAATGTTCAGTTTTTGGTCATTCTTGTCATACCCTAGATATTGCTACTCCTCCTGTAACGATTGAAGCTCCTGCTCCGGCAACCCAAAAAACTAAATGCCGGGATAACCGCTGAGGAAAGAAAGCTGCTAGCGAAAACCTTGGCAATGCGAGTGATTCATCTAGTCCGATTGGTGGTGGTGGGCTAGGGCCTTCTTCAGTTGGGCCTGGTGGTGGATTGGCCCATCTTAGTGGTGGTGATGTGAGTGGGCTAGCAGATGGGCTAGGTGGCCCTGGTGGGCCATTGCTTTCGGTTGGGCCATAGGGCTTTGAGACTAAGGTTTTGGGCCCTCTTCTGGACCTGTTGTTGGAGATGAGGGGGTTGCCGTAGTTGGGCCTGTTCATGGACCTGCTAATGAGCCTATTGTAGGTCATACTGGGATTAGGCTTTCGGCTTTCGGGTACTGGGCCCGTCTTTGGCACCCTTGAGCCCGCCCAAAATGGTGGCTCCGTATTCTTACAGGGCCTTTGGGCCCAGTTGATGCTTTAACCGAGTGCCACCTTGGCACTAGGCTTCATATTCCTAACCCAAGGGGCTAGGGGCAATCCTGAGCCAAGGATCTCAACACGGGTCTGCTAAAGGCCCAAATCAAATTGTGGTCTACTCGCATCGCAAGTCTTACAGGGCCTTTGGGCCCAGTTGATGCTGTAACACAACGCCACCTTGGCACTAGGCTTCATATTCCTAACCCAGGGGCTGGGGGCAATCCTGAGCCAAGGATCTCAACACGGGTCTGCTAAAGGCCCAAATCAAATTGTGGTCTATTCGCATCGCAAGTCTTCCTCTTCACAGGCAAAGGTGACCATAACCACCCGGGGTTTGGCCATGGAAAGTGAGCGTCCTGCTTCTGGATCCCATATTATGAACCCTTGGGGTCTTTCCTATTTCCGAGTTTCAGCTGATTTGTCTAGTCAGGTAGATGGGGACTTGAGTCCTTCTATCATCCCTACCGAGGTTGTTGAGGCTCAGGATGCCTTACCAGGAGTCGTTGAGCCTGTGCTGTGTGCTTTGAGCCAGGAGGCTAGCGTGCCGAGTACTCCTATGCTGAACCAGTTTGCGTGCTTTTTTTATCAAGATAGTGTGACGTCTTCCTTCTCTAGTGATATTGCTTGCCCTCAAGTTGAGGATCAGCTTATGTTGGGTCTGTTGGGCCAGCTCTATGCACCCCGTCCCAAGAGCCCAGCATTCCGAGCATGGCAACCATGTCTAGATACTCGCACCCTATGGAGCACAGGGTAACCAAAGAAACTGCTAAGGGTCAGAGTCAAGTCAGTCAACAACCTCCTAGGAGTGCAAATAGACCAGGGCAACTGCCAGATGATGCTTGCCACGGGGCTGTATGACATCATTTAGTGCTATCTCTCCTGTTTTGTTCCCTCTTATCTTGTTTTCTTTATTATTATGTATTTTATATTTCAGGAGTGGGGGCTTTGATCCGTGAAAATTCAAATATTGGTTTGGGTACAAATGCCACATTGGGATACAAAATTTTAAAGTGTAACCGTCTACTCATAATAATTAATCAAACGTAAAGACAAAAAGAAATTTGTAGTTGGAATAGAATACAAATATAGCCTACACATATAACATGCTAAGAGAAAAATAAGGGTGGAGTGAAGAAGAAGAGAGAACTTCAACAAGAAGCAAGGGGGATACAGATGTTTCCACAGGAGAACTCGGGACATTGAAGGAGTACCGAAACTACTGTTACTACAAGTGCATCAGACCTAAGGAAGTCAAGGAAGTTTTAAAGAAGTTTAGTCAGGGTAAAGCAGTAGCACCAGATGGAATGCCCGTTGAGGCATGGAAATGCATTGGAGGTAAGGGCATAAGTTAATGACTAAGCTACTCAACCTAACTCTTCAAGATAAGATGTTGTCTGACGAGAGCAAGAAGCACACTACGATACCAATCTATAAGAACAAAGGCAACATTCAGAGTTGTGTCAACTATAGGGTATCAAACTCATGAGCCATACTAAGAAGTTGTGAGAGCGAGTCATAGAAAAAAGGCTACTGCAACAAACAGGTGTCTCAGACATCAATTTGGATTTATGCCAGGTAGATCTACGATGGACGTGATCCATCTCCTAAGGTATACTATAGAATATTACAGAGATAAACAAAAGGACTTACACATGGTCTTCATTGATTTGGAGAAAGCACATGATAAAGTGCCAATTGAGGTCCCATAGGCAGCAAATCCTCTCTTTGCCATCTCTACTCCCTTTATTTCTTTCCTTCAACAATGCAAAAGGTAAAGGTAAACGGATCCAATACCAAGACACCCGGACAGGCTTCGCATTGAATAATGAGCCAGCGACTCATTATCAGTGGCTTAGTTAAGGGAACCCACGGGAGCCGTAGCAAAAGCGAGTCTTCATAAAGCAATTGTCACTGCTTATGGACCCAAACCTAGTTGATCTATCCATGATCTACATCTAGAAAACCGCTCGTCTAAAGAAAGAAGAGGGATAGTGCCCAGTCCCAAACAGTGTGTTTCTAGGTCTTGAATTAGACTAGACAGGAGGCAAGGAAGAAGATGAGGAGATAACGAGAGAATAAGGAACCTTAGAAACTCCGAGAGTAATCTCCTTGTACTGCTTTTTTCTTTGAAGATAGATTATTATGAGCCATACTTGGCATTCAGGTATCCACTTCACAAGAAACTTGTCTAAAACTACCTATAGGTGGTAGGGGTTGAGTTATGGATGTGAGATGGATCCAGAAAGGGGGGTTTCTAGTAATCTTTACATTTTTAAACATAAGAAAATGAGAAGAAGATGTAAGAATTAGGGTTGTGGAGACGAAAGGCTTCCCCATATCATATATTCGAGTCAAAGATGTGTATGAGGACGCATTAACCAATGTCCTCATGGCAGAAGGGGTGACCGATGCTTTCCCAATTACAGTTGGCTTGCATCAAAGATCAACCTTGTGGCCTCTCCTATTTGTTTTGGTTATAGACGAGCTCACTAGGCACATCCAAGGGGATGTGTATCGGTTATGCTTTTTACAGATGATATATTCCTGGCAGGCGAGTCAAGAGAAGAAGTAAATGAGAAGCTAGAACTTTTGAGAAGTACCCTAGAATCAAAAGGCTTTCGACTTAGTAGATCAAAACCTAACCATATGGAATTTAAGTTTTGTACCACAACCAGACCAGGCGTAGATGACGTGAAGATTGGGAAAGAATACATACCGAAAAAAAAATGTTTCGGATATTTGGGCTCCACAGTGCAGCAACATGGCAAAGTTGATGAGGAAGGCAATAATTGGATTAAAATGGAAGGCATAAGTGGACGATGGTGTTATGTTTGTGATCAAATCACAAGCATAAACTAAAAGATTAAGAGAGTATGGGAAGAGAAAGAAGTGAAGGAGATGAGAAATTAGAGAGAATTAGGTGAGAGAGAGAAGATTAATCTCAAAGAGATTGGTTGATATTTCAATTCATGAATCAAGATTACACAAGATCAACCTATTAATAGAAACTACATACATTGAATCAAGACTAGCTAAGCCTAACCGACTAACACCAGCCGCCAAGCTTGACCCGCCAAAAGACCTACCCAACTAACGGCAACCGACTTTGGCGCCAAAACTGGAATTTGAAAGCTACCGAGCCAAACGCTACAACACAGCCCCTTATTACAATGAATTACATTTAATCATGCAAGAAACATAACAATCCCCTCCCCTTAAAGCATTCTTGACCTCAAGAATGAAAAGAAGGAAATTGACTCCTCAAGAACCGCTTAGCTTCCCAAGTAGTAAATGATTCATCTAAGTTGCTCCAGCTCACCCGAACTTCCTGACCTGCACAACCAGCTGCTGCTCCCTGCTTCTGCTCCACTACTGCAGCAGGACGTAAGATCAAAGCACCATTGGACCCTGTCTCTGGAGGACTTGAAGATGAGCTAAGTCCCTTCTTGACCTGCTTTTTTAGAAGTGAAACATGAAAGACCGGGTGAATATAAGAGTCCGGAGGAAGCTCCAACTTGTAAGCTACCTTGCCAATCCTTTCCAACACCTTGTAAGGCCCAAAATACCGAGCACAAAGCTTAACATTTTTCCTTACCGCTGTTGTGGATTGCCTATATGGCTGTAACTTCAAGTATACCATATCTCCCACATCAAAATTTCGATCGACTCTCTTCTTATCTGCATACCACTTCATTCGGGCTTGAGATTCATTGAGATTTTGTTTCAGCTGCTGCATAACATGTTTCCTCTGATGCACCAGCTCATTTACCTCAACCACACTTGTCCCAGCTTCGTGCAACATCAAGGGAGTGGGAAGATCGTACCCATATAATGCCTTGAAGGGTGTAGTGCCAATAGAAGCGTGGAAGTGGGTATTATACCAAAATTCTGCCAAGGAAAGCCATCTTCCCCACACTTTAGGATGATTAAACACCATACCTCTAAGGTATTGCTCGATGCATTGGTTGACCCTCTCCGTCTGACCATCAGTCTGAGGATGATAGGAAGAACAAAGAGCCAAGGTCGTTCCCAAAAGTCCAAACAATTCTTTCCAAAATCGACTTGTAAAGAGCTTGTCCTTATCAGAAACTATGGACTGAGGCAAACCATGGAGCTTGTAGATGTTGTCTAGGAACACATGAGCTAGCTTCTCAGCAGTCACAGGACGAGCTAAAGCAATGAAGTGTCCAGATTTAGTGAATCGATCCACTACTACCCAAATCACCTCTTTCCCCTCTGA
Organism: Simmondsia chinensis; assembly: GCA_018398585.1. NCBI lineage: Eukaryota > Viridiplantae > Streptophyta > Magnoliopsida > Caryophyllales > Simmondsiaceae > Simmondsia > Simmondsia chinensis. The sequence continues at coordinate 19,911,660 of JAGTTD010000001.1, read as the reverse complement.
CTTCGGCAATCCTTCAATGAAATCCATACTTATGTGTTGCCAAATACCCTCAGGAAGAGGTAAAGGCTGGAGAAGTCCTTGGTACCTTTGATCACCAATTTTAGTTTGTTGACAAACCTCACAACTTTGAACAAAGTTATGCACTTCCTTCTTCATTTCGGGCCAACCAAAGTAAACCTTCAACCTCTGATATGTTCCATCCATGCCTGAGTGTCCTCCCCATGAAGAATCATGAGCGGCACTGAAAATTTGGCGTCTAAGATCAGTCGAGGTACCTATGTACAATTTCCCTTGAATTCTGATATTGCCTCGGGTAACAGATATCTGTGCACCAGCAGCCTGATTGCAAGCTTTACCCACGATAGCAGCAGCTATGCATTCTTGCGCAAACGAATCATTCTCATAGGATTGGTGTAACTCTTCCATCCAAGCAGGAGAAACCACGGAAACAGCTCCAAGAGAACCCTGCTCAAGGTCCTCAAACCTGCGTGACAAAGCATCAGCAGCCCAGTTTTCTTTCCCTTTTCTGTATTCAATGTCGTAATCGAGTCCCAACATCTTCATCAGCCCTTTTCTTTGTATCCTAGTGACAATCTTCTGCTCCAATAAGTGCTTAAGACTTTGGTGATCAGTCCTAATAAGGAAATTATGCCCATCCAAGTAGTGTCTCCACTTATCCACCGCGAGCAAAATGGCAAGATATTCCTTCTCATAAGTGGAAAGAGCTTGGTGCTTAGAGCTCAAAGCTTGGCTAAGATATACTATAGGCCTTCCTCCTTGAGATAACACTACCCCAATTCCACTACCACTCGCATCAGTTTCCAACACAAAGCTTGAAGAGAAATCGAGCATTGCCAACACTGGTGCCTTGCACATTTCAGCCTTGAGTGTTTCAAAAGCCTTTTGAGCCACATCCGACCACTTGAATGAGTCTTTCTTCAATAGATCTGTTAATGGCTTTGCTAAGGCTCCATAGTTAGCAACAAACTTGCGGTAATAGCCTGTTAAGCCCAAGAATCCTCTTAGTTGTTTCAAGGTAACCGGGGCTGGCCATTCCTTCATGGCTTGAACTTTTGTGGGATCGGTGGCAACTCCCTCACAAGAAATCACATGACCAAGATATTCCAAGTGAGTTTGAGCAAAAGAACACTTGGCCAATTTAGCAAACAACTTATGCTTCCTCATGACAGAGAACACCTCCCTCAAATGTTTCAAATGTTCCTCAATTGTTGCACTGTAAATCAGGATGTCGTCAAAGAAAACCAACACAAATTTCCTAAGAAATTGTTTAAAGACATCGTTCATAAGAGCCTGGAATGTTGCTGGAGCGTTGGTCAAGCCAAATGGCATGACTATAAACTCAAAGTGTCCATGATGTGTTCGGAATGCAGTCTTATACACATCATGCTCTCCCACTCTAATCTGATGATATCCTTGCCGAAGGTCCAGCTTAGAAAAGACTTGAGCTCCATATAATTCATCCAACAAATCATCTATAAAGGGTATAGGGAACTTGTCCTTCACCGTCATAGAGTTGAGTTGCCTGTAATCAATACACATACGAGCTGTACCATCTTTCTTCTTGACAAGGATGACCGGAGAAGCAAAGGGACTATGACTTGCTTGAATGAAATTAGTCTTAAGTAATTCATCCACTTGCTTCTCAATTTCTGTCTTCTGAGCATGAGGATATCTATAAGGTCTTATCTTCACGGGATCAGCACCTTCTTTGAGTGGAATTTCATGATCCAAACTCCTCTTGGGAGGTAAGGATCTAGGCACCTCGAATACATCCTCAAATTCAGTAACCAAGGCTTGAATTTCTGGTTCGGTAATGTCAGTCACCTCAGCAGAGGAGATAGCAAACAGTTGAGCTACCCACTGATACGCACAGCACTACAGGCCTTTCTTCAGCTTACTTCGTTTCATAATTTGGAGTTGAGCTTCCTCGGCAATGCCATGAAGTGTGACCTTGGAACCTTGGACTTCAAAGGAGACCGAGAGATTGGCATAATCAAATAACACCGGGCTATGAGTTCTCATCCAATCAACCCCGAGCACCATATCACAATCACCCAGAGGAAGGATCCTGAAGTCATAGATGAACTTACGGTTTTGCATCAGCCACACAAACCCCTGACACTTGTTTTGAGTGGTGACAGTTTTACCATCAGCCACGGTAACAGCAAGTGGGTGCGTTTTTATCACTTCATGACCCACTTTCTTGATTACTTTGGGATCAACAAAGCTATGAGTACTCCCACTATCAATGAGAATAATAATAGATCTTTTCCCAGCCTTCCCTTTGATTCGGATCGTGCTATGGGCACCATTACCGGTTAATGCCTTCACTGAAATCTCTACTGCAGCATCCTCCAATTCGTCCTCGATTTCCAGATCTGAATCAATATTATCCTCTGCAATTTCTTCATCATCAGAGAGCTCACCAGCATTAGTTCCTTCAACAGCCATGAGGAACTTGGGATTGCACTTGTGGCCAAATTGATAAGGTTGATTACAACGGTAGCAATTTCTGCTGTGGTTTGTCATCCGGTCTGTTAGGCCTGTTCCTGCTCGAGTTGTACTGAAATTTGGAGCTACTCCCACAAGGTCTGGAAGCATCACTAGCTGCTATGCCCGTGGATTCATAAAGCTTGGCTTTAGCAAAGGCTACAGACAAATCAATAGGATCTACTGCCTTAACTAAGTTCTTCAACTTAGGCTTCAAACCGCTTATAAACGCTGATACGTAATAAGACTCAGAGGCCTCGATTTCAGTCACAATGCTAGCCCGGAGGTTCTCAAATCTAGTCATATACTCCTTCACAGTCGTCTCTTGCTTCACTTTATTGAATTTATCAACTATATCGCTCTCATCTTCATCACTATACCGAGCACACAAGGCCTTGGCAAACTCATTCCATGAAATGGAAGGTTTACTTCTTATCAAGCTATAAAACCACACCTCATGATCACCAAGCAAATACACAGCCGCAATTTGTACCTTCTCCAATTCATCAATATGATAGAAGTGGAAATAACGCTCACACCTTCTTAACCACGAGTGAGGTTGTTTACCTTCAAATGCATCAATCTGCACCCTCAGCTGTCGACGGCTGTTATTTCTGCTATTGGAAGACTCCTCATTATTTCCTGATCGATGTTGCTGCCAAGAATCAGGAGGTCGATCCAGATGATCAGCATTTACTTCACGAGGTCTAAAAGAATGCTCCATTTCCTAAATTCTGTCACCGGATGCAGCATTCCAGTTTGAAGGTCGAGGTTGTACTTGCTCACTTCGCCCTTGCTTGTCAGTAACACCAGCCTCTTGTGCTCTAGTTGGAGCTCCAGCTTCTCCCTCACGGTTTAATGATTCAACTCGCACCGCAGGATTAGATTCTAACACACTTGTTGGAAGTAATGGATCCGGAGCAATAGGAGGATTTGGCCCCCTGAACTGCTCGCGAATTTCAGTTAATTTTGCTTCCAACTGCTGCATTTCGCCATCAAACCTTGAGGTAATCCTTTCCTCTAATTCCTGTGTTTGTCGGTTAAACTGATCAGAAACCATAAGTTCAACTTGCTGAGCTCGTTGATCAAGTTTCGCATCCACTTGTTGATGTATCTGCTACATTGTTTCAACATTAGCTTCCTTGATCTGCACTAACATGTGAGCGCACATCGCCTTCAATTGACTGTCCAGATGCGCGTTTGTGACAACATCATGATTTGCTGCATCAATGCCTCCAACCACATCGGCATGTGAAGATCTAGCAGCTACCTTAGCTGCTGCCGATCTAGTAATCACTCCACTGACCAATGCGGCCTCGGTTGATTCCATGAATTCACAACCGATCAACAATGAAACTCTTTTTGTGTGTTTTTCAACAATTTTTATCTTGTAATGCAATTAAAGGATATTTGATATCAAATCACGTTTGAATTGGAAGCCAAACGAGGCTCTGATACCAATTGTTATGTTTGTGATCAAATCACAAACATAAACTAAGATTAAGAGAGTATGGGATGGGAAAGAAGTGAAGGAGATGAGAAATTAGAGAGAATTAGGTGAGAGAGAGAAGATTAATCTCAAAGAGATTGGTTGATATTTCAATTCATGAATCAAGATTACACAAGATCAACCTATTAATAGAAACTACATACATTGAATCAAGACTAGCTAAGCCTAACCGATTAACACCAGCCGCCAAGCTTGACCCGCCAAAAGACCTACCCAACTAACGGCAACCGACTTTGGCGCCAAAACTGGAATTTGAAAGCTACCGAGCCAAACGCTACAACACAGCCCCTTATTACAATGAATTAAATTTAATCATGCAAGAAACATAACAGATGGCTTCAGAGATACTGTGCAATAAAAAGTTTCATATAAAGTTGAAGGAAAAATACTATAAGACGGCAATGAGACCGGTTATGTCGTACGGTATTGAATGTTGGCCAGTTAAATGACACCATATACAAAAGTTGAAGGTGGCGAAGATGAAGATGTTGCAACAGATGTCCGGACATACTAGGAAAGACAACATCAGAGATAACGTTATAAGAAATAAATTAGGCATAACTCCAATTGAGGACAAGTTGAGGGAGTGACGTCTGCAATTGTTTGGGCCAATGTTTAAAAAAGCGCACCTAAGGCGCACCTAGGAGCTAAGGCGAGGCCAAACGAGGCGCAGGGTCATCGCCTCAAAATCCAAACTCGAGGCGATTTGACCTAGGCATGCCTTGGTGCACCGCCTTATTTTGCCATGTATATACATATATATATATATATATATATATATATATATATGTGTGTGTGTGTGTGTGTGTGTGTGTGTGTATATATATATATATATATATATATATATGTGATTTTTTATTTTGTTTATTGTTTGTGCAAAACATGGATCACTACTGCTTGACCTCTGGATAATACTAACCCTAAATGAAAAGAAGAGAAAGAGAAAAGAAGAAAGGGAAGTATCTAAAAATTATGGAGCTATCATGCCTTGACTTCTAGATAGTATCATTGTACTCAATTTTACCGTAACATGTTAATAGTTATGCATGATTGACTTTGTTTATCTTTATTTATATGATGGAAGTGGAAGAGAATGATATTGATACCATGTACTTTTGTGGATTTTATGGTGCCTTACTATTTTTGTTAAAAAAACTTACGTTGATGATAGATAATATATCGCGTATTTTGATGAATATCAATATTCTTTAGATGTTCTTTTCTTAAGTACTATATATATTATTAAATTAGAGCTTCTATATTACATAATTCATTAATTTCATAGCTTATTTTCATAATATATATTATAAATATAAAATGTGAATGTAAATTACACAAGTATGCGCCTCACTTCGCTAAGGCGCGCGCCTTCGCCTTGCACATTGCCCCTAGGCACTAGGACCCCCTATCGCCTCAGTTCACCTTATGCTTTTTTATACATTGTTTTGGCATGTTAGCCAAAGACCGACTATCACCCCTATCAGGAAATGTTAACAACTGCATAATACACATTGGAAGAGTGGCAGAAGCAGGCTAAAGAAAAGCTTGATGGAGACGATTGGACATGACCTTACCCACCTAAACCTCAGTGAAGAGATGGCCTCAGATAGAGCTAAGTGGTGGTTAAAATTATGTGTAGTCGATACAGCCGTTAGGAGAGAGGAGCACGCCAACGCTAGTTCAAAGCGCCCCTAGGTTTGCATGTCTCCTTTTGTTGCTGCTCTAATGTTGCTCGCATATCTGGTACTACTTTAGTTGACTTGGATTTTATAAATATTGTCCCATCTGTACTTTTCAAGGTCGGGGGCCCTTCAGAAACATCCTTCCTACAACGTAGCATCCTCTAGGGGTAAGGCCGCGTACATCTCACCCCTCCAAACCCTACCAAATAAGAAACCGTGGGAAACACAGAGAAGAATTCTTGAGAACACGAAGAAAAAAATCTGGAAGACAGTTCTAAACTATTTTTCAAATTTCAAAAAGTAGCATAACTGTTTTCCAACTTCTCCAATTGAAAAACTAATTTGAAACAAATTTTTCATTTTTCCAATTAAATTTCCCAAAAAAACTAAAAAATTATTTATTTTTAAACAACCCTCAAATTCCTTCTCTTGTCATCATGATTCACTTGCCTCTATTCTTCCTTTAACCACATTCTTCATTTACTTCTTGACTCAATTCTCTTCTTCGCTAGAACAAACCATATGAGTAGTTCTCCCAAATGACTTTATTTAACTTCATCTATTGATCATTACAGCCTAATGCGGAATCAACATCATTTTTACTACCACCACCCACGATCACTACTATTATTATTGAACTGGCATCCTAGTCAAGTATTACCGCAGGCATTTCTATGATAATAAAAAATTATCTCAAATGCTATTATCATCACCACCACCATCACAGCCAACACCATTATCAAACACGTAGCGAAGTTATATGTGCAGCTTCATATGTCCTTCAAGGAAAAAAAAAGGGGGGGGGTGGGGGGGGGGGGGGGGGGAATGGGGGGAATTATCTTCTAATGGAAGTATTCTTGAAAACTCACAAGACCCAGATCAATTGGAGAACCAGACCACGCTTCAAGAGATTGTCTTGTGCTCATGCTATAATTTTTGTAGTGGGCATCAATATCAACATCCTACAAAATAAAGACAATGATAAAGTAAATGAAGAGTAAATAAATGTCAACTCGAAGGAAAACATTCTGGGACACTAGAAACAATACTGTGCACAAATGGTGAGGACAACTACTACTATGACAAAAAAAAATACACGATCCAGATGATCTCTGTCATAAAAGTATGAGAAGAATACAGTATATATGCAGGCATATAGTGTGAGCAGAAACTTGTGACCACTCTTGAGCGAATGTTTCAGGTAAAATCTGTAGGGTATGGAACTGCTTGTATTACAAGCTGCTCTGGCATAATGCTTTAAATGTGGCTTTCTTCCTGTGGATGAGAGGACTTTTCAGAGCCAAATCTTTCAAGACAAGCCTATTCCCCTGAATCTTGTTTGGAAGCATGCTGTTTAGTTACTTAGTCTTCGGTTCCACTGAATCCTTAAGGGAGTTTGGACATGCTTAAAGGGATAGGCAAGCTCTTTTCCTTTAAATTTGTATAGCTGAAGTACGACATCTATCCCTCCTCGCATTTCTCTTTCATTAATTTGTTACAACTCTTTTTTATCTACAGAAACACAAACCACACAAGAATGCACTGCTATCAGCTGTGATGTTAAAGGGAAATTTAAAGAAAATGGAAATAAGCTTATGGTCTCTGTAAGATAACTAAATCAGAAATCTATAAAACTACCAGCTGTGATGTTGAAGGAAAATTTAAAGAAAATGGAAATAAGCTTATGGTCTCTGTAAGACAACTAAATCAGAAATCTATAAATCCAGAGTGTTTGTATGTGACTATCCTACCATAAAGACTTTACAAATAAAGCCTGGAGATTGGCATCCCATTGTTGTCATTTTATATTTATCAGTAATCTATAAATCCAAAGTTTTTGTGATGTAGCACAAAAGGTTCAAACTCTAGATTCAATTTCATTCAATAGATACCTCCATAAACAGTGTAGGTAGAATCCGAAAAAATAAAGAAGTGTAATCCAAATCTAACTAGAAAATAAAACTAATCAAAATCTTAAAATTATAATCCTAATATAACTAAAATAAAAGATAATCTTGAATAATCTTAATCTAATCAAAACTCAATAAATCCTAAAGGATAAACTAATATCCAAAGAAACTAAAAGTTAAAAATATACATAAACTCGTTCTAATCTAGATATCTTCACGCATCCCATATTTTACATTATCCTCTACTACATCATTCTCTCCCAGTTAGAAGAACTCCTCCTCGAATTTTGCTGAATCGAAGGATAAAGAAAAAAATCACATGCCATATTCCAAGGTTGAAACAAAATTTCTAACCATCTCCCAAAGATAATGATATATAAACTTTGTGAGGCTTCTCAAAATAAATATCGAATCTCGGAGGAAGAATGAAGTCAATGTGCTCGATGTCATCAAAGACAAGTTGTTGTTGGATGGCATGCCGCTTTTCAAGAATCTAAGGTTTTTCATGGATTTGAACTCATGATCTACATCGGCTAGTTCCTTACGAATTGACAATCTCCAACCGGTTTGAGTTTTTCCATAGCCCTTTTAGTAACCTAATCTTCAAGTCTTTGGACAACGGGCGAGACATCCTTATTGTCTTTCCTCAAAGCCTCTAGGATCAATAATAGCAGCTCTGTTGATATACCGTCACTTTCATTCAAGATCGCCGTCATAATCATCTCCGTGAATGATAACACAATGTCAAGATGCTCATCCCCTATCGTTTCGATAAAACAGCTAAACATTTTAAGAATCAAGGAGTCACAATTAAAGTCTAGCGTCATAATGGAAAATCTGGTCATAGCCATAATTTCAAGAATTGAACACCTCTTATTGTATGATCGATTGGATTTGTCATGTACATTCTGAAATGAGGATACAATCAATTGAAATACCTCTTCACTAGATCATTACAAAGGCGCATCTGGAGTTGTGATCCTTATAACCTCGCTTAGACATGCAGCAATTGCAACTCTTACATCTACATCCTAATGTCTCAAAAGTTCATTAGTTACTAATTCCTTTGTTAACGGAGAAAGCGCAGCAGTGTTAACTCTGATGGTGAGTGTTCCATCCAAAATTTGTCAAGCAAAGAAAGAAGTCCATCAGAAGTGCCTAGGTGAATTAACAAGGAGCCAATTTCCAGCTGCCTCGAGATCTTTCTCGAGCCTTTTATTGGGGTCTTCCATCAAGTATGCATCTCAAAACAAAAGAAACAGAATTAATGAGCTATGGGGCATAAGCTCTCTGGCTCTTGGATAAGAAGGTCTAACCTAAGTGTTTCCTTTTTTTTATCTCTTTCAATTTAGAGTTCTTTTTTTTCTTTTTTCTTTTCTCTTTTTTTTTTTTTTGCGAAATCCAAAAAGTAGAAACCTAGTGACTTCGGAGAAGGAGGCATCATAGGGCCTCACTGATCGACTAGGGGCTCCACCAACGACCATGGTCGCACCGCTGGAGATCAAACACGGAACAAACTCGGGGTTGGGGTTAGGGTTTCGAAGGGTTGTAGATTCAAGGAGAAGGAGAGAGTTCGTAGGGGTTGTAGGTGTCAGAGGATTGTGCTTGAAGTTGAGCATTGCAGTGGGTTTTGGTGGTGGACAGCGGTGGTTAGGGATTTCAGTGATGTTCGAAGAGAGAGTATGACGAGGTGAAGGAGGAGTTCCAAGGGGGTTGGGTGTTGTGGATATTGATGAATTGTGGAAGGGGGAGGATGTTCAATTAGGGTTTTTTTTCCTAACAGCAAGGAAGAAAACGAAATTGGAGGTCGATTTTTGGCTCTGATACAAAAATTGATATAGCACAAAAGGAAAAATTAATAATTTCTAACTCAATTCACAAACTTTTGGATTCAATTTCATTCCAAAATACCTCCATAAAATTATAAGAGTCCTATTTATAGTGTAGGTAGAATCCGAAAAGACGATGAAATCTAATCTAAATCTAACTAGAAAATAGAAGTAATAACAACAGCAACAGTCCCAGTGCCTCACGGGCTCCCGCAATAAGCAAGGTCTGGGGGGGTGGATGTACGCAACCTTCCCCCTTCCGAGTGGACAAGAAAAGTAATTAGAATCTTAAAATTACAATCCTAATTTAACTGAAATAAAAGATAATTCTAAATAATCTTAATCTAATCTAAATTCAATAAATCCTAAAGGATAAACTAATACCTAAAAAAATTAAAAGTTACAAATGTACTTACACTCCTTCTAATCCAAATATCTTCACGAATCCCATATTTTACATTATCCTTGTATTGCATCAGTTTGTATATGACTATCCTACCATAAGCCAAGATAGCTACATGAACTTCAGAGCATAAAACAGATTACGGGGATCTACCTCTGGTAGATCTAGAAACCACGTCATAAATAAAAGTCGTTCATCTTTCAGCATTCACGGTGGGGCCTTTGCTTCGCTTTCTTTTTCCTTTTCCGGTCAAAAGAACATTATAATGATGACCAGAAACCCCACTCATGTATGTGATTAAATGATCACGTAACTCTAGCAACAAGAGCTGATGGACTCCCTATGGTGGGTTCTCCGATGATTAGATTCACTTATACAACTATATTGTTTCATCAGAGAATGGACTTTCACAGGGACTAGGCAGATGGGAAACCCTATTTACGAAGTCCAATTCATTCCTTACTTTTAGAGATCATACGTATATATGGCCAAAATGCACCTGAGAACATCAATCTTGCAGTCATACAAAAATGAATCAAGTAAACCACAAACTTATTTATAAGCATTTTTAGGCCTACATGATGCTGAAAGTAATCATACTTAAGTCACGCCAAATGGTATTGAGAAATAAATTGTATTCCATGCAACCTTTTTCCCTTGACAAAATGAAATGCTATCATAATGGAACTTAAAACATAAGATATTCAGACAATTCAAAATATGTGGTTTTGATCTTCTAGGTTTATTCAACTCTTCCTATTACGTACTTCTATAAAATAGTACATTCTCACAGGCAAAATGAGAGGGTAAAAGAACCAACAAAATATAAGTGATCTAACAATTAGGGATGAAATGAGTCAAACCAACTCATAAGAAGGCTAGGCTTGTCTGAGTTGTCTCAAGCTCGAGTTCATAAACTTGTGAGCCTAAATCATCCAATATCAACACAATATCAGCCTATGTATGCCAAATCAAGCTACGTCCCAGCACAGAGGGGCCAAGCTCGAGTCTGAACGAACCCAAATAAGCCTAAATTGACCTAAAACAAGCTCAAGTGAGCCTAGATTGTGCTTAAACAAGCCCAAACAAGGCAAGATTGACTTGGAGCTTGCGAAGCTAGGCTCGAGCTCTAGCCAAGCCCGAGCCTATGACCAACCAAGCAATGTTGACTAGCGGGCCAAGCCAAGCCTAGCCTTGTGCCTAGAGCCTCACAAGCTTGAACTCGGCTCCACTCATTTATACCCCTGCTAAAATCAAGGCCCAATTTGACAAGAGGCATCCAAAATAATCAAGTGACCAGAACAAAAATGAAAATCAAGTCTGAAACACAATTCAATAAGTTGAGAAAACTAGCCCTGCCTCAAAAATCTCAGTCAAGGGGTCTTTCTTGGAATCTTGTTGTCTACGGCGCCTCCTCGAATTTCCTTGGAAGTTGTCAAACTCTGAGGTGATATTATAGTGAGTCTTCTCCAGAATGTCTTCAAGAAAAAGCTCCGCCACAGGATAAGTCAAGCCCTATGAACAAATTTCATACTGATTGAAATTCATGCACACACTTCTTAAGATCAAATAACTGTTCACCTATGGTTAATACCGGGATATGAATAGTAGGTGCATCCCCAAAATACCGAGAGAACAAGTCAGCATTGATGGTAGCACTCATAAGAATGAGACGGAGATCTGGACGACGAGGAAGAAGGTCCCTTAATATTATAAGTAAGAAATCTTCATTCATCCCTCTTTCATGAATTTCGTCCACTAGCAGGTGACTTACACCAGTTAAATTAGGGTCCTGAACCTGTAGTTTAACAATACAATTAAAATAAAAATATTAAGCCATAAAATTGAGCCTCAATACATTGTTATAACTAAACATAGAAAGCAAGACGGGGATTATTCCATAGTATGAAAGTCAACAGCAAGGACCTGCATTATTCTATCCCCATGCAAGTGTAGCAAAGCAGGACAATTCAAATTGCATACAGTCATTCAAACTGCAAGCTTCTGTGTCCCAAAAATTCAAACCAACCGGCAGATTCAGGTTCTTAATAACGCACAATTGAAGGAAGATAATAACATGGATGCATATGAAAAAAGTCGCCACCTCCCTCTCTGCTCCAGTGGTTGAGTTGGCAATTTGCCAACTTGGGATCACGGGTTCAATAGGCATTGTGAACCACCCCCCACCTCCCCAGGTGGGACCTAAACCTTACCGACATTAAAAGATATATATAATAAATATGCAAAGTCATTTGAACCACTGAGTCAAAAATACATAATTTTCCGTCCATAGGATCTGTAACATATTCCAAAAATTCTTCATGGAATGATGATTAAAAATCTATTAACATTGACGCATTTGCATAGTCAATGGAATCACAGATAAAATATATATGATGTTCGGCACAAGGACTTATCACATATTCCATAAATTCTTCATGGACTTACGAACAAAATATAGAGAAAAGCATCTCCAAAAGAACTGAAAGCAAGATGGAATGCATGAAATTACAGCATGTGTGCGGCTGGGCATCCACAATTAAAATTACGTGCATTGAAAAGCAAAAACCTTCAGCTAAAACAGCAAAAATATCATCAAAACCATCATCTTACCAGCTGCCTAAGTAAAACACCAGTTGTGCAGAACAGCAGCCTCGTCTGAGTAGACCGTTTTGCTTCCAAGCGAATCTGATATCCAACAGTTTCACCAAGATTCTCTCCACTTTCAGAAGATATTCGAGCGGCAACTGATATAGCAGATATACGACGTGGTTGTGTGCAAATTATGTTACAGTTTGCACCTCGCAATGACAAGATCTCCTCTTCTAAAATGAACTGTGGGAGCTGGGTTGTTTTACCACAGCCAGTCTCCCCTGAAACAACTAGTACCTAAAACAAATAAATGTAGCCACGAAGCATCAACAGCTGAAGCCAGTGGCACTGGTGCCAGAAAAGAGCCAATCAATTATCACTACGCATCTTTTATTTTTCCTTTTTTATCTTTTATAATCAAATGTAAAGAGGCTCAAAATAGAGACAACAAGAAGAGGGTTTTTACAACTCAAAGAGGAGTTTAAAGCAAAATGGAACAACAGAACAAATATAACAATTATCTTATGAAGCTTTTCAAATTGAAAAGGACATATTGTTCAAAGATAGAACTTACATAATCAAATATAGTACATCAATAGTTTATGAACAGAGAACCTAGCTCCATTAGCCACTTCTTTTTTGTGCTATAATTTGGGACGGGTCAAAGTTCCTACCATAGAGATACTCTAAGCAAAATCTATCATTTTTAGCCAACAGTCTGTAAAAGCAGCATACAATCACCATTTTTCCTAGCTAAGTCACCATAGCACGGGCACATAACATGGCACTGTCTGATGTATTATGTAGTAGTCATTCATGCATGAACATTGCAAGGATGTATTCTAGATTCTATAGCAGATCAAAGCATATTCAGGATTGCCTAGCAAATCAAGGTGATTAATCGTTTTTCCTAAGCCATAATAAACAAAAAAGAACTATAATATATATATATATATATATATATATATATATATATATATGAAATACCACTCTGTAAACTTCCTATGGAAGCGGTAAACAATCATGTCACATGATGATTCATGTAAAAAGAATGATGGCTAAAGTCAATACTAAATATCACACCTGATTATATGCGACAGCTTTCAGAAACTCAGATTTTACTTTGAAGGCCGGAAGCTTTTCTCTGAAGGACAACATTGCCTTCATACTGTCACTTGCCTACAAGGTCATTAGTAAAAAGAATATATAAAACGTTTGTTTCCTATATCAACATCTAGACATATAGATCCCTATAGAGAATACTTTGGAGCTATTGAGGAAATATCAGCTTTAAAACATGCAATAGATGAAAAACTAAACTAGTTGATAGATATACCTTGATCCTTTCTTGCTTCTGCTTAAGCTCTGCACTAAGTTTCTCCTTCTCAACATCATCCTTCGAGACAGAAACAATATTTGTAGCATTGACGGGTTCAAAGGACTTAGCATTTCGAGAAGATGTACCCACTGATCTTTCAGTAGCTACAATCTCACTAGAGCTATGCAACAATGTGCCGACCCTTCTCTCAGTTTCTGTAGACATTCGTATCTACAAAGTGGATGAAAGTAGAAATCAATTTTCTGGAAAAGAAATCCTAGACCTCATTGCATGCACATATTAAGCATACCTCCTTTTGGGTGGATCCATGACGTTCATCTAAATCTGCACGGTAGTCTGGCAGTGGAACTTTGCTCACAACAAGTGTCTTTCCTTTGTTGTACGCATGGCTTTCTTCCCCAATCACCAAAACAAGGAACTAAACAGTAAGTACACAAACCCCTTTAGAGTAACTTAAGCAAGAAGCCACGTACCACACACATTAACCCAATATCACAAATGGTCCGAGGACTACTAATCTAGTATAGACAAAGACATAGAACTAGTTTGAATTTCCACAAATATAAGCTGTAGCCTGAAGCAGCTATAGCACAATAAAAGATGATTTGGTTCTTCTTTCATACGTTTTTTTCCCTCTTTACTCACAGTGACATGGTGTCTGCATTAAAGAGGTCCTAGGATTTTATCAGCATGGGACCCAAAAAGCATAGACCATTGTTGTTGACTGTAAATGAATTGTCGCAACAACATCAAAACTTGATAGCAATTTCATAATGATCTCTGGAGTTCCAACTTTAATTATAGTTGAACATATCCATTAACAATAGTACAGATAATCACTTCAATTCAAAATTTATGGATTTGGCCAACTGCAAACATCATGATATGGGGCTCTACTCAGAGATGAATTCAAGAGATACAACCTTAGACTTATACGAAGGGAGTTTGGGAGCATACCATAGAAACACTATCTTAAGAGGGAAACTTCGAAACATTTTCATTCCTGGTCTATATGGAACTAAAGGCTTTCTATACAATGCATCCCCTTCCCCTCTGAGTGATAATCAATGATGTTCTGGAATAACAGATTCTAAAAGTTTTAAGAAAATTTTCACACATTACTTGTCCCAAGTTCCTGCTATCACATTCACCAGTCAAAGCAATATATTAAAATGTATCACATTGAGCGACGCAAAAAGGTTATCTCCATTTATTTCCACAGAGAAGATTGTTCATTGAAAGTCCACACATTTCTATGTGATGACATTGGCATTGCCGCTATTATGAAGCAGGAAATGGAGCTGAAATGCAAAGAGAATAAAGACACAGTTAATGTTAGAGAGCGAAACAGTTAGGAGGAATCAATCAGTTGCCAAGATTGCAGCTAGAAGTGATGTGCCAAACAAGCTTAAAATTGAATTCAGGCTGTAAGTGGCCTTATATCCATGATGCACGATATAGCAATCTTCAATGACTAATATGGTATTCACTTAGTCTCCTACTTTATGACATGCAATTTCTAATAAAAGGTACCAAAATTAGCAACAAACCCTTAGTTAGAAATCAGCTCAAAAAGTAAATCCCTTTGTCCATCATATAGAGCAGTTTTCACCTGTCGTCTCAAATTATAGAGAGTAATCTCAAGGAGGGGAAACCATATCTTCCATGGGCCAAATAAGACATCACAATCATACAAAAGTAAGAACATTGGTGGATTACCAATGATACAAAACTAATTCCAACAGATCTTGCAAATCTTGGATATATAGCTAATAGATGATGCTTAAAGATTTAGTTCAAAGTAAAATAAAATTCATAAAATATGACCAATTATGTTATCCTCCAAAGAACCTCACAATTCTCAACCGTAGTTGAGATTTCAATCATAAAGGCACCCTCACAAAACCAGAATAAGAATACACCCTCAAAATATGGTAAGGAAACTATGAAAAAAAAGAAAGATGATGACAAGCACAACCTTGGCCATCCCATTCCTGAAGCGTGCACATGATTTTCAAGACCTAACAATAATTATTTCTCAGAGAACAGAATCATCAACTTTCTACAGCATACCATTTGCATCTATCACCATGCATAGTTTAGAACACGATGATCAAACTAAAGAGTAGCTACAATTCTAATGTAGCACAACTTGCTACTCAAAAACAAAACTCAACTTTATTTCTCCAAAACTGAAAATTAATGAATTACAAAAACTCTATCAATAGAAAAAGCTAAACCCTAAGATAATAACAAATCAGATAAGATAAAATAAATTCTAATTTATTTTATCAGAAAGATAAAACAAAAATAAGATAAAACAAAAACTAAACAAAATAACACTGTGCTACATAAAATTCTGATAAGGAACCATAGATGTACTTACAAGTAAAGACCCAATTGGTAAGCCATATCAGAAAGGGTTTGCTGGTCTTCACGCCTAAAATGATGCTTAATAATCAACTCTCGCTCCCCTCCCTTCTTCATCTGCTCCATCTTACTCCACCATTCCTTCTCATCCATAACTTCCAACTAAAACAATTTTTTTGAAAATTAAAAAAAGAAAATCAGCCAAAAACTAAGGGAACCAATGATCCGCAATATCAACTGTGAAAGCACCAACTATCCCAAAAGCTTAAGATGATAGATAAAAGCTCAGGATTGGTTTTATAGCCGAACATGCACCCTCATGCAGATGCCTATTGAGCTTGAAGTGGGGATATTGCACAAGTCCACCGCATAAGTTGTGCTTAAATTATGTTAATATTGAAAGTGGGGATTGTTAGGATTAAAACTCGTAGCCTCTTGGTCGTCAAGGCTTTGATACTACGTGAAAAAACCAACTATCCCAAAAGCTTAAGCTAATTGGGTGAAGGCCCAAGTTTGGCTTTAATGCATAGCATATGCCCCCTCACGCAAATACCCATGGGGTTTGAAGCGTGAATATGCACGGGTTCATCTCATACCTTGTGCTCACGTAATGTTAATATTAAAAGTGGGGGCTGTTGGAGTTCGAACTCGTAACCTCCTGTCATGAAAGCTCTAATACCATGTGAAAAAAAACCATCTATGCCAAAAGCTTAAGCTAATTGGGTGAAGGCCCGGGTTTGGTTTTATAGTTTAACATGGCCCCTCATGCAAATATTCATTGAGTTTGACGTGTGGATATTGCATAGGTGCTTAGATTATGTCAGTATTGAAAGTGAGGGCCGTTGGAATTCGAATCCGTAACCTCCTAAAAGCTTACGCCGATGGATGAAGTCCCATGATTTGGTTTTCATAGTCTTACATCAACCACCTAAGCACTCCACAAAATCACCAATAATCAAAGAACCCTATGAGTGCAAACTTCAAATGAGGTCTAGGGATGGAAACACCGTACCTCGGCGGCTTTCTCTCTGAGGCGTTGGGCTCGCCAGACAGGGTCCCACCATCGCTGCTCACCGCCGCGACCACCACCACCCCTTCCGCTTCCTCTTCCGCTGCTGTGACCTCCGCCGCGTGCTCCGCCTCCACCGCGGCGGCCACCTTGGTAATTAGGGCGGTATGACATATTTGCCAGATGGACTTGAGATCTCAGAAGGGTACTTCCTGGGACGCCCGACGGATGTTTGAAGAAAGTGCGGGTAGTGCTAAGACAGCGAAGACTCAGAGACATCAACTTATGAGCGTCATGGAGGCCAAACCCAGCAGGGGTTGTTGCTTAGGTACGCCCGCGTAGCAGGCGACAAATGTGTTGTATCATGTCATGAAGCCATGTGCTATACAAAAATTTTAAACAAGGATTCATTCTAAATTAGAAATGTTTATTAAATAGGTCAGAAGCTTTTAACTAGTACTCAATTTTATATTGGTAATTTTTCATTAAGTGTTAATTTATGAACTTACTAACAAGTCAATAATACACTGCATTAAAACGTAACATACTTATAATACAATTGTAAGTCACTCAAATATTTAACACAACTATGTAAACATGTCAAATGTGTTTAAAAGAAATTAAATGGGTCAAACTCAAATTCAATAATTACCTAATTCTCATGGAAAGTCACATGCTCTATGCTGCGAACCACCTTCTCAGGTTGGGGGCCCTTGAAAACAGCCTCTCTTCAGGGTAGCCTCCCGAAGGGGGAAGGCTGCGTACATCTACCCCCAGACCCTACTTTTACGGGAGCCCTTAGAGGCACTGGGTTTGTTATTGTTGTTGTTGTTGTTGTTGTTGTTGTTGTACCTAATGGCTTAAATAGGTCAACAATTACCTAAACCCTGAAGTACAAGAATCCATAATATAAAAAGTACAATAATCCATAATATAAATAACTCTTAATTTTCTTTTTGAACAACATTATTTGTGTATTATAATTTAACAAGAAGTTTTCATGTACTAACATAAAACTTCTCTACTTAGAAAACACTATTGGAAATTTAGGATAGAGTACTTCAATTTTGAAGTCTTGTGATTTTACCTCTATCCCACATTGGAAAAATAGTGAATGGATATCTATTTTATATACCCCCTCTTTATACTTGGTAAAGTATTGTGGGCCTAGAGTGGGTTTTTAAAACCACGCGCGGGCCCGCCTCGCCGAGCCACGTCACAATGTGGTGTGGTGTGGTGTGGTGTGGTGTGGACTCTCAAGGGTCCTTGTGTTCTATCTCGAGGCTACTTAGCTCAAACCTCTATGTCCGTTAGTCTGGGTTGGAGCTTGAGATACGCATTTGTCTGCGTCCTTCCCCACTCCTTTCCATAACCGTTTTGGCCTTAATTGTGCCATAATTTTGTGCACCTTCATATCCGCCAGTTTCCTTATCATGGCAGGATTTCTTGCCCACAATCTTAACTGATTCTTGCTTGCACATTAAGTATTCTTTGGCTATAAATACCGTGCTTCAGGAGGTTGTTAAACACTGAGAAAATATACGAAATGTACAACATAGTTTCAAAGAATTGATTCTTCCCTTTCCCTCTGAAATTCTCTCTGAGTTTCTTCCTCTTTCATTACTCTAGTTACTGAGAATGTTGGGGCGTACTCCAACCCATCATCCAATAGTACACTCCAGTGTTGGGTTCCGTGTTAACCCTTGGAGTTGGAGTGCCTGATGATCCCGCTTGTACTGTAGCGAAGGCATAAACAACTTAGGGCAGTGGTGAACTCCACGGCGCTGCGACTTCCTTCGGTTCACTCCTTTCTCTCTGAATCTTTTGTATTTCAATTGTTTGATTATCTTATCTCAAGTAGGTGTAATGCGACTTTATTAAGTTCAGCTTTGTCATTGTGTTGTTTAAGTTTAATTTGTCCCCATCTGGGGTTAGTCTTAGTGTCTCAAATTTGAGAATTTAATTAATTATTTGCCCATACTTTCCAACAGTCTAAGTCATTTATTAAAATAAGTAATCAAAACATAGCTAACGCTAGTTTTATCATATCCAACATGTCAAAGACTGAACCTTTAGACTGGAAAAACCATAAAATTTGGTCTGATAAGATGGAGTTTTTTCCTTGGTTACACCCTCTCGAGTGATAGGGCTCCTCCTAGGTTGAGCAGTGACTTTGAGAAAGGTAATCGAACCTGTAGGGAAATGTTGTTGCATTACATGACAGCCCCTTTATACCAAATTTTTAGGAAGATGACAAATGCTAAGGAAATCTGGGAGGCCTTAAGTAATAAGTATGGGATGGATGACAGTGCCGCTAAGAAGTATGTATGTGCTAAGTGGTTGCCTTTCACCATGATCGATGATAACTTGTACTGGACTAGATCTACAAGTATGAGAACTTGTGCGATGATATACTTGACGAAGGAATGAAAATGTATGAGACATTTCAGGCAAATTGTCTCATTGAAAAATTTCCTCCTTCGTGGGAAAACTATAAGGCTCAATAAAAACACAAAAAGAAAGACATGACTTTGCAAGAGCTAGTTTCCCACATTAATCTCGAGGACCAAAACCGAAAACAAGCAAAAAAGAGGTCCCCTGAGCACTCATCTATGTCTACTAACCTGGTTGAGTCTAAGAGTACAAGAAAGAATGATAGGTTTAAGAAGCCATGGAACAAGAGACGCTCCAACCAAGGATCGAGCTCGAGCTCAAACTCAAAGCAGAAGCAGACCCATGGCGAGAGAGCTCAGAACAACCCCGAAGGTGGACAAGAACGAGTCAAGGGAACATGCCAGACTTGTGGCAAGATGGGCCATACGTCTAGAGATTACAAGAAGGGGTTTGGACCAGGAAAGCCTAAAGAACACAAACCCCAGGCTAACCTCACCGAGAGTGGAGATGTCTTGTGGCCATGATCTTCGAGGTGAATATGGCTAGGAACATGGTCGAGTGCGTTGTAGATACCAGTGCAACGAGGCACATCTGCACCAATAAGGACTTGTTCCGAGAAGCCCATGTGGGGGAGTCTGCGTTCATGGGCAATTCTAGTTCAATCCCTGTTCATGGCAAGGGAAAGGTCCTTCTAAAACTTAAATCTTGAAAGTTTTTATTTTTGCAAAATGTGTTGCATGTCCCTAATCTGCGTAAAAATCTTGTTTCTAGTGCGTTGCTCAACAAAGCTAGTTTTAAATTGACTTTTGAATCTAATAAGCTTGTTATCATCAAAAACACCAACTTTGTGGGGAAGGATTTCTTTAATGGGGGTCTCTTTGTACCTGATGTTAAAATGAATGAGAATTCATCTACTTCTGCTTATATTGTTGAGTCTTTGGATTTGTGGCATGCTAGGCAGATGAGTTGAAGTCCCAACTGTAGTCATCGAACCTGACAAATGTGATATGTGTAGAGGCTAAGCACCCTAAGAAGCCTTTTAACAAATCAGTTGAACAAACATCTAGCCTACTTGAACTCCTGCATAGTGACTTAGGTGACTTTAAAAACATCCTAAGTAGAGGTGGTAAGAGGTACTACATTACCTTCATTGATGACCACTCGAGATTTACCAAAGTGTATCTCCAGAGTTCTAAGGATGAGGCTGAGGAGATGGTCCTCAAGTATAAGGCAAAAGTTGTGAACCAATTAGACCGTAGAATTAAGAGGATTACGTTAGACAAAGGAGGTGAGTATGATACTACCTTCCTTAAGAAATATTGTGACGAATGTGGCATAATTCATGAAGTTCTAGCCCCATATACACCCCAACAGAACGGTATAGCCGAAAGAAAGAATAGAACCCTTAAAGAGATGATGAACATTATGTTGATTAGAACAGGCCTACCCGCGAGCTTGTGAGGGGAAGCCATGTTGTCTACATGCCATGTGCTTAATAGGGTTCCACATAAAAGGCGAGATAGAATACCTTATGAATTATGGAAGGGTTAGGCGCCTAACCTTCAATACCTCAAAGTGTGGGGGTGTTTAGCTAAAGTTGGGGTACCAGAATTTAAAAGAAGTAAAATATATATTTATTGGTTATGCTATAAACAATGCTGCATATAGATTCATGTTATTGAATAGCTCGAGCCCTGGGCTCAGTAAGATCATGGAGTCTCGAGATGTTGAGTTCTTCAAGCATGTGTTTCCCATGAAAGAATTTGTGCATGTGCCATTGTCTGTTTCTTTGCCTGATGCATCTACTCCTTCATCTAGTCATTCGGCCCCTTAACTCGAGGTTCAGGAACTTAGGAGAAGTGAGAGGGCTCGAACTGATACTAGTTTTGGACCTAACTTTATTACTGCATTTCTGTCTGAACACCCTGATTTTGACGAGCATATTATAAGTGCATTTATGTTAGAGGAAGATCCTAAGAATTTTCATGAGGCCATGAGATCCATAGATGCTCCACTTTGGAGAGGGCCCGAGCTAGACTCAATCATGAGCAATAACACTTGGGTGTTAGTGGACCTTCCAAGGGGATGCAAACCTATAGGATGTAAATGGGTGTTTAAAAAGAAATTGAGGGCTGATAGATCAATTGACAAGTTTAAGGCCAGATTAGTGGCTAACGGGTACACTGAAAAACAAGATATAGACTTCTTTGATACCTACTTACCTATGACTCAGATAGCCATTGTGAGAGCTTTAATTGCTCTAGCGTCCATACATAACCTTGTATACATCAAATGGACGTCAAAACTGCATTCTTGAATGGTGACCTTAAGGAGGAAATTTACATGTAACAACCCAAGGGGTTCGAGGTTCTAGGTATGGAGCATAAAGTTTTTAAACTTGTAAAGTCCGTGTGTGGTCTTAAGCAAGCTTCTAAACAATGGCATTAAAAGTTTCACTGCACTTTGGTCTCGCATGGCTTTGAGTGAACAGTGGTGATCCATGTGTGTACTCTAAGCACGTTGATAATGATTACGCAATAATTTGCTTATATGTTGATGACATGCTTATTTTTAGTACAAGTGTGAATGTTGTGAATGCTACTAAGTCTTTCTTTGATATGAAAGATCTGGGTGAGGCTGATGTGATACTTGGAATTAAAATTGTGAGATCACCTAAGGGTTTGACCTTAAGTCAATCCCACTATGGGGAGGAAATATTGAGGAAGTTTAGTCATTTTGATGACACTCCTGCTAAAACTCCCTATGACCCTAATGTTTGCTTGAAAAGGAATGTAGATGATAGTGTGTCATAGGCCAAATACGCTAAAATTATTGATAGTATGATGTTTTTGATGAATTACACTCGTCCTGATATAGCCTATGTGTTATGTTTCAAGAAGGATCTTGATCATAACCTAGGGTTTGATAGGATATAAAAGAGTTTAGATGAGAAAAGAAGTGAATGAGATGAGAAATAAAAGAAGTCTAGAGAGAATCTAGATCAAAGAGAGAAAAGGAAGATCAATTATCATTCATCATCATGGTTCATTACAATAGAAGAACTGACCTACTTATACTAAGCCACACATATCTAACAATGCTTTGCACTTGGACAATTGCATGATTATTACTAGACTAGTACATTAGACTTATTACTACTAATCTCTTCCTATATTCCAGAATCATAACAATACTCCCCCCCCCCCCCCCCCTAAAGATTCTTGTCCTCAAGAATCTAAGAGAGAAGATTGATGCTTGAAGAACACTTATTAAGGCTGAAAGGCTCTGAAATTGCAGTAAACTAATGCGGACTACTTATTATTGATGTAGAAACTGCTGAATTTTGCAGCTGGAATTGATGATTGGTTTGTGTTGCTACAATAACATGCATCTGGTTTGAACACTAACATTAGGAGGTCTGCCCATGTCATACCAGATCAGCCACACTCTAACACCAAGAACCACTCTGAAGAGTCTTATTGTACAACCCATACAGACCAGCTTCTATATTTTGCGGCATAAGTGCACTAATGACCACAATCTGATAAAGGAAGGAACCTCTGGAGGTCTCACATTGGGTTGTACAGCTGGTTGAAGACCTGGATCAGCTCACATATCATGCAATTTCTTCATTAGAATTTTAATTTTAGCGTGCATTGGGAAGGAATTCCATTGAGTTTGTGCTAACGGAATCACAATGAGATGCTACAACATCTACTTCGATTGCAACAATATGTTGGATTCAACCTTAATGTGCACTTGCATCTCTTTGGCTATGACATTCATTGACTCTTCCACTTGCAAAGGTGCAATCTCTTCATGAAGATTCAGGTCATGTTCTTCAAATTCAAATGCTGCGCCCTTCAATTTACCAGTTGTAACTTGATGATCATGTTGACAAAACTCACTGCGTTGAAGAGCTTGGGAGTTTTGTTCTTCCAATTCTACTACTGCAGCCTTCAAAACCACAACAGGAACTTGCTCATTTGGATGTTCTTTGACACTCCTTACTTTATTAGAGTGTATAGCAGCAAGACATTGATCAGTTTCTGGAAGCATTTGCTGATGCAATTCTTGGCTTTTGCTCAACATTTCTTGGCTTTTGCTCAACATTTCTTGGCTTTTGCTCATCATTTCTTGAAATAGTTGCGAAATTTATGACCTGAAGTCCTCAAAAATTTCGTAAAGTGAAGTATCCACTTCAGTCTTGTTTTTCACTGCCGCAACGTTTGTTAGCTCCAGAGCAGAATCGTCATTTCTCTTACAAGGAAGGAAGACTTGAATATCTAACGTACAATAGTAGTCATAGATGTTTCTTCCTTGTAACCATTTGCGTGCTCTTTCAGCATCTTCCCTAGTAGTGTAGGACAAATGAGCTTCAATCTCTAAAGAAGTTGATTTGATTTCAATTTTCTCAATATAACCATAGGGCTCAAACACTTGACTAAGGATCTCCTTCGTGATTGGATAAAGAGCGTTCTCAATTTTCACAAAAAGTGTAGCATTGTTGGAGACTTGGTAAGGTTGAGCATTCATGTTGAACTTCTGTCCTGTAACTAATCACCAATTTCAACTGGATTAAATCAATTATAGCTCTTAAGTTGAAGCTACGGCGCAGCTGAACAATACTGCAGCAAGCTGAGAACCAGTCTGGTAACTGATCTTGCGCACTGAATTTGCTTACTCAATTTCCAGCAAGACGCTACTGCTATATCATCAAATCTCTACTTGTTTTGCTGCTGGATAACCTTAGGACCTCAACTCAATTCCACTCAATAGAAACTTAAGCCAAATTCAACTATATCGCATCAACTCAGCAGCTAAGATTAAGAAATGTTGTACAGGATCTTGGTTAATTCAATAAATGGATCGATTCTGTAACTGCTTATATGCAATATTTGATCAATCTACTTAATACGCAGCAAGACCTTAAAGATTTAGCTCAATTCTTGACTAAATCAGTTAGATCACAATAATTCAGCAGGTAAAGCATTGATAACTAGATCTAATACAGCCATAAGTTCAAACACAATTTAGCAAAGCTTTAATTCCAAGCAACTCGATTGACTCAGAATATGATAATGCTTGATAACTATATATATTAGCTGCCCAATCTAAACCAAAGCTGTATAATATGAGCTTGATTCCTTGATCAATACCAATGCAAGCTCAGCTTTAATGTTACTGCAGCAAGAATTTTCTGAACTTGATCGAATTGATCTTGTAGAAGCACTTGAATTTCGATATGCTAAACTGAATCAAAATCAGCACCAGAACTTACTCTTGTTGATCAATTGCAACTAGCACCGAAAACTTGACACAATACAAACTTAATCTAGTTGAAGTGGATTCAACTAAAGCAAATGCAAAGCATCCAAAGTCTTACGCAGTAGCAAAAGAAAATCTGAACTGAATTCTATCTTTTTTTTCACACAATTTTCTTGATTAAAAGCTTGATTTGGAAGCAGATCAAGGCTCTGATACCAATTGTTATGATTCAAGAAGGATCTTGATCATAACCTAGGGTTTGATAGGATAGAAAAGAGTTTAGATGAGAAAAGAAGTGAAGGAGATGAGAAATAAAAAAAGTCTAGAGAGAATCTAGATCAAGAGAGAGAAAAGGAAGATCAATTATCATTCATCATCATAGTTCATTACAATAGAAGAACTCACCTACTTATACTAAGCCACACATATCTAACAATGCTTTGCACTTGGACAATTACATGACTGTTACTAGACCAGTACATTAGACTTATTACTACTAATCTCTTCCTCTACTCTAGAATCATAACACTATGCTGTTGGTAGATTGAGTTGCTATACCCATAATCCAAGCGATGAGCACTGGGTTGCTCTAGTCAGGCTTTTGAGATACCTTTGAGGTACCATGGACTGGGGTCTTTGTTATAACTGATTCCCTGCTATTTTAGAGGGATACTATGATGCCAATTGGGTATCTGACAATGATTCCCTACTGATGGCTATGTTTTTATGCTTGCTAATGGTGCTATTTCTTGGAAATCTTGTAAACAGACCCGCATTGCTAAATCGACCATGAAGTCGGAATTTATTGCTCTTGAGATGGTAGGTTTGGAAGCTGAATGACTGAGGAATGTGCTGGGAGACATTCCATTATGGGGGAAGCCCACACCATTAGTCTTAATGCACTGTGACTCGTGAGCACCCATTGGAGTTGCTCAAAGTGAGGTGTATAATGGCAAGTGCAGGCATATTTGCCTGAGGCATGGTGTACTAAGGCACCTTATTGAGAATAATGTGATCTCGCTCGAGTTTGTAAGGATGAGAGGAATTTGGTAGATCCCCTTACTAAAGGCATTTCTAAGAAGGCGGTGTATGATATAGCAGGGGGAATGGGGCTTAATCCCATTTGTGTGTCTTGATCTTATTGGATACCCATCTTGAGAGTATTCTCGATGTTCAATGGGACAAATGAAGCCAAGGTTGGGCAATTTGTGATTAAACCACCCTAGCCCCTTCCGAGATAATGTTGCCGGTGGCTTGTATCTGTTGAATCGGTCATGACGTTTAGGTTGAGC
Source organism: Simmondsia chinensis (assembly GCA_018398585.1). Classification (NCBI taxonomy): domain Eukaryota; kingdom Viridiplantae; phylum Streptophyta; class Magnoliopsida; order Caryophyllales; family Simmondsiaceae; genus Simmondsia; species Simmondsia chinensis. Next base: position 19,885,551 of record JAGTTD010000001.1, on the reverse strand, counting down.
TTTAAGCTCTTAATGCTCTCCATAGCCCGTTGTGGTGTTGTGATGGCAGCACACGTGATGGACACACCGCCAGTGCCATGATGTGAGGACGAGCTTGAGGCTCTTAATGTTGTCCATAGCCTTAGTGGTGGAGCGGGGCAGAGCACTTAATGGATTCACCAACCTGCCATGATGTTGAGGATGAGCTTTATGCTCTTAATGTAGTCCATAGCCTATGATGGTGGTGTGGGGCAGGACACTTGATGGACTCACCTACGGGAATGTGGGGGTGTTAAGACATCCTCTATTGAGAGTAAGGGCTTGCTCTCTAGAGTGTTCTTGAGTACCTAAGGATTGGATCTTTTTTTTTTTTGAGAAGGACCTCATACGTTCGGATTGTGCAGTGCATTTCAACCCGAGAACCACATGAAGGGGATGTGTGTGCTCTTCACACTGACCACTCATGGTTCAAGACTACGTTCACCAGTGGGTGGTTTGTGGAACATGCATGTTCACTTGGAGCCGATTCGACATGCATGTTCACTTGGCGCCGATTCAAGTCCAATAGACATTGGTATCGTCAAGTATGGGCCTCATTGCTCAGTAACCTCCTTTCCTTCTTTCCTTTTGTCAAAATTGAATCATATGGGGGATTGTTGGAAATTTGGGGTAGAGTGCTTCAATTTGAAGTCTTGTGATTTTACCTCTATCCCACATTAGAAAAATAGTGAAGAGATGTCTAGTTTAAATACCCCCTCTCCTACACCAAGCCGAGCCGCGTCACAGTGTGGAATTTTTCTAAGCCAGACTTTTTTCTTTTCGGACACTATATTTTATTTATCGTCAACGAACTCCAGGGGAGTTCTGGGATTGTGTTTGACGCTGTTTAGCTCGAGCTCGAGGGTCCTTTGTGTCCTATCTTGAGGCTATTTAGCTCGAGCCTCTATGTCCGTTAGACCAGGTTCGAGCTCAAGGCTCCTTGCTCGAGCTCGAGATACGCGTTTGACTGCGTCTTTTTCCACTCCTTTCCATTAGCCTTGATTGTGCCCATATTTTGTGCACCTCCATATCCACCAGTTTCCTTATCATGGCCAGATTTCTCGCCCACGGTATTAATTGATCCTTGCTCACACATTAAGTATTTTTTTGCTATAAATACTGTGCTTTGGGAGGTTGTTAAACACTGAGAAAATATATATACAACATAGTTTCAAAGAATTGATTTATCCCTTTCCCTCTGCAATTCTCTATGAGTTTCTTCCTCTTCCATTTCTCTAGTTACTAAGCAAGTTGGGGTGTGCTCCAACCCATCGCCCGAGAGTACACTCTTGTGTTGGGTGCCGTTGGGAGTTGAAGTGCCTGAAAATCCCATTTGTACCGTAGCGGGGGCATAAAAGACTTGGGACAGTGGTGAACTCCACGGTGCGATGACTTCCTTCGGTTCACTCTTTCCTCTCCAAATCTTTTGTATTTTAATTGTTTGATTATCTTGTCTCAAGTAGGTATAATACGAGGTTTATTGAGTTCAGCTTTGTCATTGTGTCATTTAAGTTTAATTTGCTCCCATCTTTGAATTTCGCTACCCCAACTTGAGCTAGATACCCCCACACTGAAGTATTGAAGAATAGGCGCCATTCCATAATTTATAAGGTATTCTATCTAGCCTTTTATGTGGAACCTTATTAAGCAAATGGCATGCAGACAACATGGCTTCCAACCACAAGCTTGAGGGTAGGCTTGAGCTAATCATCATAGCGTTCATCATCTTTTTAAGGGTTCTATTCTTTCTTTCAGTTATACCATTTTGTTGGGGTGTACATGGGGCTGAAACTTCATGAATTATGCCACATTTGTCACAATATTTCTTAAGGAAGGTAGTATCATACTCACTTCCTTTGTTCTGACCTAATCCTCTTAATTCTACGGTCTAATTCGTTCTCAACTTATGCCTTATACCTGAAGAACATCTCCTAAGCCTCATCCTTAGAACTCAGAAGATACACTTCGGTGAATCATGAGCGGTCATCAACGAAGGTAATGTAGTACCTCTTACCACCTCGACTCAGGGTGTTCTTAAAGTCACCTAAGTCACTATGCACGAGTTCAAGTAGGCTAGATGTTCGTTCAATTAATTTGTTAAAAGGCTTCTTAGGGTGCTTGGCCTCAACATATATATCATATTTGTCAGGTTCGGTTAGGCTACAGTTGGGAATTAAACTCATTTGTTTAAGTCTCTCGACCTAATTATAATTCACATGTCTAAGCATAGCATGCTACAATATCCAAAGACTCAACAATATAAGCAAAAGTAAATGCAATTTTTTTTTTGATAAATCAGCTATAAAAATTATATATCAAAAGAGATATATATAGGTATACAAGGGGCATAACCCAAGACACGGCAAAAGCCAACAAAGCAAACCAAAAAAATGGAAGCAAGCAAGCTAAAGACAGTAAACAAAGTAAAAACTAACGAGAGAAAAAAGCAGGAGTACACTAAGTGACAATCCCCCACTCCTGAAGAAGATCAGCATGGCGATGAGCATCATGGAGGGAGGAAGCAGCAAGAAGATGACTCTGAACAATGCTAGTAACCTCCTCATTCACAGCAGCAGACGGTCTGGACTGATGCCTCTGGATCCTCAGGTTCCGCTCATACCAAAGGGTGTAGACGGTCGCTGAAAGGCAAAGGCGAGCTATGGAGTGATTAACTCCTCGCCCTCTAAGACAACTGGAAGCCCATGCTACGGCCTCGTTCCATGGCAGAACAGGCCAAGCAATCAAGGTACGGGCAGCTACTCTTCCCCAAACAGAACCTAAGTAGGAGTAGGCAAAGAAAAGATGGCAATGAGATTTATCCTCAACACCACACAGAACACAGACTGTCAAATCGGCACCTCGACCTCTATGCCTCGTCAACCGATCCCAGGTCCCAACCTGTCATAGGCAGCTAACCAAAGCACAAAGAAATGCCGCAGAACATGTAAGGTGAACCAGAGTAAGTGATGGACCGATCCTTAGCTCTCCTACTCTGAATCATCTCTCATGCGAACTTGGTGGTGAACTTCCCCGAAGGGTCTCTCAGCCACCTAACAAGGTCCGCAACACCAACTCGTGGATGGAAGTCCTCTGAGCAGCTCTGCGGGAACTGCCACTAACCCCCCTCAATAATATCAGCTCCTCTAGCGCCCCAGGGAGGACTAGTAGATGTCAGAACTCAAGTAGAAAACCTCTCAGAGAGGCACTCGCATGGAAGCCAAAAATTTGTCCATAATGTCGTGTCCAGGCCATCACCTATGACATGACGAAAAGCACCCGAAGAGATACCACGGAGCTGAAGAATATGGGGCGAACACCAAGAAGCTGACTTCGGAATATGAGTGGTCCAAAAGTTAAGACATGAAAGCCGGTTTGCCTGGATCCAGCGCGGCCACATCGAAGAAGGATCGGAGAGAACCCATATGTGCTTCATGATCGAAGCTGTGTTCCACTCCTCAAGACGCTGAATCCCAAGTCTTCCCTCCTTGCGAGGGTAGCACAGATGCCTCCAGGCAACTTTCCCCCCACCAGGACCGAGCAAGGTGCCCCTCCAGAGGAAGGCTGCTAAGATGGACTCTATCCGCTTAATAATAGTCTTCTGTAGCATGAAGACTGAGGACCAATAAACTTGGATAGAGAAGAGAATGGACCTGATCAGTTGTAAATGGCCTGCATAGGAAAGAGAGCGAGAGGTCCATAGCCGAATACAAGAGAGGATGCGATCTATAAGAGGCTTGTAGTCGATGTACCGACGCCGAGATGTGATGAGCGGTACCCTAAGGTATCTGATCGGGCAGTGGCCAATCCTGAATCCCAAAGTATCAACAATGGAGTGCTTAGTATCAGGGTCAACCCCCGCTAAGAAAACCATGCTTTTAGCTGCATTCGAGACTAGGCCCGAAAGAGTAGCAAAGTGATCCAAAGACTCTCGAATCACAGTCACACTATCAATATCACCTCGACAGAATCATGAGGTCATCAGCAAAGCAAAGGTGAGTGAGACGAGTCTAACGACATTTCGGAAGGAAATGGAAACGACGATCAGTAGCCGGCTGATGACAAAAGTTGATGCAATCTCATTCATTACAACATCAAGTACAAAGAGACCCCCATTATAGAAACCCTTGCCCACAAGTTGGTGTTTTTGGTGATAACAAGCTTATCAGATTCAAAAGTCAATTTAAAACCAACTTTGTTAAGTAATGCACCAGAAACAAGATTTCTACATAGATCAGGGACATGCAACACATTTTGCAAAGATAAAAACTTTCCAGAGTTAAGTTTTAGAATAAACTTTTCCTTGCTAAGAATAGAGACTGAGCTAGAATTGCCTATGAACACACACTCCCCCACATCGGCTTTTTCATACTCTCCGAACAGGTCCTTATTAGTGTTGATGCGCCTTATTGCACTAGTATCTACAACCCACTCAACCATGTTCCTAGCCATATTCACCTCGGAGATCATGGCCACAAAGACATCTCTGCTCTCGGTGAGTTTGGCCTGGAGCTTGTGTTCTTTAGGCTTTCGTGGTCCAAACAACTTCTTGCAGTCTTTAGAGGTATGGCCTATCTCGCCATAGGCCCAGCATGTCCCCTTGACTAGTTTATGTCCACCTTCGGGGTTGTTCTGTGGTCCTTTGCCATAGGTCTACTTCTGCTTTGAGTTTGAGCTCGAGCTCGAGCCTTGGTTGGAACGTCTCTTGTTCCATAGCTTCTTAAACCTATCATTCTTTCCTGACTTTTAGACTCAACCAGGTTAGCAGACATAGATGAGTGCGCAGAGGGCCTCTTTTTTACTTGTTTTGGTTTTAGTCCTCGAGATTAATGTGGGAAACTATCTCTTGCAAAGTCATGTCCTTTTTTTGTGTGTTTCAATTGAGCCTTATAGTTTTTCCATGCAGGAGGCAATTTCACAATGAGACAATATTCCCTAGGATGGAACTAGGAACTTCCATGTCAGACCTGGCTCAAATGAGACAAAAGCTAGGGAAATCCGTAGAAGACCATATTAATCGGTTTAAGAGAGCTAGGCTAAAATGCACAGTGGCTCTCCCGGAATTTAAATATGCCAAGCTGGCCTTGAACGACTTGGATATTGAGTTTAGGAAGAAATTTAAAGGATCAAATTCCACCACTCTTCTACAATTAGCAGAATGTATTGCTAGATATGAGGTCGTCTTGAAAGAAGAAAGCCTTAAGATAAACATCGTGTGTGGAACCTACCTACAACAACAACAACAACAATCCCAGTGCCTCAAGAGCTCCCACATATGCAGGGTCTAGGGGGGTGGATGTATGCAGCATTCCCCCTTTAGGCTGCTACCCTGAAAGGAGGCTATTTCCAAAGAGTATGGAACCTACCTATAAGAGGTAATAGATGAAGAGGAATCCCCTTCGTATGAGATTGAAGTCGATGCATATGTCAAGGGGCCTCCTATGGTCTATAATCCTTTAGCAAAAAAGGATATTAAGGTGTCATGGGTCCGGCACTGGTTTGGTCCAGAGGCTTGTCATGACAGTGTCATGGACCGGCCCGGGTACGCGCCAGCGCTTGTCAGGACAATTTCATGGGTCGCTAGCGATTATGTTCAGGTCCAGCCCTTTGCTTGTTTTGACACCTGATTAAGTCTAGGACACATTGGGTATTAATTCAAACAAAGGGACACGTTGGGAATTATTAAAATTGTAATAGAATAATCTAGAATTCTCTAGAATTGGTTGTAACTAACTTTGCTCCCCCCTTTCCCGCCATTTTGAAGGACGGTTATTTCCCACCTCTTCATTTGAATAATTGTAAGTAGTTATAAATAGGGGAGCTCATACTTGTATTGATCATCCAATCAAAAATAATGAAAATCCTCTCTTAACTAGTCTCAACTCTATCTCTCTTTTCTCATCTTAATTCTTCCTTTCCTCATCTTAATTCTTCAAAATTCTCTCAACCTCTAGATTCATTAATCATCCTTGATCCCTGAATTTAGGTCACGAAATCAAGAATGTGGCAAGGTGGTATCAGAGCCATCTTTCGATCACCAAACTAGCCATTACTAGAAGTACACGATCCGCTGCAACAATGTCTTCATCTGAGGAAACGACTGATTCACATGTTCAACAAAGATTCGAGTCTATGGAGAAATGCTTGGAGAGATTGGAGAGGATCTCTGAAAATAAAGTTCGAATTAGCAATGAGCTCAAAACATCCGTAGGCTCTCAAGCTCAAATCACCGAGAATCTAAGAGCCACGTTGGAGACGTTGAACGCCACCATGAGGAAGTTTACAGTCAGCCAAGAGAAATGACAGGAGATAGAAATACCGGACGCCACTGCCCACACCAATGCTGGAGGATCAGGGAACTACGTTTGCTTGGGGGGAAATGGCCTGATTCCTCCACCTCCACCTCAACCGGAACTTAGAAATGATCGTGCTCCCTCACGGATAGTTGAAGATGGTGAGAACAGTGGGTTCAATGGCAGTAACCGCACTTGGAGTTCACATCATACCGCCAAGCTTGATCGTCCCCGCTTTGATGGATCCAACCCTAGGGGCTGGATCAAGAGGCTGCTTAAATATTTCCTTTGGTATCAAGTGCCAACGGAGGAGTGGGTGGAGTTTGCTTCTAACCACTTGCCGGAGCACGGAGAAGCTTGGTATCAAGCTCTAGAACTTAAAAATCCAGTGTTCACATGGCAGTTCTTCATTGATGAGCTTTGCAAGAGGTTTGGCGATCGATCTCTTCATGACATTGTGGAAGAATTTAGCAAAATTGTCCAAAACGGCACAGTGGAGGACTACATTATACGATTTGAAGAACTTAAGAGTTGGATGTTGATTTATCATCCAACCTTAACGGAGGACTACTTCATCTCCAGCTTTATCAGTGGCCTCAAGCCCGTACTTAGAGCCTCAGTCAAAGCAACACGCCCTAATGATTTAAGTTCGGCGTTTGAGCAAGCCAAGCTTCAAGACATAGCTATCGCTGAGATCCATGGCACTAGAGGGTCCGAACCGGCTATCGCTAGGCCTGGTTCCAGTGTCAAGACATTGTCCAATTCGCATATCGGACCGTCTGTGTCCTCCCAGGGCCCAGCACCCTCCTACGGGTCCGTGACAAGGTCCGGTGGGGCAAAGTCAGGCCCAGCGGCTTTCTCTGGCTCCAGCGCCCCAAGGCACGAGCCCGGTCAGTGTTACAAGTGCAGGGCACGTTATTTCCCTGGGCACGTTTGCAAGCCTAAGCAGCTCCAAAGCATGGAGGGGCAAGAAGAAGTGGAGAAGAACAAGAGGAAGATGTACAGGAGGAAGAAGAGGCTCAAGAAGAGGAAATGGGAGTGATGGAGATCTCCCTTAACGCTCTCTCAGGGCGCATTACTCACAACACCATGCGCCTAAGGGTATCCATCAAGAAACGGGCTGTTACAGTCCTTATTGACAGTGGGAGCACTAATAGCTTCTTGGGTGCAGCCGTGGTCCGTGGGCTAAGCCTGGAGACAGGGCCAACGTTGGTGATGACTGTCACCGCAGCTAACGGTGAGAGCCTCATGAGCTACCAAAAATACACGGGAGTCAAGTGGAAGGTCCAAGGCACCACTTTCACTGATGACCTACGTGTGTTAGAGCTACGTGGTAGCGACATGGTTTTAGGGGTTGATTAGTTACAATGTTATGGGCCTGTAACCATTAACTTCTGTTACGCTCGGGCTCGAACCTCGAACGTAAACTAATATAAATTGGATAGAATTGAGAATATGAGATGAGAAAGAAGGGAAATTAGATGAGAAATAGAGAATTAGGGATGAGAAAATAGAGAGAGTTAGATGAGAGAGAGAAAATTGATCTCAAAGTGAGATTTGTATTTGTTATATTTCTTGAATGAATCTGAACAATACAGCCCTTCTTATTTATAAGCTAGCTTAAGCAAGAAAATACAATGTATCAAGACTTAATTGGCTAACCAACTCAAGCTAGGAAATAACTAGAAGTTTCTAGAACATAACCAACTAATATTTGAACTAATTTCTGGCGCCAAAGATCAGTAACAACAACACCAGCTCCCCAGCAGCAGTAACGGACAGCAGCAGAACAGCAGCAGCAGAACCAAACAGATTTTAACAGAATTTTAAACACCAACCATCATTCCCGCCATTTCAACAATTTAAACCTATGCCTCGGATTCTTGGGTTATAACATTCCCTTTCCCTTGAGAACATTCTTGTCCTCAAGAATGGAAGAGAGTTGAGACCTTGAAATCACTTGTTGTAGAAATTGCCCTTTAGGAACTGGAGGGCTTTGGACTTGGACATTTTCTTGAACACATTCCTTCCTCCCTTGCTTCGAACTGTGATGTCAACCTCTTCTTCACTACCAGTATCCCGAACTGACCCATCAACATCAGTAGCACTATCATCGCTTTCGGTTTGTTCTTCAATATCAACTCCTCTAGCTGCCATGAAAGATTTAGGATTGCACTTATGACCAGGTACATAAGGCTGATGACACTTAAAACAGCGGGGTCGAGGCTCCTTCTCGATGTTTTGTGGATCTTTACGTTCATCTAGCCCTTTGTGATCAATCCCCTTGTGGTAATGTTGGAAGTTTCTTCCCGATGCCTTGGCCGATCAAGGGATGTAAAATCTGTGGCCTCAACCAACTTTGCCTTTGCAAAAGCTTTAGACAAAGTAGTAGGTTCAAGTGCCTTTACCATGCTCTTGATTCTAGGCTTTAGTCCACTGATGAAGCTCGAGACATAAAAGGACTCAGGGGCAAAAGTAATCATACTGGCTCGGAGATTTTCAAACTTTGTCATGTAATCCTTCACGGTAGTGACTTGAGTTAGCTTGTTGAAGCTATCCACTACATCACCCACTTCTTCATCATCGAAGCGCTCACATAACTCGGTCATAAACCCGTCCCAAGTAAGAGTGGGATTGCTCCTCAATAGACTATAGAACCAAACTTCATGATCCCCTTGAAGATAAACCGCAGCCAATTCCACCTTTTGATCATCGGGGATGGAATAAAAATGGAAATATCGCTCGGATCTTCTTATCCAAGAGTGAGGTTGCTTCCCATCAAAATTTTCAAGTTGGACTCGAGGTTGTCGAAAGCCATTGTCCCTAGTACCATAAGAGACTTCGTTGCTTCGGTTATGAATAACTTCAGAGGCGATTTGTCCATATGGAAGCTGCTGTATAGATCTGGATGGTTGATCAAGATGTCCGGATTCCCCACCAACAGGTCTCATGCGTGTAGGCTCGAAAAATGGATCAAATTGTCCTGCATTCTCATGTCGTGGTGCTGCAGAACCGGGAAAACAACCTGCTGAGTCGGGCGGATGTTCCTTTTGATCAAAATTTATGCTCATTGATCGCCTTTGCTCTTGTTCCCAGTGATGTTCATGCATTCTATCAGCTTCTTGAGCTTCTAGAACCTGGTGTTGAGGTCTGTTTTCTTCAGTTTGCTGCTGTACGTGAGGTCTTGTGTCCACATTAACATCTTGAGGATTGACTTGTGGATGAGCAAGGTGAATGCCAGCGCCTTGAACTTGAGACTGCAGTAGCTCGAGAGGTCTTAGTACCTGACTTGCAGGTAGCAGAGGAGCAAATTTAGTGGCCACACTTTGTTTATCAATTTGGTTGCGTAACTCTTTCATCTTCTCTTCAATGTTCAATGCTTGTTGGTTCACTTGATCGGTTATCATTTCTTTGAGTCCTTGCAATTGTTGAGCTTGTTGATTCAATTGAACTGAAATCTTCTCCTCAACTCCTTGAATTTGATGTTGCACATGATCATGAATCTTTCCTTCCATTTCTTGAAATTGTTGAGACCTTAGATCCTCCTTACCTTGATCGTTTTCCTTAAGCACTTGCCTCATTTGTTGAAGCATACATTCTCTATCCTCTTGTCTTTGCTGCCGAATCCGATTGAATAATAGCTCCATTTGCAGCGCCAGCTGATCATTAGTAACAAATTGCATCTCATTTGTTGCTCTTGCTCTAATTGTATTGCCTCCTTGCGGTTCACTATCTGAATTTCCACTCACAACATCTGCATATGTTGGATTTGCTTCTGCACGAGCAGCTGTAGCACACGTGAGAACTCCTCCAGACTTCACCACAGCATTGGACTCCATTCACCAGTTCAACCGCAAGATGTACCAGATTCTGATTAAATCTGAACCTGAACTGATCTTCTTGATTATGAATTAACGGCAGGACATCAATAGAATTTGATCACAAATTTCTGAAATTTTCCAGATCAAAATCTGCAACCTGATTGAACTGAAGGTGCTGGTGACGATCGCATTGCTGAACAAAATCACACACTTCACTACAATTACATGATCTGAACTTCCAGATCAATATCTGCGTTGTTTTTTGATCAACCGTTATGTCTAATCTATCTTTTTCTCACTGGATTCCGCAGCTGTGCACTTCGAACTTCAGCACTGAATTTCTGAATTTTTTTTTTTTAAAATTTGATTATGCACTCGATTGGAACGAGGCTCTGATACCAATTGTTACGCTCGGGCTCGAACCTCGAACGTAAATTAATATAAATTAGATAGAATTGAGAATATGAGATGAGAAAGAAGGGAAATTAGATGAGAAATAGAGAATTAGGGATGAGAAAATAGAGAGAGTTAGATGAGAGAGAGAAAATTGATCTCAAAGTGATATTTGTATTTGTTATATTTCTTGAATGAATCTGAACAATGCAACCCCTTCTTATTTATAAGCTAGCTTAAGCAAGCGAATACAATGTATCAAGACTTAATTGGCTAACCAACTCAAGCTAAGAAATAACTAGAAGTTTCTAGAACACAACCAACTAATATTTAAACTAATTTCTGGCGCCAAAGATCAGTAACAGCAACACCAACTCCCCAGCAATAGTAACGGACAGCAGCAGAACAGCAGTAGCAAAACCAAACAGATTTTAACAGAATTTTAAACACCAACCATCATTCCCGCCATTTCAACAATTTAAACCTATGCCTCGGATTCTTGGGTTATAACATAATTTTATGAACCGTGATTTCCGAGCTTCGGCTTTAGTTGTCTGCTGCTGTGCTGCAAGATGTTAGTTGCTGTTGGCTGTGCTGTTACTGAACTGCTGCTGCATTGAGGTTGTTACATTGCTTATGTTAGTTGTATTAGTTAGTTGGCATTGTAATAAGTGAGCTCTAGTGATATGTGCTTAGGAGGTCAATGCCCGATCAATGTTGGCGGCTAATTAGTTGCTAATGGTTAAAGTCAGTTAATCTTAGTGGTTAGATGCAATGTATTAGGCTCATGTCATGTAAGTAGTATAAATAAGCGGTATTAGCTTGTAATCCATAACTTTGATAATAAATTGATCTCATTTGGTTACTTTCTCTACTCTCTCATCTCTTTTCCCTTCCTATCTCATCTCAATTCTATATTCTCTTCTCATCTCATGCTCTTTCTATCCCAACCAAGGTTGAGGTTCAAGATCAAATCTTCGAAACCTTAACAATTGGTATCAGAGCCTTGATTTGGCTTCCGAATCAAGCTCATATCCTAAAAAAATTATAAAATCTGATTAATTGTGTTGCAATTAAT